>CM060703.1:9299998-9943539 GCA_030686995.1 Artemisia argyi | reverse complement strand
TCCTATTTAATAAATAGCAAGCTGTTAACATAGCTTCACCCCAGAACCCTTGACTCAGCCCTGAATAGGACAACATGGAATTAACCATCTCCTTCAGCACCTTGTTTTTCCTTTCAGAAATACCATTTTGTTGAGGAGTATAAGGGGCAGTCGTTTCATGGATTATACCAACAGACTGAAAATACAGAGTATCCATGTACTCACCTCCCCTATCAGTCCTTAATCTTTTGATTAGAGACCCTTGTTGCAATTCAACTTCAGTTTTAAATACTTTAAATTTATCTAATGCTTCATCTTTAGAGTGTAATAAATAAACGTGACAAAACCTAGAAACATCATCAATAAAAGTCACAAAGTATTTCTTATTCCCCAAAGAGGGAGTAGCATGTAAATCACAAAGGTCACTGTGAATTAACTCCAAAACTTTAGTTTCACGTTTTACTCCTTGAAAAGGTTTCTTAGTTATCTTGTTCAACATACAAGTTTTACACTTTTCAGTGTTCATATCAAAGGCTGGTATTAACCCATCCTTGGACATATCTTGCATTCTTTTAAAATGTACATGGCCAAGTCTTGCATGCCAAAGGTTTGAATCATTAAGTTTAGATGTAGATATAAAAGCAGAATCAATATTATCATGAACAATATTAAGTCTGAACATTTGATTACATAAATAACCAAAACCAATAAACACACCATTTTTAGACAAAACAAACTTATCAGATTCAATAACCTGTTTATAACCACAATTATTCAAAACACTACTAGAAACCAAATTCTTTCTAATATCAGGAACATGTAAAACATTAAATAAAGAAACAATCTTTCCAGAACTAAACTTCAACTCAACACATCCTTTTCCATGCACCAGGGCAGTTGACTCGTTTCCCATGTGAAGAATAGAACCATCATTCATTGACTTGTAGGTCTTGAACCAGCTTCTATCTTTACACACATGAATTGTTGCTCCAGAGTCAACCCACCACGCAACATCATCATCCTGCACAAAGTAAATGCCAGATATATATGTAATATAATAAATCTTAAAAGACTTATTAAACACATTCTAACCTTTCAGAGAATTGGTGTTACCATTCCCTCCACTTGTGCCTGATCCATTGGATTTGTTTCCAACTTTACCACCCTTGCAATCTTTCCTGAAGTGTCCAGGTTTCCCACACTTCCAACAAGTCACCTTAGGTTTCTTGTTAAGATCAGATTTGGTGTTATCTTGATGCTTACGCTTGCCCTTGTTGTCATTATACTTGGTGGAGTTGTTATGCTCCACCATATTGACAACTGATGGACCAGTAGCTGTGCTGCTCTTTGGCTTTTCAATGTCTTGAGCTTTGAGTGAATCCTCAATTCGCAAGTGATTGCCCAACTCAACAAGAGTTAACTCCTCCTTCTTATGCTTAAGCATATGCTTGAACTCTTTCCAAGAGGGAGGTAGTTTATCGATGATACAAGAGACTGAAATAGCCTCATTCATGTTCATCTTGTGTTGTGTGAATCGACCAAGTATACTAAGAAGTTCATTGAATTGTTCCATGACAGGTCTAGAATCAACCATTTTGTAATTGTTAAAATTACTTACAAGGAACTTCTTACTTAATGCATCCTCAGCCATATACTTGGCTTCCAAGGAATCCCATAGTTCTTGAGAAGTTTCAACATTCTGATAGATATCAAATAGAGAATCAGACATACCATTGAGAATTAAACATCTGCATATGTAGTCATCATTCTCCCATTTGCTCCTTGCCCTCATTTGATCCATAGTAGCATCATCTCCATGATCTTCTGGAATCTCAGTCGTGAGAACATACACCACATTCATACTTGACAATAAGAAGTGCATCTTCTTTTGCCATCTTCTGAAATCAACACCTTCAAACTTTTCCAACTTGGAAAAGTTAGCAGCCATTTGTCTCATAGCAGCAGCCATTGATTATCACTAATAGTTTCTATTGATTGTTGGTTGTAATTTGTATAACGGTTTCCCAGATTAGGGTTAAGATAATCAATAAAGGTACCGGATATTCACTTGAAATCGTGGTATCACTTTCCAATAGAAACTATTCGACCCTATGCCTGGGTTACACGAATATCTCTATGGGATAAGACCAAGTGATGTTCTTGCTTTAGGCACAAACCAAGAACCAGATGCGTATAAAAGTGTTTAGGGTTTTGTGTTAATCGTATTGTCAAAACGTATATCCATGCAGAATGATGTGACCTCTATTTATAATAGAGAATACTCAAAACCCTAGCCCATGGAATTATGTATAATTAACGGCCAATTAATTATAACATAATAATTTCCATAATAATAGGGATCAGTGGTTATCAGTGGAAACATTATCACTAGCAGTGGTAATGTTAACACTATCAGTGGAAACAATAACCCTTGCAGTGGTAACGTTGACACATCAGTTGAAACACTAGCAGCAGAATCACATTATCAGCAGGATCATGCTATCAGCAGAATCATACTATCAGCAGAATCAATACATAACCACTATTGAGTCAGGGGATTCAGTGACCAAATGGGTGTATACTCCATACCTCCAAACCCATTACCAGGTGTGAATTGATCCCTCAAGTGCACTAAATTTTCCAACAAAGCCAAGAAACCAAAGAACACGTACTTTGCAAGAGTTGTATGATTCGACCGGTGAGGTACATTTAATATGTCTTATGGCTGATACAGAAGATATAAGCTTTGAGGAAGCTGTTAAAATCAAGAAATAGCAAACAGCAATGGATGAAGAAATCAAAGCTATTGAGCGAAACAAGACTTGGGATCTAGTTGAATTGCCAGCCGGAACTAACCCATTGGAGTCAAATGGGTATATACAAAGAAAATGAATGCTCAAGGTGAGATTGAAAGGTACAAGGCGCGACTTGTGGCAAAGGTATATAGACAAAAGGCAGGGATCGACTACGATCAAGTGTTTGCTCCTGTCACAAGAATGGAGACGATCCAACTTTTTATCGCTCAAGCAGCTCAATTTAAATGGAAGATATTTCAAATGGACGTCAAGTCGGCATTCTTGAATGGCACGCTTGAAGAAGATGTGTATGTTGAACAACCACCTGGGTACGTGAAAACCGGGAATGAGAAGAAAGTATTGAAATTGAAAAAGGCACTATACGGGTTAAAACAAGCTCCAAGAGCATGGAACACTCGTATTGACACATATTTTAAGGAAAATGGGTTCAAGCAATGTCCTTATGAACATGCTCTGTATGTGAAGAAAAATGAAGGTAATGTTCTATTTGTTGCTCTTTATGTTGATGATCTGATATTTATGGGGAATAATAAGCCGATGATAAAAGATTTTAAAAAGGTCATGACCCATGAATTTGAGATGACAGACTTAGGTCTAATGACTTACTTTCTTAGTCTTGAGGTTAGACAAGGAGAATTTGGTATTTTTGTTTCACAGGAGGCATATGCAAAAGAAATTCTAAAGAAGAGTAAGATGGTTGATTGCAATCTTGTATCAACACCGATGGAACAGGGCACAAAGTTATCCAAATATGATGGAGGGGAAAAAGTTAATGCAAGCATGTATCGGAGCCTAGTTGGAAGCCTTCGCTATCTCACTTGCACAAGACCAGACATCTCATTTAGTGTGGGTATTGTGAGTCGGTTCATGGAGGATCCAGTGTATTCACATTGGAAGGCATTGAAGAGAATTCTACGATATATTTGAGGAACTGAGTCAATGGGGTTGCATTACACACATACGAAAGAATGCAAGTTGGTGGGATACTCTGATAGTGATTAGTCTGGAGATGTAGACGATCGAAATAGCACATCGGGATATGTATTTTTTGTTGGGGAAACGGCATTTACATGGCTATCAAAAAAACAGCCTATTGTGACTTTGTCAACATGTGAGGCAGAATATGTGGCAACCTCTTTATGTGTTAGCCATGCAATTTGGCTACGAAATTTGCTGATCGAAATGGAGAATCAACAATACGAAGCAACGGAGATTCGAATCGACAACAAATCGGCAATAGAATTGCTAAAAATCCTGTTAATCATGAAAGGAGCAAACACATCGACAATCGCTTTCATTTTATCCGAGATCATGTGAAGGAAGGAAGAGTGCAGTTGGTCCATGTACCAAGTCGTGATCAAGTTGCTGACATTTTCACGAAACCACTACCGACGGTGCTCCTCGAGAATTGTAAAAGGATGATCGGCATGAAGGATAGAAGAGAATTAAGTTTAAGGAGGGGTGTTGAGAATAAACTTAATTGAAGTAATGGAAATCATTAAGTGGCAACTGATATGGTTAGAATGTAACTAATGGGTCAAAAAAATAAAAGGGGCATTTCAGGATGGGTCAAAGAAATAAAAGGGGCACTCCATGTGGTTAATACCCTTTCATTCCACCAAAAGGGTCAAGTTAACGTTTCCCTGTTTGAAGAGTTATATTCCTACTAGTATTTATAGGTGTAAGATCCATGTATGTATTATAAGTAAGAAATAAAAGAGTTTGGTTACTAAACTTTCACTCTCCTCTGTTCCTTTCTTATCAGATATAAGTTTCATTTGAGTTCTTTTCTTATCAGAGCTGCAGTATCCATACTATTCATAGTTTCATACATTATAACCTTGATTCTATGTATCCTTCAAATTTTTTCTGGAATAAATATTTCAACAGTACATATAAAAAGTTTGTTCTACCTGCAACGCAATATGTTTCATGTTTCAACACCAACACCTGTTTCCATAGGTCGGTGCACAATTCCATCTCCTAAAAGCACATACACAACCACCCAACTACATCTCTCCAATCAATATATGCTAAAAACAAAAGCATATGGTACTAAACTAACAACCAGCTGTCATTTTTGCTAAAGACATCTGTGCATGATGATTTCAGAAGTTGATATATTATAAAGCAGACTCACAACAGGTTGAAAGTAAGCACAACCAATAAATAATTAACAAAAGTTTGAATAATATGAGAGCAAAACATAAGTTTCTGAACTACAGTACACGCATTAGAGTAGAGTGAATCAAAGTGACATCAAGCTATTAATGATGAGATAGTGAATCACTGATTTCACCTTAATAGCTACCCCCATATTTCAGCAGATGAATAGTAACAATCTGAGAAACAAGGTGAAGTAACAGCACAATACGTCACGCCTGATGGAAGAATGAAACCTTTAGCTTCCAAACGTAAGAGAGCCTACAAAAAAAAATAGCAATGAGAAAAGAACCTAAAATCTAAATGACAATTGTGAAAGATTTATCAATTAGTAATTGTTTAGTATTTAAAGAACAAAACAGCCTAAATAACAACTAGAGGTTGGCAGAATAGGTGGGTCGGGTCGGGTCAGGGGTTTAAATGGTCTTTTAGTCTAAACGAGTTTTTTGGGACCACGGGTCTAAATGGATTTGGGTCAAGCGGGTCTTGGGTTGGGTTGACCCGGAATTTTTCTTCAAACTTACTAAAGCTCAAATACTTGCATATTTCCTGAAAATACAAGTTTTCAATGCAAGATGTATAATGCAAGTTAAGCATATTTTGGTTATATATGCAAATATGCAAGTTTTAGCGGGTATATATGCAATTGCCCCGAAACCAATTAGACTCATCTTGAATACTTAGTAATATACAACCAATCCCATTCTTAGATTGCCACCTCTAATGACAACAATGAGAATAATGCAACTCAATCGTTATTAGGGCAAACTGAAAATAGAGCTAGAAATCACACGATCATGCCGCTTATGAGCAACCAAGACACAAGTTAGAGAGAAAGATATCGATACTCCATGGTTAAGTTCTAAGCAGACAACAACAAGAAAACGCAGACTCTTGTATGTGGCAAGGAATGCTTGGTTGGATGTTCTTAACTATAAAAAGAATGTGTGTTTCGAGTTTATGGAGGTGCTTGGATGTGCACGTATGATTATTGCATCTTGTCTTTGAGTTCTTCGATAAAACAATAAGATTTGAAGAAATATGTGACAAGTTATTGTTATAAAAGAAAGAAATATGCACATCCAACTACTTTCTGATTAGATTTTCCAAATCGCAATAATCAATTTGAGAATGCACATCCAACCGAGCCCCTATATACAAATCTTTGACTTCAACTAAGTATGATAAAGAACTTAATTAAGAAATAATCAATTAGTTACTGCTAGAACAAATGATCAATAACACTTAAAAAAACAAAATCTTACCTTCAAACAGAGGTACCCAAGTTTCAGCTTTTTGACATGGTGTAGATTTAGTAAGATATCTTTAAGCATCAATTCTTCCGCTAGTTTTTTTGGTGGTGTATAGGGCCCAATCATATCATAATCTAATTCAGCCTCGGCTAAAGAAGACACATTCGGCAACGTAAGCTTAGATAAGACAAAAAAACCTCTGATCGTTAGTGACAAAATATCAGGAGCATTGATTTCTACAAAACTTCCATATCTGGCACTAATACGAAACTGGTCTCCCTCTAACACCAAGTTCTTAACACTCTTCGAATTAATATGTATCCGCCCATGACCATAACCACGACCAATGAGCAACTCCAAAGTTTCTAAAACCGGAGTTCCGGATAATATATTTTGAATCAAATCTTCATCATAAATTTTCCTTGATGAAATAGACAAGCTCCTAAGATTATCCCAACTTATCGCACCGGTTGGTTTTAGTAAGCAGTAGCATTGAGCAGTAGCAGTGAGCAGTAGCTGTGAGCTGTGAGCAGTAGCCAAAAAAGCTCACAGCTTCATAAAGAAGCATTGGAAAAATGAGCTTTCCTAAAAAATAGCAAAGCCCACAGCCTTCATGCCAAACAAACATCAAAAATAAAAAAGCTCATTCTCACCGCTCATTACCCCAAAAAGCTCCAAAAAAGCTCCGCGCCAAACATAGCCATAGATAAGCTCCTAAGATTATCCCAACTTATCGCACCGGTTGGTTTTAGTAAGCAGCCTGTCAATGACAAATAAGTAAAACATGAATTGATGAAAAAAAACTGATCTAGCTGATGCTCATATTTATCTTGATATAAATCTAAATCCAGGTTTTTAACATTGCGACTAAATGCAAAACGAATCCAACTGTTGACCTCCCATTCAAATTCAATATTGTAAGTCGCGCTAAGTTTAAATTTGTTGAGATTAATCTGGCGAAATTGAGGTATGGTTTTGTGGACACAAGAAAGGAACGAATAATCGTAAACGGTTGATCGATGAGTAAAATTGAGATTATAAACTTGAGGCCAAAGACGTTGCCATCGTTTCGAGAGTACACCTGTTCTAATGGCGTCTTTTGTCAAAGGCAAAAGAGACAGTATTTCAATAATCAAACAATCTGGTAACAAACTTATTAGATCTTCCTCTTCTTCTTCAATTTTCATGGCCGCACCAAAACTTAGTCACTATCAGTGGACATATACATAAAGGTGAAGTAACATCAAACGTCACACGCGATGGGAAAACCGAAACCTTTAGCTTCCAAACGTAAAAGAACCTACAAATAAAAATAGCATCAATTAATTATTGTCGGGCATTAATATATTCAAGAGCAATACACCCTAAATGACAATGTAGGACCTTAAATAACACAACTTTATCACACACAATATAAGCACAATAAGAAGGAAAGATGGAAAGATGGTGACTTGTATGAGATATGTGTATTTCGAATATATGTAGAAAGAGATAAGAAATATGAGAGCTTTTATTCAAGGAAAACACACACAAATACACACACAAGCACACACCTCAAATGAGCCTTTGAGGTGTTTAAATAGTAAGATACATGAGATGCCCTATGGGCTTTCTATGGGCTTGGGCTTGGACTTGGTTACATGGTTGAATAACTAGGCTTATGAAGCATAGCATATAACATATTAGCTTGCCAAGTCCAAGGCCCAATGACTAAACTATTACTAATCTTAACACACGACACAAAGTTACAATATGAGAATGACCATCGCTTCATAATACATATTTTTAATGCTAACAATCTCCCCCTAAGGGTTGGTCATTCGAATGATGCTCCACGTGAGTGGGTCTTCCGTGTTCTTTGTCTTTAACTTTGTGTGTCGTTGTAGAATAGTCTTTAGTCTTTGTTCCTTCATGCTTTGTGATCTTTGATAACTGATTTTTCATCGTTCTTTGTTCCTTTGTGATGTGGGATTATCTGCCTTTCGTCACTTCTGCGTCTGTGGTGGTTGTTTGCCATTCCAACATGCTCATACATCTTTGGACTTTGATATTCATATGCATGTAGTTCCCTTTCTTTCACTTTGATCTTTAGTCTTTATACTTTGTAGATTCTTCTTTTTGGCGTAGAATCTTTCTTTGAACTTTGTGTTGTATAGATCTTTGAGGGAGCTTTCTTTAACTTCCAGATGTATGTATGAGCATGTGGAATCTGTTGCCATGGAGATGAAGTGTCCCTGCATATAAACAGTTAGCAATAAAACAACCGGTACTTACAGATAAGAATTAGAGATCGTCAACAGCATAGTGTGAAGACTCCTTCTAACCCTTACCAAGGCCGTTCCCATGTCAGATACTCTCGAGAGAGCTTACGAGACCTACTTAGTAGCTCAATGACTGGGTGAGTCGCTGGGGATCACTCCACGACTGTAGACCGTTTGAAACCACCGCGAACACTAAGCGTAACCCATAAAGAATTACCGAAGTGACCTGCTGTCAGGGCTGCTTGATGTTGACCCTGGCAGGAATTTCCATTCAATCATTGAGAATCACAAGTGTGAATCCTCTCATAAATGTTCTGGCAGATTGCTAAGATCTGCGTAGGACTCTAAAGTTTACATCTGGCATCCTTAATGATGAACAACCAGTGTAGAAATATCATGTGTTCCTATGAGATCTTTTGATGAATCTCGGGGCTCTAGACTCGATAAGTGCACATTTGGTTTCCTATGCGGAGATTAGGGAGATGTCTCCTGCTTCAATATCAACCATCTCTAAGAGACAGATTGATAGATTACACCGGTTCCCCGTGAGAATGAAACAAGCTCTTTTAAGAGAACTTGAGTGGTTAAGAAGGTTTAGTGCAGTGCGTCACTGGGTCCATGACGTCTTTGTCTTCAATACCGGTGTCACCTTAGTAACAACCAGTAGCATATGAGTTGAAACCGGTGTCTGCCCTAAGGTTGAACATTTGGAGGGCTATTTCTTTTCACCCTTTTTCATAACTTTTCTTTTTAATTCTTCAACCCCTTCTTTCTCCTTTCTCATTTTCTCCTTTTTTCAATCATACCTAAGGACTTCTAATTCTAATCTATTGGATTTGTCCTTGGGTAGATCCCTCCGGCTCTGGCGGATCATAGGACGGTTTTTCTTAACCTTAGTCACCTTATAACTCCATGACTATCCTATTGTTGCCATGAAACCATTTATTGAAAGTCTCTCAAAGTGTTTATGAATATAAACACATTTTTGTTGTTACCACTTTGAGAGTTTTGAATTTCATTTGAAAGGACTCCCCCTTCACATGTGCTCATGAATATTTAAGAAATTTGCACATGCGTGAGGAGTTTGCACTTTTGAATTGATCCACTTTCAGTGAACATGACCGATTCGAGACACGCTTACATCACTAGTTAGACTAGCTTGAAATTATTACCCGTCCTGGTCAAGTCCAAAGAAAGTCTCTCGATACGGTACACTCTACTCAGACAAGTCCTATTCGAGACACGCTTACATCACTAGTTAGACTAGCTTGAAATTATTACCCGTCCAGGACAAGTCCTTTCGATTACAGACATTTTAAGCTTCGTCAATTCATTGGTACTTACTGAGTCGAGCTCTTTTGAGATTCAGTCACATATTTTGATCACATTTTAATCATGTCTTCTCCCCCTCAAAAATAGCATATCGTGATATTTTTGATATCAACTGATTAATAAAAAGCTTTTGAAGAGAAAGACAGATTCTGCATGAATTTGGAACATTTTTTCTTTTTATACTACCCCTTAATGATAGCATATTTAAAATTTATTAAGGGTTTTGAGAGAGTTATCTTGAGCACTAATTTTGAGAGATTTTGAGAAATCTTTTGAACAATCTTGAAAAAGTGCTCAAGAATTTTGTTGGAAAACGAGTTTATGCTTGAAATCTTTTTCGTTTGTTTAGACTCGAACTTTTTGAAAAAGAGTTCATCGTTGAACGTACGAGTCCTTGATTTGAAAATAATCAGAAGTCATCGTTTAACGTACGGGTTTCGTACTGAAGTATACGAAAGCCATAGTGAAGAAAATTTTGAGAAACGACATGTTTTAGAAAAACATAAAAAAGAACTCCCGCTCAAGCATCTGTACATATCCGTATCATTGTTGAATGATATTTCTAGAAACGTACAGAATATTGATTTATACGAGAGACATGTCGTGAGAAGAATATTTTTTTTTTTTTTTTTTTTTTTATATTGTTTTTGTATTTTTTGAAAGTTTTATATTTTTGTATTTTGTTTTTGTTGGTTTTTCAAATTTTGTATTTTGTTTTTTCAAAAATATTTACAGCGAAGCGATTTTGAAAACATTTTTCAAGAGGATTCGAGAAGACGTTCTAGCTCCTCAGGAGTTAGGCTTCGCATGCCAATTCGTCGAACTAAATAGTCAAACCGTTCTTTTGGAAGGGCTTTAGTAAATAGATCGGCGAGTTGATAATCAGTCTTAACGAAAAATAATTCAACAGTACCCTCTTCCACGTGTTCTTTGATGAAATGGTAGCGGACTTTAATATGCTTCGTCTTAGAGTGATGTACGGGATTGCACGAGATGGCTATGGCACTTTTTGAGTCGCAATACATAGGTATTCGGTCAAAAATAAAGCCATAATCTGTGAGCTGTGTCCGCATCCAAAGAACTTGGGCACAACACGCAGATAGAGACACATACTCGGCTTCGGCGGTTGAAAGTGCAGTACAATCCTGTTTCTTTGAAGACCAGCTTACAAGCTTTTCACCCAAAAATTGTGCTCCGCCTGATGTACTCTTTGCTGTAACTTGATCACCAGCATGGTCTGCATCTGAAAATGCTGTTAGATTAAACTCCGAATCCTTCGGATACCAAAGTCCCAAGTTAATGGTGCTTCGTAGGTACCGAAAGATCCGTTTAACCTCTTTGAGGTGAAGTTCGGTAGGCTTTGCCTGAAACCGTGCTAATAAACAAACAGCAAATTGAATATCGGGTCGACTAGCGGTTAGGTACATGAGAGAACCGATCATGCTCCGATATTTCTTCGGATCGATGGGTTTTCCAGACAAATCAGCACCTATTTTTGGTGAAGTGACCATTGGTGTACCAACAGAATCACAATTTTCCATTCCATGTTTTTTCAAAATCTCTATTGTGTATTTAGCTTGATTGATAAAAATACCACGAGGGGATTGATGTATTTGTAGACCAAGAAAGAATTTTAGTTCCCCCATCATGGACATTTCAAATTTACTTTTCATGAGATTTTCAAAATGATTTGAATGGTTAGGATTGGTTGATCCAAAAATTATGTCGTCCACGTAAATTTGAACGATCAAAATGTCATCTTTGAATTTTTTGATAAACAAGGTGTCATCAACCGTTCCTTTTGTGAAATTGTTTTTGAGCAAGAAAGATGATAGTTCGTCATACCACGCTCTTGGAGCTTGTTTTAAACCATAAATTGCTTTCTTAAGCTTGTAGACGTAGTCTGGATGATCTCTGTCAAGGAATCCCTCTGGCTGACTCACATACACTTCTTCTTTCAGAGTTCCATTTAAGAAGGCTGTCTTAATGTCCATCTGATAGACTGTGATGTTTTTGTGAGCTGCATAGGCTAAGAAAATCCGGACTGCTTCAAGTCTAGCTACAGGCGCGAATGATTCTTCGAAATCTATCCCTTCTTCTTGTGGATATCCTTTAGCCACGAGACGAGCTTTGTTGCGAATAACAGTCATTTCCTCATCCAGTTTGTTCTTCCACAACCACTTGAGATCAAGAACGCGTTTATCAAGTGGTCGTTCAACAAGTTCCCAACTATCATGTAACAGGTATTGAAGAAATTCCTCCTGCATCGCTTCAATCCATGGGTTTTCTGCCATTGCTTCCCGAATGTTCTTTGGTACTTTGGTGCTTATTGAGAAAATGTAAATGCACAATTCGAGATCGGTGGCAAGTTGTCTCCTCGTCTGAACTGGCATTGAAGGATCACCAATAACATGTACTAACGGATGGTCTTTTGTCCATTGAAACGTAGAAGGGTACCTTTGGTTGAACGAATGTGTGTTAGATGGTTCTTGTAACCTTGAAGAAGATTCAGCAGAGTCTGATGCAAACGGGTTTTCAAATACTTCTTCTTCTTCTTCTAACGTAACATCGTTTGAATTATTTGTTGGTTCTTCTTGAAAATTTGCGTTTTTGTTTTGCTCATCAACTCTTGGTATGTCAGTTTCAAGTACTGGAGTTACTTGAGTAGATGTAGATGATGTTGATGTAGTTGGTGCTTCAGCTTCGATTGTGGTAGATGCATCCTGTGGTGGTGGTGGTGGTTGATGGTTTTGAGCGGGTGCAGCGGAATGTTGTTGAGATGTATTTGTCGAAGGTCCACCATAATATTCATCAAACATTAACTCGAAGAAATTTTCCAGTTCTTGTTCTGAAGGTTTATCCGTGTTTGTTGACTGAGCTCCTTGAGGCACGAGTCCTGAACTGATGTGTCCAGAAGTCTGTTGGTTTGGTGCGGGTCCTAATCCGTTTTGATTAGTTGCCATCGGATTAAGCGCGGGTTCTAGAGCGAGTCTCTCAGAAGCCATTTGTGAAATCTCATCAAACTTCACATTCATCGTCTCCATTATCTTTTTCGTTCTTCTATTATACACCCTGAATGCCCTCGAGTTTTCTGAATATCCAATGAAGATTCCAATATCACCCTTAGCTTTTAACTTCCCTAGATCTTCTCTATCATTCGTCGGATAGCACAAAGCGCCAAACACGTGAAGGTAAGAGATTTCAGGTTTACGGTTGTTCACTAGCTCATATGGGGTTTTATTGAATCTCGGATGGACTAGGGATCGGTTTTGAGTAAAACAAGCAGTGGCTACAGCATCAGCCCATAAGAATAGTGGTGCACTAGAAAAAATCAGCATTGTGCGAGCAGCTTCCACAAGAGTTCTATTTCTTCTTTCAACTACCCCATTCTGCTGTGGAGTTCTAACAACTGATGTTTGATGTGTGATTCCAACATCTTCAAGGTAAGTTCTTAACTCCTGGTTTGTAAATTCTGTGCCATTGTCTGTTCTTATAATCCTTACTGGAGCTTGAAGTAGAACTTGAATACGCTTCAGAAAGGTGATGATGATGCCTGGTGCTTCGTCTTTTGATCTCAAAAACTTTACCCAAGTATATCTTGAATAATCATCAACAATAACGAGAATATACTTCTTCCCATTAATGCTTTCAACTCTCATTGGGCCACATAAGTCCATGTGCAACATATGTAACCTTGCTTCCGAACTAGGTACGGTTTTGGGTTTATATGATGCTCTTTTACTTTTTCCTTGTTCGCATGATGGACATAGGTGTTCCTTGGTGTATTTGAACTTAGGAAGTCCGGTGACGATGTTGTCTTTGGCTAACTTGTTGATGGTGTCGAAATTGAGATGGGATAAACGTCTATGCCACAGCCAGGACTTAGTTTCGGTTGCCCGTGTCATAAGACAAATTGGTGATGTAGAAGCCATTTGGTTGATGTCGATAGCGTACAAGTTTGTACCACGATTACCAGTTAATAGATCATCACCAACCAAATTTCTTATAAAAACCGTGTTTCTTCTGAATGCCACTTCTAAATCTGCATCACAAAACTGCCCGACTGAAAACAAGTTGTGTCCCAACCCTTCGACGTAGTAAACTCGAGTGATTAAAAAATTCTCAAACCGAAGATCTCCATAACCCTGAATAGCTGCTACATGATCATTACCAAAACGTACAGTTCCCATAAATTTCCAGATGAAGTTGATCAGCAGCTTTAAATTCCCGGTCATGTGCTTGGAGCAACCCGAGTCGACGATCCAAAGACATATTTCGATAACCTGCCAAGAACAGAAGAGTTTGTATTTGGAAACCGTGTTGAATTTGGTTCCATGGGGTTAGGAGTAAAAGCAGAATCACACTCATAGACAGTTGCTACTTGTTTAGCTTGAGCTATTTCTAATTTGCCGTCCTGAAGAGTGAACTCTCTACCCGTCGGAATCCACATACAAAACTTAAGATAGTTCCTAGGCATTCGACTAATAGTGGTAGTCCTAAATCGTGCAACTAATCTTTCTATAGATCTGGATCTAGCACTAGGTCTTTTTGGAACATCCTTCTGTTCATGCGTAACATTCACATTCTTAGAAACACATTCATCATGAACAGCATTAATTAAACATTTCTTGCATATTAAACAAACAGAGTCATTACATGCATTAGAACCAGTACATTCGACATTACATTCAGATGAATCATGTTTCTTATTACAAAGCGATAAATTCCTAGGGTGTTCTTCTACATCTTCAACTTTATTCTTGCTACTACTCTTAGATGTAGGCGAGACTCTATTGTTCCTTGTATTGCTCCTAGGCTGTAGTCTGCTGCTCCTAGAGGTGCTTACTAATCCTGTAGAAGGTAAGGCACACACATTAGGATTTATATTGTTGTCCATTTTAGCATCCCTAGATTTTTTAGAATTAGCCTTTATGCACTTGTCATTTGTCTTAGATGTTGAGGCAGACGCATTAGTGGGGCTAATCCTAAAAAGGCCAGGTGCCACTTTTGGTGTTTCGACAACCGCTTTTCCTTTATCAACAATCTGTTCATTTTCACTTTTCTTGGGCAAGGGTGTTGGAGTGACTGGTTTTGTCAAGTCCTTTTTCACATCGACTTTTGGAGCAAACCTTGAAATAGACATTTTTGGTTTTTGAACCGTGTTAGAAACATTTGGTTTCTCCGAAGTCGACGGTTTTGCAAACTTAGTTTCCTCACTCTTCCCTTTTTGACTTTCAAGCTGAGCCCTCAAAAGATCATTTTGCTCTTTCATTTTCTTTAAGTCACGCTCATACGACAATTTGTCATACTTGCATTCTTCCTTTTTCCGATCAAGTTGTTTAAAATATGACACATTTTCTTTTTCAAGCTTTATAAGAGCATTTTCATATTTTGAAACAATTTCGGAGGTCTCAGCTCTCAGTCTATCATCGTCTTGGACAGAATATGTTTGTAAAATGATGGACATAATGTCAGTGGTCATAACAGCTTCGAAGAGAGAATCATTTAGATTTTTCAAAACATTGATTTGCTCAAAAGATTCATTAGCCTTCTTTATCAAGGATTTGTGATCCGTGACGAAGTCAGCTGTTTCTTTCAAAAATGCTTGTTCAAAGTGAATTACACGAGCATGAATGTTATTAATTTGAGGAGCAAATTCATTTTCGAGAATCTTTTTAAGCTGTAAATGAACCGTGGAATTCCAATTGATCTCATTAAGTCTCGTTTTAGATTCTAAAGTCGTTTTAAGTTGCCCAATTCTGGTTTTAAGATCATCAAGATATCCCCTTGCAGCACTTGAGTTAAAAGTGTTGTTTGAAGACATCTGTTCCATGTTTGAAAGTGATTTGGAAGCAACTACTTTTTTAGAAAATATTTTCGAGAATGGTCGTTTTATGGAAAACACAGATGGTTCTTTTTGTGGAACAAAAGTAATACCCGAAAGTTTGTTCAATTTGTTGTAATCAATGGGTTTCAAATCCTTTTGTTTCATTTTAGAAATGCTCTCTTCGACATGTTCTATCGTTTGCACAGAATCCCGAACGATGGGAGGATCATGTTTGGTATAAATCACATTACCATTGTACAAAACATTCTGTTCATCCTGAGCTTTCTTGAGATTACAAGGATTGTTGTTACCGAGAGCCATTTTGTGTTTTGTATGGTAAATCGGATTAGTTTGGTTTGAAATCATTTTCATAGTTTGACTTGACTGACCCGACTTAACCACCAATTCTTCTAGATGTGCAATCTTGTGTTCTGACTCTACGATTTCTTCCAAAAGTTTATCTTCTTTCTTTGCAAAGTCCTTTTTCAACTCATCCCGTTCTTTTTCAAGATTGGTATAAGCTGTTTTTTGTTTTGAAAGTTGGTTTGTTAATTCAGAAATTTCTTGTTTTAAAGAGTTAATGGTTTTTGTTGAACTTATTTCAAGATTAGCAAACTTGGTTTTCCATTCCCTATCTTTAACAAGTAACTTCTTATAACCAATTTCAAATTCTGACTCACGTTCTTTGTTAATTTGAAAACTTTTTGCATTTTCCTTGTATCTCTCAAGCTCAGTGGTCAATTTCTCATTTGCGGCCTTAACATCGCGATTGACCTTTTTCACTTTCTCGATTTCAATACCACAATTATTTAATAATGATTCAAATAAAGCACGTGTTTCCTCATCATTCTCAGCATGCTGTGAAACGAAGCCTCCATTATGATTCACATCTGGAGTTGCTGAAGAAGTATTGCTACTACTTGGCGTGTCCAGGTATGTATCATAAGTGGGTGCTAGCTTCTCAGAATGTTGTTCCTCATGAGGAGACATATCAAATATATCATTATTATGACATGTGTTGAAATTTGATACCTCAGATGGTGCACTGGTGTCATAAACAGGAAGTGTGTCAGAATCCGTGTCATACTTAGCTTCCTGAAGATTCGCCATGAATATGCAGTTCGCATCGATATCCTCTCTGTCTTCCATTTCATCCATAAGAGCCATAAAATCATGTTCCTCTGCATTCAACTGAAACCCTGCCTTCTCTTTTTGTGCCAACATCACTGCTTTCTACAAGTACTCTAGATCTTTCTTGTTCGGCTTAGTAGGACAGTTCCTTGCCATATGACCTACTCCTTGGCAGTTGAAACACTTTACTGGATTACCCTGATTCACATTTCCATAATTCCCAACAACTGGAGCTGCCACATTCCTATTCTGATTACCCATTGCCTGATTACCAACATTCTGACCCCTCTGATTTCCAACATGCTGACCCATCTGATTCCCTGCATACTGAGCATACTGATTCCCTGCATACTGACCTGCATTCTGCATATTCTGATTACCCATGTTAATTCCAGTAGCATATCCTTGCTGATTCCCATAAACTCCAACCATTTGGCCTCCATTGCCCATATTGAAATTCGGCTGAGCGATCTGCCTGTTGCGAGTATTCGATGAAATCCTTTGGTTGTTGTTTGTTGGGGTAGAATAGCGTCCTTGGAATGCTTTTGTCAGAAAAGCAAACGCTTGTGTCAAGGCTGCAGTAGCTTCATCATTGTCAGTGAATTCTGGTTCTTGGAAATGTGGGTATTGCTGTTGTGGAATAAGATGTTGTTGTTGCTGTGGGTAGAACTGTTGTTGGTAGATCGGTGTTGGTTGTTGAATGTAGGATGGTTGCAAGTAGTTGTGAGTGGAAGATGATGATGGTTGTTGTTGTGTGTTCACTGGTAAAGGTGTTGGTGTATCAGCTATTAATGCTAGAGGATCATGCTTTTTAGCTAGTAATTCAGCTCTTACTTCATTAGCTTCATCCTGATTTTGCTTCAAGAAATCATACACCTGATCATAAGTCACTTCATGCAAATTCTTTGTCTGATAAACAATAGTGACATATCTTCCCCATTCTGGTTGTAACTCATTCAGAAAAATGGTGTTGTTAGCAATATTTGTCTGACTGAGGTTGTGTCTTGATAAATCATTCATGATCTTACAGAATCTGTGGTAGTACGTCTCTATGGATTCACCAGGAATTGAAGTAAACTTGCGAAGTTCCTTAAGCAGTTGTGTTTCCATTTCCTGTTTCCCGATGTCTGTCCCATACATTAACCTCTTGACTCTTTCCCAGACTGCATGAGCACTTACTTCACTGTCAACAGTAGCATAGATGGTTTCAGGTAAACCAAGAACGACGTAATGAAATGCCTGATCATCAGCTTCAATATGTTTTCTGTCTTCCACAGTGTATTCAGTCTCATTCTGATCTCTGTAGTATGGTTGTACTGGGGGGGTACCATTTGGATCACCAGGGTCTAGTACTTGTGATGGTTTGAAGGGTCCATCCATAATGGATTTGATGAGAAGACTTCCATTTGTTTTGCTCTTAAGATAACGCATCATACGACTAGCCCACTGTGAGTATCCACCCTTTGACAGCATGGGAGGTCGATTTTCAGCACCGGCTGCATGAATGTCTTGCTGAGTTGCCATAGATGAAGTGTAGATGGATAAAGTTGATTCTTGGATCGTTCCAACGAAATAGGAGTTGAGTTTGGAGTGAGTTGATGCAAGTTTTTATGGTGAAAATTTTGACTAAAAACCTTAAAACCTCAATAACTTCTTCTCGGAGCGTTTTTAGGCCTCGAAACTTCGCCTAAATCGATTTAGCGTGTCGTTCTCCTCTGTCTGACGGTCGTTTTGACAGCTGATTCGTCGAAAACGGAGTTACGGTTCAAAAGTTATGGCCGTTTGAAGTTTAGTCGTCAAAAACCTCACTTTTGTCAAAATTCTCGAAAATCTCTGAAGTTCTCGAGAAAATTGAAAAATTCTCGAAAAACTCTGAAGTTCTCGATAATCTCTGAAGTTCTCGAAAAAATTGAAATTCTTGATAAACTCTGAAGTTCTCGATAATCTCTGAAGTTCTCGAAAAAATTGAAAATTCTCGATAAATTCCAAGATCTCGATAATATCTGAAGTTCTCGAAAATCTCTGAAGTTCTCGAAAAAATGGAAAATTCTCGATAAATTGCAAGATCTCGATAATATCAGAAGTTCTCGAAAAAACTATGAAGTTCTCGATAAATCTGATGTTCTCGAAAATTATGACTTTTTCGAAAACCCAATATCACAAGAAATTTCGAAATTATACAATTTCGAAATTTAGCCCGAAAGTCGAAGTAATTTCTTTCTTATACAAGAGAGAAAATACCGAGTATCCAATTGTGAGCACGAACGGAGCCTTTTCTTGTGTTCTCGAAAACTTGTCAAAGTGAAATTTCGAGATTATGGTAGGATTTCGAAAATATGACAGTTTTTAGAATAAGCTTAAAGCACACCCAAATGACTTATGCAATCCAAGATTCTTGTACTTCTAGGCTAAAAAACACCAAAACTTGAAGAAAGTTCAAAACTTGATGATTTTTATGAAACTTTTGAAGATTTCGAAAACAAGTACAAAAACCCTAGTCGAATTTTTTAAGCTTAAATCTTTAAAAAGATTGATACTTTCTTGTTAGATAAGGTTTATAACACTAGTTTGTAATCAAAAAAGTGTTAAAAACAAAGAAAAAACAAGAAAAGTAAGAATTTTTTCAAAAGCAAAACGTGTAGAAAGCCTAAAAAAACGAAACCAACAAACCCCAACACTCCTAAATCATTGTTAGGCGATTGATACTACTTGTAGGACCTTAAATAACACAACTTTATCACACACAATATAAGCACAATAAGAAGGAAAGATGGAAAGATGGTGACTTGTATGAGATATGTGTATTTCGAATATATGTAGAAAGAGATAAGAAATATGAGAGCTTTTATTCAAGGAAAACACACACAAATACACACACAAGCACACACCTCAAATGAGCCTTTGAGGTGTTTAAATAGTAAGATACATGAGATGCCCTATGGGCTTTCTATGGGCTTGGGCTTGGACTTGGTTACATGGTTGAATAACTAGGCTTATGAAGCATAGCATATAACATATTAGCTTGCCAAGTCCAAGGCCCAATGACTAAACTATTACTAATCTTAACACACGACACAAAGTTACAATATGAGAATGACCATCACTTCATAATACATATTTTTAATGCTAACAGACAACTACGAGAATGGTGCAATGCAATTGTTATCAAGGCAAATAAATAAATAAAAACGCCCAATCAAACGAGACACCAAAAGTAAGAAAAAAAAGACATCCATACACTGCATGGTTAAATTCTAAGCAGAGAATAACAGAAGCACCTAAAACAAGAACCAACAACAATAAAACACAGACTTGTGTTTGTAGCAAGGAGTATATGGTTCGATAATCTACACCGTAAGTAGAGTCGATTTAAGGTTTTCGGTAAAAAAAATTATGTAAACGGATGAGGTAGGGTATTTAAGTTTAACAAAAGTCGTTTACCCTAAATGATTTTTCATATGTTTGGTCCTTAATCTTTATCTTGTGGTCAAACTTTGATCATGCTTAAAAACTTAATTATTTTAATTTGTTAGATGAGTAATGTTTTTTTGAGTAAATTATCATTAATTACTTATAAAAGTTAATACAGTCTATTAATTATTAAAGTTTTAATAATAATTTAATTCTCAAACTTTTCCTGCTCACTTTTACCGTTATGCAAAGTTAACGTTACTATACACTTTTACCGTTATGCAAAGGTAATCCTCTATTTTTTTTAAAAGAACATATTAGAGCTTAATTGAAAACTATATCATTGAAAATTAAATTGGATCAATAATAAAGTTCGATTTTGAAATAAAAATATCTGATTGGTCAAATAAAAGTTTAAATTTTGATCAAATCAGATTTTTTAGTTTAAAAAAAATGCATTGCAAGCTCTTTTTACCTTTTGACTAAAGTGTAAAATACTTATATTTTGATTGATTTATAGAGTTTGCAATTAAGTCTATAATTGTTTTAATTGGTGTAACTTTTAATTAAAGTTTATGAAGTAACACTATTGATTAAATTTTATGAATCGGGTCAATTCCATATTACCCCAATATATCAGGTGGACGTAAGGGTTTGTCTCTTTCCCCACAAAGACAAATATCAATTTCTTTGCGAGCCAAAATCCCCGACCGAGAACATATGTCAACAAGAACATCACGAATCACGTTATGCCGATGTTTAATACCAATAATACCAGCGCAAGAAACAACATGGTCCCCATAAATATCTCCAGTAAAGACCCTAGAACAAGCTGAGCACGACTGATGCGTGGGGTTTGCACTAGGCTTTACCTCTCAAGGGATCTTGAGAAGCTTACAACCCCCACCAGGCAGTGTACCTGATCGATGTGGTATAGTATAATGACAAGTACCGGGGGATTGATCATTCAGCTAGGAATAGTGTTGCTAGGATTAGAAAACCTAAATACTAGGTCTAGGGATGAGGGATGATTCTTTTTGTATTTTTATATTTTTAGGAAAGCAAGTAAAAATCTCGGGTTTGAAGGATTTGGGCGGAATTAGTTGCTAGTCAACTAACCCAATACTAAGATACAATCAAAATAAAATACTAAAAATAAAAATAAACTAAATTAAACTAAGGTTATGAGCAATAAGTGGGAGAAATGTGTTTACTTAGATTTCACTACTCCCTAGATATCTTTTACATGTTAATTACTTGTTATAGTTGTGTGGATGACGGATTGTATTCCTTAATACCATTCATGGGGTGGCGTACTTACTTCCCCAATCCTATGAGTGCCTACTTCACTCCTATGTCGAGCCGGCTAAGAAGCTCCTAACATGGGATCATTAGAATTTACTCATACATTAAATACAACCAATAAAACCTAGTACACATCGGTTCATGTTTCCTAAGACGTTCAAGCATGTTACACAATGGAGATCTGCCAGTTTTCTTAAGCCTAACATTGAAATCATTCATCCAATACAACCATAAACAAGTAATCAACACATAATTAACATCTAGGTTTCATTAGATCTAAGCAAACATAAGATAGATCTAGCCTAGCATGTTGAAATCATGACAAGCTCAAGATATAGACAACCAACACATAGACATATTGATTGAATTAAGAGAAGACTTATCTTAATAGCACATGAAAGGATTCAAGGGGTGAAAACCCTTGAATATACTGTAAAATACGAGCTAGGGTTCACAAAGTTCGGCCCTAGAGTTTCTCCACACAAGTTCCTCCCTAATGAATGAAAAATAGAAAACTATATATAGAGTTTAGGAGGTGACGGCGTCAAGAACAAATGTCTGACGCTGTCATCTCGCCACCAAATAGTTTCTCGGACTGCCTAGATCTGGATCTGACGCCGTCATGTGTACACCTTATGCAGGCCGTCATGATTTTAACTCTTGACGCCCTTGTTGTGACGCCGTCAGGTTTGTACTGGATCGTCACCACTTTTACTCTTGACGCCGTCATGAATTTCCTCTTGACGCCGTCATACACTGTTCTCAGCATGAAAAATTAAGTCTTTGGCGTTTTCTTCACTTTTATGCTCCAAAAACGTCCGAATTGCTTCCTTTTCCAGATTTCACTCCCAAAGTACCTAAAATCACAAAAGGAACGATTTAGGGTAATATTTGATCAAATAAATTCAATTCCGGGCTTAAATGACCCCCTAAACGTGGTTCATTTTTTGCCTCATCAACGACATCTAAACAGAGAATAGGGGAACACCTACCCAATAACATAACACACACCAGTAGGTCCTATCATTCATAGTTTGTCCCAACCTAGAAATCGGAACCACCTTAAGCCAATCCAAAGTGTAGTCCTCCATTTGCAATTTTCATAACGCCATCTGTCGAGTAGATAAAGAAAATGTAGATTCGGCTGTTTGGGTAACACGTGTGAAATATTGTTGTTGTTGTTGTTGTTGTTGTTGTTGTTGTTGTTGTTGTTTCTTATTTTTGTTAAAAAAAACACTTTATTCTAACTCATTAAATTTACTATAAATTAGTAGGAAGCCGAAATACCATCAGGCCCACACTCTTTTAGTTATAGCAAAACTAATCCTATTAAAGATATGTACAATTGCACTGTGGCGGGTGCCTCAAAATCATGAGCCATGGAGAACTTTCGGATCCGTTTCAACAAGGTAATCACATCTTTCTCAAACTCACCAAAGAAAAAAAATGAAAAAGGGACAAAATCATATCCAATAGCTGAAGATACTTAGCTTCATACTACCAAAGGGCTTGTGTCCCGATGGTACCCCATATTGTGTGAGATGCTCCTCAATCAAATAGTTGTGGGTTGAAGTCCAACTTAGGACATGTGAGAGAGTCTGTGGGGAATTGTGAGATAGTGATCAGTTGTCGTTCTAAAAAAATCTTGAGCCAAGAAGAACTATTGAATCCGCTTCAACAAGGTAACCACATCCTTATCTAACTCCCCCAAAGAAGAAAATGAAAAGGGAAGAAAATCATATCCAATAGTTGCACACTTAGCCTCAAACTACCAAATGGCTTGTGTCCCAATGGTACCCCTTGTTGTGTGAGAAACTCCCCAACTAAATGGTTGTGGGTTGAAGCCTCGCTTAGGATGTGGTGAATTCTCATATAGTTAGTTGCCGTTCAAAATAAATAAATAAATAAACCTTAGTCTGATACTTGATACGTTTACATTGTTCTACATCAATCACCACATAACCGGGCATAAAATTAGCCATCCCAGTTTGCGTCAAAGGCGAAGACCCAGATCCATAGACACATCAAGCCCTCCATCCTATTAGTAAAGTAATATATCCGCAGACGTAGGGTTTGCTACGCCCCTCATCTAGCACAATTTCAACTTCCTTGCAAGCTGAAATACCCGATTGATAGATGTCAACAAAGGTATCACGCACAACATTATGACAATGTTTAATACCAATGATACTATCACATGATACATCATGGTCTCCATAAATATCCCCATCAAAAGCCCTAGAGCAAGCTAAATAAGGCATTGAAATAGAAAATAAGAGGACACCTAACCGATAACATAACACACAATGGTAAGTTTTACTATTCATAGTCTGTCCATCGAAACCAACCGAGGCTAATCAAATGTATGATCTCTCAGTTGAGATTTTCATAAAGCTGTATGTTAAGGAGAGAAGGAAAAAGTGAAATGTACAGTTTAATAACACACACACACACACACACACACACACACACACACACACATATATATATATATATATATATATATATATATATATATATATATATATACATGTGTGTGTGTGTGTCAGTTCCTTCGTGAGTTGGGGGCAACTATCTCATCTAAATTGCTCAAAAAGCCAATAATCTACAATACCAGCATACTGAAGCAGCTTAGTCTGTAAGCTTGCAGACTGCAATTGTGACACATGAAAGACATAATTCAAAACATCACCTACAACATAAACACCAAGCCCCCAAAAACAAAGGGTAATGTGACAAGCCTTCATTAATTATATACTAAAACTTTGAACACCTATGGGGTATAAATATCAAGTTGAAGCACAAATATTGAAATATGCAGATAAATCCATAAAAAGTACATTTCATCTTTTTAAATAGAACAATTTTTGTTTTCGTGAAATTAAATTAACTTTTATATTAAACCCCCTGCGAATGCACGTGATTATAACATGTGTAAACACAAAATTTTATTAAGAGTAAATTACACCGTTCGTCCTTGTGGTTTGCGTTGACTGACGTGGTTCGTCCCTTGACCAAAAAAACTGCACCGTCCATCCTTAACGGGCAAACGTTACGCGTCGTTTGTCCCTCCATCCAGTGGGCCCCACTAATGCTGGTTAAGTGTTTTACACATCAAGTCCCATTGAGGGTATTACTGTCATTTCCATCCCTCATTTGCATTTAAAACCCACTCACCCACTACCAAAAAAACTACACCATCCATCAAGTGTTTTTTATTCCATCTTCTTCCTTCATATACCCTTATCTCCAACCAGCACCACTCATCACCATTTTTTTCCTTTCACAGCTTCCTTAAGCCCACAAACAAAAATTATAATTCAAAATACAAAATCAAAATAAATCAAATCAAGACATCCAATCCAAATACCACCATCAAGATCCGCACAACCTACCACCCCCTTGCCACACTCCACCGATCCGCTGCCACCGTCCAACGCCAATATCCGCTTCTACACCATCTACATTTGCCGCCACCACCAACCAGATCTACAGCCTCGTCCACGCCCATATCCACTGCTACACCATCTTTCTTTTTGAGTATATACATTATAAAACTATTTATCATAACAACATGTTACATCTATTATTTCGAGGGTGTTTGGATTGCTCAGTTAATTCATTTATTTTTTTTAATAGATAATTTTGGACTTTAATTGTGGTATTTAGATACGGATTTGATAATGATTTGGATATGGATTTGTTATGAATTTTTATTGTGATTAGTGTTTTTGGATATGGAGATGGGGTGTTGGTGTTCGTGGTTTTGATTTGGCCGGAATATTGGTATATGGAAGAAGATGAATGTTGATAGGTCTGGTGCGTGTTTGTGGTTTTAATGTGTATTTTTGTTTGCGTTGCACATTCTTTGGAGCATTTTGCGTTGTACAAACGCCAACGCCTCCGCAGCCACCACACCACCAGATCGCACGAGAAATTTTTTTTTTTTTTTTTTTTTTAATTTTCTAAATCGGTTTTGTTCATAATATGAGGTTTGATATTTGCAGGAATGGATATATGGAAATACAATAAGAAATAAAAATGATAAATTTATAGTTAGTTGAAAAAGAATGAAACAACGACCGGATAAATTTATAGTTATTAGAAAATGATCGGGAAAAAAATAGGTGAATGGTTGGAGTGATTGGATGGTGATGGATGAAGGTGGAAAAATAGAAAAGAAAACAGAGTAATTTGATTGGGTAAATATGAATACTTTAATATTAAAAGGTTACTATTGGTAGTGGGTGAGTGGGTTTTAAATGCAAATGGGGGATGGAAATGACAGTAATACCCTCAATGGGACTTGATGTGAAAAACACTTAACCAGCGTTAGTGGGGCCCACTGGATGGAGGGACAAACGACGCGTAACGTTTGCCCGTTAAGGATGGGCGGTGCAGTTTTTTTGGTCAAGGGACGAACCACGTCAGTCAACGCAAACCACAAGGACGAACGGTGTAATTTACTCTTTTATTAAGCATAACTTATGTCAAAATCGTGTGAGTGGATAGGAGTACGAATTATTTAAAATTATTTGATTTTGTGATTCTTGGTGTCATTATTTTTTTAAACTTTTATTCATCATTAAGTGATTGTGGTGGCCTAGTGGTAAATGGGTTTGTGATTATCATTTTAAAATGTGTGAGGTCTCAAGTTCAATTCATGCTAGGTGCAAACAACCTTAAGTCTATGTGGCGGTGGGTTCAAACCCCGTGGATTAGTCAGTCAAAAGATCGGAAATCATGATTAAAAAAAAATAATAAAAAAAATAAAAATAAAAAATGATTGTATTATTAGTCTAGAATACAAATCACATAAAACATGAGATATTTTGGTCATCTGAGTAGCATTTCCCATTCTCAAACCGGTTTTACGATGTTGATCTTACAAAAGACGAAAATGACCAATGGCTCTGGAGATTAAGAATACCTACTTTCTAAATCCATAAAACCGCAATCTGATATCACGTGGATCCGAAACCTTAAAGTTGCTCAATGAAATATTCATAATAGTGTTCAACTTTTTATTTGGTTCATTTAGATATATTGAAAAAAATACTTGAACATCTTGTGATTATACTCTTTTTAAACACTAATTATAATACCCGCGCACGCGCGGTTTTTTTTTTTTTTAACTTTTTGAATCATATATTTTTATTTATTAAAAAACAAATAATTTAATCTTTGTTTTGTTTGATTTATGATTTTTAATTATAGTTTTTTATTATTAAAGATAATTATTTAAAAATTTTAATCCTATTGTTAATTGCATCTTATCTATATTTTTTGTATTTATCTTCTACTTGTGCTATAGATAAATATAAAATGTTACCTAATAAGAAAATGATTTTTTTTAAATAATATTATTACTAAATAAAGTATGATTTAGTTTTTTTGAAATGAAAAAGTCCCCATTTAAAGTTTTGTTTTATTATATAAAAGATTAGTCCAATTCTATTGAATTTTATTATTTGGGCTTCTTAATGGGCTAAATTATGAAAGTTAAACCTTTTTTTCTAGTTGATGGAAATGAAACTCACGGAAGCAAAAGTTTGCAAATGGGGAAAGATTTAGGATTTTTGGAAGGGTGTTGCATAATTTTTTTCGATCATAATTAATCCTACTACAAAAACATTTGAGCTAAGTTAAAGTTGTATTGTAAAAAAAGTAACACAAATTTCGGAGGTTGCACATACAAAAAAAAACAACATTTATTGAGAAAAAAATACATTTGAACCTAAAATTGGGCATGTAGGTCCGTTCTTGTTTACGCACAAAACCATAAAGAAAATGTTCCATCATGTCACACCTAAAAGATATTATATAATGTTTATAATTTGTTTACATGTGGCCAATGTTTTAAAGCACGAGTTGATCCGTCTAGTTCAATCGGTCGAACAAGTTATCGGTTATTTGTTGCACCAACAGTAGTTGGGTTTTGAATACAAAATCTATGTAATTGCGACGTATTATTGGCTACAAATTTTATGTCATTGCGATGTAAATTTTGAATACAAAATTTACGTGTGACGCATTTGTTTGACTCTGTGTCCTTGTATAGACCAAGTCAACAACATACTCACTGATTCCATGCATCATGAAAATCATAAACATTGTTACCATGAACATCAAGTTTACGGGTCAAAAAGAGGTTAGATAATTTGGGTGCTAGGTTTTATCTGATCAACTCGTGACTAAAATGTCAGCGGGATAGTGCGACAAGGACCGAGTTTTTAAGAAAAGGTCAGTCGGTATTTAAGAAAATCGCACAGGGTCGGTTTTCTCTACTGATCTAAACCTTTATAATAACAAGATAGGTTAAAACTAATTCAACTTCCGAACATAATCTTTTGCTAAAATGAGATGAAAGTGGCAGATTATGATATGGAAGTGTTCGCCCCGGGCGAAAAAAACCGAGTTTAAACATGTTTAGCTCAAGCCCGATCGTCTAGATGGTGTGCGTTAAGTTAAGCTCGAATTCGACTCCAATGTAGCCGTGTAGGCTAGTGCTTGACATGATCCATTGTTAAAAAATGAATTTACCAAACTACCACTTGTAAAAAAAATAAATAAAAAAAAAAAAAAAAAAAAAAAAAAAAAAAAAAAAAAAAGTAAATTTAAGGCTCTGACCATATTCACGTTTATTATGGGTATCCTTAAATTTATTCTTTACCACTCTATCTAAGATTATTTTTTTTTATCTTGTGTCAGTCCTCGTGAACTTCCTCAATTACTCTCTTCTGGATATGCTAGTAAGCAATCAATGTTGTGTTTGCCACACATGCACTAAATTAAATGTTGTACAATTAGTAATCGAAAATTCGTACCAGTACGTGTTCATGGGAATGTTCTAGCTATTTCATTCATCGTTGAATCTCTTTATGAAAAAAGTTTAAATATATTGTCTTGTACAATCATTTTTGTAAAAAATGTTTACATAGGTTTTAATGCATGAATGATAGAACGGGTGAAGTTCGCAGATTAGTACCCGAAGAAACAAACATGACATCAAATCGAGGCATCGAGCAGGGGTAAAATAAGGAAAAGGACGTGGGTACTGAGAGTACTCGAAGGGTAAAAGAAAGAGAAACACAGGAGATACGACCGATCTTGCAATAATTGGCACAGTACTTGTCGCATGTCGGTTATTTTCTCATGGCTGATGTTGTTTTACAGCACTAGAGTACGCTGTCATCGCACAAGAATTGCAACATTGTATTATTTACTCAGCATCTACGTACGGAACACATGTGAATAAATCATATCAAACGTTGCAATTGATTTGCATGTAAAAAAAAACTACTGAGATTATATGGTCATATGGAAGAGCTATTTTGGAAGACACATACACTAATTAGCATTATCCATCTAGGGACCCAATCGTCACTAAAATACATGGGTTACGAAATAGTACAAGGAGAGTAAAAGTACGAGAAAGAAACTCATCTCTTGACCAATGTCACAATAGGTGTCGGCTGTGGATGTGTATTTCACGTCGTGCGTGTTCCATACTTGTCGATCACTTGCTTTTTTTCTCATGGCTGATATATATTGTAACACTTAATTGGTTGTACACTTGCACTCACTCGGAAAATTGCAACATTTGGACGATCAGCTAGAAGTTTTTGTATTGCTTTTTGTTACTCGTATTTGTAATACGCTTTTATGACTACTGGATATCCTACCAAATATAATGTTACAATTTGTATGTAGCATGAGTAATGCTGAAAGAAGGGCAAAATTGTCATGTTCCAAATTCAAAATCACCCGCCATGACTTGAGTTCAAATTTTGTTAAAAAAAATGCATGCAACATTTGAAAACTTCAAAAACTCATAGAGAGAGTGGCCAAGAATCATGTGAAATGCATCAAATGTCACTCTTACATTAAATATAAGCACCTTATGTCACTTCTTGCATGTGTGTATATATATTGATGTGCATGCTTGCGTATTTTCAAACCCCTGTAGCTCTTTTAACTCCTTATTGCAATCTTGGTCTCAATATATAATTCTTTATTTCCCATATTACCCTTCACATATCTCTCTATATATAAAATTTTGTTTTCTAAAACCTTAAATAAACCCCAAGAGTTTACAGCATGAAGAACATATATTCTCATATCTTGCTTCTTGTGACTATTGTTTTCTTGGTTCCAAACCTTGGTGAAAGTCTCCATCCTCATCATTGTAAGAGCAAAATCGTAACGTAAATTTACTTGCAAGTAATTATTATGCGAAAAAGCGTTATTATGTCTTAACTTTTTAATATGTGTAATTGTATATGCAAAGCAGTGTTATGTACATGAAGATTTTAAAAGTTTGTTAAAACTTTAAAGGGTTTTGCTAATGTATGCCCACTGGGCACGTATTAACGTGTAAATAAAAGGAGTGTTTTGGTTCATTTAAGTGGAAATTATGTCCAAATATAGTAATTTATCAGTTTATTTAATGTGTATTTAATGCATTTTCTGATTAAATTAAAAAGTTTGTGTTTATTAACTACACGCTAATCAACTTATGCCCAGTGGGCACTACTTGCTACCAAAACCCAACTTTAAAATACTTAACCTTGGTTATTCATTAATTAACATACTACTTTGCATTTTAGTTACTTACCAAGGAAAAGGTGCTCATGGTGAAGCTCAAATTCAAGAACATCCTAAGGTTTGTATTCTTATTCCATCTATTGTTCTCAGTGAAATTTGCAAGTTGTATAGATGTATATGTACAAAGAGCTTAAGTTCTTGACTGCTTGAAACTATATAACACATATATGAACATCTTCTAGGAAGGACAACATGTAGAGCTCGGAATGGATCTATACCCAACAGGATCAAGCATACCAGATTGTTCACACGCGTGTGGACCATGTTATCCTTGTAGAAGAGTGATGATAAGTTTCACGTGTTCAATGCCAGAGTCGTGTCCGGTTGTCTATAGATGCACATGTAGAGGACGATACTATCATGTTCCATCGAACTAATGTAGCAACATCTTCTCGTACGCATGTACGTTGGCCACTTGAACTAGTGGTATAATGTTAGTCTTTAAGGGAATTCGTTGTATTAACTGAGTTTGTTATATTAGCTAGAACATTTTTGTAACTTATATTGTGGATAGGAAGTTAGAAATTGTAACATCGTTAGCTAGTTGGGTACTTTGTTGTTATTTCATAGTTGTATTTAGGTTATTGTATTGTATGTTTTGTGACTCAAGTTTTGCTCATTTATGTAAGAATTCAGTTTTCAATTTAGCATTTTTATAGTTGTTTCCCATTCAAAGTTTTCAAAGGTTCAATAGTGAAAGTTATTAGCGTTTGACCGACTAATCCTACGTTTGAATCCATCGCCATACAGACCTAAATGAGTTAAAGCCTACTTTTTTCAGGATGTTGATGTAGTCACTTCAGAGTTGTTTGCACTTAGCAGAAATTGAACTTGAGACTCAAAGTTTGTTTTTCATTTTTCATTCGTCATGAAGTAGATATTTTATGTGTCGATAAAAAGTTTCCAACCAATAAGGTGGGCAATAATTACTTAATTACTTAATCAATCACAACCGCAACTTCCACTTATTTTAGGGGTGTTTAATGAAATAAAAAAGTGTGGGGTACATTTTCCAGTTACTTTTGGAAACAGAAACATAAAAGTTACAATAAACCCTTTACTTTTTAACATTTACAAAACAGCACTCTTCTATAAATAGCAAGAAATCCGTTATTTTCATTACCAAATTAGGTAAAATTGTTTAAATTATAGTAGTACTGTACTTTACAGCACACACTTGGAGGTTGGAACAATAATGCAATAGATGCTTAGACTTTTTTTATCGTTATTTAACAGCACTAATTTGATCAAACTTATTAAAGTATTCTTGATTTATTTATAGTTTTAAAACCCCAACTGTAAGTTAACCATTTAGAAGCAACCCCAGGCTGGGTATAGGTGAGCGGTGAGTCGATGTCGACCAACTATATTTGCATTCTTACATTATAACATCAAACTTTCTTTTGTTCACCAATGTGCATGAAAGTATATTTTCATTTTTCTAATATACTCCATGAAAAGCATATTACATATAATTAAACATAACATAAGGATTTTGAATTGGTGGTATCTGAGCGTGCTACACACTAAAAAGTTGTGAGTTCAAGTCTTACGGGGTGTTTTCTTTTTCTTTTTTTTTTTATAGCTAAGAGAATGGGTCCACAAACCTTTTTAATATTATTTCTTTTCTAAGTGGGACCCATTATTTCTTTTAGTTGGTCTAAATCCACAAGGCTAGAATTGTATTACCCTCCCCAATAAGTGGTTCTTAAAGTTGTAGAGCCCACACACTCTCTTAGCTAACAAAAAAAAGAAACACCCCCTTAGACATATTGTATAAGATCGAGTGTGGAAAAAAAAAAAAAAAAAAAAAAAAAAAAAAAAAAAAAAAAAAATGTCTTTCAAAAAGACATATAACTAAGCATAGGTACTTTTGTTTTTATTGACGGGCTCGTTGTTAGAGGTTAAAGCTGCGCTATAGGACTTATGGTGCCGCCATAACGCAACGTTGCTAACTCTATAGCCATTCCACGGGCAGTTGTTGAAAGACAACTATTTTGTAAGACCTCAGTATTTCTCATAATCCAGCAAGTAGATTTATATCTAGTTTTACATAATCAATCTACGGGTATTGTTTTAGAACCACTATTTACTTTCACATTGATCCATCTACTATATAAGAATCGGGCATTTATATACATCCTCATATACACATCATTATTTACATATATTCTCAAACCTTGCTTTAATAGCCTTGTACATCATACATTAAAAACTTATGTTTGAAAAATATATAAATATTGATGTGTACATGAGGATGTATGTAAATCCTCTTATAATTAATTTTGTGTAAACTATATTAATTATCAAGTACTTACGTGGTTTGTAGATACCATATTAATTTGTTTTGTCATTATAAAATACATGGGAGGTTATTTGAAATACTCGTATAAGATATGGAAAATGATTGGGATACCTAATATATGTGGCTAAATTTAAACTTAAACATATTTGACATGATCCTGATGGTTTGTAAAAAAGTGGGTCCTTTAGTTGCATTTAGGCACATCTTTATGCACAACTTTAGGCTTCCCAATCATAGCTCATAAGATATTTCAATTTTAAAATAATTATAGATAAAAAAGAGTTAGATATTACATAATTATTTTTCCATCTTATAATAAGTTTTATAAGGGTGCATTTTCAAAATGTATAAACCCTAAACCCTACTAATCAAATATCACCTCACGTACACATGACTTCCAAATAATGAAGGTCTTAATAGTTGATTGGTTTTCCGTCCACATCTCCATCGGTGTTTTCAACTCAACTGTAGTTGAAGGTGAACGATTTATCACATAACATTCGGTATTGACTGCTTCTGCCTAAAATGATTTTTCCAAAGTTGTTGTTGCCAACATTTCTCTTGCTCTTTCTAACAAGGTTCTGTTCATCTGCTCTACCACTCCTTTCTGTTGAGGAGCGCATGCCATTGTAAACTACCTTTTGATTCTTTCTTGCTTGCAAAAAGTTTCAAATTCGTAACCAGTGTATTCACCTCCATTATCTGTCCTCAAACACTTGATCTTCTTTCCAGAACCAAGCTCAATCCGTGCTTTATAAACATTAAAAACTTCAAACACATAAGACTTCTTCTTGATTTGGTACACCCAACATCTCCTGGAATAGGTATCAATGAAGGATACAAAATATTTTGCTCCTCCCAGGGATAGAATCGGTGCCTACCATACATCAGAGTGAATCAATTCTAGAACATAGACACTTCTAGAATTTGATGTCTTTAATATTAGGCGATGCTGCTTGCTGATAACACAATGCTCACAGAAAGGTAAAGAAACCTTTGTGAGGCCAGGAATTAACTTCTTTTTCACAAGAATTTTCATTGCTTGTTCTGACATATGTCCAAGCTTCTGATGCAATGTTACTGCAGCTCTATGACTTGGACTATGTGAAGCAACAGATGCTTTCGCCTCGTCCATTATCTCTCTTTTCAGTTGGTATAAGTTTGCAGCCACCTTTTCTCCTTTCATAAGTATAAGAGCGCCTTTTATAACTTTCATGATCTTGTTTTGTATAACAACCAAGATCATCCAATTGTCCTAAAGAGAATAAATTCTTTTTCAGGCCCTCCACATGTCACACATCATGAATAGTATGAACTGTACCATCATACACCTTCACCATGATATTCTCAATTTCAATTATCTTTAAATCATGATCATTGCAACTGCACACAGATCCGCCTCCAGGGATAGGTTTATATTGATGAAACCATTCTCTTCTTGCGGTCATATGAAAAGTAGCTCCCGTATCGAACAACCATGCATTTAAAAATCTCTTCCTACCTTCATTTGCAATCGCTGGTTCACAACACAGAGCGTTATCATCTTCTGAAGTACTAGCGACATTTCCCTAAGGACTAGAGGTATTTAAAAACCGAAAATCTTTCTTAAAGTGACCCGGCTTGCCACATTTATAGCATTTTAAATTATTTTTCCTTCATGTTCTAGATTTACCATGATTGTAACTCCCATTAGAGCCAGGTTCCATTGACCTCCCTCTCGTCACCACAAAAGCCTCCACCTGTCTTAAACTGGTTTGCCTGTCCTCCCTGTTGTTGCGCCTATTTTCTTCTTCCAGAATGGCGGCTGCAACATCATCGAAGACTAGATAGTCCGAAAGAACATTATTGGTTAAGTTGATGATAGGCTAATCATATAAGTCAGGTAAACTTTGAAGTATAATTAATTTCAACATGTTCTTGTGGCTCTATTTTACAACTCAAAGACGTGAGCTGAGAAAATTAAGTATTCATGTTATTAACGTGCTTAGTCACTGAAGAAGATTTCGTCATGCGAATAGCATAAAGTTTTCTCTTAAGAAAAATTTTATTGTGGAGCGATCTTGCCTCGTACAATTGAGCAAGATAATCCCAAATCTCTTTTGCACTTTTCTTCTCATCTATGCCTGACAAAACTCCATCTGCTAATGCCAGATGAAAATTTGCAATAGCATTTCCGTCCATCTCGTCCCATTTACTGTCATCCGTGACCTCAGCTGGCCTTTCGTCAACGGCCGCTAAACATTTGTCCTTTCTAAGGATAGCCATCATCTTTAATTTCCACAATGAGAAATTATTCCCATTGAATTTTTGGATTTCAAATTTTGCCGCCATTGCTACAATCACAATCTACTTTTCGACAAAAGTATTATTTGTTAATAATAGTAACAAACACCTTTTGAGTGAGTATAATCTTACTTACCTTTTAATGTGGGGGGTCCACTTATTAGTGGCAACCACAGAGCATACGATAAATAATTATACACATACCCAACCTTAACTCTTGATACCACTTGTTGAGAAAAGTGACACCGGATTGAAGCAAACACGCTAATAAAATATGAAATATAATAAAAGATGACAAACGATATAACATGGAAAACCCCAAAATGGTAAAAACCACAGACAAGGAAAGACAATTCACTGTTTAGAAATTAGGAGTTACATATTCTCTCTAATTACAAGGATAAACACATTTATATCTCTTGTATTAGGAGCTATTTTACTAACTCTCTAATTAACACAAGAACACTATAAGATAATTGCTATGTGTAGAAGGATGAAAAGAGAAGTAATAGGATTACAAAAAAGATCCACAAAAAGCTCCCATAAAAAGATGTGGCGGAAAATGATTGGTTAAATAAGAGAGATGAGACATCAGCTTGTGGAGCTTTAGTGGAAATTTTTTTGTGATCCTATCACTTCTCCGATAAAAATGAGATGGAATGATAACATTGACTACTTTTGTTTCCTTTTATAGGCCTCAAATGAGGCAAATGACATCATGTATAACCAATTAAGATTCAAGTTGTAGTCTCACTTGCATACAGCTCGCAAGATTCTCATTTAGATACAATGTATCTTTACATCGTGTCGTGTCAAGAATCACCGCCATTACTTTAACTATTGTAAAAAGTGTAAAAACTATCTAATAATAATAATAAAATTAAAAATAAAGATTATAGAATCCATGAAAATTCTCTCTTTATTTTTCCTAGTCCACAATTAATTTTAGTAGTTGATCAACTTTACCAAAAACCCAACCCAAGAAAGAAGAGTAACCAAAATAATAAAAATAATGAATGAATGGTAATTGAAGGCTTGAAGCATTATCTAATTGGCGGGAACTGACGGCAATTAAATTCATCAATCAATAATAACACTTTTTATAAATCTATAAAAATATAAATATATTCTTTCTTGTACATAGATCTGTAAGTGAGTAGTATCTCAGTTATATAAATCTACAGCCAGCTGATCGATCAATTACATAATAAGGTATGTCATTTTCATGTCAAATTATGTTAAAGGGTGTTTGCGATTGCTTATTTTTAACGCTTATAATAAGCTGCTTAATAACTAAGCGCATACTTTTATTCCTTTTTTTTTTTTTTTTTTTTTTTTTTTGCATTTATTTTAAGCATTTTTAAATAAGCATGTCTTATTGTAAAAAAAAGGTATGAAGTTTTCGTGTAAATTGGCGGAGATAAAGAGGGGAGGGGGCATAAGGGGAGGTGCCCCCTACCGAAAAATTTTATAGTGTAAATTTTCGAAAATATTTGGTTTTTTTTTTTAATTTGCCCCCACCCACTAAGTGTTAGAACATTGTAAACCCCGTGAGGTGATATGTTTTATTGATACGATATATATAGGCAATACATAATGAAACCCTAATGGACCCAACCCCACATACCGGGCTTGGGCCTTATTTATCATCTGATACTAAGAACCTATTTATAGTGTAGTTTCTGAAATTTATCAAAGTGTGCCCCCTCGAGCAAAAATTTCGGGCTCCGCCCAGTTCATGTTACATGAGGAGGGCGAGTCTTTTCCCTCAAGAGGATGTTGTGGGTTTATAAACTTATGTAAATTTTGAAAAGCTTATAAGTTACTTTTTTTTTCGGCCTATAAGCTTATAAAGATGAGCTTATAGCTTTTTTTAAGGCCTTAAGCTCAACTTGATAAGCTCATAAGCAGAAAAAGTGGGCTTATGAGGTTTTCAAATTTTACATAAAAAAAAGTTCATAAGCCCACTTTATAAGCTAACACTAACACCCCTTTAGATGTACGTGGCCTAACTGAGGTATCCCCGTGACTTTTTCTGACCCTTTCCGTGGCCACCCACAGATGTGTACCCAGGTTGTGGAGGTCATGTGACTTACCACTGGGCCATTTGGTGAGAAGGTCAGGTCTGGCCTGCGTATTGGAAATTGCTTATTTTGCCCAAATTAAGCAGATAAGCAGAAGCAAGCAGTTTGTTTTATCCTAACACTTTATATTGCTTATCTATTTAAAAATAAGCACTACGAAAAAATAAGAAATTCCAAACACCCTTTAATAGTGAAAACAGGTCAAGCGGGTTGAAGGTCACACCAGATGTATATTAGATTTTTTGAGCTAAATAAGTCACTTTTTTACCCAAACAATTTCTAGCGTATTATGTTTTTTGAGCTAAATAGACCCTTTTATAGTAGCCAACATGGAGGTGCTTTTTTGAAAGGGCTTAGTAAGCTATTAATTTTCCAAGATATGGACATGAATGTGTTGCAGGTCGTTATGACTTGTACTAAATAGACAGAAACTGGTACCCTGCTCAGCTTAGTGTTGAATTTATAGTTTATAAAGTTATATTGAAAGTAGAAAGAATTGTTTATACAGTTCTTAGAAAAGTCATACTTTTGGGGTGTTTGGGTGCATGCGATTCTACAGAAGGCAATAGTAATCAGATATTAAAACTAGGGATAGGGCGTTCTTAATTAAGGTCTTCCCTAATACCCGTCAAATCAGTAGTAACTTGGGCCTTCGGATTTGGGTTATGAATGTTAGTGTATGGGTTCGGCTTCAACTTAATTGCTATGCAAGTTTTTCTTACAAGTCTAGATCCCGTTTATTTAGTCATCTAGACAGCATGTGCATGGACTACTTTTTTTATTCTCAGTAGCTGATCCATTAATCTGAACAATAGGTGTTTCACTAGCTATTTCCATGGATGCAATTAACAACAATGACGTGGTGGATGAAGTCAAATCCTTTTTTGAGTCAGCACCTCTTCTGAAAGATGCAAACAGCATAAACGCAAAGCTAACCCAATTTATTGATCAGAAATCCTCTTTATCAGGCATGTTCACTTTGACCGTATATATATATAGTATATTTCATTTTCTATACTTTCACCATTTTGTGAAGCTGTATCGGCTTATGTTCTCAGGAAGTGAATGCCCTAAAAGGGTTGTATGTGTCACGTCTGGTGGTACCACTGTCCCGTTAGAGCAACGTTGCGTGCGTTACATTGATAACTTCAGCTCTGGACATAGAGGAGCAACTTCTTGCGAGTATGCTACCAGACAACTTACTATAACGTTTTCAAACTATTATCATATATATGTTTAAAGATAAGAAGATGAATTTGGTGATGATATGCAGATACTTCTTAAAATCCGGATATTCAGTCATCTTTCTCTATAGGAGGTGAATATCGACTTTATTATACTTAAAAGTTTGACTTATAGGCCTTTTACCTGACCCGCTCGTTTTGCCACCTCTAACCCTAATGTTTATCCCATAACCCCTTTGTTGACGTGTTGAAGCATTCGTGCAGGGGAACCTGCCAGCCGTATTGCAGATCGCTTCCGGATGATCCACTACTAGAATGTTTTGAGCTTACTGATGATTCTTGCATAAAAGGTTTAATTTAAAAGAAAAGTGATTCAGGTGTTTTGGTTACGTTCTTTAACCAATTATATAACAGAATCTGTTTTACAGTGCACGAGTCACACTCTGAAGCAGTTAAGAAGGCGATTAGTGGACATCACGCAGTAGGAATCATCTCTCTTTTTTAATGATATTGTTAGCACGACATATCAACGCTATTAAAGATTTTGTTTCATATCAGGCTGTTTCAGGAGGCTTCTTGCTGAAACTGCCCTTCACAACCATCTTCGAATACCTTCAGGTTAGCTTAGCCATTTTTAAGTTGACCCTATAATATTCAGGTTAATAATGGAAACCAGTACACTTTCAATGTTTTGGCCAACCCATAAACACGGTTTAGGCATTTACTCTCTTGACTTTTTTTGGGTCATTTTTGCAATCTTACAGCTGAGTACAAATTTTTTTTACTTACACTGTTAATTCCTTTGACCCAATCACCCCAAAATACATAAACTGAGAACTCATTTCTAACCTTCAAAATATCTTTATACCAAACACTCCAAACCATATAATCAGAACAGTCACTGCTCATATCAAAATCCTTTATTGCAATAACCACAAACTCATACTTACAGTTACTAATACAATACCTCATATTACTAAAATACGTCTATATGATGTGCAGCCAAACACACCTAGATTATTCCTACTCCTACCATCACACATATCATAACTGTGGACACAGTTGGCATAATACTTGTGTATAGTGATAGTAGAACCACAAGGTATTTGAGCCATCTAAGCTAGGCGTACACCACTCAACATAACTACTAAATATAAATATGCAGTAAAATTGCCAGTATTACACCATGTCCAAACACCCATGATGAGACCCCACCCAAACACTCATTATGCATCAATTTGTTACTTGACAGTTGGACCTATTCGACATATTAATTATTAAAGTCAACCTAAGATATATATATGATGTAGTTTGCGAGCATGAATTTCTTTGAACAATTCATTATAATTATAAATTATATCAATGTATTAACTTACTAGTTTGTAATAAACGAGCATAGATGTTACGGTTGATTGCAACATCTATGAAGACCCTTGGACCAAGTGCTATGTTTTATCTTGCGGCTGCTGTATCTGACTTCTATGTTCCATGGGAGAGCATGGTAAGTTTAACCAGCTCACTCTATTTGGTTTTTCCTTTATATAATTAATACGATTTGTTAACTAGTGAGGAAAAAAGAAGAGGTTAATCTGGCTTCGTTTTATAGGCGGTGCATAAAATCCAGTCAGCATCTGGTCCTTTAGACATGCGGCTTGCCCAAGTTCCAAAAATGCTTTCGGTTTTGCGGAACGAGTGGGCCCCGTCAGCATTTTGTGTATCGTTCAAGGTACACTACTTACATAGATTTCTTGTGATAATGATTTTGGATTTACAGGGTTTCTAATTCATCTTTATTAAGAGACTATTTTGATATTTGATGTCATCTCATTGTATTACGTTGCTTATAGTTAGAGACAGATACGGAGATACTTCTAGAAAAGGCTGGTAACGCTCTTAAAAGGTACAACATGCATGCTGTGGTAGCAAACGAGCTTTCAACTCGTAAAGAAGTAGTCATACTTGTAACAAATAGTGGAAAAGTATCGGTATATCGTGAAAACAACCACTCAGATGTCGAATCTCCCCTCATCAAATTGCTAATAGAGAAACATACAAGTTACATTGCAGAGATCAAGGAATGAACATATGTTTACCCTATATTTTCCGATAGATATAACACAAATTCTAAAGAAATAATCCATGTTCTGTTCCCCATAATAAACTTCTTTTCGGGCTTCACGTTTCATGTTGATTTTAAGTTTTCTTGTTTTGTATTACTTACAGAAATACACAAATTGTCAAAAGTGAAAAACTTGATAGAATTTTACTTGGAGGTTACTTTTTCATGTTCTGTTTTTACTGTAACCGAAAGGAACAATTGAGCATAAAGGAGAAGTGTGTTTATGTAATAAAATTCTGCTGTTGTTTTGTCTTGGATACAATATAGTGGTGTAGATTTTTATAGTGTTTGAAACTAAGGCTGCTCATCTATCCAAAACCGGACCGGACCGGGACCGAATCCGGCAAAAAACCTAGACCGAGACCGGACCGAATGTGGTCGGTCCGGTCTCGGTCCAAATAGGCTAAATGTCCGGTTTTTAAGCCGGACCGGATCGAGCCGAAATTATGAAAAACCCTAGACCGAGACTGGACCGAATGTGGTCGGTCCGGTCTGGTTGGTTTTGTCGGTCAGTCCGGTCCGTTTGATCACCCCTGTTTGAAACAGATACAATATATATATATATATATATATATATATATATATATATATATATATATATATATATATATATATATATATATATATATATATATATATATATATTTTAGTTGGGTTTCTGACTCGACATTGAGAGCCGACTAATCTTAGGGCGACTACTCTTTTGGATAGCCCGGAGTCGGGGCAGGTGAACCTCAAACGCTCTAAACTGCTTGTCTACTTAAAAAAAAAAGATGCATTGATATCTGAATAAGCAATGTCCTAGACATTTTCATGAATGAAGAACCACAACAGTTATATCATCTACAGGTAACAATTTTGACTCGGTAAATGGGTTGGTTTGTGATTGTTCCATTAGTCAACCGGGTACAACCGTACAACTAATTTGTAGCTAAACCGGAAACAATGTCCAAAATGTATTTACAAAAAGATCCTGGAGTATAGTGAAACATCTTAAATCTTTTGTAACCCTGCCTGTTTTGACCCGCAACTCAATTTACGCACTTTGTCCCTTCGATGTTTAATGTATCTAAATGAAGAATCTAAACGGCAAAACCAAAATGCATAAACCTTGTATTGTATCTTGAAAGCTATATATACTACCTTCCAGTTAAATACAACAATTATACAAGTAATAATCAATATACATCCTATAAATACTTTATCAACACTTTATAATGTCACCTATAATGCATCGTCTTCATCTGATGCGAGCTCAAGACCCTCAGCTGCTAAAAGTTTCGCAATTAAAAGTTTTTTCTTCTCTTCTTCTGCTTTCTTTCTCACCAAATCCCTTTTTTTCAACACGAGTGTGTGTCTCTTTAATGTATTGGCATAATTCTCCATTGATGCCTTCTTCTCTTTTGCAAGAATTCTTCTTTCCTCATCGGGATCTATCTGCAAAGTTTAAATAAATAGATGCAGTCAAGAAAATAATCGCGTATGCCACATCCAGATTTTGGAAAAAATACCGATACATAAACTGAATATGTTACCTTTGAACGTGAGAGTTGGCGTACACGAATATTTAACTCGCGCTGTTGCTGTTCAGCCCAAGCAGCAATAGCCATATCACCACGTTGATCAAAAGCCTTCTTCTTTTTCATTAGCCAGTCCATCCATGCTTGAGATGCCTGCCAACATAAATAATAACAAAGATTAGTCCATACAATTATACAAATATGGTTTTAGAGTAGACCAGAACAGAAACTTCAATGTGAAATGTCGTGGGTATCTTTTTTATCTGTACCCAAAATTGAACTTTCAAAAAATACACACCCACATATACAACACTAGTGGGTGCTCACTTGTTCTTAGGCTTTATCTAATAAGCTTAAACTATAGCTAATGCACCTAAAATTTACATTTTTCATGTTTTAAGTTACTTCGATTTTAGATTTCATTTCAAACAGTTGGAAGTTTTTCTTTTAAATCATCACATTTTCTCTTACAACTTTGACGTATGCATGTCTTGGAAAAACAACTTAATAATAAGAAATGATCATTAACAATACCTTCATTGGATTGGCTCGGTTTTCCATATCATATTTCCTACGCTCCTCACTATCGATCAGCAACTCATATGCTGCTTGAATCTTAATGAATCGAGCTTCAGCAGTTTCTCCTTCCGCAAGAGACCCTCTGCCATCATAAACTACAAACACAAAAATCATCCCTTAATTCAACATTCACCACACAACAAAAGAAGCCTTAGAAAACTAAACCGAAGTACACTAAAGACTAAATGCAATACTGTACATCCAAAAGCCATAAAAAGTACCATGTTAGTACGATTTTAGGATGTATAAGGAGAGTGGGTCAAGTACAAACCATCGGGGTGATAATACTTTGCTAAACGTCTATAAGCCAATTTTATCTCCTCGTCATTAGCATCACCCTCCAGCTCTGCACAATAACACATAAGATGTCATAAATTTACGAATAAGAAGAATGCAGTTTCTAATGTTTGATACTTGCTTATCTTAAACTTTTTACCTATAATAGTTTCATCCAAACATTCAAAACTGCTATAAAATTTGCAAATTGCAAATAAACACTTAAAAAGACAACCAAGGATGTTTGGGACCAAATCTACTTCAAAACATATCAATAAGTTGATCAACACTTTTCTTTAGTCGAAACACTCAGAAGTACTAATATCCTCTAACGAACACAATAAGCATATAAAGACATTTTTTTTCCCGGTGAAAAGTAAAATATATTATCACCAAAATTATAAACCAAGTCAAACTATGGTGGCATACCATGGACAACTCCCATGGCCACATAGAGAGCTGTTACAATTGTTTGATCTATACTATCCTGTTCTATACAACCAATAGAACTCAACTAAAAACTATACTAGTATCACCATACAACCCCACAAATCTTCAAATATGATACTTAAATTTCAAAAAATCACCATGAGCAGATTTAAAATCAAGATCTTGCATACAGGACATATGCATCTATATAAACAGCAGCTCAATCAAACAAACCTTAGGACCAGGAAACTTACTTTATGTGGACTACTCACCAAGTTACATGAAACCATTCATTCCATTATTAAGATGCCCCTCCCAGACCCACTCAAATAAAGAAGAAAGATTCAAGTAGCTCAGGCATTTCATCCACAAGATACAAAACCATCTGGACCTATACAAATTCAAACCCCAAACACCTCAAAACTTACTTTATGTAAGACCAATCAACGCTCTATGTTCATGACATTCAACATTAGAGCACCTGACCATCAGAATACTAAAACTTGCAAACTTAGCAGATACAGTCTAAACTAGCATTATCCCAAACGCTACTCTGAATCAGGAAACTTTCCTTATCAGGATTACTCATCAAGGTTACAAGAAATCAATATAATCCACATTAAACTGCCCCTCCAGGACAAACTTAACACAGAAACCGGATTCAAGAACCTCAATCTTTCATCCACAAGGTACAAAGCCATCCAGGGACGGAACTTGAACACTCTTGGTGAGGGGGCCAACTTGAAAAGTATTTATTTTAGGGGGGCCGATATATACTACGATGAAATTTTTGTATTAAAAATGACTAGAACCATATATAAAAAGGTATAAAATGTACATAGGATCAAAAATTTTAGGGGGCGCAGCAGCCCCCCTCGGTCCCTTCTAAGTTCTGTCCATGAAGCCATCTGATTCAATACAAACTCTATAGGCCAAACACCTGCATAACTCCAATTCATGCATACATATGTTTTTTTGTACCAGCACACTACCAATTTCAGAGCAGTATAGACTTAGAGGTGGCAATTTGTGCCCAAGATGAAAAAAATGGGCTAATTTTGACTACTTTACAAAAGACTTGGGCATATTTAGCCCCCTCCTTTTTTTGAAATGGGCATATTTAGCCCGTTGAAAGATTCAATGAGCACTAACGGGCACATATTTTATCTTAATTGGAGAACATTATAATCGTTTTTAAAGAAAAACTTAAATATATAATATATTTAATTTTTTAAATATAAATGAAGTATTACGTTTAATGAATTTATTTCGTTATTTTTTGTCTTCTATAAAGCGATTTGTATAACATGTGCCCGTTTGGCCCGTGCCTGTTCTAGCCCGTGCCCATTCTAGCCCGTGCCCGCCCGGCCCGCCCGTTTTGCCACCTCTAATAGCCACAACAAATATGTAATAGCAGTTCACTTATCAATCATTTTAGCCTACCTATTTCCATGACACTCAGCAATAGCCATAGCATTCATATTTGCAATGCTTCAAATAGACCAGATTTCTCAGATAGGAAACTCAATCAGTAAATGGACTACATTTTCTATATTAGACTCAACAACCAATACTACCAAAGAAGTAGTCCCATCTTTCATGACTCCTAAGCTTGGCAGTAGGTTGTTAAAACTAGATAGGCATGCATCATCCAAGTACATATAAGGACAGTTTAAACTAAGGATGGTTTTAGGATTGCTTACGGCATGTTTGACAAAGGCTTTTAAGAGCGTGCAGAAGCATTTAACGTTTAGAACTGAAAGCTCGTTTGCAAAGAGCTTTTAGGCTTTTAGCATTTTGTTATACGTTACATTTCAAACGCTACTAGAAGAAGCGTTTAGCTTTTATGTAATCTTACACTTTATAATCACTGATACAAGTACGTTACCAAACGCTTTTATGAAACAAACAGCTACAACTAACTACAACTGCTTGCCGCTAGCCCGCTACTGCTAAATGCTACTATTAGTTTTGTGAAACATAGCCTTATTTTAAAGTGCCTATTTTTTTCTAAGATAATGCTTAAAGATAAGCAAGTACAACTTACTTATTCCAGTGTAAATCAAATATCCATTGTGAACTATCACATAAAGATCAGAGGGGGTGCTTGTTTAAGCTAATTTCTGAGCTACTAGCTTATGTAGTTTCCGCCTACATTTCTTAAGTTTACTTTTATCGGCTTATGGTACTTATTCCCCTCAAAAACAATAATAAGCTTATAAAGATTAGGGGGTGTTTGTTTTAGCTTATATAGCGGGCTTATGGCTTATGTGATATCCGGCTTATGTTTCATAAGCTCAATTTTGTGGCTTATTTTGATTTTTGAAACTTTTCGGCTTATATAAGCTTTTCATGTCATAATAAGCTTATACAAGCCGAAAAAGGTTCAAAATAAGGCACAAAAAGTGAGGTTATAAAACATAAGCCGAAATGAAATAAGCTCATAAGCCCAATATAAAACATAAACATTGAGGGGGCGTTAGGATTAGCTATATCGATGAGCTTATTGGCTTACTTAAAAATAAAGAAAAAACCAATAAGCTCAATTTTTACAGCTTATATTAAGTTATTAACTTGAGCTTATGGCCTTTTAGGCCACAAGCTCAATTTGATCACCTCATAAGCCATGCAAAATGAGCTTATTGGTTTATCCTTTATTTTTTTAGTAAGCCAATAAGCCCATCAATATAGCTAATCAAAACACCCCTCAATATTTATGTTTCATATTAGGCTTATGAGCTTATTTCATTTCGGCTTATGTTTTATAACCTCACTTTTTGCGCCTTATTTTATATAAAGATTCAATCTTTATCACAAATAACATAAACCCATTAACAAAAACATGTAAAAAAAGATATACCAAGAGTATCATAAGGTGAGTTTTCATTATCACTCCAATTAGCAGCAGCACTAGCAGCTCCAACACTCATCATCCTCCTCTGTTCATTCTTATTAAATGGGCCCCACAAAAAAGACTGAATCTTGAACACATCTGATGACTGTTTAAGGAATCTTTGATTTGGGTTTCTTTTATTAGAAACCTTAAATAAGGATGCTGATGTTGTTGGTGTTGGGTTGTAACAACAATTATAGTAAGTTGTTATTGATGTGTATAACTGTATGTGATTATGGGGTCTGCATATTGTTCTTAAATTATTGTTCATTTTTTTTATAAAAATGGTTTTGATTGAATTTTGGGGTTTTTTTTTGTTGTTGTTGTTGTTGGTTGAAGGTTGATGATGCGTAAAAGAAATGGAAAATAAAATGGATTTTATTATTATTATTATTATTATTATTATTATTTTAAATGTTTATAGTTGTGTACTTGTGATATTATATTAAGTGTTTCAAGTAATTTTTAGCAGTTGAATTGGGCAATTTTTCTTTATCATCATCTGGAGAGGATAACAATATCATATCAGTTACACTTTAACAAATTGGATTGAAATATGGATCGGGATTAAGAACAGGATTGATGAATTCATAAAATAATAATAATAATAATAATAATAATAATAACTTGAGTGTAGACTCCCATCTAATTTTATATAAACTTATTATGCTTAAATAATAATAATAATAAAAATAATAATACGGTTTCCTCTCCCTCTCTATGGGCGATCAAGGCCGGTTCCTGGGATCATCTTGATCTCTCTCCATCATCCTTCATTCAACATCATCCGTTGAATATCATTATCACAGGTTCCCTATTTGGTTTATCTCGCTTTGGATTTTTTTCTCTATTATTAGGGTTTCAATTCGTTCTCAGTTCTAGCCCTAGGGTTTCGTTTTGGAAACCTTTTGTGACTGATCCTTGTCGCTTGTGGTGGATCTTTGGCAACCTTAGTTTGCTTGTGGTTCGGCTTTCATGCTTCTTTGTGGACTGGTGGACTGTATCGTGTAGGGTTTGTTGGACTGTTTCGTTTAGGGTTTTGTTTTCCTTGCTTCATTCATGGTTTCCTGTATGGTTTCTACACTCAGTTAGGTTTTGGGTGGTTTGGTGCATGATAATTCTTAAGCAGCGTGAGCAGTGGGTTGGGTTTGCGCGAATTGTTTTGTTGCTACAGTAACAATATAGGTCGTAATTGACTGCTACAGTACAGTAACAGGTTTGCCTTGGTTTCTTGTGCTGCTAATGTTCCTACTTGTTGGTTACGCCTACTGGTTCCTACTGCTTCTTGTACTGTTACTGTTCCTACTGGTTTGTTGCTACAGTAACACTATACAGTTTTGGTGAAGCAAGGTTTATGTTTGGTATTTTCTTTTGGAGTTTATTTTTAGTTTCTACTTTTGGAGTTTAGTTGGTGCTAATTTCCTATCCCTATTGTGAGGTTCCATTGTCCTTTCGCGGGTCTTAGTGGGTGTCGTGATGGGGGCGGAAATGGGCTTACCAAGAATTATTTGATCACACATCTTCGCGATCGACACTTCAATGGGGAGGCGCGGGCTATCACTAGACATGCTCTTGTGTCGGATTTGGTTGTTTTTGAAAGGGCTGAGGTTACTCTTAAGCGTATGGGATTGTGGTTATGTGGTGGTTGTTTCAAAACGCATACTTTCCGGGCTAAGTGTCGACATGGTGAGGGGTCTGATTTTGTGTCACCTCCTGATTGTGGTGATGGTGTTGTTCGGTTCGTGTTGCATGATGTCACCAAACCTCATGCCCCTTCTCATGTTGCTCCTGTTGAGGATTTGGTTTCTGATGAGTTTGCTGGTTTTGATTTACATCTCCTTGATACTCTACTTTCTAAGGGGTTGCGTACTGTCAAATCTATTCCTCCTAAATGTCGTTTGGGGTTTTCTCGGGTTTTGAAAGGAGCCCTTGATAAGGTGGTTTGTTCGCCTGATGACATTTCTTGTTGGGTTGGTTTGTTAGTCTTGCCTCTTTGTTTGCTTAAAACCTTTTGCCCGATGAGTAATCAAGAGTGTAGGTCTGTTACTAAACGTCAACGACAGGAAGAGTATATCGTTAATGCCATTTCTTCTTGGAGCACATCTGGTGGTAGTTTACAGGTTGTGCGTGAGGTTTTAGCCGAACCCCCCCCCCCCCCCTTTGTGGTCTAATATTGATGAGGAAAACCTGGACTTGGGTGACCGTAATATCAAACAGTGTAAGAGGAAGATTTGTGATGGCCATTATACTGCTGCTGTTAGAGTTCTTTCTTCTTCAGGTATTGCGGCGTATGATGATACTACTCTCGCGGATCTAAAAGCTAAGAACCCTTTTCAATCTGCTCCCCTTTTACCAGATATACCTATTGATCATCATCACCTTTTGGCATCTCCTGCTATGGTTCTTGATATGATTAAGAGTTTCCCTCGTGGTACTTCTTGTGGAAGGGATGGTTTGCGTGCTCAACACCTTTTGGATTGCTTAAACGGTGTTGCTGTTTCCGTCTCTGATGAGTTAGTCGCTTCTATCACCCAGGTGGTGAACCTTTTTCTTGAGGGTAAATGCCCAAGGGAGTTGGGAGAGTATGTTGCTAGTGCTCCTCTCACGCCCTTGGTTAAACCAGGAGGGGGGATCCGTCCTATCGCTGTTGGGACTGTTTGGAGGCGATTAGTCTCCAAGGTTTGTGCTTCTATGATTGGCCATTCTTTGGATGGTTATTTTGACGGTTTGCAATTTGGTGTGGGTGTTTCAGGGGGTGGGGAGGCAATCCTTTATGCTGTGAATCGGTTGATTGAAGACCGTGGGGGTGATGTGGGTCTATCTATGTTGTTGGTGGACTTTAGGAATGCTTTCAATATGGTGGATCGTGCTGCTATGTTACGAGAAGTTCGCCTTCGTGTTCCGGCTATTTCACGTTGGGTGGAATTTTGTTACTCCAGTCCTGCTAGATTATATTATGGGGAGCATACTTTATGGTCGCACCAAGGGGTGCAACAGGGTGATCCGCTTGGGCCTCTTCTTTTTGCTTTAGTGTTACACCCCTTGGCATGTAAGATTCGAGACTCTTTTACTCTTTCTCTTCAAGCTTTGATGATGGTACTATTATTGGGGATACTTTGGTTGTGGGGAAGGTTTTGGAGTTGATTATGATGGATGGACCTAGTTGTGGTTTACACCTCAATGTTGATAAAACTGAGGTCTTTTGGCCGAAGGAAGACCCAAGGAGCAGGTATGTTGGTGTTTTTCCCCCTAATATTTCTCGACCTTCGCATGGTGTTAAATTATTAGGGGGTCCCGCCAGTGTGGATTTTGAGTTTAGTAGCAAGCTTGTTATGAAAAGGGTTGCTAAAACTATTGAGCTTATGGATGTTGTTGCTAAGCTTAATGATCCTCAGTGTGAGTTGTTGCTACTGCGTGCATGTGCCGGTATTTCCAAGTTGTATTTTGCTATGCGCACATGTCCTCCTCGGGTCTTTAAGAGTGCTCAGGTTTCTTTTGATGCTGCACTTCGCTCTTCTTTGGAACGTATTGTCACTGCTTCTGGACCTGGGTTTGGTGATTGGCAATGGAGACTCGCCACCCTGCCTTTTGCTCTCGGGGGACTTGGTGTGTATTCTGCAGGTGATGTCTTGAACTATGCCTTCCTTGCTTCTAGGCTTCAATCTGCTAGCCTACAAACTAAGCTTCTCCGTAGTTCTGGTATTGTATCGAATGGTCCTTCTTTTGATGATGCATTGTGTACTTTTAATGTGAATATGGATATTGACCTTATGAGTAACCCTAGTGAGATCGCTGCCCCCAAACTTATGAAGAAATTGGCAGATATACATTTCGCACGTGTTGCCCAAACGGTTGAATCCACTTTCCATTTATCTTCTAGACAGATAGCTTTATGGAATTCATTAAAAGAGGATTATACGTCAGATTGGCTTAGGGTGGCACCGATATCCGGATTGGGACAGACTATGAATGCCAGGACTTACCGATGTGTTTTGTGTTACCGGTTGGGCGTTCCTCTTTTTACTGTCCAGATGCTATGTTCAACTTGTTCTAAGGTTTTTCCTGGAGATATTTTTGGAGATCATGCTGTTTCGTGCGCAGGCTTAGTTGGTATTAAACATCGGCACAATGTTGTGCGTGATGTTCTTGTTGATATTTGTTCTCGGTCTGGAGTTTCAGTTCGTAAGGAGGTGGATATTGGGCTTCGTGGAGAGAAGGACAAAACCCTACGTCCGGCTGATATGTTACTTTACTCTTGGGATAGTGGCTGTGATGTTTGTGTTGATCTTACAGGATCGTCACCTTTGACACGTTCGTGTATGGCTGATTTTATGCCTGGTCGGGCGGTTATTGAATCCGCACAATGTAAACGTGTCAAGTATGCAGCTAAATGCGCTGATATCGGATATGGGTTTCTCCCCTTTTCATTCTCTTCTTTTGGAGAACTTGAAAAGGATGCAGTGACTTTATTAAAGCGCATTAGACGATTCTCTATGACCCAAGACATTGGAGCACGTGCGGCTCCACATATTTTTAGTAGGATTGGTTTTGCTGTAGCTAGAGGTGTGGGGGCCCAGTTAGTATCTCGGCTCCCCACTAATTTCTTGTAAAATCCTATTTGTTTTTCAATAAAGTGATGTTATAATATATATATATATATATATATATATATATATATATATATATATATATATATATATATATATATATATATATAGAGAGAGAGAGAGAGAGAGAGAGATTAGGTAATTTTAAGAAATGTATTTGTTTTAAAAATAAAAACTATTTTTAAAAGCAACTAATTCATAAACTTTTTTAAGTGTGTGAAAAATAAATAAAAGATTGAAATCTAAGTTTTAAATTCGTATTTGGGGATTACACATTATTAAATTTTAAGCTTTTATGATTAAAAAACGTTTACTGTATTATATATAGTATAGATTAGATTTTTTTTTTTTTTTTTTTTTTTTTTTTTTTTTTGAACTGCAAATATATTAGAAAAAAACTAGCAAGTTGTTAGTGTTAGAATTATGATATCATGACATTCATATATTATAAATCAAACACATCAAGTGAGCATAGCGGAAGCAATTATAACAAAATCAAATAACATGTAATTAATTAATCAATATTTAAATAGTAAACATACCTTTGTGATTCTAGCCTGAACAAGAATCAAATTGCAATCTGTTAGCCTCGCTCTTTTATAAAGATAACGTCACATACGTGAAATGGACTAGATATGTGACAAGTTGTGCCAATAGGGACTACTTATGTTAACTAGGCAAACTTGTAATGTGTAGAGCCTATAAATACCCCTCATGACTCTCCATGAGGGGTGTGAGAAATTGTGTATTGTTCTTTCGTTATTAATAAACTTCCATTTCTAAATTTTTTTTTAGAGAGAAGAAATGGAAGTTTATTAATAATGAAAGAACAATACACAATTTCTCACACCCCTCATGAAGAGTCATGAGGGGTATTTATAGGCTCTACACATTACAAGTTTGCCTAGTTAACATAAGTAGTCCCTATTGGCACAACTTGTCACATATCTAGTCCATTTCACGTATGTGACGTTATCTTTATAAAAGAGCGAGGCTAACAATCTCCCTCCAAGATATCGTCACACGTGAATGGTTACAATGAGACCTATAAATACATTAACAATGTAAAATTACAACAATAGTAAACTATGTTGACGTTGTTGAAGCGCAGAGTCTCTGTAGTCTAGATACTGAGGCAGACTTGAAGTTCTCTCTTCCAACGATCTCGGCGTATGATCTTTGACACTGACGACAAAGGTCTTTGTAGCTCTGAACTTCAACTGTAATGGTCTAGTTAGGTTATTACTCCCTCCTAACTAGTGGGCCTTTATTCTTTTTCCTGCTCCCTCCCGAACCGACAACTCTCTTTTCATTACGCAGCGGATAAAGTAGATTCAAAAGTGTAGGCACATGGTTGTCGTTCAGGGAGCATCTTGACAATATAACTCACATAACATTGCATAGAAGGTTGGTAATATGCTCCGATGTACACATCATTAGTACTTCTTCGGTTCTAGTGTAAGCACAATTCCCTCGATCAACCAACGTACTAGAGATGAAACACTACTTCTTTTGGCATGTTCTTCTCCCTCCTGCTGATTGCAATTTATCGAAATCATCATACTATTTTGTGTACATGCCATAATTACCCGTACTTTACACTTCTGATGCAATATAGATAGACCGTGTAAGCATAATTTGTGAGTATATGTCGCAAAAATACTCTCAATACTTGTCTCTCAAATCAACCTGTAATCAAACCTCCTTTGAATTCACCGGCTAATAGCAATGACCACATATGGAGACAGCCCGATATGACCAGCTTGAAAAAGAAGTAATCATCCCATCTTGTGACTTAATGCTTATACGATAGATGTGACTTAATACATATACTGAGTACTACAATGTAACTCCTTTAAGTATGAGGTTGCACGAAATATTCGCCGCTTGAACAATCCACTACTTCGTGTGACACTGAGTACTACAACGTAACTCCTTAAAGTGATAGCTATACTGTGAGCACTACAACGTAACTCCTTACATCAGTAATAACTAGATTGTCAAGAATGAATTTTTTAATTTGCGCAGACAAGTTATCTTCAAAAGTCGTGCATCCAACCACCCCTAGACTTTGAGATAAATAAGTACACATTTTGAAACGTCACTTCAAAGTCAAATCAATAATACCGTACAAACCCCGTAGTCATTTTTGTTGAACATAGCAATTCTAGCCGTGAATAATGTATCCCCGTGAAAATTAATAATCCAATATACCACTCATTCAACAAAAAAATTTGCATCCAGATTTTTGGATAAAAATTCGGATAACAAAATTTTGTAACTCCAAAGTGCATCAACCCATCACATTATTTGTTGATTCAGCCCATCATATATCAAACCAATGCAAACCAAATAACATAGCCCAACTGAATTTATTACAAACATCCGGATATGAGGCCCATGTTGTGACAATCCAGCGATTGATGAAAATAATACCCATCCAGCGATTGATGAAAATGACCCGATCCAGTTGCTATAATGTAATTATATACCAGGTACCCAAATCCCATAACCCTAAATACACATCACTAAAAATTCAGCCCCCATCTCCTCTCACTTTTCACCTTTCACCTAACTTATCTCCTCTACACAAACTGATCTCATCTTCAACATCATAACATGATACCATGAATTCGAACACAATCAATACTAATAAAGAAGCCACCTTCTTGATTACAATTATAACTGAAGCATGTACCCACGAAGAACACAAAGGTTTATCTTCAAGGTCTTGAATGATCTTCTCCACATGGATCGATGATGATAATGATTCAATTGAAAAAATCTTTAAAAGATTTAAAAAATTATGAATCGATCTGAGATCTTTTGCGTTAAGTAGGGTCTCGTTTGATGTTTGAGATATAGTTGTGATGTGGTAGTAGTCGTGATGGTGGAGATGGAATTAGGAAAGTGATATTGGATTTGTTGTTGGTTTTGGTTGCGGTATTTTGTTTTAGACGACGTTGATATGGTCCGCTGCTTTATTTTCTTTTCGATGCTTATTTTTCATTGGACCTATGATGGAATAAGACTGAGGTCGAGTTGGTATATTGGTTTGTGGTCCTAGTCTCAGCTTCATCTTACTTCTTTTTTTTTTATTATTATTATGGCCACTTTACGCATAATGTTATGCGTAGACCTGTTTGGAAACTTATGTGTAGAGCTTTACGCGTAACTTCAACTTTTGCGTAACCCGTTCCTTATGCGTAGATTTTACGCGTAAGAAAAGGGTTTTAACCCGTTGTTGACCCTTACGCATAACTTGTCCAAGTTATGCGTAGAAAAATTGTAGTTTTGCGTAGGATGAGGGTTTTCTGCATAACTTTTCGCGTAGACAGTTTTCCGGCGTCCTTTTCTGTTCAGATTCAGGCAAAAAAAATTAGCAGCAAAGAAACCATGTTATAATACCCAGAAATGTTATTATTGACCATGTTATTTGACCACAGTTTCACGGTAATGGTGCAAGACAAGTCATAAAAATAATAAGGTACAAAAACTTTTAACGTGACACATAAAAAGTGAGACAGTTTTTGTAGCCCTGATAAAGCACACATGACATATTTGACCAAAAAGATACCAATAACATGTGTAGCGAAACTGTTCATCAATAAAGATAAGGAAAAAAAATTTCCAGATCCGAAAAAAATGTATAAAAAGCAGCTTCAAACACAATAGGAACCACAAAAAAATCATCAAAAGTAACACCATAGCTCTGATGCCAATTTTTGGATCCCAAAACTTATATCATTTCACACAAAATAAGAAGATTATAAGAAAGATAAATAGAGAGATGAAGAGATAAGAAAGATGGCAACTTCTAGAGAGAGAAAGATAGATATATTAGATTAAGAGAGAAGAATACAATGAGAGAAAATAACATAGAAGCACCACCTCCAAATGGTAGCATTTGGAGGTTTATATAGTTAGGATAAAGAGATGGGCCGGGCTTGGGCTTATGTAATGGACTAGACATAAACTAATACAATGTTAGATTAAACTAAGCCCGTTTACCCTTAACTAAACTACAAGACTATTACAACATTATTACAAGACTCGTTGATACAATAATGATCGTCACTTCTATTGCTAACACAATCTTCAATCAAGAACCCTAATTAGGGTTTATGTGGATTACAAGAATTACCCCTTACCTCTTTTGTAATTCAATCCAAGAATCAAACAATAGTGTGTTTGATTCACGTTCTTGTACACACGTACTAATTCAAGAAAAAGTTTATGCAAATAAATTAAACACAAAACTTGTTTGATCAATGAAAATCGAATCCCTTAGGGATTGTTTTAGATGGATCGACCAAGGGACAAAGAAGAGGAGAGAAAACACCAAGATGTGTGTGTACAAGTTATGAGAAAATAATGCACCTTGGGTTTGTTTATATACTATTCAAAACTTGGAGCTCAAGGCACAAAGGAGGTGGGTTCCTCCCTTGGCCGATCGGTTTGGACTCCCCCAAGGAGATTCCGGAACCTTCCCTTGTTTCCAAATTTTTATTAGTATTACTTTCCTAATCTTCGTTAATAGGTCATTAGTCATTTATCATTAAATACTAATTACTATTACTAGTTTTGTGTTTATTAATAATTACTTATAACATTTATAAATAATTATTTCTTTTTCTCTTCATACGTATTGTGTGCAATCCCGTGATCTCAAGTTCGATCCTAACACACGACTATTATTATAATGTCTATAAAACCAACAACTCCCACTTAGACATATCATAATAGTGTGATCACATCGGTTAGCGTCTTGCAACACGCCGATGCCTCTAGTACAACTTGAGTAAGGCTCCTGGAAAACCTTTTAATGATTTCTCATTATTATCCCTTTGTTTCTAATACCGTGTTAATAAGGATATGGATCTAGGTCATTCCTTAATTAACCATTCTGTTTCTCGTTGTTAGAAATTGACAAGATTACCAAATCTTCTGAACCTTTCAGGAAAGACCTTGGGCGTGGCCACACAAACACCTTGACAACCCTACGAGGGGACCAGCAGTATTAAACTCCAAAAATTAATTTGAAGGAACAAATTCTTTATTGATTACAAGCAAAACACACAAACTTTGTAACACTTTCGAAAACAACCCTTATGACTACCAGTTACGTATAGCGTTAAGTTGTTCCACAAAAATGTACTACATTCATGACCGTTATCTTGTATCTCAAGTCTAAGGATAACTTTTTATGATTTACTTAATGACAAGATCCATAAAGTAACATCATATAGTTGGGATAAGTCCTATATTCAGTATCATCGAATATCGTCTGAAATGGCATGACTACGCATCAATATACTTCAAGTATATTATACCAACCTTCAGATTTGTCTTAATTTAATAATATTCTCATATTATTAACTGACAACGGACAATTTAAGAATAACATTTATTCATGGATTTAAACATGCAAAAATAGGACAGCAATAATTAACAATAGAAATAAACATACCAACATACTTTATTTCATTAAAATAATAATTGTTTACAATATCCTTTATCCAACTACTAATCACAGTTATGCATGAAACTACTAGCTAATTTAAGCCCAATTCCATTGGCTAGTTCATTAAGCTTTTCTTTCGCCAAAGCCTTAGTGAATGGATCAGCTAAGTTATCATCTGTGTGAACTTTCAGCAGATTTATTTCACCTTCGTTAACCTTTTCACGAACAAAGTGATACTTCCGTAGAAAATGTCTGGTGCCTCTCATGACTCCAGGTTCATTGGCAAATATGATTGCAGCAGTATTGTCACAATACATATTAATAGGTAATTCAATTGAAGGCATAACACCAAGCCCTGAAACGAATTTCCTAATCCAAACAGCCTCCATAGAAGCTTCTGAAGCAGCAATGTATTCAGCTTCTGTTGAAGACATCGCAATTGTACTCTGCTTCTTGCTCCTCCAGTCTACTGCTCCTCTATTAATAACAAAGACATAACCCGTCTGAGACTTCTAATCATCTTTATTACTTTGAAAGGATGCATCGCAGTAACCTGTAACACAAAGTTCTGCAGCTGGATCTCCACCATATACCAAAAACATATCTTTTGTATTTCTCAAATACTTAAGAATATGCTTAACAACAATCCAATGTTTTTCACCGGGATTCTGTTGAAATTGACTGGTAATATTTTGAGCAAACGCCACATCTGGCCTTGTACATTTTACCGCATACATAATAGATCCTACAGCTGAAGCATAAGGAACTTTACTCATGCGAGCCACCTCAGCAGGTGTTGAAGCACAAAACTCATCACATAAGCCATGTTTTACTTCCATTAGCAAATATCCTTTCTTGAAATTTTGCATATTGAATCTTTTCAATACTTTGTCAATGTATGCACTTTGACTTAATCCAATTAACCGCCTTGATCTATCTCTATAGATTTTGATTCCCAGAATGTATGCAGCTTCTCCTAAATCTTTCATAGAAAAGCACTTTCCAAGATATGCCTTAACCTTTTGCAAACTTGGAATGTCTTTTCCCATGATTAATATGTCATCAACATATAAAATTAGGAAAATTACATTATCACTCCCACTAGCTTTGTGATACACACATGGCTCATCAAGATTCTGAGTGAATCCAAACTTTTTGATCTCAGCATCAAATCTCTTGTTCCATTGTCGTGATGCTTGCTTCAATCCATAAATGGACCTTTTAAGTTTGCATACACGATTTGGAAACTCTGGATTTTCAAACCCTTCTGGTTGTGCCATATAGATGTCTTCATCTAGATGACCATTTAAGAAAGCGGTTTTCACATCCATTTGCCAAATCTCATAGTCATAGTACGCTGCTATAGCTATGAGAATCCTTATAGCTCTTATGTCTGCTACAGGAGAAAAAGTCTCCACGTAATCAATTCCAAAAGTTTGAGTAAAACCTTTAGCAACTAGACGAGCCTTATAAGTGTGTGCATTCCCATCCATGTCAGTCTTAATCTTGTAGAGCCACTTACTCCCGACTACCTTGGCACCAGGAGGTAAGTCTACTTTTTCCCAGACTTCATTATCATGCATGGATTGTATTTCCCCATCCATAACAACTTTCCATTTAACCTTTTCAGGACTATTAATGGCAGCTCTATAACTAGTAGGTTCATTAAGATCCCCTAGTAAATGCTCATTAACCTCTACATTAAGACATAGATGGTCAGGAGCTTTCACAGATCTTGAAGATCTGCGAATGGGAACTACTTCAACTTTCAGTGGAGGACCCAGACTTTCAGGTTCTACAGGAAGTGTGCTAGTGTTTTCTGAAGGTAATGCATTATCTAGATCATATTCTAGATCATATACTCTCCCACTGACTTCTTGAGTTACAAAATCACTTTCAAGAAAGTCACCATATCTAGCAACAAACACTTTGTTCTCAGGTGGATAGTAAAAGTAGTAACCCATTGTTTCCTTTGGGTATCCTACAAAAATGCACTTTACAGATCTTTGTTGGAGTTTATCTTGTGAGTCACGTTTAACATACGCCTCACAACCCCAGACCTTTAAATAAGACAAGTTCAGAGCTTTTCCAGTCCACATCTCATATGGTGTCTTATCAACCTTCTTGGTGGGAACCATATTCAAAATATGAACAACTGATTCAAGAGCATAATCCCAAAAAGACAAAGGAAGATTAGTAAGATTATATATTGATCGAACCATGTCCAACAATGTACGATTCATTCTCTCAGATACACCATTTTGTTGTGGAGTATATGGAGATGTGAGATTCTGGACAATTCCATTCTCTGTTACGAAATCTTTAAAATCTAGACTAAGATATTCACCACCTCGATCAGAACGAAGAGCTTAAATCTTCTTTCCCAATTGCAATTCTACTTCTGCTTTGAAAACTTTAAATGTTTCAAACACCTCATGTTTATGTTTATGTATATAAACATAACCATAACGGCTGAAATCATCTGTAAAAGTTAAGAAGTAAACAGCACCCCTCCTTGACACATGTCTAAGTGGTCCACATACATCAGTATGTATCAAACCAAGTAGATCTAAAGCTCTTTCCATATTGTTATGAAAAGGTTTCTTCGTCATCTTCCCAGAAATACAAGACTCACACTTATCAAATGACTCATCATTGATATTATTCAAAAGCCCTTCTCTTTGTAGCTTTTGCATGCGAGTCTTGCCTATATGGGCAACTCTACAGTGCCAAAGGTAAGACGAATTCAAGTCATACTTCATTCTCTTACTTATGCTGTACATCGAATTATTATTATTGTTGTTGGTCATACAATCATTCATATCAATTTCAAACACACCATTCACAGCAACAACATTAAAATAAAATACACCATTTAAAGAAACAGAAATTTTATTGCCATCAATAGTATGAGTAAAACCAAGATCCAACAAACATGAAAAGGAAACAACACCTCTAATTATAGAAGGTGCATAATGACAATTGTTTAAAACAAGTACTAAACCCGAAGGTAAAAGTAAATTAAACACTGATATGGCTTCAACTGCTGCTTGTGCTCCATTGCCCACATGCAGAAATTGCTCCCCATAAGCTAGTCTCTTTTCCTCTCTAAACCCCTGAAATGTATTACAAATATTAATACCACATCCAGTATCATATACCCAGGAATTCAATTTATGAGATAAAGTAAATAATTCAATGACAAATAAGTTACTTGAAGTGCTGGCGCCCATGTGCCCAGTCTTCTTAACCTTATTGTTTTGCAAGTCATCGAGATAAAGAGGACAATTCCTCTTCCAGTGACCCATCACCTTGCAGTAATGGCATCCTTGATCCTTCTTTGGATTATTCTTTATAGGAGGGTTCTTCTTAGGTTGAGGTGGTTGATAAGCCATAACTTGCTTATTCTTATCAGCCTTCTTCTTTCCTTTACCCTTCTTCTTGTTCGCATTTGGCTTGTTAATTCTACCCCCTTGAATAGCAAGTACTTGGGGTGTAGGAGCCTTTTGTGGTAAACCTTTCTCATAATCAATAAGCAGTGCGTGCAATTCACTTACTGTCTTCCCCACGCAATGCATATTGAAGTTCTTCACAAAACCACTAAATTCCTTATTAAGGGATCTATTGATTAAGTTCACAGCCATATCATTGTCATAGGGTTTCTTAAGTTTTTGTAGTTGATCCATGTAACTTTTCATTTTCAACACATGAGCACTCACAGATTCACCATCACCCTGCTTACAACCATGTAGAGCCTCTATCAAATCGTAAATCTCTACATTTGATGGTTTCTCATATAGTTTCTTGAGTTCATCAATCATGTTCATGGGGAAATACTCTTCAAACTACCTTTGAAGAGCTGGTGACATTGCCCCTAACATCATTGTGGCCACATCAATATGTTCCTTACAAGCAATATTCCATTCAGCCTTAGCAGCCTCAGTAGCCGCAGGACCTTCAGGTTCAGCAGGACAAGGCATTTTCAAGATTTCAAGTTGACCAGTCACTCGCAGGACAATCCTGAGTGCACGAAACCAATCATTGAAATTTTCTGAGCCAGTCAATTTTTCTCGTTCAAAATAAGTTTTGAACACAGAACAAAAGTTGGTGTTATCAGTTTGAGCCATTTCTACAGATAAAGAAAGTTCAAAACATTAGTATTTTTGATAATACAATTTTTCAAGAAAATTAAAATGCCCAAGGAAATTATATCCATAGAATAATCTTGAAAACTAGAATCCTCCATAAACATAGTTTCATCACATCAGTTGATCTGCTAGTAATGAAAGTATAATATGAGGTAACTTGTCGTACAAGTAATTGGCATAACATTTGTCCAATTCCTAGATTTTTGGGATTTACAATCACAAAACATTTGTATTGTAAGCATGTTTGTTAGGAATACAAATATTCCTGTAAAAGTCTCGGTCACCTGATTATTGTAATAACATTAAGATAGCTCGTAGTTTGTTTATTAGTTAGTTAGATATTAGTTTAGTTTAAGTAACACCGTGGAAGAAGGACGGGTCTTTACCCACTGTATGCCTGATCCACAGCCCGGGTGTGGGCGTTTTGTAGAAAACTATAAATGCCCCTCTCCACATGTGGAGAGGGTTGGAACTTCTAATCATTCAATTTCTTTTTCTTTCACTTTCTCTCTCTAGAGTTCCCAACTCTCTATCCCTCTCTCTCTAAACTCTTACCATGGCTAATCTAATCTTTCATAACCCAAGACCACCCGAACCACATGAATCAACATATGTTCGATCCTACAATTGGTATCAAGAGCCAAGGTTTCATCCTAGGATTGTTGGTGCTCAAATTTGTAGTTGGTTTTTGTGGTTCTATTTTTTGGTTCGAATTCTATTGCTTCAGTACATCCTTATTTGAGCTTTGTTTGTGGTTAAAGTTATTTGACACTTGTACTTTTGCGTTTAGAATCATTACAAAAGCTTACTTTAGTCATTGGATTTATTATTTCATCTTTTTCGTGGCTGTTTTGGACTGATTTCGTGGTGTTTTTAAAGGATATTCTTGGTTGAGATTAGTTTGTCCCTTGGTTGAGATTAGCTCAAAATCAGGTAAAAGACGAAAGTGGATGATAGTGACTGGTTTGTTATCTTGTGGGACTAGCATTTAACTTTTATTGAGACTACTTCATTTTTGCATTTTCATAGTTTGTTCTCATCTGATCCTGCGGTTAGCTATCTTGCGGTTTCATTTTTTTGTGGTTAACTATGAGCTGCGCTTAACTTTTGGTTTTGCGGTTATCTTAAGTTGCGTTTACTTTGTTTTGTGTTTAGCCCAAACCAAACGCTGCCTAGTTTCAACACTAACAACAATTAATCCAATCGCTTATTGAATGAGATTTTTTTTCTACTTTTATTTGTTCTAACAACATCAATCCAACATTACAGATCTAACTAAAGTTGTACATTCACCTCTTCTAATTGTCGAATATCATAAGAAAAAAGAAAACTAATGCAAGAAAATGTTAACCTCGATCTCAGCTTGGTTCACGTGTAATCCACATCTTTCAAAGATCCTAGTGTGAACCAGTTATCGTCATAGATCTAAGGCTAACATACAATTAAAAGGAATCATCATCACTAATCCAAATCCACTCCGCAACAGCAAATCAAGAAGCTACACTTACTCAAACATCATCAACCAAAGAATTTAACTCGAGATCTCAGTTGTGTTCAACTTTTATCAATCTCTAAAAGATCTCAAGCTTCCTGAACATACAACCATCATTGATCCTTATCAAAGACTCAATCTTTTAATATCCGAATACATTCAAGTAATAACAAAAACAACTTGTGTTTTTGTCACACTCTCTTTCGGTTTAATAAGATGAAAAAAACAAAACAATAAACCTACCCGTGACCCATCAAGGATCTTGAAGCCATTTATATGCTTTCTTGATTCGTATGACGCTTAAAATAATTAAATAGTCAAGGCACGGTTGTTATTGTATGTGTAGTGTTCGATTAGCAGGGATGCTTATACGGTTATGATGATTGATGATGATTGAAATTTGCTTTGATCGGTTTGTTGAAGAATGATAATTGTTTGGTGAGATTTTTTTTCTAGATCTGGATTATTGATTCGTTTGATGAGAGATAAAAAAAGATGGGGGCGGAGTATACTTTGTGTGTGTGTTTAGGTATAAATTAATGAGGTTTTAGGGTAATCTAAACATACCGTGTTATGATTTGTATATTGGATCGGGCATTATCATTTACTGGATCCGAAAAAGGTACATGTACTGGGCTGAACTGTTTTAATCACACGCATGTTGTTGGGCTGTAATGTGCTAAATGGAGTTTGATTATTTGGGCTTGTGGGCTGGTAATGTCAACAAGGGACGATTTCTTTTCCTCTGGTCGCTATATCTTACAAGGAGTCAAGGATCAAATGTTAAATGCTAATTTTTGCTAACACATTGATTCACTTTTTGTCAAAGTTTGGAAATACGTTAATGCAAGCTGGAATTTGTTATAATGTGTTTGGGATTCGTAAGTAGTACAAACTTGTAGGGATATTAATTTGGTCCACCGTTTTGATCGAGCTACAATATTCCGAGATTGAGAATTGTGTTGGGTTAAGATATTCTTCGGGTATATTGGATTTATTGGATTTATTGGATGCCTATGATTTGAGTGAGCCTGCAATTTAATTTTTGCGACTTGAGTTACAGTTGACAACTTGCGATTTGATTAATTGCGGTTCGACAAATTGCGTTTTGATTTGTTACGACTTGACTGATTGCAATTTGACCAATTGCGATTTGACGTTGCGAGTTAACACTTGCGATTCGACGTATTGCAATTTGGGTGTCTGCAATTTGACTTGTTGCAATTTTTCAAACTGCGACTTGACTTGCTGCAATTTGATCAAGTTGATCCTTGACTTCGTTGACTTAAGTTTTGAAGATTAGTATTGTATCTCACCCTTAGATGTTCTTGTTAATTTCGCGGTTACTCTTGATGTTTTTAGAAAATCCCGCGAAAGATTCGATAGGCTGGACTTGGTTTTTGACATATTAAAACTTACGGGATCTGACTATTATCTTCGGGATAAGTTTGTGTTTCAAGAACAGCAGGAATTGGGAAATTACGGTGACTTGGTTGGTGTGTTAATTCACGGGTTGGTATACTTAGTGTCACAAACATCTCGGGGTGGATGGACGCACGATGTTTGGTGACCCTTGCTCGAGTGTATCTAAGGTGATTAGACTTGGATGTTCAAGAAGTGGATATATACAACTAAGGATGGAAGGTTGGGTATATATCACTACCTATATTTAAAGGAGTTACGTTGTTATGCTCAATATAGGTTCTAAATCACGATTTTAGTGCAAGTATAAGTCACTAACTTGTCCTTTATCATGCTTCATCAAGAGATTGTTGTTTCTCAAGCTTCTGATGGGATTGTAGTACAAGAACTTCTCAAGAGATGGTCAGACTTAAAGACAGGAGGTGATTTGTTTAGAGACGTGCTTTAACCCTTTACTCACTCTATAGTTGAGCACATTTCATCCAATGGTCCAGCATATTCCGAACTTCAATGAATCATTAATATGCTAAATCATTGATGAGGAGTCCAGCAAGGTGTTACTACAAGCATGTCTTTATCACCATATTCTCTGCAGTAGGTTTATGTGTCTCCTTCCATGTATCTGTTTTGCGCATGTCAAATTCACAACTATCACAGACTTTCAGTTTTTTTTGGCTAAAAGGTCATTGCATGTCCTTTTTGAGGGGGAGAATTTGCGCAAGTTTCCTAGCGATTCCGTCTCCAGTAGTGTGAATCTTTGCAGTTCCGGTTTCAGCAATTCTGGATTCAGTGGATCAGTCTCTAGAGGTTTGCTCACTCTTTAGCGACTATCTCTAACTTATTGGCAAGTTACTAAGTGATGAGATTCGTGTGATTGGTTAATCATTTTGCAATTAGTGAATTGTTGTAACTTAAGTCGTCTCGATTAATCAAAGTGTTATCTAACGTTGTGAGTTAATCCTTATGACTTGACTAATCTCAATTTGATATATTGAAACTTGACTTGTCACGACTTGACACTTAGTGCGAATTGTGACTCATCCGGTCTCTCTCTCTCTCTAAGTTTAACTTGCTGAATATATCTTCCGGTTTCTTTTGTTGACTTTAGTAAAATCCCTAGAAAGAATCATTTCTCGGTTTAAGTCACATAAGTTGTAAAATCCCGTTTGAAGATATTGAGATGTCGACTGTTTCGGATGACATTCAAGCAGCTGGGTCAGACAGCTATGTTTGATTGGTCTGACTATGAGTCATGGGCACTCCTAAGAATTTGCGCATGTTTCTTCCCACTTTGACTGCTCAACCGCACAAAATGATCACGAAGCAAATGATCACGAAGCTAATTTGGTATTCCTTGCTTGAGGGTGATCACGAAGCTAATTTGGTATTCCTTGCTTGAGGGTGAAGTTGGATTTCACGAAAGAGTCTACCTATTTTATCTTGAAATCGGGGATGGTTGGATGCAGGATTTCAATGATAACTTGCTCGCGCATATGATGTAATTTGAAGACTTGGGTTATCTGGTTTCCAGAAGTCGGGGTGGATGGTTGAAGACCTGGTTAACTATCACTTAAAGGAGTTACGTTATTGTACTCAGTGTCACACGTAGATGACGTTGTGGATATTTGCAAGAGGTGATGATTGTCTCATACTTTGTCAAGATAGTATTGAGTACTTAGAGATTTGCATGGTGCACAAATTCTCTACACCGTTCTTCCTACAAAAATGCAAGCTTAGGTAACAAATTTTGTAATTGTACTTCATTTTCAAGATTGGTATATCAGGTTCCTTCATCATGTGGTCACAATTGTTTGTGTTCGAGGTTGCTTAGTTGGACAAAGACTTTAAAATTGTGATGTGATCTGTAATTCTCACATGATATTCTTAACCCAAACTGATGTTTGCCATAACCAAATCAGTCATGCCACATTCAACCTGTTACTGTCTCATGGTTTCTTCTTGGTTTTGTAAAATCCCGCGAAAGAACTTATTTCTCGGTTTAAACTATAGATTTGTAAAATCCCGTGATGATGGGCTAGGAGCTCTTGACCATGGTCGGGTTAAAACCATTATCAAAGTTCAGCCATAACATCACAAATGGCTGGATTGAGGCATTGAATTGACAAGATGTGACTACGGGGTTAGTTCAGTATTATTTATTTGAGGCTGAAGTGAAATTTCATGGGTGCGTGTACTTAGTATCTGAAGATATCGGGGAGGTTGGATGAAGATTCTTCGAGATCCTTGTTCGAGCTTTCAATACAACGACAAGGACTTGGATATCTAGTTATTTTTTCTTTCTCTATATTGCAAAATAACTATCACTTTAAGGAGTCACGTTGTAGTGCTCAGTGTCACACGAAGTTGTGGATATCCAAGAGGTGATGTACATCCTATACTTGATGGTTGGTTGGTTGAGGAGTATAGACTACTTAGGGATTCGATATTGCACGAAGTCTCTACACCGCTCTTTGTCTTGCATTTGTACAAGTTTAAGTCACAAATTCGGGTCATATTACTTCGGTCTCAAGTTCATCATATTGGGTTTCTCTCCATCAGTAGTCACGACATATATCCGACTGAATGATAATGGGGTTGGTAACGAGTTAGCGAGAGAGTAGAAGAATAGAGAGAGATGATGTCTGTTCAATTCAGTTCAGGCCTCGCTCTTCATCGTTATGACGTCTGTACACTTCAGTGCAGGCCTCGTACTTCAACATTATGGCGTCTGCTGACAACACTTCAGGCCCCGTTCATCTAAGAAAAGAAAAGTGTATGCTTGAGTGCACTTTATCTTCAAAAGAAGAGGAATCTTCTTATTTATGGCCATTCTCATCAACAAGTTCATGCTCTTTCCGTGCTTATTCTGTTTTCAAGTGAATCGGCGCATATTGGAGTATTCTATTATTCACTTATTCAACCAAAACTTGCATTCGACAGGCATATGCAATTTTTGAGGGGGGGAAAGGGTGAATAAACAACATGTCAGTCCTCAAGAACCGTCAAGTGGATCTTCCTACCGTTGATGGTATTCATATTCACTAGTTCAATCATCAAAAATTGCAGTTGGCTGGCATATGCAATTTTTGAGGGGGGGAAAGGGTGAATATTAATCTACATATTGGATGATGATTGAGAAATGGTCATACGACTCCTGAATACGTCAGTTCAGGAGTCGTGCAAACCATGGTTCTCCAACACTACTTCTTCCTATCTATCAAGGTGTTGAAGAACATGGTCATGGAATGCTAATCGACATCGTCTCACGGGCTGATTCAATCAGTAACAAAAGGTTTCTAGTCAATGCTTCATGTATACGTCATCAGGCTACATGTACACATAATGATGATGATTCCGATTAATCGTAACCATCATGGGGGAGAGAAATGTGAACACCAAGGATGCACAAAAGGTTCACGTGATCGGGCTTAATCGTGTATTCTGGTGTTGAAAAGCCGCAGAGAAGATCAGTGGTTCAACTTGTCACCTTGGTATTAACATTTCACTGTTACGTCATGGTATGATTAATCGTAACCATCAGGGGAGAGAGAATGTGTACATCAAGGACGCACAATAGGTTTACGTGATCAGGGCTTAATATCCAAGGATGGATACATTCTATAGATGATCAGTGGTTCAACTTGTTACTTTGGTGTTATACTAAAGACTGAAGAAGGTCGAGTCGTCAGTCTATTCTGTATTCTCTGTTGGGTGTTATCATCTCATGTGTGCGCTGCGGGCTGATGGGTTATATGTAAGGTTACTAGAAGGCATTTGGTGAGATGAAGATGGTTGGTATTCTGTTCCTCCATATTGGGCAATCTTGAAGTAGGTCGTGTCTACAGTCTTCTCTACATTCTCCGCTATGTGATTAGAAGACTAAAGACGGCATGTATATGGTTATCAAAAGACCTCTTCATATTATGGGTGTTCGTCCAAAGTCTTCCTTCTATTGTGGGTGTTCATCAGAAAGGTTGTCAGGATTGGGGGAGAGCACTAATTAGGGGAGAGTGTAATGCCTGAATCAATCCCTGGATTAAATGTGCTCACGTTACTCTTCAGCATGTCAAATGATGGAAGCGGAGAAAAGTCTGGAAGCTGAGAAGTAATGATTTTGGTGTGGTATCCTTTGTACATATCTTATACCAATACGTAAATAGAAAAATATAAAACCTTAAAGCCATAAAAATCTGAAAAATCATAAAAAATACAAAAATATTCTTCTCACGACATGTCTCTTGTGTAATCAATATTATGTACGTTTCTAGAAATGTCATTCAATAATGACACGGAATCATACATATGCTTGAGCAAGAGTTTTTTCGGTTTCAAATAAAGTTTTTTCTAAAACATGTCGTTCCTCAAAATATTCTTCAAAAATATGGCTTGTAGTCATTTAAGGCTACAACCCGGTCTTCAAAATTTTGGCTTACAGTCATCTCAGGCTGTAACCCGGACTTAAACATTATGGTTTGCTATTACTTTAGATAGCAACCCGCTTTTCAAAATGGGGAAAACACGTCGCCAAAAAGACGGTTGTTCCTTTTACCGGGTGAAGTCCACCTGGGCATGGATTACTTTACATCCATGTTTCCTCGATCTAATGTACGTTTCAGTGCATTATTTCTTGATAAAGAAGAGAAGTCTTCTTTTTATCGCAAATACTTTCCCTTCTATGATTTTTCCGGGAAATATTTGTGAAAAACTTGGTGGTACCATGAAATTTTTTAGAAATCAAAATGATAACTTTTCATAAAATTTCATCACTCAATCAATGCCAACAATTTTGTCTTCAAAATGTTTTAGATGGGTCACTGATTGAGGGGGAGAGTGATTTCAAAATTTTATGTATCATCAAACTCTCCACTTTGTACAAAATATGCACCAAAACAGCTTGTGATTGTTATGTGTCAGAATGAGAAATTTTCAAAGAGTTTTCATTAAAACTTCAAACCTTTTGTAAACTCATCAAATCTGACACATAGCAACCTCCCTCACAAATTAAGGGGGAGCATGAAAAAGGTTCCTCTTTTATCAGAAAATATTAAAACTGACCGCATTTCTCTCCTAAACGTTTTCTAAATTATTTAAATCAATTGAGATCAAAAATCTCGAAAGATTTGAAATTTTTGATCGGGGGAGAGAATGTGATTTAAATATGAAATCTGATATCAAACGTGATCTTTTGGACTCAATAATAGGCTCCCACATATGTGCCAAACTCTTTCATATATCGATGCACATATTGAGGGGGAGCAAAGGCGTTTGTGGAAGTAATACCTAAGACCGACCATTTATCTTTATGCATGGAGTTATAAGGACGGTTAAGGTTAGGTATAAGTTCCCATGATCCACCAGAACCGGAAGGATCTTCCTAGGGACAATCCATAGATAGATTAGAAGTCCTTAGGAATGATTGAAAAAAGGAGTAAAGTGAGAAAGGGAAGAGTGCGGACTGAGATAGAGCTAGGACTGGAACAAACCCAACAAGGTTCTAGTGGTGAAGTCTCGGTAAGCACTGAAGGGGTTGAAGAATGAAAAAGAAATGTAATGAGAAAGGGTGAAAAGAAATAGCCCTCCATATATTCAACCTTAGGGCAGAAACTGGGTTCAATGCATAATCTACTGGCGGTTACTCATATATCACCGGTATTGAAGACAAGACGTCATAGACCCAGTGACGCACTGCACCAAACTTCCCAACCACTCAAGTTCTCTTAAAAGAGCTTGTTTCATTCTCACGGGGAACCCTGTGTAATGTATCGACCGCTCTCTGCGAGCTATGTTGATGCCTAAAACAGGAGACACCTCCCCAGTCTCCAGGAGCGGATCAAAATGCACTATTGAGTCTAGAGCCATGAGATCATCCATAAATCTCGATAGGACACATTCCAAATATGCTTATTGTTTCACACAATGTGGAAAATAAGATAAAATATTTAGAGTCCTACACATTATCCTTGTGGTATTGCCAGAACATCCGAGTGATATGTAAATATTCACAATGAGGATGGAAATCCTTCTAGAGCAAACATCACTCAAGCTCTTGGTAGGTGACATGTGAGATCTACCTTGGATCAATGATCAAGTGACAACTGGAAAGCAACAATGGTGCGATTCATAATTGAATCAAACTTGTTCCAGGAAATGGATTGACGGATACTTTTGCTAAAACCTTTCAATGTGCTCACAACCTAACTTTCGAGCACATTGATTGTGTAAAATCTTTCAAACAAAAGTATTTTTGATGGAAATGTGATTCAAAGTATAAAACTCTCGTCGTGTCTCAAAAATGTTTATCATATGACACGCGAGTGATTTCTATAAATCAATTTCTCATCAATCCGTGAATATCTATTCACCAATTCACTCTATCGTGATGTCTGCTTTGAGACGTTCCGGTATGAGAACATGCTAAGTATGAAGATTCCGAAGTGGATTCTTTGGAAAATTCATTACTACAAGCTGGAAATTCCTGTCAAGGAGAGTCTTCTTTAAAAGAGACTCTACCTGATCACAGGTCGGTTTTCACAAAACCGGAGGGTAGTCTGTCCTCGCAGAGCGAATGACAAAGCCATATTCGTTCTCTATCTTTATTGCTAACTGTTTTATTTCAGGGACACATATAAAGATGGCGTTGATGGCTCCAGTTTCCAGCTGAATCGGGTCAATCCATACCTCATGCTCACACATCCTCCACACTATCAATGAAGATGTGAGACTTGCTACAACAAATGTTGAGAGACTACCAACAACGTTTCCGCAACTCTGATGAAAAAGTCTCCTGATCCACAACTCTAATGCAACGTCTCAAGATACAGAAGGGTGTGAGCATGATGGTCCTTAGTCACTAAATCACATGAAGGCAATACTACTATGGATGAGCTTTGAGATTTACTTCGGCTGATGATCTCAAAGAAGCTCAAATATCACATATCTCAAAGGAACTCATATCAAAAGTTCGCTTGCTTGAAGTACGAAGTGTGGTAAAAAGTGAAGAATCAGATCCTACGAGCTACAAAGACTAAAGAATGCTTAAAGACCAAAGAGCTTAATTTCAAAGGTGACCTCGCTTAGGGGGAGATTGTTAGGAATACAAATATTCCTGTAAAAGTCTCGGTCACCTGATTATTGTAATAGCATTAAGATAGCTCGTAGTTTGTTTATTAGTTAGTTAGATATTAGTTTAGTTTAAGTAACACCGTGGAAGAAGGACGGGTCTTTACCCACTGTATGCCTGATCCACAGCCCGGGTGTGGGCGTTTTTGTAGAAAACTATAAATACCCCTCTCCACATGTGGAGAGGGTTGGAACTTCTAATCATTCAATTTCTTTTTCTTTCACTTTCTCTCTCTAGAGTTCCCAACTCTCTATCCCTCTCTCTCTAAACTCTTACCATGGCTAATCTAATCTTTCATAACCCAAGACCACCCGAACCACATGAATCAACGTATGTTCGATCCTACAATGTTTAATCCCCATCTTAATGCCTTGAGTCCAAGATCTCACTTACTACTCAATTTAAGTCTTCTAACTTAAAAACTGCAAACTCACAAATCCATCACATCAGTTGATCTGCTAGCAATGAATTCATGAAATTTACCTCTCCATTGCAATCTCGCCAAGTTCTCACATGACGTAAATTACAACTTCAAGTGTTCTTAATTAGATAGCATTCGACTTAATTTTATAAGGGTATTAATTTTGATGTGATCAAAATAATGTATGAAAAAGCATGCATACAACTTCATAACATTGGTTTTACAAAACATTTTTATTACCAATTTGCTAAGAGTAAAATAACAAAGTTTTGATTGAGGTATCGGGTTCACCAATTAAATAATTACCATCAATTATCGTCCACTATATCGTACTTTTGCATAAGCCCGAAAGCTTAGTGTTTCGGATAATCATTGTGGAATTGTGGTTAATTCACCCTTAAGATGACAGTGTACGTAACATAGTGATATAGGTAAGTCTAGGGTCGGCAACTAGGCAGTTGTAGAGAACCGGTAGGTGCATGAGCTTTAAAAACCCCTCTCTACAAGTACGTTGGATGGCAACCTTCGGTCCGCCTTTCGCACACTATGTACAAAAACATCAATCAACCAATCCTTTGAAATTTACTCTTAAAAACCAAAACAATTTCACCATTTATTTAGTCCGTATTATTTTTCTATTCAAAAAATTACCCTATAAACATGTCTAACATAATAATAAACAAAAACAAGTAATGAAAATAAAAAAATAAAACAACTAAATAAACATATATATACATAATCATAACAATTAAATATGTATAAAACATGTAGCCACATGTAAATCTTATTCAATAGTCCTATTAATAATCAAATCTAGGTGTATAACATATTTATTCGATTGAGGCTTTCTTCTTCTAGGAAAAAGAGCCACATACATCGATAAATCGATTGCGTAAGCCAAAACTAAATAAATACCACATAGCACATAATTGATTACTTAATATTGAAGTCTTCCCCAATTTGACATCTATTAATAAATTTACATGTTACGATATAACTTAACAATTAATTAATATAAACAATTTAAACCATTTAAATTTTCACACAATATATAAAATCCATGCAAATATGCACTTTTTCATGGATTTAGCTTAACAATTAACATATTGCACCAAGATCGTTTACTAAAACGCATAACAAATTACATGACATCCTAGGGTTTCTAATCATATTAAAAAATCAAAACCATAAACCCTAAAACCTTTAAAGGTCAAATCGACAAAAAAAAAATTTAGGGTTAGGAATCTAAAAAAAAACCCTAAAAACATGTAACTAAACGAATCAAGATCCAATTTCATGCGTTTCGATAATTAATTACACATTATAACGGCTCTAGATGCCACTGTTTGAATTATGATATCATGACATTCATATATTATAAATCAAACACATCAAGTGAGCATAGCGGAAGCAATTATAACAAGATCAAATAACATGTAATTAATTAATCAATATTTAAATAGTAAACATACCTTTGTGATTCTAGCCCGAACAAGAATCAAATTGCAATCTTCAATCAAGAACCCTAATTAGGGTTTATGTGGATTACAAGAATTACCCCTTACCTCTTTTGTAATTCAATCCAAGAATCAAACAATAGTGTGTTTGATTCACGTTCTTGTACACACGTACTAATTCAAGAAAAAGTTTATGCAAGTAAATTAAACACAAAACTTGTTTGATCAATGAAAATCGAATCCCTTAGGGATTGTTTTAGATGGATCGACCAAGGGACAAAGAAGAGGAGAGAAAACACCAAGATGTGTGTGTACAAGTTATGAAAAAACAATGCACCTTGGGTTTAATTATATACTATTCAAAACTTGGAGCTCAAGGCACAAAGGAGGTGGGTTCCTCCCTTGGCCGATCGGTTTGGACTCCCCCAAGGAGATTCCGGAACCTTCCCTTGTTTCCAAATTTTCATTAGTATTACTTTCCTAATCTTCGTTAATAGGTCATTAGTCATTTATCATTAAATACTAATTACCATTACTAGTTTTTTGTTTATTAATAATTACTTATAACATTTATAAATAATTATTTCTTTTTCTCTTCATACGTATTGTGTGCAATCCCGTGATCTCAAGTTCGATCCTAACACACGACTATTATTATAATGTCTATAAAACCAACAGTTAGAGATTACAAACACCATATAATATCATATAGCAACACTTGAAAAACTTCCCACAAACTAAACACCTAAGAATTGGGTACGGTTGGTTGGTGCCATCCGCCTGGTGTTGTGGAAAAAGTGTTATCGCCTCAGTATTTTTTATCTATAACACCAAAATCTATCACTCAGCATAAAACACCCCTCTCTAATATAAAAATTGTGTCATTGATAAAAATGGTGTCATGGGTCCATACATAACCCAATAAAACACAAATACAATACAAAAAATGGAAAAACTCACAATGTGAGGCCTGATGTGGTGTTTGGCGCCATCATGTTGGCTAAGCAAAAATGCGAGAGATAAATACGCAACGTACCAAATGCTCTAACAAATACTAACAATAAATGCCTAAAAGTGAACAACTAAACTTAAAACAACACGCGAAGATCCAAAAACCTAATCATCATATTATTAACTATTGACAAATTTATTTTTCTTAACTAACAAATGTTTATGACAAAAATATTATGAGAAAAATGGTCACGTATTTGCTCAAAAATCATTAATCACATTTTTTTAAAAGGTAAATATATGTTATATAGATAAATAAACTAGTAAGAAACTAAAATTACAACAACAATAACATTACACAACAACACCAGCATGACGCTACCGACAAGTGACTCTAAACTTACGAAATCACACTTTTAACATCGATATCTTAAACTTACAACTACCCTGAAACAAAAAAGGCCTAAGAAACCAAAATGCCAACACATTGAGATCAGATCTTGGACATTCAAACCCTGTAATAACACGGCAATCACTCGATAGGAAGCATGGTACAGGTTACAAACCGACCACGACCTTGGCACTTGAGACGCAACCTGCCAGAAGCTCAACCAAATAGGGCTGAGCATCGGACCGGTTCCCGACCCGACCCGCTCCTGACTAATCCCGATCTCGAAAGTCACCTAAATCTTAAACCGAATACCGACACGAAAGTAGTCATTTTTTTGGCCCGACCCGTCCCGAAAGTAGTCGGTTTTTGCTTGTATTTTGTCGGTTTTTGGCCCATCTCGACCTGTCCCGACCCATCCCGAATCCCAAAAATGCTAAAAATCCATCCCGACTCCCGACCCGATAAGCTATTATTCGGTTTCGGGACTATCGGTTTATGTCAGGATCGGGTCGGTTGTCTGGACTCGGGCGGTTTTGCTCACCCCTACAACCAAACACCTCCAAGCCACGCAATCCAATTGAGTGGTGATATTGCTAAAAGTAGAAACAGTTGACTAAGAGAAAACCTCAAGTGTATGAACACCACCAAACCAAATGTATGCTGAAACAACTGGTCCAGACCCTTAAACCACGATGCTTAGCGAGCAAACACTTCACATCCTTCATCACGAATTTTGGCTTACTTCATTTCGGCTATCACATTATATTTATATTGACATTCTGGTGACGATCAATGTCCGTTAAAGTTTCCAAATTTTGAAGTTGCTTTTGCTGTCTATCACAATATATTAATATTACTGCAAAACAGGGATATTAGTATTCCAATTGTATCTCATGTTCACTTCATGCTCCTAGTCCATACCTTATATGATAGTGGAAGATATCAATTATATGTGATACGTGGGGATCACACCCTCGCAACAGGTTTTACCTCTCAATGGATCTCGAGAAGCTTACAACCTTCACCAGGCAGTGTACCTGATCGTTGTAGTATAGTATAGTGACAAGTACCGGGGGATTGATCGTTCAACTCTGGAATAGTGTCGCTAGGATTAGAAAGCCTCCTAAACTAGGTCTAGAGGTGAGGGATGATTCTTTTTGTATTTTTATATTTTTTATGAAAGCAATTAAAATCTCGAGTTTTGAAGGAGTAGGCGAAATTAGTTGCTAGCCAACTAACCCAATTAATCTAAGGTGCAATCAAAATAAAATAACAGAAATGAAAATTAAGCTAATAGTGTGCTGGAAACAATAAGGGATAATTACCAAAATAGATCAGTCGCCCAAAGCACATTCCTTGAATAGATGTTTTTAAATCACTTTCCTCCGGCGGATCAGGGCAACTTGGCGACTGAGCAACCTTCATATATGTGCTACACGTGGCGAATATTTTATTAATATAGTACAGAATCTAGAATCTTTTTAGAATGTATAGTACAGAATCTAGAATCTTTTAAGGACACGTGTCGCGTTTATATTGAGTTGCTCATTTTTTAAGTTGCCCTGATCTAATTTTGGAAAGTGAAATTTGAAAGTCTACAAAGTGACTAGTCAAAAAGTCAACGATCTATTTTGGTAATTATCCCAAACAATAATGAGGAGAGTTGTGTTTACTTAGGCTTCATTACTCCCTAGATATCTTTTACAGGTTGATAGCTTGTTACAATTCTATTGATGATGGGTCATATTCCTTAATACTAGTCGTAGGGCCGTGTACAATATTCCCTAACTCTATAGGATCCTACTTCACTCCTATGTCGAGCCGTTAGAAGCTCCTAACATGGGATCATTAGAATTCTCCTACGCATTAAATACAACCAAAAATTGTAGTACACCTCCGATCATGTTTCTTAAGACGTTCAAGCAAGTTACCAATGGAAGTCTGCCAGTTTTCTTAAGCCTAACATCGAATAAAATCATCTGTAACAACTATAAACAAACAATCAACCCATAATTTACATCTAGGTTTCACTACAACTAAGCAAACACAAGAGAAATCTAGCCTAGCATGTTAAATGGAAGACAAGCGTAAGATATAATCAAACAACACATAGACATATTGAATGATTTGAAATAGTACTTATCTTTAATTGAACATGAAAGATTCAAGGGGTTGAAACCCTTGAAAAGCTGATAAAATTCGGACTAGGGTTTATTCCCTCAAAGTTGCACACTAATGAATGAAATTTGGAAAACTATATATAGATTTTACATTGTGACGGCGTCATGTGTTAGGTTGTGACGTCGTCAACTTGCCACCATAATAAAATCGTATTGCCTAAATCTACTTGTAACGCCGTCATGTGTAAAAATGCTCTGGGCCGTCACTAATGTTTGGACCCTGACTGCCTTGGGTGACGCCGTCAGGTCCTAGGCTTAAAAACTCTCTGGATCGTCACGTGTATTTTTCACTTCCACCTCTTTTGTAACTCTTGACGCCGTCATGTGGAGAGTCTTGACGCCGTCAGGTACTGTTCCCAGAAAGGAAAATTGAGACTTTGCCGTTTTCTTCACTTTTATGCTCCAAAAACGTCCAAAATGCTTCCTTTTCCAGATTTATTTCCAAAAGTACCTAAAATGAAAAAAGGAACGATTGAGGGCAATATTTGATCAAATAATCTCAAATTCGGGCTTAAATGACCCCTTAAAAGTGGTTCACTTTTCGCCTCATCAAATACCCTTACACTTGAAATTTGCTTGTCCTCAAGCAAATGCGCTCTTATTCTAATCAAAATACAAGTTAGGGGTCATTTATCACTAATATAAAAGTAATTACAACAAATAATCGTTCCACTAAAAACCAAAGACAAACATGGAGGTCATACACTAGCACCTTACAAATAGTGTTTAGATACTCACATCTCTCGGGTGTAATAAAGTATATATCACAATATGGAAATGGAAAACATCTCTCACTACCAGTCATAGCAAATAGATTACCATAGGCTTGGGAAAGGATCAAACCTCCACCACTTGGCGTAAGCACCTAGGATAAACAATCAAAGAGGTCTTTTAAAGGGTTATAACGTTAGGTGTAGGGATATGGAAAAACACGGTTTTGTTGGATAAAGGAAATATTTACTGGTGGCGAGTTAATCATCTTGGTTAATTACATGTACAATATGGCGTTGCTAAGCCAAGACTAGACTCGACTTAAGCTAATAAATCAAAAACATAAAATAAACATAGAACGAAACGGGATGGTAGTCCGTATGTTTTTTTCTTTTCTTTTTTTCTATTTTTTTCTTTTTCTTAATTTTTTCGATTTTTTTTCATACACTCTTACCCTACCATCCAAAATAATACATCATAGGGAATGTACATTCCCCTTACAATTGAATTTTTACATACTTTACAATAAACTAATTCTAATGACTCGAATCAAGATAATCAAAACACTTGGAGTACTTTTTAAGATTAACGCACATATGGGGGTAATATATGATGTTCTTCCCCATTACTCCATAATACAAGTACTTTACCCATGAGTCCCAATCGTCACAAAATAATATGTACAAGATATGACTCGACTTAGCAATCATGTAATCAATTAAATAATTAACTAAGGGTTTAAACAAATAACAATAATACACTAAAGATGAGTGCATATACGGAAGGCTAAGGCGATTTGGTTGCACATTTGGGTGGGTTGTAACAAATTCTTCCTTTAGGTAAAATGCTTAAAGTTAGAAACGAAAAGATAGGCTCGGAGGGGTGTACTAGGGGTATCGTGTACTAAAAATGAGTACAACGCTAAGGCGTGGGAAAATTAATTGAATTTAGTAGTCAAGTAATATGACTTAAATGGTCAAGTAATTATAATACGGGTTTAATACAAGGGTGATCCTAATGCCTCTTATCATGTAGTAAATCCTACTACACGAATGTAGTCTCACTAGCGGTCTCGGGATGCATCACTAACGCAAGTTCTAGAATCTAAATGCTACCGGTACACTCATAAACACTAATAATGAATGATTTTCCTATCAAATCTAAAGGCGAACCTCACATATTTTGGTGGAAAATTTTTCTGAATGGTACGGTTTTGTGCTAGTCATAAAACTCCTATCCATGAGACGCTTGCTAAGGCTAAAGTGTCACTCCTAGATGTTGTAAAAAAATTTAAATTTGGCGCTAAAATTTCACTAACAAGTATTTCTCTTAGTTTTATTACACACCTACCATCAAACAAACAAACTCAAGTGCAATTGTATCCTATAAAGTATAATCATATACCCTCCCCTTACACTTAGGATGAACATTGTCCTCAATGTTCCATTAAAGAATGTAAAAGTAAAACAGGTAAAAGAATGAAAACAAATACTCCCCTGATTCGTTCGCTGTGGATAGTGTATTAACAAGGTTAGATCTTCCTCCAAGAAAATGAACATTCAAAGCTTCCCTTCCAGAAATATAAATCATCTTCTTGTCATATATAACCTGTTAAACCTGAGAAAACAATCAAGGCAACCTCGCGTAAAATCGGCGGCAATCTATATATACTAACAAGTCCTAGAAAAAAAATTAAGATATAATGCTTGTGGAATGAATGTTTGCAGATTTCCTGGAGTTTATAAAACTAAAGAATTAGCAAAAACTTTAAGACTCCGTTAGAAAAACGAAACTCGCAAAATTTCTAGAATTTTACACGTGACGCCGTCAGGAGTTAACTCCTGACGCCGTCAGAAGTGACCTGCAAAAATCTTTATGTTAAGTTTCCAGAAAATTTCTGGAAAAACTTATGTCCTATCTCCTGGAAAATCCTGCATGACATCATTATGACTCAATACAAGCATTTGATTCTAACAAATACTAATATACATGTTCATTTAATATTGTGGTGAATCATGATCAATTTCGTTCTTAGAAACAAATTTGGGGTTTCCCCTTACTCTTAGCTTTTGCAAAATACCTTTATATGAAGTTAAGACGAAGTTAAACGACAAAATAAAGAATTTTCACAATTTTAGTTTGAAACATGATCTTCCAACAATAAAAATAAAGCATGCATACGGAAACAAATAACAATCAAACAAATAAAAATCACACAAAACATGGGTTGCCTCCCAAGAAGCGCTTTTCTTTATTTACGAGTCTTGTAGCTAGACTCAAGGTCGTGGGCTATCGTGTGTCGCTTATGCTCACATACCCTAGGGTGAGCCATCTAATAGTCGCCTTGTCTTTCTTATAGTAATCACTTAGCTCTAAACATCCGCGATAATACCTTTTATTCTTCTCATGAGGATATTTAAGCCCTTTCCTTTTATCATTCTCACTTAGCATCTCAAGGGGTGGATACCTATTACATTTCTCCATAGAAAAATCCTTAAACCTAGGGTGTGCACGGGGCATTTGGTAAACAAAATCTTCCTCCCCATCCGAGAATGTAATTAACCCTTCCATAAGTTTTTCATCAAGGTTGGTTAACCTTTTGAAGGGTTTCCAAAACACAACTTGGGTTAACTTACTATCGATAAATTCTCCAAGATTTTCCATAACCATGAACTCAACAAGATAAACAAAGCTTCCTACAAAAACATGCAATGCCATTGCCCTAGCAATAATATTATATCCTTTGTATTCTAACTCATCTACCATAATTTTATTGTATTTACTACGCGAGATTATGTTCATTGGTAGAGATGAGTTAAGGTAGGCATCAAAGCTCCTAAATCCAATTTTACAAGGAAATTGCATATTAAATGAGCTATCATTCTCAATCCTTGTTCTAGGGTCGACATACCTAGGAGGGTCCACTTCATCTTCCATCATATTCTCATTAATTACGTCATCATCATCTAGGTCCTCACCGGAGTCCGAATAGTAAAAAGGACTAGCCCTATGGTCATCATCATGGTCAGACTCCTCCATCTCAGAATTATTGTCAAAGTGATGGTTAGGCGAGAGGTTAGGTGGGTTCTCATTTCCACTAAAGGGATTGGGGCGGGCATTTGGAAAATCCTACGACAAAAAACACGAATAACAGGAATCAAACGATCAATGCTATTGTTATCCATCGAGATAGTTTACGAACAAAGGAAACAAAGAAATAAGATAGACTAAAGAAAAACCTAAAAAATAAAAATAAAATCTTACTAGAAAGGAATCTAGCAAGTATACCTAATAAATAGAAATCCTAACCTAGACAATAACTATTCCCCGGGCTACGGCGTCAAAAACTTGATACGTGGGGATCGCACCCTAGCAACAGGTTTTACCTCTCAAGGGATCTCGAGAAGCTTACAACCCCCACCAGGAAGTGTACCTGATCGTTGTAGTATAGTATAGTGACAAGTACAGGGGGATTGATCGTTCAACTCAGTAATAGTGTCGCTAGGATTAGAAAGCCACCTAAACTAGGTCTAGAGGTGAGGGATGATTCTTTTTGTATTTTTATATTTTTTATGAAAGCAATAAAAATCTCGGGTTTTGAAGGAGTGGGCGGAATTAGTTGCTAGCCAACTAACCCAATTAATCTAAGATGCAATCAAAATAAAATAACAGAAATGAAAATTAAACTAATTATACTAGTGTGGTGGAAACAATAATGAGGAGAGTTGTGTTTACTTAGGTTTCATTACTCCCTAGATATCTTTTACAGGTTGATAGCTTGTTACAATTGAATGGATGACGAGTCATATTCCTTAATACTAGTCGTAGGGAAATGTACAATATTCCCTAACTCTATAGGATCCTAATTCACTCCTATGTCGAGCCGTTAGAAGCTCCTAACATGGGATCATTAGAATTCTCCTACGCATTAAATACAACCAAAAATCGTAGTACACCCCCGATCATGTTTCTTAAGACGTTCAAGCAAGTTACCAATGGAAGTCTGCGAGTTTTCTTAAGCGTAACATCGAATACAATCATCCGTAACAACTATAAACAAACAATCAACCCATAATTAACATCGATGTTTCACTATATCTCAGCAAACACAAGAGAAATCTAGCCTAGCATGTTAAATAGAAGACAAGCGTAAGATATAATCAAACAACACATAGACATATTGAATGATTTGAAATAGTACTTATCTTTAATTGAACATGAAAAATTCAAGGGGTTGAAACCCTTGAAAAGCTGATAAAATTCGGACTAGGGTTTATTCCCTGAAAGTTGCACACTAATGAATGAAATTTGGAAAACTATATATAGATTTTACATTGTGACGGTGTCATGTGTTAGGTTGTGACCCCTTCAACTCGCCGCCATAATAAAATCGTATTGACTAGATCCACTTGTGACGCCGTCATGTGTAAAAATGCTCTGGGCCGTCACTAATGTTTGGACCCTGACGGCCTTGGGTGACGCCGTCAGGTCCTAGGCTTAAAAACTCTCTGGATCGTCACGTGTATTTTCCACTTCCACCTCTTTTGTAACTCTTGGCGCCGTCATGTGGAGAGTCTTGACGCCGTCAGGTACTGTTCCCAGCAAGGAAAATTGAGACTTCCGTTTCTTCACTTTTATGCTCCAAAAACGTCCAAAATGCTTCCTTTTCCAAATTTCTCTCCAAAAGTACCTAAAATGACAAAAGGAACGATTTAGGGCAATATTTGATCAAATAATCTCGAATTCGGGCTTAAATGACCACTTAAAAGTGGTTCACTTTTCGCCTCATCAATATGCATTTGTGCATACTAGGTTGTTCACACAATCGTTTTTGGTTGTTCTAGGTGTAATTTTGATTTCATAGTACTCTCGAAACCACACCATGGACCCTCTTGATGAAAAAAAAAATATTGCCTACTATGACATTAAGAACGTCCAAATAAGTACTACTAATGAATCGGGTTACCTTGAGGGAGTTACCAACTTTAAAGATGTATTGAAAGCTAAATTCACAGAATATAAACTTGTCGTGTTTAAAGGTTCTGGCAATAGAAAGCTTACAATGCAACAACAGTTAAAATGTCAGTACGTGGGGAAGTCACTCATGGATGTCCCTAGTATCTCTGCAAATGCAGTTGATTTGTCTTTAATAATTGATTTATTTAAGACTGCAACAACCCGACCACAACCATTGATTGTAATCTTGATCGCGGGTGATGCAGACTATGCCATTGCACTAAAAAAACTAAAAGACAAAGGTTGCATCACCTGCGATCAAGATTACGATCGATGGTGGTGTGCGGGCTGTTTCAGTCTTGAATAAATCAATTATTAAAGACAAATCAACTACATTTGTTGAGATACTGGGGACGTCCATGAACGACATCCCCGCGTACTGACATTCTAACTGTTGTTGCAATGTAAGCTTTCTACTGCCATAACCCTTAAACACGACAAGTTTATATTATGGGAATTTAGCCTTCAATACATCTTTAAAGTTGGTAACTCCCTCAAGGTAACCCAATTCACTAGTCGTACTTATTTGGACATTCTCTATGTCCCAGTAGGCAATAATTTCAGGTTTTTTTTTTCATCAAGAGGGTGCATGGTGTAGTTTTGAGAGTACCAAAAAGTCAAACTTACACATAGAACAACAGAAAAACAATTGTGTGAACAGCCTAGTATGCACAAATGCATATAATCAATATCTTCCACTGTCATATAAGGTATGGACTGGGAGCATGAAGTGAACACGAGATACAACTGGTATACTAATATCCCTGTTTTGCATCGCGTTGAGAATAAAGATCATAAAGATCGTATTCATTGGTATGCATAGTGTTTTCTTGAAGTTAAAAGGAAAGTATTGTTGAGAAGTGTATTTTTAAGTGTGTGAATAACGAGAAGATTGATGCGGTATTTATAGAATTTCTAAAAAAGACACACACTTATTACTCATCAACAACCACCAAGACACGCTTATTACTTATTACCAACTTTATTTTACAGTTTCAATGTTTGCATTTACACATACTTGTTACTCATCAACAACCACCAAGGCACCAAGAACTTATTACTCATTACCAACTTTATTTTATAGTTTCAATATTTGCATTTACCTAAAAGTTTCAATGTTTGCATTTACACACACACTTATTACTCATCAACAACCACCAAGACACACTTATTACTCATTACACACACTAAAATAAGATTTTCATTAATTAAAAAAATATATTAAAAAAAGTGCATTAAATAAAAAAACACATAAAATAAAATAAAAACACATAAAAATGAAAAGTACATAAAGTAAACTAGTTTGGTCCAAAATGTTCGAGGCGGATTTGGTCTTTAAGGGCCTCGATTCTATCCGCGTCTGCCGGATTCATCCTGCTTGTGTCCATATAAAGCAATTGAATTCCTTATTCCATTTTTTAGCATTGAAAAGGTCAAATCTTGCTTGTGTCTCACGATCCATTTGTGACATCTTTGCCTCACGTTCTAAAGCTAATTGTTTTTCCATCACCTCTTGAAACAAATCTTGTTGTGAATCGGAAGTGGCGGATGAGTTTGTAGATGGGTTATTATACACAGATGTCACTAAAGTTTGCGTGAAATTTGTCCTAAGGTAATAAAGTTTCAAAGTTGTCATCCATGTTACTAAACTATGAAAAGCAAACACGTCTATAATTTCAATGATTTTTACATTTATTTTTTTGGTATGTTAAGTAACATAAATGTCATGTCTTTACAAGTTCAGTAGCCTCGAGGACAAACTTTCATAAGGTCAGTAACCTGGATGACAACTTTCATAAGTTTAGTAACCTGGATGACAACTTTGAAACTTTATTACCTTAGGACAAATTTCACGCAAACTTTAGTGACATCTTTGTATAATAACTCTTTGTAGATCGCTGACTTTTAGACTTTCGTCCTTTGTTGGGTGGACGCGGCAAAGCATCATCTCCAAATAACTCAGGTTCTTCGGTTGGCCGTCCTTGGTTTCTTCTTATTTGTGTTGAATCAGAATTTCTCCATTTTTGTTTGGCTCTCAAAAAAAGCCAAGCGCTTTTGTGAGAAAAATCTCTCCAACCATCATCTTTATACAAAATATGAACCCGGGTCATCAAATCTTCATCATTTTCTCCGCTAAGCCTTGCGGTTTGTTTGAAAACCGAGTTAAACTTCCCAACTTATCGGTTCATCGTAGTCTCTTTCTCGTCAACATGTTCTTGTTATGCTTGGCTTGCTCATTGTATTCGTCAAGAACTTTGTACCAAAACGTGTCATTTTTTTGGTTGTTCCCGACAATCGGATCCTCGGGTATTTGTATGTAACATTATGCCAAAATTAAATCCTCCTATTGGGTCCAAAGCGAACAACCAGTTTTCTTTTCTTGGGATTTCTTGGCTTGGGTCTTGCAACGACTCCCTTTCGGTTTTGGATCTGATGGGCCCTTGTCTGATTGTTGGGGTGGTGGGGATTGTTGGATAAATTCTGGTTGTTCGGATTCGGATTGTTATTGGGAGAATTGGGGTTGTGTAAATAAGGGTCGGTATAGTGTTCGTTGTTGAGATTATTGTTGGGAAATTTGGGTTTGGGATAGTTGTTGTTGAAGTTGCAATTGTAGCCATATGACGAATTGGTCGGGTGTAAAGTTGGCGAATGGGTTATTAAAAGTGGCGAATTGGTTTGAGAATGAAGGAAGTTGGTGGGTGTTTGAGGTGATGGAATTTGCGGATGATGGTGTGTTTGTGATAGAGGAAGATAAGGAATTTGGCATTTGAAGAGGCATTATTTGATTTTGTGGATCGTTGAGCATGTTGTTGACCTATTGATTGGGATTTATTTTTGTAACTTAAATAAGAAAGATAGAGAAGTATAGAGATATAAGTGAAGTTGAAAGTGTGTGTAAACAATGATTGAATTATAGGGTACTTATAAGAATTTTAAAGGGTAAATTTGAGGGGAAAAAATTGGGTAAAATGAACAAAAAAAAAAAAAAAAAAAAAAAAAAAAAAAAAACTGCTAATAAGAGGTGTTTATTATTTTCGACCGTTCAATGTTCACATATTTACTCCTATAAAAAGCGACCTAGGAAGTTGCCTAGGCGATAGTCGGCCCTCTTCCTTCCCGATTGCAGCAAATCGGCCAAATTAGGCGTTTTGGTCAAAAGGCGGTCAACAAACCACCTAGGCGGAACAAATCGGCCAGGGCGGCGGGTTGGTCAACGCTGGTCAACTCTGGTCAAACGTCAGATCTAGGGTTGAAAAAGGTGAAAGGGAGATTGAAGTGTGCAGTGGATATTATGTGTTTAATGTTATGTAATCCTAACCCTAATAATATATGAATTATTGGCCATTAAAAGAAAATACAATAGGCCCGATAACTAAATTAGTGAGTGTTAATTAAAATAGACAAAACTTATCAAAGTCACATATAATATACATTTTACAACATATACAAAAATTATAGAATTAAAAATAATAAAAACATTAATTAAAATTATATATATATATATATATATATATATATATATATATATATATATATATATATATATATATATATATATATATATATATATATATATATATATAGGACATCTAAAAGAGGAAGTCTTAAAATTTTTAAGACCAAAAACATTTCCCAAATAAGAAATAACAAGCCATTTAGTTACATTGTTAATATGTTTATGACTAATAACATTCCATTTAATAGACTTTATGATTAATACAAAAATAACCAATGGTAAGTAGTAACTACCCATTGAATTGTAAGTTGTAACTGCTCATTGATATCATCATCACCATACTTACTCCTTCCCGTAACCTGCCAAATATATATAACCCAAACCAAAAAATAAAATACACCAAAACCATCACTTCTAGCCACACAACCCCATGCCACCGGAACACGTCTCTACTGCAGCCACTCGCCACAAAATATAATCACAGGGTACTCGCCATTGCATCGCGCGGGTACCCTGCTATATATATATATATATATATATATATATATATATATATATATATATATATATATATATATATATATATATATATATATAAGCGTTATTGTGGTGTACACTCTTAAAATAGAAAACAATAGGCACTCTTTTGAACCGTTGGATGTATCGATCTAGATTTTTTTTTTCTTTTTTTTTGGCAAAAACAGAATTTATATAAATAATCAAAACTTCAACAAAGTTGAAGTGCAATTACAAAACACTTGACTAAAGATCCTTACTCAACTACAATATAACCTACATTGATACAACAAACTAAAATAAATTATTAGGAATTAATTGAAGAATTAAAGAGGCAATGGCATTCTCGTAGATTAATAGAAAATGAGGGCCATTTTGGTAAGGAAACTTTTAGCTGATTTAATGTCACCATTATTATGTATTCTCATTTATTTAAATTAAAAAGTCAATTTTTGGAAACTTTTTTTTTTCATTTTTTTAAATTCATGATACGCATGATTGCATGAATCTATTTCCTGATTATGAAAGTATTGAAATGCACGACCTTGTTCTATTGATTATTAATTAGTATTACACACACGAATTTGTGTAATGACACACTTGCACACAATTGAAATACACACAAATTTTTTAGCTAAATATATTGACACACTTGCACACAATTAACGTATTATTTACACACACGAATTTTTTTAATTGGTACACAATTGACGTAATATTAACACACTAATTTTTTAGCTAAATATATTGACACACTTGCACACAATACTTATTATTGACACACACACCAATTTTTTAATTGGCACACAATTGACGTATTATTTACACACACAAATTTTTTAATTGGTACACAATTGACGTAATATTGACATACACTAATTTTTTAGCTAGATATATTCACACACTTGCACACAAGACTTACTATTGACACACACACCAATTTTTTAATTGGCACACAATTGACGTATTATTGACGCACACACGAATTTTTTAGCTAAATACATTGACACACTTGCATACAATTGACATATTATTGACACACACATGAATTTTTTAATTGGCACACAATTGCCGTATAATTGACACACACACGAATTTTTTAATTGGCACACAATTGACGTATTATTGATACACATATGATTTTTTGAATATGTTAATATACTTGCACATAACTTTTTATAATTCACACAATTGACGTATTATTTACTCACACGAATTTTTTAGGTAAATATTTTGACACACTAAAAACACTATTGTATCAACTATTCCATGATAATACACAATGATAAAATGTGATACACTCGGTACAATAATACACTATTATGAATCAATGATAGTATCCCATTATTCATTCATAAAATGAAGGGAATTCACATCACTAAAATACGCTAAAAGACTTGTATACCAAAACTATTGGTACATTAATTTCAAAAAAAGAATAGACCTGCAAAATGAGAAACCCAAAACAAATGCAAAATTATTAGAGCACCTTTTTCTTAAACAATACGTATAGCATTTTAAACAGTATATATCACACCGTTAACTTCGTTGGAGATAACGGTTGGTGCGGGTCTCGAGCAGAACTTCGTTGGAAAAAAAACGGTTCAGTTTATTGTCAACACATAATTTTGCACATTCAGTTTATTTAACTACCCATATCTCTATTTTGACACAATTAGTTTTATGATACTACATTTTTAGTGACACATTCATTTTATTGTCAACACAACAACTATGTTCAACATTATGCACTTTTTTGTGAGGCATATTTTTTACCTTTTAACAGTAAAAAATAGTGAGATAAGTGTGCAAAAAAATAGAAATGAATACACAACAATTTCGTATAAGAACTAACACACAAATATTGCAACCCAAATTTTGTTCATCTTCTGTTCATAGACAAAGTTACAGCCTTTTCTTTCACAACTCCTTCAATATGCTTTCTGATAAAAAACAAATACACCAACCAAAAACTTAATTGTATCACCACAATATTTATAAAGCGCCAGCGGCAACCGATTTCGACAACAAAATCAATTACAACACCAAACATCTAAACATGTACGAGGTTATAAATCAATTACAACACCAAAATCTCAAATTAAAATTACATCAATTATATTAAAGAAAGGCAATTGTATCATTTTTTAAGGAAAAAATTAGAAAAAAACACCAAAATAGAAAACCAAAATATCGGATCTGAAAACCACCCCAACACGTCTTTGTGGTGTCGTTCGAAAAATCTACCCTCGACTGTTTGGATTCACGGTGGCTGGTCGTGAATGATTAATTGGCGTCGGCGTCTATTATAACAAGGAAAACGAGATTCGTGGTTGTGGTTCAGATTTAATGTGAATCAAATGAAAAAGGTTATGATTGGATTTAATGTGAATCAATTTTGTATTAGAAAACATGCATGCTCATATAAAACACCTATGTTTTTTTACATACACCTTAATACACATATCTGCGTAACATACATGTTCATATAAAACCTGTTAAGTGCAACATATCAATGCAAAATGGTTTTATATGAACATGTATGTTACGCAGGTATTTGTATTAAGGTGTATGTAAGAAAACATACATTATTTATATGAACATGCATGTTTTCAAATGCAAAATTGGAGTTCTCGCAGTTCCCGCACTTAACAAGGTTCTAAAAATAAAGCCCTCTATATATATATATATATATATATATATATATATATATATATATATATATATATATATATATAGTGTAACTTTCAAACGAGAACCATTTTAACTGCGAGAACTGAGAGAACCACAAAAAACATACATGCACGCCTTCAATAATTGTATTTTTGCACATATGTTTTAAAAAAAAACATAGTTGTTCTAAAGAATTTGATAAAAATTGAAAATACAAAATTTTTCTTTGAAGGTGTGCATGTATATTCTTATAAGACGTGCAACGACAATATTGCGGCCGTGGGTAAGGTTTTTGTGAAAAAAGATGATGAGTTTATAATGATATTGAAGAACATAGGTGGATGCTTACAATTATTGATGATTTGCATGTATTTTTATTTTATTTTAAAAGGCGTGCATGCATGTTTTTTGTGGTTCTCTCAGTTCTCGCAGATAAAATGGTTCTTGTAAGAAAGTCCCTATATATATATATATATATATTATTCATATTGTATACCAAATACATGTAGTTTTATATTTATTATAGAGAAAAGTTCAATCCGCCTAGGCGGTCTAGGCGCTAGGTGGTGGTCAACCGTCCGACTAGCGCCTGGCGCTATTTACAACCTTGCTCATACAAACTAATTTATTACCCACCAAACTTCATTTAATACACTCACCTGCAAGCCTTGTAATAAAAATATATGTAAACTTAGGTCATCCACTATGATAAACCTATAAAAAGGTTTATACATTTAAAACTACATAAATTTATAAACATCTTCAAATTATAAACCTATTTCTATTATGGATAAATCTATTATAAACCTTTTCATATCATAAAACACACTCAACATTTACAAAATACTTAAATTTTGGACCTCTTCAAATTCCTAGACCTATTCATGCCACATAAGCTTGAAATATACATCCACTATGGTTATATATTTTTAGACCTCTTCATCTTTTTAAAGACCTTTTTACAACCACCATAGTGGATGCTCTTAATGGGCCTATACCGATTCAAACCCTACACACTACAAATGCACGCCACCCTTTTATTATTGCAGTCAACATAAACATTTTATCACATACCTTCTTCAACAAAACATATCCTCACCTACACTGTAAAAATCCTCTCTTCAAATACACAACCACAAGAAACAAATTCGTCCCTTTTCTTTTATATCATCTTCATAAAACTGTAAATCCTCTCCTAAAAATACACAACCACAACAAACAAATTCATACAAATAGAAAAAAAAAAAAAAAAAAAAAAAAAAAAAAAAAAAAAAAACGGGATAATGCCAAAGGGAAAACGCTGCTTGCGCCGTCACGTTGCGTTTTCCGAGACCATTTGGGCCGGTTGATAACGCTCTTATTATATATATATTTATTCTATCAATTATATATTATATATCTATTGAATATCATATTATTTGTGTAGAATTGGCACTAATCTGGTTGCAGGATTGAACGAGAGAAGAAAGTTAGAAGTATCACTAAAAGGACGATAAACTAACAACTACAACAAAAGGAAGGACTTGGAATGAAAATACAAATATAAAAGACCCAAGTACGCCGGTCTTAGGACTATGTACGGCGTACTTGCTTGGCGGGTAAATGAGATTGAATCTACACGAAGTACGTCGTACTTTCTATGGAGTGCGGCGCACTTATCTTGTCAGTTACAAATACAGAGTTATGATTGCATTCATTATGAGGCTGATCATTTGTCCTCAATTACTGAACTCTGGAGTTAAGCTAGGTCAAGGAAGCCTATACAATGTAACCTACGAATCAGAACAAAAGCAGCAACAAAAGGGGGTAATATCTAGTAGTAGGGGAAAGTATACAAGGTGATATTGGTGAACTCATACCAAGTTCACCATATCAAGGTTGAATTGTAATCTTATTACTATGACAGAGGGTAGGAGAACGAGTCAAGAGAGTTATCTCTGTGAAACCATTTGTTCTTTCGTTGTAATCACTTTGGTACAATTCTCTATTTCTATGAATTATATTTATGAAATCTATTTTGAATGATATGTGTTTTGTTACCAAGATAATGGAGTAATCGTTCTTATGTTTATTTGGATGATGTAGTTATATGGTTGTTTTCATTGTAATGTACGCTTGCTATTTGATACTATGTTTAAGTTTAATTGATGAGATTATGTTTGGATCATTGTTGAATGTTTGATGTATCTCTGTGGTAGAAGTAGGTCGAAAGGGTCTATCACTTTGGTATTATTTCAAGGTGTTTTTCTATGGCAACTTGGTGTTTACCTTGTAGAAATTGGTGGACAAAATATTTATCAACCCATCCATGATCTTGTTTAATGTCTTATCTCATGTCTAACGAACTTGATGAGGAAATTGGCTTATGTATACTTCTGTTATGAACCATCCCTAATGCATTTGATATATTGAGAATTATTGGTCGAAAGGGATTCTTAATATGTTGGATAGTTATTTGTAGGAGTGATCACCAGTCATCTTTTGCTTATATATCTTGTTCATGATTGCTTGCTCATCATTTACATGTTTACTTCCATGTTTCTCAGCCTAAATAAATATAACTTTAATCATATAAAGAAACAATCTAAATTACTAGTCTTTGGATAAGTGGCAATCTAGGGACTTTACTTTGAAACAATTACTAACTTGGCTTTTCTACAATCTCTTGGGATGACCTGGTCTTACCTAAACCTTTACTATAAACGGGGGTTATACTTTAACCATGTGTTTTATATATTAAGAAAATTAGTGAAATTAGCATTATAAATTTAAAGCTTTTGAAACACATCACTGGTCGTGACGGCTCCGGACGCGATAACGCAAGCTACGGTGTGGAGCTCGACGCCTTCCGGTCGCGTTTTGCCGGAAAACACAAGCATTGTCGCAGGGTACCCGATGCTCTGATGATGCGTAAAAGAAATGGAACATAAAATCCATTTTATTATTATTTTAGTATTTTTAGACTTTAAAAATTGCACTGCAAATGTTTATATTTGTAATATTATGTTTAAGTGTTTTCTGTAACTTTTAGCAGTTGAATTGGGCAATTCTTCATCATCATCAAGATGACAACATCATATGAGTGCAAATTGGATTAAAATATGGATTGAGAATAGGATTGCGATGAATTTGTTAAAAAAAATGCAAAGATTGAATAATTTTAGAAAAATATTTGTTTTAAAAATAAAAATTATTTTTAAAAGCAAAAATTCAAAAACTTTTTGAAAAAACATTTTTGTGTGTAGAGTAATTAAAAGATTCAAATCTAAGTTTTAAAGTCGTATTTTGGGATTAAACGTTAATCAATTTTAAGTTTTAATGATTAAAATTTTTTTGTGTATTATATGTAGTTGAGATTAGATACGGAGTAATTTATTTGAACTGAAAATATATTAGAAATAAACAAAAAGAAACAAACTAGCAAGTTGTTAGAGATTACAAACACCATATAACGTTATATCAATATGTGGGGTTTTGCCCCATAGATGCTTCGATTCGAGGCTGACAGGGATTACCTTCTGAGCATGTACTGTGGAATCGAATCACTAATTATTATTTGAGGTTGGCAGGGACTACCTTCTGAGTAAGAACAGTAGAATCGAATAACTAACTTAGTATTTTACTAACTCGCCGTTCAAAAAGAAAACATTATATAGCAACACTTGAAAAACTTCCCACAAACTAAACACCTAAGAATTCGGTACAGTTAGTGCCATCGGCATGGTGTTGTGGAAAAAGTGTCATCACCTCAACATTTTTTTTATAACGCAAAAATCTATCACTCAACACCAAACACCTCTCTCTAATATAAAAGTGGTGTCATGAGTCTATACATAACCTAATAAACACAAATACAAATAAATAATTAAATAAATAAACTCACAACGTGAGGCATGGTGCGCTGTTTGGCGCCATCATGTAGGCTAGTCGAAAACGCGAGGGACAAAAGCGCATCGTACCAAATGCTCTAACAAATAGTGACAATGAACGCCTAAAAGTGAACAACTAAACTTAAATCAATACGCGAAGATCCAAAAACCTAATTATCATATTATTGACTATGACAAATTATTTTTCTTAACTAACAATTGTTTACAACAAAAGTATTATGAAAAAAAAAAAAAAAAAAAAAAAAAAAAAAAAAAATGTCATGTGTTTGCTTATTTCCTCAAAAATCTTTTTAAAGGTAAATATTTGTTATATAGATAAATAAACTAGCAAGAAACTAAAATTACAAACGACGCGAAAATTACACAACAACACCAACATGACGCTACCAACAAGTTACCCTAAACTTACGAAATCACACTTTTAACATTGAGAACCTAAACTTACAACTACTCTGAACCAAAAAAGTCCTAAGAAACCAAAATGCCAACACATTGAGGTCAGATCTAGGACACTCAAACCCCGTAACAACACTAAGGGCAATCACTCGATAGAAAGCATGGTACAGGTTACAAACCGACCAAGACCTTGACACTTGAGATGTAACCTTGTGGAAGCTCAACCAAACACCTCCAAGCCACACAATCAAACCGAGTGGTGATATTGCAAAAAGTAGAAATGGTTGACTATAAGAAAAAACCTCAAGTGTATAAACCACGATCCTTGGCGAACAAACACTTCACATCCTTCATCACGACCCAATGTATTTATTATGACATGTGTCTCAACATATTTGTTAATGGTGTTGGTTATGGAATATGGTTATAAGCAATAAGTATACGATTGTCCCAAATCGCTCATGAATAGATCGAGGAGATGTTGGTTATTCAAGGTACAAAAACTTAACCATCAATAATTGGTAGGCGCGTTTTAGTACAATGTATGGGCATTGAACCAACCGTGAGGCAGAAATTTTGGCGTGGATAGTTGCTACCATTCATGGGCTGGTTTGTCTCAAGGTTGTCTTCTTGTCGATCCTTCTTTATTTCTTCAGCGATTTCTGGAACGGACTTAAATCATTTCTCATTTCTTATTGCATCGTACTACTATTTTACATTCACTCTCTATCTCTAATCACCGCATACCAATTCGAACATCAAAACTGAGTCTCAGTGACATAATATTCATAAAGATGTAATCTTACAAAATATATTTACATTTCAACCTAAAGCTGAAACCGGCCGTGGTTGCTTTGATCTAGCTGTTGATGATGAGGGCGAGCTGACCAAAGTGAGTTCAATACACGAAGACGTTGAAAGTACTCCCCCAATGCAAGTAATCCTTTCGCTGCTTGTCGCATTGTCAAAATCCTAGACATTTGTTGTAGTGTCCTATGTCGAAGATGATCCGCCTGCAAATTTCAAATTTGAAGTATATTAGGCCTAAACTTGGTAACAAGTCCAATTGTCATTTTGATCAACTATCCCAAGCCAAATTGCAATTCAAGGGAAACCGACCATCTGACGGCCTTCACTGACCGGTCTTACAACCAACATGGGAGACAAAAATCTCATATTACCACTAGCTAGGAAAGTAAGTATAGTAACTCTAGTTTTCATGTAGAATTTACCTGGTTCAAGAAGTTTTCGAGTGCTTCAAGCCCCTCAATTGTTGCACTCATGTAGTTTCCACCTTCCCCCATGTTAATAGCAAGACTTTGAGCCAAAGTTTGATGAAGTTTATCGATTCCTTGAGTTAATGCATCTTCCGCTTGTCGACAAGTGTGTCTAAGCTTTGATAAATTCACGATTTGTGCATCCGTCAAAGGCTCAAATTCTGGCATTAGTATCTACCAAAATACAAGAGGGGAATTATTGTTGGAACATCAAATTTATCGTATTTTACAAACTATAAACTCTTTGTAACAACTTACATATAAGATCTCTGAAGGTCGAAATCCACCTAGCCATTGGAATAACCTCTCAACAGGCGATTTCCATGACCCATACAACAAATTAAAAGCGTCTACTTTTGCAGCATCTGCTTTTATACGAAAAAGCTCGTCATAGTGGTTTACAACACCATCAACAAATACACGAAGCTCATCGTCGCTTACATCACTTTGTAGAATATTCACAAGTTGAGACTCAATTTTTCGTTGCTCAACAACCCACAAATCATATTTCTTCTCAAATGCAACAACTCCTACACAAGAGTAGTTGATCATAAAGAAATCATATTCTTAAGTTTGTTAGTATCACTAATGACTATATAAATATGAAATCACGTACCCGAGTTGATGTTACCAAGTAATAGACCATGAACTCTATTTGATAGATCCATGTATGCATCCTGTTGTCGAGTCTTCTCGATTTCGTGCTCTAGTTTTGCCAACTTCAGACGTCCGAGTTCCAGTTGTTGAACATATGCCTATAGTTTATAAGAAGAGAGTAAGATCACACGAAGCTCAAAAACATCACTTAAAAGTTAAAACACGGTATATGAATGCATACCTTTTTCTTTAAACGACTTTTTCGTGCAGCTTCACGATTCTGAGCTAATCGTCTTTGCAGCTGAAAGATGTTAACATTTTAACATATATAAGCTCGTCAACTAACATGTCACTGTGTATACAAATACATCTAAATACTCGCATAAGTACCTTATTTGAAACACTTTTTTCCGAATCTTGTGGAGATTCTAACGATTCTTGAGAGTTGTAATCGGGCTAAAGAATCCACAAAAAAAATAGTTAACATCGCGTAACTAAACAAAAACACATGCTAATAAGTAACGAAAAAGTATTTTCTCACGATGTTGGTTAGCCTTGTGTCGAGTTGAGGAACTAGGGACTCATGACTCGTCTTCGGGCTAACATGAGTATCATATGTGTCGACCCACATGCTGATATTGTGATGAGGATCGCATGTATCACTCCTTCTCGATGTCGAAAGATGGGTTGGTGCTGGAGCCATTTGCATGCTAAATTGCTAATTCCTAATATAGATGAAAAAAAAAAAAAAAAAAAAAAAAAAAAAAAAAAAAAAAAAAAGATGTTTAATCTCTTATCAAGTTACTATAACTGAACGGAAGAACGGATGAGATTTTTTCTTGTTCAGATTACCCGTGAAGGGCGAGCCTGGAGAACAGTGTAATGTAACTTATTTTGCAAAATACATATATAAAAGTTGTAATGTGAAGAGAAAGTCTTGAAGAACAAAAAGATGAGAATTTGGTTGGCTTTATATAAACAAGAAATGAAACCATTAAAATAATAAATAAACATAAATGTTATTTTCAACTTTTTAAAATGAGAATCCATGATCATAATGTTATTTTCCTTTTTTTAAAATGAGAATTATATTTTCTGTTTTTTGTCTTATACTTTGTGATGTGCACACTAATACTAGTGGATACTATTATACAACTCACCTTGCTTTACATCTTTGCTCAAAATAATTGGTCACCTCCAATACAATATACTAAATATTTTTGTGTTAATTGCTCAAAATAATTGGTCACTCTTTTATATAAATGCCAAGTGTTTCATATTACATATAATCACACTCAAAAAAAAATGTATTAGTTGTACATTCATTAAACTAAACGGATGAGGAAAACCTACTCATCTACCTTAATCCTAGTTTTTCACGTGTTTTTGTATATGAGAAGTCATTTCTTCGGACGAGAGAAGTTCTTTCTGATCAAGCTTTATTCTTATATCGTGTGAACGATTATTTTGTTTCTGATCAAGCTTTATTCTTATATCGTGTGAACGATTATTTTGCAACACACCTTTCAAATTAACATTAGTTAACTTTTGGTTTTCTCTTTTTGGACAGAGGGGTACAAAAAATATGAACCATCCATGCCAAAAAGCGAAAGACTTGACAAGCCATCTTTTATTCAAATAATAAAAAATCAAATTTGATGGTCACATATAATTGAAATTTCATTTAAGTGAAATAAGGTTATATAGCAATATATATACACATACACACAGTGACGGAATAGAGTTAGTTTCGGGATGGTCCCGGAACACCTATAAATTTTTATGATGTAGTGCTAATTCTTGTGAAAGATCTCAAATTTCGGAAATGCACTCGTCCCGAAAAGATATGTTAAGTTTATAGTTTTTTTTAGTTTTTTTGTAAATACACCTCGTCATTTTTAGTTCTGGTTCCGTCCCTGTACACAGGGGCAGGCCTAGGGGATTTCAAGGGGTTCACGGGAACCCGATGGATGTTTTCCGCCTAGTGTTAATGTTCGTTAAAACTCTCGATTTCTCTGGAATCAACTTGGTCCTGAAATTTTGTGTCATATAAATACATGTCTTGTTTAGCTAGCCAACTAACATGTCAAAAGAAATACTATGTATATGTCTTCTTAATTTGTTTACTATTTTAAATGAAATCGTACCTTTCACTTTATTTTTATTTCCATTATACTCGTAAAAAATATTTGTGCATCTGGTGATTTAGAGTTATCGGTCCGCCCTGGCTGCACATACCTATGCATACATTCACTAGAAAAAAGTACTTTTAGATTATTTTAATTTGTAACCATAAATCGCAATCACTGCAGGCTTTATAACTTTAACCAAATATAAACCAATGTCATACGAAGAAGCTACACGTATACAGTTCTTTTTCTAACATAACATAAAGTTGGAAACTAAAGCAAATGAAAATGATGTTTATAAGGCTTAGCTTTTTCAATTAATCTAATAGATAATGACATTAGCCTTTTTGGAAAGTTAGTTGGTTCAGATTTTATTATACTTTTTTTTCCTTGGTGTTTAAGATTCCAACAATTTTGTTTAACAATTACGGAGTATTTAATTACGCATTCAAATGAGCTAGTGGTAAAGTCTTTGGTTTCCTCACACAATGTTAAGGGTTCAAACTTCACTAAGCTTGTATATTTGAAGGTAGTCAGAGAAAGGTAGAAAACGGTCTTAGTGAGCGCAAGACTTTTGTGTGATATACATAAAACTGTGTGTCAAAGTTTATATAAAAATGTACGTTTATAAGTTAGATCAACCTTTTCACTAACAAAAAGGTTTAAAAAGTACAACGATGAATTCATTGTATGAGGCTCAAGAACAACTCTTACATTGTACAATATTATTACCATAAAGTTGTTCTTCCTCAACATGCAAGAAATTGTTGAATCCAGACTCGTTCTTAAGCATTTTATGCATAAATGACAAATATTTTGCCACTTACGAAATTACGATATACGTTTTCAACAACAACAATACTCAATCATAGGGGAGCAGGGTATGAGAGGTAGGATTTAGACAGACGAACCCCTAATCAAAAGTTGATGGACTGCTTCTAGAAAAACCTCCAGACAATAGTGTGTATATGTGAGCAAAATATACGTTTTCAACTCTTCCAAGAAATTTCAAGTGAAGTCTTGTCCCAAAAGCTTTTTCTTTAGCAAAGAAGTACCTTTTCTTCTCCACTCCATGACATTAGTAAAGTAACACCAACTAGTAAACAAAAGCAATGTCACTTGCCATAAAGATATAGTCAATTGAAAGGCAACTAACTTCCTTTTTTATCAAAGGCCAAATGTACATGAGATACACAAGTTACATTTTGTTGTGAATCAACATGACATGATTTCTTCGAAACAAACGAATTTATGGCATAACGTACAAGTCAAATCGGCGGTCACAGCACGTTAGAGTTTGTTATACCACGCCATTGGTTTGCATACGATAACTCGAGGGTAGATTTGTCATTGAGTTGGGGTACAAGTACAAGCTTACTTCATAGAGAAGGAATATGCAACTTTATTTGGCAACCTTAAAGTTGCATAAAGGCAACACAAACTAGCTCCCTGTCCCAGAGACATTGGCAACAATTATGTACAAAATGAATAAATTATTACTAAAACCATAGTATAGGACGTTAAGTGTGCGTGAGCGTAAAAAAGTGATATCGCAGTTTCAACATTATGATTCTGTCAAATTATGCTAGCAAAGATGACATAATAAGAGTATTAGAAACCTACTATTTGCAACTAAACTAAAAGGCTAAAACGGTCCCGTATATACAAAGTTGGGATTTTACTATTTACACGTCTTTTTTACATTCACAAATTTTTTGTCAATCATCCCCTAGCATTTGAGCAAGCAGCAAATGATTAGCATAGTCGACCACAATTCACCTGTATTTTAGAAAGGAAAAAAAAAAATATCTATTAGAAATCAAAAAACCGAAACTGAAAAGCAATTTGATCTATGAATAACAATAATGTGACAGTGAAGAGGGACGTTTTTGTATGCAATCCTTTCCTTGCGTATATCAGTAAACTCAGTATTCCTATTTACACACATGTAAGGAGACCGTGTGTTTGGATGGCATTTAGAAGTGATTATGTGGTATCATATAATCGGTTGTAAAAAAAATGGGCCGTGTGTTTAAAGTTGTGATAATCCAAACACCCACTAAATAGAATCTACGTATTAAAAAAAAAAAAAAAAAAAAAAAAGGTATCTCAATTACACCATATTACTTCAACTATTTGGATCTACTTACTTTTTATAAGAGTCCGTTGAGGATCCACATCATTTCCTCTTTGTTGCATCAATAAACATAGCTCGAGTCCAATGCTCTACATCCTCGGTGTGTGACGGTGGAGGTGGTAAAGTAGGATGTTCCACAAGATCCCAACCATCCGTAAGTGTTTCATTCTTCCCATGGTCGGCCGTATCACCAGCATAAAGATAGCTAGCAGCAGAGCTTGAAAGACTTTTGTCACGTGTACCTCTCTTTATATGGAAATAAAAAGTAGCAACCATTAAAACTTGCAAAATAGATGTTCCACTTTATTGTACATTTGAATGAATATGTACCATGGAAGCTGAAGTATGTGTACTTTCAAGTAAAGTACTTGATGAGATAGCTGAATTTACGTTCCACACGGAATAGTTTAACTGCTGAACTGGCTTAGAAGATCTGCAAGTTCATAATGACAAGAATGCTTTAATACAAAAAAGCAATAATACCTCCTATTCCATTTAGTTCAAAAACTTTAATTACTTAAAATAACATCATCTTTGTAATATATTCGACAAACTAATTACATTTAAAAATAGAAACAATTTCTCGGCAGAAAGTGTTCCGGTCAACCAGACTCGACCAATTTTGATTCGTACAAAAAGGTTGCCCGTTTTCACACCTACAGTGGATAAATCATAAATGTATCAATGAGAGGGAGAAAAAGGTACCTTGAACGAGCCATTTTCACTGAAACAGCGGTTCTAACTTCCTTAGAAGAAGAAAGCATCGCTAATAATTTAGCAAATGCTTCAAAGGTAGATGCCTCGGGTGGAACTTCTAGGCATAAAGAGTTGTAACAATAGGCTGTTACACAGGCAACACTTTTCTTCAGAAGTGAAATTCCTTTCTGCAAATCCATGTGTGTCTCGATGGAGTGAGGGGAAGCAGATGCATAGCTGAAGCTGCCACTACTAGAAGAATCTAAACGAGCCTTTCTCTCAGATTCCATTGAAGCAACACCAAAGTTACTAGAACTTTTATCTGACCATGATGTTTCGCCTCCAGTTGTGCAAAAATTTTGGCGGGGGATAAAAAGTGGATATTCATTGCTGCATTGCATAAAAATGAATCAATAGACTATATAGAGGGTGCTTGGATGCATGTTTTTAAAGTGATTACATGGTATTGAATAATCAGTAAACGGCTAAACGCAAATTCAAACACTGGACAATAAATAAACACACACCTTCTAAGTGATGGACTTGCATCCCAGTAAGAAGCACGCTGCCATATTCTGGAAGACGAACCCTGCATCAAAAAGATACTTAAATGAGCTAAAGCATGAAGCTTTATATGTTGGTTCAATAGACTCAACATGTGAAGTTCCTAAAATTAAAACCATACCCACGAGGAATGTAAGATGGTTTCATCACATTATACAATATGTATTGGAATTACTTAGACGATTGTTTCATAAATTATAATGAAGTTTCAGTATAGACTCGAAATTATAAGACCGTCCTATACTAAAACAATACTAAAAACCACAGAAATGAATATAAATAGCATGAACACAGACTTCTTTTGACGGTACAAAAGGTAATTAGAAATTACCGCAAAACCCGAGTGGTGAAGAGCAGGAGCACCAACATTGTGAACAATAAGATTAAGAAGCTGCAACATATACCTGTCACATCCATTAAAATAACGAGTCTTAAAATCAGTAACAAGGCCGTTTAATAAATCTACAATCTCTACCATCATATGTATGTATATATAAGTAGATCAAATATGGAGAGACGCCTACCCCAAAGAAGCAGCAAGCTCGTCAGAGGGGACTGAGTGGGGATCAAGTCCTTTTGGTAATCGTGCATTGCATATTTGATCATATTGTCCACTTGTCCCGTCTTCCCTATCTCCATCTATGTTGACCTGCAACCAGAATTTGTAAACATTATATAAAAGTTCAAACATATGACAGTAAGGCTAAAATCAATTAACGAAACACAAAGTGCGTACCTTGCGCTGTGGAAACAATTTGCATATTTGTTTGATAACAATAGATTGTTTATGTAGACGGGCTGATGTAATTGCCATCTGCTTGTCATATAATTTTTGCTGTCAAATACAGTTGTAAATAAAAAAAACTTTATACTATTTCGCTTAAAAGAAAATAAGAATGATAAAGGTCATAATTAAGGACAATTCTTACATGCCCGAGACTTTGAGTGTAAATAAGATTAGGATAATACTTCTCGAGCTGCTCTTTGCGGGTTTTTTCCAACTGCAAAATGGAAAGATGCATCGACTTTATTACTCAATATCTAGCGCATACATCTCCTCAGTATAATGTAAACAAAAGAGTGCACAAAAACATTTGCATACCACGTCCATGGATGATTCAAGCGATTCAAACCTGACTTTTAAGTCAGCACCCATCTCTTGAACCTTGGCTTTATCTATAAAGTACAAATTTAGTAAATAATGGGTAAAACGATCTAATGATATCAAGTGCGAATATTAACCACAAACGTTAAATATACAACCTTTTGATAGTTGTTCTTTACGAAAATGAAGCTTCTCTCGCAACGTGGCAAGTTTCTCATGTTGCAGCACTTTCCAACCGAGTTGTTCATCTGCCTTGCTCTGAAATAACAAAGTTAAGGAACACTAGTTAAGGAAAACCTTCTAAACGAGAACTATAATAAACATGAGAAGCTGTAGATGACCCCTAAACAACTAAACCTTCTGATAATGTGGGTTTTTTTAGCATGAGAAATCCTTCTATTAAGCTAACCGTAAGGGGGGTTTTACTAAGCTTATATTCTGGGCTTAAGCTTAGGTTAAATAAGTATCTTATGGCTTATGATAAACAGGCTCAAAAGCCAAGGTTGAGTGTTTGGATTAGCTTATGACAAAAAGGAGGAAAAAAGTCTTACCGACAAAATGGGTTATCAACCCCCCTTCCTTAAATAAGCTCATAAGACTAAGCTTATCCAAACACTTGAAAAATGAGCTTATTTTGTTATCTGAACTAATAAGCCCCTTAAAAAAAAGCTAAAAGAAGCCTCCTATAGGAAGAACCTAGTCCACGTCTGTCCATTCACTCAACCCAATGTTAATAAAAAACATAACTAAATTCTTATCACACCCAACGTCAACAACTACAAAACCTTGCTGCATATCTAGTCAACCTCTCTATTCTCTTTGCATAGATGTTTTAGGGCATTATCGTTCCCAAAAAAGCTTTTCCTTAACGACCATTTCTACCTTTCATAACTACTTTGTATCAGACATACAGATTACAATTTATTAACTAACGATTACAGTAAAGAAAAATATACAATCCTTAGAGCTTATTTGATACCAATTTTCCGGCTTGTTTTGGCAAAGATAACGGTAGCAAAAATCAGTACTAAGCAGTAGTAGTGGCATGAAGCAGTAGCTTTTTGTTTTGATAAAGCGTTTGGTAACGTAGCTGTATAGTCATAATTAGTAAGTGGAAACGCTAGTCGCTCGTAAATGCTACAGTAAAGAAAATTATACAATCCTTAGAGCTTAATTGATACCAATTTTCCAGCTTGTTTTGAAGCGTATGGCTTATATAAGCTTCTTATATCATATCATACATTCGTAATAACCTTATATAAGTCTCAAAATAAGCCAGGGCTAACGAAATATAGGGTATGTTCGGTAGCAAGCATTTAAGAGCGTTTTGGAGCAACTAGCAATCAGTGGCTAGCGTTTAGCACAAAATGCTTGTTTGGAAACAAACAGCTAGCATTCCTACTTTTTCTAAACGCTCCAAATCAAAACGCTACTTCTAGTAGCATTTACAAGCAACTAGCGTTTTCACTTACTAATTATAACTATACAGCTATTTTTTATCTTAATTACCTAGTTTCTGAGTTCTGACTAGACATTGCGAGCCGCCTGATCCCAAGGAGACTACCCTAGTTTTCTCCCCGTTGGATTCGATCCGCTTTGGAAGGCTGGTATTCTTACCGCTGGGTCACCCCTATGGTTAAAATTACCAAAGTAAAGGCACTATACAGCTATGTTACCAAACGCTTTATCAAAACAAGCTACGGCTATCTTCGCCAAACATACACATAAGACAATATCAAATAAGCCAACATATAAGCTTAAACAAACACCCCCTAAGTCCATAAGTAACAAATAGTCTGTGCATTAAACGAACGAACCTTGGCAACAAGGACGTGACTGAGCTTCAAATACAAAGCATCGCGACGGCTCTTTAACGACGTCAAATTGGTTCCATACAAATTCAACCTACATAAACAAAATCAAAAATCAAACTTAAAAAAAAAAAAAAAAAAAAAAAAAAAAAAAAAAAGTACCTGTGATTAACACAGAGAGAGCAAACAGAAGCGAGATTTGAATTCTCACAAATCCCACAGCTTGTACTTTTCCTTGTCATTATAATTTTCTTCCCCCAATTCTCAAAACCCTAACAATAATTCAAATTCAATTAACCGTAATTCAAACATTGATTTCAATTAAAAAAAAGATTTGAACGTTATTAATTATGCAGAATTGATTGTTTTAGGGTTTTGATTTAATTTATGGATTTTGAATTATTTGTTGTTTACGTGAAATTAATTTGTAACTTTCATACAAGTTTACGTGTTGGTTGTTAGGTGGTTAATTTAGATAGATAAACTAAGAAGGCTTTGTTTGGTTTCTTACTCGGATATAGGATTTGGTTTATGAGATAAACTTATTTCCCAAACTAATATGACCTGACCAAGACCGAGATGACCAACTGGACCAATCGAAAACCGACCAAACCGAAGGACCAGCGGTCCGGTCTTAATCCGGATTTTTTCTTTAAGTCTCGATCCGGTTCGGTACAGACTGGTCTTAGGTAAAACCTAACTATTATGCCTTCTTGCACCGGACCAGACCAACCTGGACCAAACCGAACACATTCACTCCAGTTTTCGGTCTAAGGTTTTGGGCTAGTTCGGTTTCGGTCTGGTCCAGTTTCAGCCGGCCCGGTCATCCGGTTTTTGACCGTTGATACTTGATCACCCCTAATATGGAGTAGTTTATGTTTCTCTATTCATCAGTTTAATCAAGTTTACCATATTACTCATGTTTAAAAATTATTATTACAAATTATTAGAAAAAAAAAATAATTAGATAAGAATAAAATTTTCATTTTGTTAAAAGCTAAAAGAAATAAAGCAGTAATAGTTATATTTTTGTGAGCTTTTTTTTTACGGACAATTATTTTGAGATGAGAATAGTTTGATTTTCATATTTAGCGTCTACTTTTCTTTTTTAGATAATTGTTCACTACTAAAGATAAGTAGAGAATACTAATCGAGTTTCTCATATTAATTGGTTATGGTTAAAATTTTATGAAAAAGAAATCGATAATGATAATGTTTTTTTCTTAAGCTGTTTTTTTAATGAGAATTGATACAACTACAAAAACAAATTCACAAAAAGGATGTCAATGTATAATTAGTGTGTTTAAATATATTTTCTCTCTTTTATCTTGAATTACACATTGACAAGTACTTTTTGTGAATTTGGTTTTGTGAATCGGTTGTATCAATTATTATTATTATTATTATTATTATTATTATTATTATTATTATTATTATTATTATTATTATTATTATTTATTTATTTTTTTAATTGTAAAACTCCTTCATCAAAGGAGTCGAGTTATTCTACAAACCAAACATTCCTCACATACCAAGGGACTCATCCCCACCATCCATTTAAAAAGGAAATCAATGGTTGAGATTAAAAGCATTTTATTATTTCACCAATTTTTTATAATTTAAATATCTTTTAAACTGTTAATCGTTAAGCGAAAATAATTACACCATCGCGACGGGCATTTAATTATCTTTCTATAGACGGGCACTTTGATATACTTTCGAAAAGAAAAAAAAATCGTTTTTTTCACGTTTTTTTCCCGTGGCCGGAAAAAAAATCATATATGATATTGCATATCATATATGATATGTAATATCATATATGATATTATATGTAAAATCATATATGATATTGCATATCATATATGATTTTACATATAATATCATATATGATATTACATATCATATATGATTTTTTCGGCCACGAAAAAAAAACGTGAAGAAAACGAAAAAAAAAAATTGTCGAAAATATATCAATTAGTCTATCTATAGAAAGATAATTAAATGTTCGTCATAACGGTATATTTTTTTTTTTTTGCTTAACGATTAACGGTTTGAAAGATATTAATATTTGAAAAAAAATGATGAAAGTGGGTTTTTTAAATTGTTGTGATTAATCTCATCCATTAGATCAAATAAAGATGGAGGGTGGAGATTAGTTTGTATGTAAAAAAAGTTTAGTCCTATCAAAGTACAACAATATTTATAAGAGTTCAAGTTCACAAAAATGTTGATTTAGTGGACAATCATAACGTCCTGGATTTATTTTGGCTAGATGCAGCCAATTTCCAAGAATCGCATCTCAGACAAGGTTAAATTGTTTCATGCGAGTTAAGAAAAAGTCTTGCCTTTTTCTTAGGGAGTTGATACTCCCACCACATTTTTTGTTACTTGCACCACAACTTGTGCATTACAATATTGTACCGTATAACACTGCAATGCACAGTTGTGGTATTTGCATCAAAAAATGTGATGGGGGTATTAACTCCTTTTTTCTTAGGGCCTTGGCAACACATGCGGGGAGGCACGGCACAGTAGCCCCACCGCACGGGAACACCGCCGCCGGTGCCTCCTTACCGCACGGTGGGTGTGAAACGCGGTAAACCTTACCGAAGTAAACTAGCCGTTGCAAAGTCAAAAAATGGAACGTTGAGGTGCATTAAAAGCCGATTCCAAAAAAAAAAAAAAAAAAAAAAAAAAACGTGTGTTTGTTTGTGTGTGTTGCAGCAGCCAATGAAGGAAGAAGACAACCAATGTGGTATTATGTTAAAAAAAAACGTGTGTTGGGTTTGGTTAATATTTGGGCTACTAAAAACATTTGGGCTACACTTTTGGCATATTCTACAAAACATTTGGGCTACACTTTTGGCATATTCTACTAAAAACGTGTGGTATTATGTAGATGTTGTTGTTTCAGTTTTAAATTTTTACATATTCTACAAAATAAAGTTTGTTTTATTTAAAAAAAAATGAAGTGAGTGAAGGGTGAGTGGTGTGATGCCTACAAAAAGTGAGTGAGTGAAGGGAAAAGTGGGAGGGTGATGTGGCATAAGGGGATTGGTTGTTTGTGAGTGAAGGGGGATGGAGTGAGTGATGCATTGCCAACCCCCTTAGCACCACGAGAACCTTTGCGCTAGACGAACAGGCGTATAAAGAGTAGCCCCCAAAGTTGTTGCATATGAGATTTAAAGTTGTCAAGCGCTACTACTAAGCTTACACATTTGATGTTACTCCTATTAGACACCAACTTTAACAGGTTCAGTGGTTCACATATCTCGCCTTGAAAACAATGCTTATACTAAAAAAAATAACATCATGTTCCCAAAATGCTACAAACCGGAACCGAATGCTCATTGAACTTAGATGTCGAAAGATCTTTTTGCGATACAACTGAATGAAAATAAAAACCATGTGCGATAAGTATCCAAATACATTTAGCATCCTCCCTTAATGATCATGTTTGAAGCTTAGTACAAGACCCCAACTGATAAGCAACCTTGCACAACCCATGAACAAATTGACGTTGAGCAAAAACCCAACCTCAGATCAGCAACTGAGAAAGATAAATACCCAGTCATTAAAAAGCCAGACTTGAAAGCACTGATACGAGCCATTGAAATCTTCAAAGAGAAGACATCGTTTGTTATCTCTATCACACACACGCTTGACCACAATGACATTGACAAAACACCACTCGGAAAGTAGTTGCACGAAAAACAAAACATACATACAGTTACATAAAAAAAAAACCTGCGTTAATATGCATCTGCTATAAAACCACTTGAAAACACAGATTCAAGCAACATTGTTAGTCGAAAACGATTTTTACTAAATGAACCTGATGTTTTGTAAATAATCTTAAAGTCAATAACAAGTGTACAACTATAAACACGTTTACAATAATCTATAAAATGATTCTGTAGTCCAGAAAAGCAGTGTCTCTCTATCCGGACTTCACTTCTTAACCATATATCAACCCAGGTACAAACTCGTATCGCAGTTGTTCTACATTTAGTTCTAATCTATAGGTATCTCGTGAAACCATCAAAGCCGAAACAAGAACTTCATCAATGTTTACATGAAGTTATCTCGGATTAACTTTTCCATTTTTTCCATCTTTTGGATGATTGTAGGGTTCATTAGATCTCGAGCTTCTTTTACAAGCGTCCCTTCTCTGCTGAAATGGTAAGCATTGACCACTGCTTTGATCCAAGTATGCAGTTTCTCAGGTGTCCTGCAAAATCATATAATTTCTGAGTTATCGAATTTATGTGAGTTTAACTTGTAAAGTGCCAAAAAGAACACTACTGCTTGCAAAACGAGTGATTGTTGATAAAATTATGGAGATTTAAAACCAATAACATTATCATACTCGGCATATATCTTTCAGAATTGCCTCGTTCTTGCAAACTAGTGTTTTTTTGTGCATTTTCACAAAGATAGTTTGTTTCACAAAAAAAAAGGAGCCAAAAGTCATTATACAAAAAGTCCACCCCCTATGGTCTTTCATTTGTCTCAAAACCTGATATCATAATGCTTTTAAATCAATTTTGGATGAACTAAGCCTCGTGTTGGGACCAGCCTAACATATAGTATGGGACTTATTGCATAGAAAAGATAATCAACTCTATGTTGACTGCTATTTTGGGCAACACGCCATTTTTGCACCCATAAAAGGTTCAAACTTTCAAATCTTGTGATACAGAAACTCAGTATCAAAATATTCAATTTAGCCTAATCTGACTCGGTTACTCTGTCAAAATGATCATATGTCAGTTGACACGGTAACCAACTTTGGGTTTGAAGATGAGCCTAAATGCAACTTATTGAAAGTTTGAGCCTCTTCACGGAGTGCAAGCAAAGTATTTACTAAAATGAGTGATAGCCCAAAGTTAGTTACCTATCTATGCAAATAGTCCTAACTTATGGATCTGCGGATCCACCATTCATAATCTTGTCATCCATTGTTACAAATAAGTTGGGTTAGAGGGGTAAAACGAAAAAAGTACAAGAAATGAGATGGTATACGTACGTATATAAGTTATCGAAATCCTTTCCTTCAAGCTCATCACCAGGGGTAAAAGCATCTTTTAGCCCACACATCAACTCTTCAGGATCTTCAATAGAAAGGAGATACTTAACAATCCGAACCTCTTTTGGCATAAGCCTTTGAAGATTACCTCTTGCTGTCATGTACAAATGATATAATATATCTTTCACCTGTCATAAGCCACATAACAGCAAACAATTCATCAAATTAGTCCACCGATAAAAAAACGCAATATAGTTAGAACATTCATGCATTAACCAAAAAGTTAACATCTTTTTTATTCAACCCCGATGACCCATTTTATATTCAGCATCTTCTTTATTCAACATTAATATATATATTTACCTCATCTTTCATCATGTCTGTTTCCTTTGCAGCAGACCAAGCTTTAGTGATCATCAAAACCAAAGCTGAATCTAGTTGATTTTTTTCAGCCAGATTATCGATCTTCCTACAAGCAGCATCAACAGATGGAGAATTGATAATGTCATTAAACTTTAACTCTGCAGCGTTGATCGCTTCAATGCTTTCGGTTGCAGTATCGTAAGCTTGCACAGAAGCCAAGCACATGTTCCCAACTTTTGCAATTGCTAGTCATATTAAATAAACAGAGGTAAATGTATTAGCAAGAGCCCTACTGAAGCATACAATTTAAAGATTAATTAGTAAAAATAAATGTTGCAGCTTTCTAAAGATAATGCAGGTGGATCAATATAACAGCAACCATATCCGTTTTGGGATTATAATTCGTACATAATAAGACATCAAGAATAAGCATCAACAGTTTTAGTGGAATCACAAAGATTGAGTCTCACCATTTTGTTCTACCTCATTATCGTGATAAGACTCTGCAACTGCATGAAGATGCAGAAAAAACTCTTGTGTGAAATCTTTACGTCTCCTAGCAACAATATCACCAATCTCAGAAGGTGCGTTTTTCACAACTTGAAGAAGTTCGTTATGCCGTTGCACATCTTTATCAACCTACAAAAAGACTACACGATTCATTCACACAATCACTGGCAACAAACAAACAGAAGCCAACACAAAAACGTACTAGCAGTATAACCAAAATCACAGGAGAAGTGAAACTTTTGTGGGGAGTCGAAAATCAGAAATTTCTCAGTTTTTACGGCATTTGGAACATTAACCGATAAATAAATTTTATTATTTGTGATTACCTCTTTCAGCTTTCTTCCAAGCCGTAGCAGATTGTGCTTCATCCCAGGGTCATTTTCTTTGTCTGCCCGCTCTTGACATCTTTCAAAGAAGTGCGGTCGAATAGTGTCCCATTCTTTGCTAAAAGCTAATAACCTTCTCCAATCACCAGGGTTCGGTTTGTCAACCATGAAAACCTCAATTAACTTGTCACATATTCGGACCATTTTAGGGTCACTCGCATCATCACCATTATCATCACCATTTTCAGAATTAGCTCTTGGGTAACCTTGCTTGTTAGCCGATTCATGATCTATAGTAGAATCATTTGGTACAGCAGTTGTGTCACCAACTACAGCTTTAATCGTAAAATTAGATTGTTTCAACCTTCCTGGCATCAACTTAAGACCTGTAACGATTACAAATCCGTGATCCTTAATTGAAGAGCTGCCGACCAAATACTTTACAAAAGTAACAAAAAATTTGAGAAAAACAAATTCCTCCAACGATTACTCAGTTTCTTGTGAAGTTACCTACCTCTATAAATACGACACAATGTTTGGCATTGCGTTTTTAGTTTGGTTATCTATTTATTGTATTTTGAAGTCTAAGATGACAAGTTTCTAGTGTTTTTTAAGAAATAATAGGCCTCATAACTTTTCACTAAAACTATTCATATACAAGTAAAAAAACGAAAATGAACCATAGCCCTAAACTCGCTCACAACCACAACCATTTTCCTATTTCCACACCCAAAAAAAAAGTACACGAAACGAGTGCCAGACACTTATATCCAAGTATCCAACACAATAAGCTTTCGTTAAGCTTGTCTGCAGTATAGCAAGCCGTTTTTTATGACCATAATCAGGATTCGCCAAACACCCACTAAAATACTTCGATCCTATGAGCAAAATGCATACATGGTTCACTACTAGTGGGCGTTTCGGACTGCCTTTTATAAGGTGAAAGCATACATGGTTACCTACTAGTGCACTACTAGTTTACGAATCGAAAAAACAAATTGAATACATACACCACTCCCAAAACTGCTTACCCAAAAAAATAAAGGTAGTAGTTATATCCAAACACTCCTTAAAACCAACTTATTCATTATACGAAAACACAATAATAAGCAAATAATCAGCTACAAAATCCAATCCCAAACAATTATTATGCCTCAGTTACTTACCAGCAGCGGTTGAAAAATTGGGTTTACGGTTGATGAAAGATACTAACTGTTTGGAGGATGAAGATGATTGTTTGACAGTGAAAGAACAACTGATTGATGGTGATGATAATACCAGCTCCATTTTTATTATCAATCTTTAACAATTAATTAATGATTCTTAAAGTTATAAAAATAGAGGTTGTGAATAAAGTGATACAGAACAAAAGATTGGGGTTTGGGGTTTAACTAACAACAGGACACAAACAGAGCCGTGAGACTTTGGGTCAAAATGATACTAGTACTATCATTATGCTTCTACAAGTACAAAAAAAAGTACAAACCACTAAGACTATACAAACTCACTTTTTTTTTTTTTTTTTTTTTTTTTTTTTTTTTTTTTTTTAACCGGCAATTTGGCTACATGGCCCCTAGCTCAGAAAGCGTAGCGAGCCACACAATTAAGTTGGGTTAAGCTCAGAAGGCAATGACACCATTCTCTTTACACACATGAGAGGAAACCCCTATCGCCCTATACAAGACTCGAACTTGACACCTTGCCTAGGAGGGTTAAACCTCCCCCCAAATTGGGTGGCCATCTAGGCTCATTTGGGTTGAATATGTGTGGCGGTGGGTTTAAACTCGATAGATTAGTCGGTCAAAAAATCTCAAACCGTGGTTAACAAAAAAAGAAAATGCTAATACTATCCGTAATAATAAAAGTGTGTTTGACGATTTATTCCCTTGCACCACGCGTGAAAGTTATGACATCATCACGCGTGGTGGGTGCTTTTTGGTGAACATCTTCACCGAACGGTTACGCAAGTGAAGGTTTTAGCGGCTAATTTGGTGGTTGGCTAAAGGTGTTAAAAGATAATGTAGCGTTGAGTTAAGTTGACAATGGTGAGTTTTAGTCTTATAAAAAGATTGGGAATTTTTTTACTTTGGGTATCTCTAAGTTTGTATTTGGAATGTAGCTTATTGCTTATAAATAATACTTTATAAGCATATAAGCTTATAAGCTTATAAGTTTATGTTTTAATGTTTGGGTTAGCTTATCATAGAATGAGGTAAAAAATATCATCAAAAAGTTTATAAACATTTAAGATTATAATTTATAAATGAAGTTCAAAAGTCTTGCCATAACACTTTTTACATAAGTTAACCCGCTAAAATAAGGTACAAAATTAAGCTTATCAAAATTTTCACATATAAGTTAGCAAACTCAACCATATAAGCTTATCTAAACACGCAATTTGGTTTATTGTAGTAATTATATAAGTTAGTAAGCTGATAAGCCCTCTGAATAAGCTTAAACAACACTAATATTAGTTTTCACTAGCAGCAGGAACAACACTGATATTATCTTTTTTAAACTTTTTATTTGCTGAAAATGTATTGCAACTCATTTGACATACGTAATAAAGTTAATTTTTATTCTTATTTTTTGTTTTCTTAAAGAAAAAAAATCCTTATTAGCCGATACATATGGCCCAAGTCTGGTTATGGGCTTAGAGTCCATTAGAGTTTCACGCATGACGCATCATTTCGCAAGACCCATGGAGTCTGATAGATCGCTTATCTTTATGACATAAGATGTAGTAGATAAGTAGAACAATTACCATATGTCAATGTGTTAGGAACTTAAGATGTATGGAGTAGTAGATAAGTAGAATAAGGTACCATTAATTGAAAATGAGTGTTTAGAATTATGTTTTAGAAATGGTTATTTTACTGCTGATTTTTGATAGGATAATTATCTGCATTGATTGATGTTGTTTGCTAACAATTAACCACCTAGAAATGGTTATAGTTGGAATATTAATCACTAATCATCAACCATAGTTGCACAATATCAGATATCAATCTAATGGCGCTACGGTTACGAGTTCCCTTTTAACTAGTAAAAGCATGCAGCATGGCCCTCGTTCCACGCCAGCATACACACGCTACGCCTCCATTCCTATCAGGCTTCCCACTTCAGACCCGCCAGCCAAACACTCTGCATGCACTTGCCTCACAGATGACTGTGAGGCATACTGAGGTATATTTTGCTCAATTTTGTATTTGGGATTACATCACAATATGTACACTGTAATTATACATTTATAGACACTATATATCAACCAAAAAACAAATACTTGAATCCATAATGTGATTATTATTTATGATATATTACAAATTCAATAAAACTCAAAACAAACATGAAATCTTTCTTTAGAACATCTTGTACTTGATCTAAAAATCTTCTATATTGATTTGTATACTAGCATTAAATCATATGTCTTTCTTTTTCGCCTTTCAGATTTTGAGAAAACGGTTATCAAAAGATAATTAACCCTCCAAGATTCTTTCATCGGCTGTAATGTAACTTGAAAGCTTGTGAAATGTGGTTCCAAATGTATGTATAAACTTCACAGGATTGTGCAAGAACAACTGCTCTGTTTAGGGGAGCCGTCCTGCATTTTTTCTGTAGCAAATCCAGGAAGAAAAGAGTTAGATATGCTGGTATCTTGACTAATTCGAACTTGTTCGACTTTTGATGTCAAATAAACGAATTTGACTTTGAAACTTGTATGACTTAATTCTAACAATTATAATGTACACCGAACTCTGTTTTTTAAGTTTTAACCAGTTCAGATTCAAACTATGCATACAGAAAATCACAAGTTTGGCTTCAAAGTCAAACGGAATTTAAGGTTTCATGCACTTATGCCATTTTCTGGTCTACATATTGTTGGTTTCCTTTGCAACAGTATATTGGACCGTAAATTGAAAATGTTAAATGATCCAACAAGGTCGGAACCCGAGTCAAATACATGTCACAAAATTCTCAAGAAATGATACAAAATCATAGAAAATAGTCTCAGTATCAAACAATAAATATCGATAGATTAGCATACTTTTTGTAATCTCTAAAGACCATTACTTTATGAAATGACATAAATAACCTCCAAAATTAATCACTAGGAGTAGATGAAGTTATATATCAGCATTAAACTATGCATCTGGATTAACAATATATTACCAAAAAACTAACACCCCCCCCCCCCCCCCCCCCCCCCCTTTCAACCCACGCGGGTTGAGTAATCTTGAAAGGTACCTTTGTCGTGCCACGAACACAATGGATTCAACAAAGTATACTAGTACTTCAATGTAATTTCGGATAGATCAGTAGACTATTATGCATAATAAAAGACCATTAAAGATGATGTTTCGATTAATCAAGAAGCCAAAGATGTTCGACCTCACATGACTAATCTTAGAAGGCATTCATGTCATTTCACAAAGCAGTGCCCTTCAGGATTGCTCGTTACATACCGATCAAGTTAACTATCATTTAGCTATTCTGACTAAACAAGGCATCATACTTTTAACAATCCTCTAGCATAGAGAATAGCGTAATGATCAAAGAGAAAGAGCATCAAAAGACAAGCATACATTGTCCGTTCTCCTAGTAATCATTACCTCGGTGACATGAGAGATGTACCTCTTCAAGATCATTAACGAGGTATTACGGGATTGATACTTTAGTAAGGATATAGATGTAATTGCCCCTTATTTATATGTCCACCACAAATGAACAATCTTGAAGAATAACATAGAAAATAGTCTAAAGATTAACATGCTTATCTAATCCCTAGAAACCTTAACTCTGTGAAATGATATAAATGTCCCTCAAAATTACTCACAAAGGGTAGTAGATCAAGTGACGTGACAAGTCTAAACTATGTATTAAATTCTAACACTATTTTCCATAAATGAGCTTTCTTGAGGATTGGCAATTTAGCAATAGATAATAGCTAGAGATCAAACAATTAGAACATCAAAATATTCCAAACTTTATCTAGGCCCCTACAAATCAATACTTTGTGGAATTACATGAACACACTTTGAGATTGCTCATCAAACATGAATTAGACCAGCGTTAAGACTGGCGTCAAACTACGATTCTTTTTTTTATATACCAAAAATAAGCAATCTCTTAGTAACTACTCCGTAATTGGAAGAACACCAAAGAAGTGTCTTCGCAGAGGCAGTTCCCTATTCAATACTCGTTACTTTAAGAAATGACAAAAAAAGAAAAACAAAAATACTCTTCACGATTACTCGTCAAGGTAGATCAAGTCAGGACTAAACAATGCATTAATATTTACCACTGTTTTTATCGGCCATTGGAGGACGTGCAACGACATGCATAGTGATGACACCTCCGGGAATTTCACTGACCAGAGATTGGGATTCAGCAAGAGTTTTGTTGTTTTCCAATATCTTTCCGGCATTGATGAGCTTCACTTCATTTATTGTTTTAGGCCGATTTTCATTTTCTGTCAAATGAAAGAAAGATTTGATATCAGAAGACACATATATAGTAGAATATCACAAAAATTGCAAAACTGTCGATTCTCTGATATCTAAAAACAATTTTAAGGTTTCTTTATTTTGAATCAATAAATAAAAAGATAGATTACATATTTGCCCATCGCCGCCTTTGGTATTGAATGAAATTTGGTAATCTGGATTGAAAGCCTAAACGTTGCAAAAATATGGCTAGATAAGTTCTTCATACAAATAAGCTGTCTTTCTAATCAATGTGATAGTCTTGCTACAAAACTAAAAACTTACGACTAAATTCCCAAACTAACCTATCCACAAAGGTAAACAACGTTGAATCATACAACAACGATGCAATATTTGGAATTGGATACTGTAACGAAAGAGGAATTGAAAGGCCCAAACTTTGCAAATTTATGGCTAGATAAGTTCTTCATACAAATAAGTTGTCTTTTTAATCAATGTAATGGTCTTGCTACAAACTTACGACTAAATTCCCAAACTAACCTATCCACAAAGGTAAACAATGCTGAATCATACAATAACTATTATGAGGTGTTTGTGTTGCATTTTGAAAGTGATTACGTTATGCGAGTGTAATATGCAATAACTAGAATTAGATACTGTAACGGAAAAGAGACATAGCGTTTTGATGTGCTTGTGCTATACAAATTTGTGACAATTTAATTTCAGCTGCTCAAACGCGGTTATCCAAAACGGATCATTTGACCCTAGAGAATCATATAACCAGAATCTATTCTACTATATCCACACAATTAAGCAAATAAAAACATACAACATTATTTATACCACACAACTAAAATAACAAAATCCTATCAAAACAACAGTAAATATGATACTAAATTTACCTTTGGGCCACTGTGAAATAATTTTCTCCTTCAAAATCTCATCAAGAAAACAGTAAATATGATAATATTGAATTAACCTTTGGGCCACTGTGAAATAACTCTCTCTTTTAAAGATCCAACAGTAGTACTAGAACTATATTCCTAAACTAACCTATCCACAAAGGTAAACAATGCTGAATCATACAATAACTATTATAAGGTGTTTGGCGTTGCTTTTTGAAAGTGATTACGTTACGTGAGTGTAATATGCAATGATTGGGATTAAATACTGTAACGGAAAAGAAACATAGCATTTTGATGTGCTTGTGCTAATGTGTTATATTAGGTTGTGAGATAATTTTAGCTACTCAACGGGGTTATCCAAAACGGATCATTTGACCCTAAATAATCATATAACCAGAATCTATTCTACTATATGTCTATATCTATATCCACACAATTATGCAAATAATAACACACAAAAACAAATATACTGAATAATAAAATCCTATCAAAACAACAGTAAATATGATGATACTAAATTTACCTTTGGGCCACTGTGAAATGATTTTCTCTTTCAAAGATCCAACAGTAGTACTAGAACTATATTTGCTTGGTCCAATATCACTTCCATCATGTAACCTAAATTTCACTTCAATTAGTTCTTCAGCTGCCATTATAACAATTAACAACTCACCTCAATTTATCATATAAATTTCCACAAAAACTTATAAAAATTAAAATTTTTTTATGGGTCAAACTCAAAAACAAATTTTAAATAAACCCACTCCAAATTTTTCACAAAAACTTAAAAAGATTTAAAAAAATTTATGGGTCTAGCTTAAAATTAAGTTTTAAACAAAACCCATTTCAGTTTTTTTCTAAAAACTTTAAAAAAATCCAATCTTTAATAATGGGCAAGCTCAAAATTAAGTTTTAAACAAAACCCATTTCAGTTTTTTTTTTTTTTTAACTTAAAAAAAAAAAAAAAAATCCAATCTTTAATAATGGGTCAAGCTCAAAAACAAGATTTAAGAAAAACCTTCTTTTTTTTTTTTTTTTTTTTTTTAGTAACTCAAAAAGATTTGATTTTTTTTTTAATGGGTGAAGCTCAAATTTATGATTTAAAGAAAACCCAATATTTTTTTACTAAAAAACTATTATTAAGAAAAGTTTGAAAAATGGAATGAAACAAGAACATAAATAGTGTGGAGGAAGGAATAAAAATAAAGAAATGATTTATGATAAATGATTCGGAGCGGTGGTGTGACTGGGAATTTGGGATTTTTTTATTATTATTATTATTATTGTTTTTTTTTTTCATTTTTTTTTAATATTTTTATGATGTTTTAAAATAATTTAAATTTTTATTTTAATAAATCAAAAATTTATTGAGTAAATACTATATTATTTGATTGGTCGAATAATGTAATAAACTTATTTATTTTATTTTTTATTTTTTATTTTATATATATTTTTTTTTGTCTACTAACACTAATTTTAAAAAAGAATGACTCATGATAGCATGAGACAAGGCCATAGATTCTCTTTACTATCTTTAATTACTTATTACAATAATATTTTTAGTCATGGTTAGGTGGTTTTAGGATGTTGATGTAATTTTTTTTTGTGTGTCATTTTAGATTTTGGAACTATTGTAAAACTGACTTTAATTATCTAATCATATAAACTATCACATCTAACCTTTTTATAAAAGGTCAGCCGTTAAATTTGAATAGATACATACACGTGACTATCAAAAACGGTTACAGGGAAACTCTAGTTTAATTGCATATATTTTGAGTCAAATATCCGCCCTTTTTAAATAACCTAAACAGTGAAAAACTTCATTTGTTTACCCCGTTTACAAACCATCATCAAATGACTTAAGGGTGTATTTGGTAGGGAGAGTTGAAGATAGAGAAAAGGAAATGGACACATATCCCATGTTTGGCAAGTCAGAGAAATAATCAAGGTGGAGAAATCAAAACTCTCGGGAAATCGGTTTGTGCTTGTTGGACCCTACTCTCATTTCCATTCTATTTGTAGTGGAAATGATGTGCTAAACCATTTCTCCACCCATTTATGTTAAAAAAAAAACTAATAAAAAATTAATCAAACATCACATTCTATATTTCCACACAACTTTTCCGTAAACCCTAACCCCCAATTTCATTATCTTCTCATCTGGGCTTCCATTGCATTCGTGAAGAATCGACGCAAAAAAAATATATATTAATATATGATTGGATTTTGTTTGATTATTACAAAGATAATCCTTCTTTATCTTGATTCTTAAACTTCTCACATATTCTGTTGAATGAACAGATGGGTTTAGGAGGTTTGAATTTATTCTTTTTATCAATTCGAATTTTTTAACTCCATCATTAAATTCAACTTTATGGGCATAGAACAATTGGGTAATTAGTTGGTTTCATGAATCATTAATAAAATAAATACTCCAAGTTTCAATTTCTGATGATGCTTTCAATTTGGGTCAATGGTTGATGTTTGCTTATACGAATGTGGGGAAGAAAAAGGAAATTAATTTAATTTCTTTATTTTTGTTTTCTACCAAACATAAGAATTGATTTGATGCTAATTCTCGAGTTAATTCTTTGTAGTTACCAAACACGAGAATTTTTCATAATTCTCCACCAATTAGATTTCTCTACATTTCTTTTCTAAACTTCATTTCTTTTCTCCAGATTTCTCTCTACCAAACGTGCCCTATAGTAAAGCACATAATCTCCTCACAAGATTTCTATAGTTCAGAACTTATTAGTTAAACATCTAATGATGGAAAAGAAAAGGGTCATAAATGTTCAAGCCTATACCTTGGTTATGCCACATATATCTAAGTCAAATGACTTACCCTTCACATGTAACATGAATAAAAAAATGGTCAACCGTTTTAATTATATAAGCATCATTGGTTATGAATTTGGGAGTGTTCTCACAATAAATTTTAGCGTGAAACTTATAGTATTTTCTTCAATGATGAAATGGGTTTACTTCTCTACTTCTGTTTACGTAGAAGATAACAGCATCATGGTTAGCTTCGTCATCTGCATTTAGTCTCTTTAAAATATATCGGGTGTGAAAGTAAGTGTATTTTGTGCCCTATGAGCGTCAATTCAGAAAGAAAGTTAAGAGTAATTTGTGTAAGATTCATTTGTAACGATAAGAATGGATAATAACCTTATTTCATCTTACCATGTACAAAATGGAAAACATCTTATTAGCATCTCCATTCCTAAATATCAAAAATCATCAAATGCGCGCAACATTGTACCTCATCGTGTGGCTTATGTTAAAGACTTGACAAGCGTGGATTACCTTCATAAGTACATTTTATGTATGAAGTGGCTCTTGTATCCATCTCTCTATTTAAAATTTGCTTACAGCTATAAGCATTTTATTGTAGGGGAAATCTTACCTGCTTTACAAGGCAGATAAGTTACCTACTTTTGGTTGAAAATAATTTAAAAAAATTACAATTAAGCCCCTGCACTTTTATGATTTTTTCTGTTTAATCCCTGCCTTTTTCTCTTTTTTTTCCCAAAGAAAAGCAGATAACTTACCTACTTTGTAAAGCAGGTAAGATTTCCCCTTTATTGTATAGGCTAACAAGTACCTTGCAACAAAGCTGCAACTCATTATCCCATTGTAACACTGTTTAGGAAGTAACTTTGAAGTAATAAAAATTTGTTGAACACTAAAAACTTGATCATCAATCTTAGAATCACAACTTCATGCATGTTGTTTTGTTGCAATGTTTGATCTAAAGGTCTTGTTATACATACCTCTCGTGACTCACATTCTGCTAATATGTTCTCATGGCCCATCTTTTACCTCTTCTATTAACAGTATAAAACAGTTTGTTATCAATTTATATTATGTATTTTTTTGTCTTTTAATATTTTTGACTTGTTTAAAATTCCGTATTTTTTCACAATTTTGAAGGTGTATGAATATCGATCCCCTTATTCTAATTGAATCATACTCTCATATCACATAATGACATCCAAATCTAAACGTCAATCGTCTTATTAGTTTCTTTATTCGTATCATTCGACCTTCTATCAATGAGATCGACTATGGCAAAATGCTAATGTTTGTGTTTGAATTATATGTTATTTATGGGTAGTACAAAGACCATTTTTATACGCACAAACTCAACACCATGTACGTTTTTTAATATTGTGAAGCGTTTTCCTTCATAAGGATGGAGTTGAAGTTATCTTTTGATGATAAGTTAGAGATAATATGATGAATAAAATATAATGACCGAGGACTTGTTAAAACAATTGCAACAAAGAAAAATCGTTTAGAAAAATAGTAATTGCCACTATCACTTTTAGATAGTCCAAAATGCTAAAATTTTTATATATTTTTTTTTATTTTTTATTTCTTATTTATTTTTTACTTTATATATAAAAGCAAAAAAGAAAAAACTATATGATACAAATTTAACTTCAATAATAATAATAATAAAAAGTATGTATTTTTAATTTCAGAAAAAAAAAAAAAAAAAAAAAAAAAAAAAAAAAAAAAAAAAAAAGGAATGAGTCATTTTAATAGCTTTTTTGTACATCCAAATGTTATAGTAATAGTTTAAAAAGAAGGATATTATAAGATAACATGAATTATATATAAATATTTTATTTAAAAAAAAATGATTAGCCAATGATTTGTGGATACTCAATTTATTGACTAGAAAAAATCATTTTAATAGTGAACGATTTTAATGCCCGGGTATTCTAACTTGTGCCCGGGCACAAGTTAAATACATAAAAAAATAAAAAAAGAATTAAAAAAAATAAACCTTTAATTGGAGATGCTTTTATAAAGTCGACATATGTCTATACTCTATCGCCACATGTCTTGGTATTTAACTCTATAAATAATCTAAGGGTGGTACACTCAAATTTTGAGTGTTTTGACATATATATCCTCACATCATTTCTACTCATTTCATATTATAAGGGTATAAATGGCAATACATTTAAAATTTAAGTGTGTCAATCAATCTTAAAAGTGTGCAAATCACCTCCCATAAATATAGCTTGAGTTGACATTATATTAAAAGTGTATAAAAATTTAAGTTGCAAATTTATTTTTGGGCTTTGCTGCAGATAAAAATTTAAGTTGCATATTTAAAAGGTTACCAAGAAGGTTGTTTCATGTAGATTATTACATCCACTTTCCATTTCATATCGTTCTTTATAAAATTGTTTCTAATTTCCAGCATTTAGTAAAGCGACCAAGTCTAGATAAAATTGACGTTGTAACAAAAAAATTTTCATATTAATTATATTGAAGTTTTCAAAGTCGTTTACATGATGCAAACTTGATTAGTCTAATGCTAATGGTGACCACATTTTCACCCAAGCAACCCCGCCATCTCAGCGGCACCTTAATTTTCTCTCTCCACAACTTCACCTCAACAATAACTAGCTAGTGGTGACCACAAAAGCAACCCCATAATTTTAAAAATAAAAAAAAAAAAAAAAAAAAAAAAAAAAAAAAAACTATATATGGTTGAAAGTGTTAATTTTGTTAACTTGTTGGCACCATTTGAGAAGTACAAATAAACTTATTAATCCCAAAGTGAAAAGAATTATAAGCACAAGGGTAAAAACTGTACATAGCAAAAAGTTAATCATCTTCAACTATTTTTACCAAACGGTCAAAAAACCATGGCTAAACTGTGCACATGAATCTATCAATACTACTTTTCTTTTAACAAACCAAGGCCAAACTATAAAAAAATGAGGTTGCATGTTTAATTCTTTCGGTTGCTTAAGCAACCAAAACATTTGTTTCATTGCCAAGCGACGCGTTGCTTTTGTTCCAGCTAGTGGGAGCGGCGCGTCGGTTTGCTCGGTTATGATTGGGGTGCAACGCCCATTAGCATTAGTCTTAGATAAAACTTATGCAAACTTCTAGCCTTGTTCAAAATTATATTTAATTTAAGGGGCAATTATATATCTACCCACTAAAACTTTCATATTCGCATATATACTCAAAACATGCTTAACTTGCATTGTACAACATGCATTGAAAACTTGTATTTTGAGGAAATATGCAAATATTTAAGTTTTAGTGGGTATATATGCAATTCCCCTTAATTTAATTAATAGAAATATAAAAATAAGCTTTGGTTGGACACTATGAATAATCAAATCATTACAAATGAGAAGTAACATCAATTTAATTTGACAAGATCCTAGCATCAAGTTGGACAGCTGGATCATGAACGATATCCCTTCTTATATTTTAAAGAAAAAGTCAAAATTATTCTTATAATTTATTTATTTATTTATTTTTATTACAACCACAGATGCTTAACCTTAAGAACATATATAACAATATAACATCAATCAATTAGGGGTGTAAATCGTTTAAAAAGTTGTGCTCGAACTCGATACAAGTTAGTTTGAGCGGCACTTTATTGAACTCGACCTCATATTTTGAGTTTGAAATGTTTAAGGAATTGAGTTCGAGTTTATATATGCTCAACTTGAGCTATTGTCGAGTTTTCCGAGCTTTTAAATTATATACTCCGTATATTTTTAAAGTATGTTTTTAAAGGTATATATGTAAATACACTAGTGCAGATTTTTATGACAAATGTATCAAGCTTTTGTTTAAGTTTATATAGGTTCGTCTCGAGCTTGAGCCGAATTTAAATCTTATTATTTCTTCAATTTTAGTTGGTTAATAACACACCATTACAAAAAAGTCAAGCTCAAACTTCGTTCATGAAAAGCTCACCGAGCTATTAAATCAAGCTTGAGCCGAAAATCGCCGAGCTATCAAATCGAGCTTGAGCCAAACATAATATTGTTGATTCGAGCTCTGCCAAAATTCGACTCACTTACACCCCTAATCTTTGTTGATGACATCAACAAAGATTATAAACAAAGGTACTTCCATGAGTAGTTGGTTACATCTTGGCAAACATATAGGCAAGATAAGCACTTTTGTTCTCAAAATTTACTTGTACTGTTTATCAAATTATTATAGTTTTAAGTTAGGTATGAAGCATATATATAACCAAGCTAATTTCCATATCGCCATTAGTTTCAAAACTTGCAAGAACTTGATTCGCCAAAAACATAGCAAGCAATCAAAATGCAACCAACAAAAACGACAAAAAAACAAAGTTCACGAAAGATGGTTCATACGGGATCTACAAGCTTAAAAAGAGTAAACCAAAAACTATAGTCAGCAATCAAGACTAGAACATAATTAAAATTATGTTTCTAAAGCCAAAGTGCAAACTGCAAATCCATAACCAAGCGTCTACTGGTACGGTTTAATACATGTTGAAATGCTTAAATCCAGCCGCTTAACTTTCGGGGTGATATGCCACGATCTATCCATCCACGCTATTTATTCCAACTGATTCAACACGAGAAAAAAGGAAATGTTATTCTATTGACACTCAACATCTGGTTACAAATACGTGAAATGAGTTGAGCTAAAAACATAACAATACCCAATCCCGTGAAGTCATCTCAAGAATATTAGTAGGTGTAAACCTCCTATCTAGTAGACTTTATTAAACAAAATTACAATGGTATAATACTATAATGTATCTCTAATCATATTTACTAAATTGAGTATTTAAGCAATCTAAAAAAAGTGTTTGTGGGGGCAGCCAAACCCAACCCCGGCCTGTTTTGTGTTTAATCTGGCACTAAAACAGCTTATTTAACCTAGCCTGTTTCAAGTTTCGGTCCTAATGCAATTGTCAAAATGCACTATAGGTAGATGTCAAGCTTAACCAAAAGGCAAACTTACCTGTTAATCGTATAAAGAATCTCGGAGTTCTGATCACGTTAGCAATAAGGTCAGCCCACGTATTATATAGCCCAAATTATATAGAAAATGCCCAAATCATATAGAAAATGCATACAATATATGTAGTGTTTATAGCACATTATACACATTAGAAAGCAACAATTTTTAACAGAAATTGTCTTTTGGTGAATCTAAAAAACCATCCATATTGCGACTTTTATCCAAATGTGATCTTTATGTATAAGAACAGATAAACAGAAGCACAATTCATTATAAAAGTATACGTCAGTATACCGCATGCATATAAGAAACGAAAGGAAAAAAAGCTACAAACCTTAATAAGTACTTGTTGAACAAGGAACAAACGCTTGAAGAGTGCCACGGTGCTGGCCCTCGGCCCCATACCCCTGCTGCACCGGCAGGTCATTAGTTGTTGATTGCTAATCAGATTCATAGATTTCTCCGTCATCAGAAAGCTCATCAAATGATCGAATGTCAAGCTGGTAACGAAGAATGCCACCAATGCCTCCAAAACCCCTACAAAACTGTGAACCCTCTTGAGACTTGTTTGTCACAAACTCAAGTGTACATCCAAATTTCTTGTACTCGTTAGCAAACCACTCAAGCAATGAAGTCTTTTCCTGAACTTCGAGTTCAGCATTGGTCTCGGAGTCACGGAAGTTACTCTGATCAGCTTCTTGATCCTTGTTCAAGTGTTTTATGATGATTTCACCTGTGGTACTGTTCTTAAGCACATAACGATTAATATCCAGATTTTCCCATACAATGAGAATCTCAACAGCACCCATCTCTAAGGATTTCAAAGTGTCATCCACACCGAACACGTACTTACCAGTATCCTGACTGATCTCTTCAAAGTACTTCCCAATCAAACGCTTCTCCTGAATAAACTTCACATTAGCAAGAATTTCAGACGATAGTTCTATAGCTTGATTGAAACCATTCTCACCACCATAAGACACATCAACCACGTTCAGGATCTTAGCCTGAAGACGAGGGTCAAACATATCAGACTGACTCAGCTCAGTTTTGAAATCAGCAGACCCCGCGAGAATGAGACCAGAAACATTAGGCTGACTGGTGGCGGGATTGATGTAAAACTGTGTTGCCAATTCAGCCGTCTTTCTCACATAGTTGTGACGCTTCTCCATACGAAGACGCGCAAAACGAAGAGCAGACTGCCCTCCTCGACCATGCTTCTTTGGTAGATCGACAGTGAACTTGTGTAGAACCTCCCTTGTGTTTCCACTCAATGTCCCAAAAAGGGTCCCATTACCGTCCATAACAATGAAACCGAACTTGTCATCAGATTCCAAGAGTTCATTTAGAGCTTCAGTATGGAACTTGTTGTCACAGAGATAAAGAGAGGCGTTAATGGGCTTGAAGGGTTCAAAGTCGATAGTCACCTTCTTTTCCTTCCCATCATCAGTAACTATGGTTCCAGTGTAGAGCACGAGTCCATTGGGAGGAACCTTATTGTAAAGCTTAAGCCTCTGTTGAGCAGATGTGATTGCTCCTAAAACAGATTGACGATTAACCCTACTCTTGATATTTGAAGCAGTTCCAAATTCATCACCAAGCATCTTAGTTACTCGAGAAATCTGATCCCGTGGAGGCATGATAAGAGAAATCATGCTTGTACCATTACCTCTTGCAGCTTCCAACGCCTTGATTAGCTTCTTAATCTTCCATATCTCAATGTTCTTATCGGTTTCCTGACCGTCCGACATCTTAACAGATTATCTGCAAAAGCAGCAAATAACGTATTAGATATGTATTGAATTGAGAACATAGAAGAAAAAAAACAGAACGAAAACAAAGCATATTCCAAACAAGGTAGACATAGTGACATAGATATAAACAATATAGCATCACAAGAATGTATCCATATTGATTACACAGCTGAAAAAGATATGTAATTAAGATATAAACAAGCGAGTATAGGTTGTAATTAGTTGTTAATTGTCCCGATTACTTTCATAGTTTATGCTATGTACACTTGTAGGAACCATTGTTTCAAGTATCAATAAAATAACACAAATTATTTCTTGAAATAAGGATTTATACATTGCACATAGAAAATAGCATAAACTAGGACAGTAATTACAGCAAGTAACAACTAATTACGGCCTATACCAGCTTGTGACAGCCAAAATACACATTATTTACAGCTGTGTAGCCAAGATGCTTGGTGATCAAATCTCTCGAGTAACCAATATGCTTGTTTACAGCGTAATTACACATTACACAAGTTGATCATAGAGCCGCAAAACAAAGACATAGCTGCAACACTGTGAGCTTCACATAACCTTAAGATTGTTCTAGCAAACTTAACAAACCTAGCTGACTAGCAAAAACTTAAAGCAATAGACAGATGCTTAAGTGGTGTTTGTGTTAGCTTGTTAACTGAGCTTATAAGCTTATCTACATTTTGAAAAGTCCATAGGCCCATGTTTCGGCTTATGAATTAAGCTTATGACCTTAAATAAGCCATAAGCTTTACTTGATAAACTCATAAGCCCAGATAATGAGCTTATGAGCTTTTCAAAATATAAATAAACTCATAAGCCTGAATAACTGTAATTGTACAGTTGAAAACGTCTAAATAGCGACCAAAGAGCTACAAATCACAAGTTTAAAACCCCGATTATTAGATCAAACTCACGAAAACCTAATCTACCAAATCCCAAAACTTAAATATACTGAACAAATCACACATCTAATTCAACTACTTCAAATCGAATCCATAACCATCACTAACAGCAACAAATAACAATAAACATATACTTACGATCTAAAACTAAAAACTAGTCAAACTCAATACAAAACGCACAAATCGATCATATTAAGCTCAACATCACAGATTCAGTCTACAATCTATCGCCTAAAAATCAAATACAGCGAAACCTAGCTTCTCACCAGCTTCAACAACCATACACTTACACAAAACTTGGAGCCAGACCGTAAAACCAAAACCGTACTCAAACTAACACTACACCAACACTCTAAACCTCTCAAACACCTATGTCGTCGCACAATCGTACTGTTACAAACCTCTTAAGAACCTAAACAAACTCAATACAAAAACGCAAAAATCGAAACGTAAAGCTCAACAACCATCAAAAACTAGTATACCGCCTACAACCTATAACCTAAAAATGTAACACACCAAAAACTAGTTTCTCACCAGCTTCAATAACCATAAAAAGCTGTAAAACCGAAACCGTACAACAAGTTATGGCCTACTAATCTTCACTACCTAACAAATAATAGCCTACAATCTACAACTTAAAAACCAGATAAACCAAACACTAGTTTTTCCCCCAATCCAATATCTATTACAATTGGGCGAAGCTCGAACGACACCAATATCGTCTAGTTTCGTAAACTCAAAATAACCAAACCCTAACCAATCAAATCCTGCTACTAACAAACTAACAATAAATAACGATCCAACAGCAACTAACAAAAGAATCAAATTCAACACAAAACGCACAAATCAATCATATTAAGCTCAACATCACAGATTCATAACTGTTAGATAAAAAACCATCAACTATTCACCGCGCCAAAACTTAGGGGGTGTTTGTTTAAGCTTATATATGGCTTATGAGCTTATTTGTGTTTCGGCTAATATTCAATAAGTCTCAATTTCTAGATTATTTTGAGCTTTGTGGGCTTATATAACTTTATTATAATATGATAACCCTATATAAGCCCATAAGTCTTATAGGGTGTTTGGATCAGCTTATTTGGCCGGCTTATGGGCTTATTTGACTTTGGAAAAGCCGATAAGCTCACTTATTGAAGCTTATGACCTTATCAACTTCACCTTATTGGCTTAAGCCAATAAGCTAAAGTTAATAAGCTCTAAAAAGTGAGCTTATCAGCTTTTCCAAAATCAAATAAGCCCATAAGCCGGCCAAATAAGCTAATCCAAACGCCCTATTGAAATAAGCCAGAAAATTGTGGCTTATGAAATATAAGCCGAATCAAATAAGCTCATAAGCCCATATATAAGCTTAAACAAACACCCCCTAATCCTCTAAACCTAATCTATCAAATCCTACAACTAACAAACTATCAAATAATGATCTAACAACATAATCAAACAAAATAAGCTGAATAACATCATAACCGTTAGATCAAAAGCATAAGCGTTGGATCAAATAATAATAAAGAGTAGATCTGGTGGTTGCTTACAATGAATTGAACAAGATTGGGTTTGTTAAGCGGCAGAGGTTGGACCTGAGTCAAGTTTTGGGGATTATGATTCAAACCCTAGAAATTTTTTTATTTATATCCGGTAGATATTTACAACATGCGAGTGTTCTTTTGTGTCCTTTAAGATTTATATCTTGCCACTTTTATCTTTTATCAGTAGAGTTTCATGTTTTGAAACTCGGTTCGACTCGGCTGGGTTAAAAAATGGGTCGTATTAAACCGAGACTTAAAAAAGGTTGAACCAGTTAGACCTGTCGGGTTTTCATGTTTCTTTTTAATAAAACAAGTTAATTCTCTAAACCCGATTATACTTGCCGGGTTTTAAGTTACCCGGATCAACCCGGTTCTCAAAATCCGACCGGATTTGGTTTCTTTTAATTGAAAATCGGGTTGACCCGATGGTCAAACCGGTGACCCGGTTGATTCGACCGAGTCGCTTAAAAACCCGGTTTTCAAAACATTGGTAGAGTTCTTTTGGATCTGATCTGATTTCTTACATACATGAATGAAACATCGTATTACTCTTTTATGACTCCTTTAATACTAATTGTGCATTTTGCTATAATTATCATCTTAAACAAAGTTTTATGATTTTAATTGGCTATTAAGAAAATCGTCTATCAGATGGGTAGATACATGGTACTTACATTATACGAATATTCGTTCATATCCTTCGGCTTTTATAGCTTTGCCACTTTTATCTTTTATTAGTTATTTATGTTATCTGGTGAGAGGTTCTGGTGCATTTAGTTGCAGAAAAGTCTTTTTTAATTTTCTTTCTATAGTTTTTCTTAGAACAGAGTAACTCTTCTTTCTCCAATAAACCTTTTGAAAATTGGAGAACTCTAAATTCGAGTGCTCTAAATCATAGTTATAATAGCATAAAACAGTTTTCTTTTTTCAGTAGATAAATTTTTGAAAATACTCATTTTGAACATGTTTTCTGTTATTTATGTGTTTTTAGACAACTTTTTTGAAAAACTTCTCATTGTCCAACAACTAAACATACATGTCTTTTTGGATAGGATGTACGTGGTCAAATTAGAAAGGGTTTTAAAGTGTGTGTATTCTGTTATAATTAGTGTATATCAAATCTTAAACACAGTTTTATGATTTTAATAAGTTATTAAGAAAATCGTCCATCGAACGGGTATAGACCTTGTATTTACATTATACCATTATTCATTCACATTATATAACTTTTATAGCTTGCCACCTTTATCTTTTGTCAGTTTTTTATTATCCGGTAAAAGTTTGATTCTTTTTGGATATGATGTATGTGATCAAATTAGAGAGGGTTTTAAAGTTGTGTTTTGAGTCTCAATCTAATCATAATATTTTATGCGTATAGTGCAAATCCTCTATATAACCATTATCTGATTTCTACAAGTTTTTCAGAATAATCAATATTCACTTAAAATCAGTGAAACCTAATCAAAAACTAGTTTCACACCAAATTTAATATCTTTGAGGTTTTATAACTTGATACTTTCATCTTATATCAAATATTTTTGTTATCCAGAGAAGGTTGAGTTTGTGTTTTTAATTTGATGTGTGTGGCTACTTTAGAGATGGTTTTAAAGTTGTGTTTTGAGTCTTGATGTGATAATAGTTTGTGTACAATGTGAATCCTCTATATAAGAGCATTGGGTACAACAACGCAACATCAACGCCAATTTCACATGGCACATTTATCCAAGCAACCATACACCCCCAGGAAAAGTGCAAGTGATGCAGTAGCTTGCGCCATTGAATGTTTTTTTTTTAATTGTTTTTGTATTGAGTATGTGTTTTAATTAGGTATGGTGAGTCACAAAAGTGGATTTTTGGCTTAAGTGATTAGTAAGAGGGGTTTTGGGCGTGTGAGTGATAAGGGAAGTGGAATGAGAAACTGCTAAAGCAGCATAACGTGACACACCTTTTAGGCTTTGGCTCAAGCAATCACATATAGTGCTTTAATCACTACCTAACAAAGTTTTCTTGAACAATCAATACTCACTTAAAAATCATTAAAACCTAATAAAAACTAGTTTCTCACCAAATCCAAAATCTTTGAAGTTTTATAACTTGACACTTTTATATTCTATTTGTCATATTTATCCAAAATCCTTGAATATAAAGTATTTTGAGCCATATTCGAGTTACTCTTAAATTGTCTTGTGTGGTTAACACCTCAAAAACGAGACATGTAATATATTCAAAAGATTATTACATACTATATGCTTTTAAAATATATGTATAATTTTTTTCTTAAACCTACGTGACAACATCATGTTCGTTATGACATAGGAATCAACTTATTCACAAACTAATAAGTCAGGGTAACGTGAATTTAACAACAAAATTTGCCATAGTTCACTCTTTGTTCTCTCATGATTTCGTTCAACTTTACCAAACGTCTCCTTACAATATCCTACTATTACAAACTAACCATAATACTACACACCAATTCATAGGATTACTCATCAAAAGCCATAAGCTATTTAATTGAAAATAATCTTTAACTAGGGATGGACATTTCGACCTGAATCCTAGAACCGAACTGGAACCATACCAAAACGGTACCGATCCTGATATACGGTACGTTACCGGGACTACGAAATAAATGTGAAAAAAAATCGGGACCACTAATTCGGTACGGGACCAATACTAAATCGGAAAAATCCCGAAAAAAATAGGGAAAACTCGATTTTCCGGTACCAGTATTCGAATCCCGTTCAGTACGGTAGCGGTACCACTAATTTATGCTCGGAAAAAAATCGCTACCACTAATTCGGTACGAAACCGGTACCGTGCTCATCCCTATTTTTAACCAACCAAACAACCTTACTCTGAGCTTATCCTTTGCCTCTTGAAACATGATAAGCTAAAGCTTAAACTGTTAAACCCCTATTTCCCACTATCTCCCCACAAACACCCTTTTATCCAAACCCAAACCAAAACCAGGGTTTTAGCTTTAGCCATGGCTCTTCATCCTATCTTCCGCCATTTCCTCACACACTTACACCATCATCACACCTTCAAACCCATCTCACTCATACCCATAATCCATAAAACCTTAACCCCTCTTTTTATTTCATCATCTCTTAAACCCATCAATTCCTTAAACCCTCATTTCTCATCCTCAGGTATAAAGATTGTATTTTTTAAATACCCTTTATTAAAATTGATTGATATTTGTAATGCCCTTTTATGATGAGTTGTGTTTTATGCTTAAAGATTGCATTTTTAGGATACCCTTAGTGTGATTTGAGATTCTGTAGTGTTGAATTTTTTGAATTGGTTAAGGAGGTGCTTGTTTAAGCTTATTTATGGGCTTATGAGGTTATTTGTTTTCGGCTTAGGAGGTGTTTGTTTCGGCTTATATAGCCGGCTTATGGCTTATTTGGTTTTGGGCTTATGTTTCATAAGCTCACTTTTTGTGGCTTATTTTGAAACTTTTCGGCTTATATAAGTTTATTATGTCATTTTAAACTATAAGCTGAAAAGTTCCAAACTAAGCCACAAAAAGTGAGCTTATGAAACATAAGCCCAAAACCAAATAAGTCATAAGCCTGTTATATAAGCCGAAACAAACACCCCTTAAGGAGGTGTTTGTTTAAGCTTATTTGTTTTCGGCTTATATTTCATAAGCTCAATTTTTGGGCTTATTTTGAAACATGTAGGCCTATATAAGTATATAAGCTCATAAGTCCCAAAATAAGCCAAAAAAAAAAAAAAATGGGGCTTATGAAACATAAGTGAAAAACAAATGAGCTCCTAAGCCCATAAATAAGCTTAAACAAACACCCCCTAATATTTGTGATGCCCTTGTATGATGAGCTGTGTTTTATACATAAAGATTGTACTTTTTTTGGATACCCTTTAGTGTGATTTGAGATTATATAGTGTTGAATTCGTTAATTTGATTGTTACTTGTGGTACCCTTTATGATGACTTGTGTTTTATGCATAAAGATCGTGTTTTTTAGATACCCTTTATTGTAATTAGACATTATACTGAGTGCGCAGCGGAGATGTTAGTTTTGAATACTTCGAATGTTGTTGCTGGTGGTGAAATAATTTGCATTTTGTGATAGCCTTTTATGATGCTGTGCTTTATTTCTTCTTGATTAACTTAATGCGAGTTTTGCACAATCTTTATGTAGAATGTTGTATTTTTCGAATACCATTTATTGTTATTTAAAGTTTTTTTAGTATTGGATTCTTTGAATTGATTACTATTTGTGATGCCCTTTTATGATGAGTTGTGTTTTATGCTTAAAGATTGTATTTTTGGGATACCCTTTAGTGTGATTTGAATTTTTTGAATTGATTAAGGAGGTGCTTGTTTAAGCTTATTTATGGGCTTATGAGCTTATTTTTTTTCGGCTTATACTTCAAAAGCTCAATTTTTTGGCTTATTTTGAAACCTGTGGGCCTATATAAGCATATAAGCTCATAAGTCCCAAAATAAGCCAAAAAAATGGGGCTTATGAAACATAAGCGGAAAACAAATAAGCTCATAAGCCCATAAATAAGCTTAAACAAACACCCCCTAATATTTGTGATGCCGTTGTATGATGAGCTGTGTTTTATACATAAAGATTGTACTTTTTGGATACCCTTTAGTGTAATTTGAGATTATATAGTATTGCATTCGTTAATTTTATTGTTACTTGTAGTACCCTTTATGACGACTTGTGTTTTATGCATAAAGATTGTAATTTACAGTACGCTTTATCGTAATCTGACATTGAATGCAGCATATGTCTTAATATGAAATGCTACAAATTGATTGATTCTGGAATACCCTCTATAAAGAGATGTGTTTTATGCATAAAGATTGTGTTTTTGTATATGTTATTGGACTTTATATTGAGTGCAGTAAAGATATTACTTGTAAATACTTAGAATTTGTCGTGAGTGGAAATAGCGAAATAAGTTGAATTTTGTAATAGTATTGTGTGATGATAACTATAATAATTTCTTCTTGATTACAAACATTTTATTTTTAGAATATCCTTTGTTGTTATTAGATGTTATATTGATTGCACCGGATATATTAGTCTTGAATACTTTGTTTGTTTGCTGTGAGTGGTCAATCTGATTGATTTTGTAGTACCCTTTATGATGAATTGTGATATATTTCTTCATGTCGATATATAAAAAAATGATATTGTTGTTGTAATATTCTTATTACTACGATTTTTCATTACCCTTATTGTGGTTATTATAATTTGCAATAACCAGCTTAGTATTTTGGGTCAACGGGATAATGAGTATGATGGTTTTATGATTTTTTGGGGTCAAAATGTTGTCTGAAGGAGCATATAAGAAGTTACATAAATTTTGATAGCTTAAATCAGCTCTTTATCCAGTTCTGATTCTGATTACTCAAGTCTCAGTAATCAGTTTTTATAATAGACGTCCTATTCAAAACTACATATATAGGGTAGAATGTGCGACCCACTAGTTTTTTCACGTTAAATTTGTTTTCTACTCTCCAGTTGCCGATAACACTTTGATATTAAACAAAGACGAGCGGGTGGGGTCGAGTTTGCCAAGCATAAATCAACCAGACCCAGATGCAAATTCGAGTAGTACAATTGCTGCAATTGTTACTTCTTTGGGTGGGCAGGCAAGTGCAGTTGGTATTGTAAGATTATCTGGTGCGTCAGCAGTCAATATAGCAGGACGTGTTTTTCGTCCATTAAAGAAAAGGAAAAAGAAAAACTTTACTTGGCAGCCTACTAGTCATGTTGTAGAATATGGCGTTGTATGTGATCCTTATGGCAACGTTGTTGACGAGGTAAATGCTTTAAGCTGTTTTCTTTTGAATACTGATTCGTATGGAGATGTTTTTTTCAAAGCTTAAATATAACGTTGGTTGCTTATCGTTTGCCTATAGATTAAGTAGATGGTATGCATTTAAAAAGACTATTGCAATTCGAAGCCAGATTTATCAGTTTTGAGTGTTTGGGTAAACTGATTATGTAGGGTCGAATTGTGTAAGAAAACCGATTGTTGATAGTTTTCTGCACCATCTGGTAATTATTGTTTTGTAGGTTTTAGCGATACCCATGTTAGCCCCAAGATCTTACACCCGAGAAGATGTGGTTGAGCTACAATGTCATGGGAGTGATGTTTGTTTACACCGTGTGCTGAGAGCTTGTCTAGAAGCTGGGGCAAGGCTTGCTGAACCAGGTTGAGCTCATTACATATGCTAATTCACTTTTTGATTCTGATTTGATTATTTTTCATAGAAAATTTAAAGATTCGTCATTTCATTTTAAAACTGCTACGTTCAAAACCGTACAACCACTTAACAGAAAAAGTTTTCTTCAATGGTTTTATTGCGTAATGGAAATACAAATTGCAATCCAAATTCATTATTTAACAAAAAATTTCATTATATTTTCTTAATTAGGCGAATTTACACTTCGTGCTTTCCTCAACGGCCGATTAGATCTATCTCAAGCCGAAGATGTTGGAAAACTGGTATCAGCCAAGTCTGTGGCTGCAGCTGATGCTGCCCTTGCTGGAATTCAGGCACGAGTTTCTTTTAGATATATACTTTTCTTAGAGGTGGCATAATGTGTGAGTCCAGTAGGTTGTTTAATGGGTCAAAAAGGAACTATTATAATGGTTGAAAACAGCTCGGGTTGGGGGTGGCCTTAAACACTTTTTTTTTTGTCTTTTCCTTTCATGGATTTTATGATAGTATATTGTTTCAATAACAATCCAATATTTTAAATAAATGGTCTATGAGAGTAGGGGTTTATTACATTGTAAGTAGACTTTAGGTGACCTTTGACTCGTTTTCATGTAAGTTGTCTTCTTTTAACTTAATCCGGTTTGACCCGTTAGAGGCGACTTATAACTCAAACCGACTCGTTTGTACAGAGATAGGCGTAAATTGCAACCTCTATGTGTTGTGAAAATCTTTATTCCTCTAATAGGAAAATACTTAACAATACATGATTTCATGACAGGGTGGTTTTTCTTCATTGGTGAAATCACTAAGAGCGCAATGTATCGAGTTGCTTACAGAGATAGAAGCCCGATTAGATTTTGATGATGAAATGCCGCCACTAGACATGGATCTAATTCTGAGTAAAATAAGTGCAATGTCACATGACGTAGAGAGTGCAATGGAAACCGCTAATTATGACAAGTTTTTGCAATCTGGATTACAGGTGCGATGCTATGAGTTTTCTCTAGTTCTCACATCTTCTAAAGAGTTTAAATTTATCACGGGATGGCAGGAATTTAGAAAAAATAAATTTGGTTTAGTTTGCAACATTGTTTGGACAGTATTTAAATCAAGAAAAGCCCCGTTTGAATTGTAAAAGTCAAAGTCTAAAATTTTATTACACATGCATTGCTATTTGCAGATCGCAATTATTGGTCGGCCAAATGTTGGCAAATCCAGTCTACTCAACTCATGGAGTAAGGTATGCATTGCTATCATTTTTGTTGTAATAAAGAACCGTAGGAAACTCAGTTATTTAAAATACAATAATTTCCTGCTCATTGAGTGTATATATGATTTAGCTTGCAGAGTGAAAGGGCAATAGTTACAAACATAGCTGGAACAACACGGGATGTTGTGGAAGCCAATATAACGGTTCAAGGTATCCCGGTCACACTACTTGATACAGCTGGAATCAGAGAAACTGATGATATCGTGGAAAAGATAGGTGAGACTATACACATGTGCGCCCTCATGCAAGTAGATACAATTTTTGAATTCTTAATAATTTTTAAATACAGGTGTTGAGAGATCGGAAGCGGTCGCTATGGGTGCTGATGTGGTTATCATGGCGGTGAGTGCTATTGATGGATGGACCACAGAAGATGCCATACTACTCGATAAAATAAAACGCACCAAGGTCTCAACTTTTTATCTTTTTACCATTATCACATTGTTAACCCTTAAGGTTATAACATACTGCACGGAATTATTCTGTAGAAATTACGGAGTAATTGATTTCTTCAAAACAAAAGCAAAAACAACCTTACATCAAGTTAACACTTTTGATTGTTCTTATCTGTTGTGATGACAGGGTGCCTCCGGATCTCCAGTGATATTGGCAATAAACAAAATCGATTGTGCACCATCATCATGCTTTGAGTTCATCAACACTATTGGCGATTCTTTCAATAAGCATATTTATACATGTGCTATTACGGGTCAAGGAATTCAAGATTTAGAAACTGCAATTCTTGAGCTTGTAGGCCTCCAAAAAATATCTGCCGGTGGACGCAAGTGGGCCGTTAACCAGGTTTCAAAACGATATTATGTTCAATATTACTTAAACTTTTTGGGCTACTTTTCTTTTTTTTTTTTTTTTTTTTTTTTTTTTTTTTTTTTTTTTTTAACCCATTTGACCCGTATAGAATCATTTTTGAAACTACCAACTATAATTTCTAATTTGAGGTTTGATTCCTTGATGAATTATTTTAGAGACAATGTGAGCAACTTCTTCGTACAAAGGATGCTTTAACGAGGCTGAGGACATCGATAGAGGATGATCTTCCGTTTGATTTTTGGACGATAGATTTGAGGGATGCTGCACTCGCGCTTGGGCAGATAAGTGGAGAAGATATATCTGAAGAAGTTTTGACTAATATTTTTGGTAAATTCTGCATTGGTAAGTAGCTAGATATATCTCTTGTAGTTTGGAATTTAAGTTTTGATGGCACGATGGATTATAGTTACATGAACACGACACAGTAATATGTGTTTAGCGGTTTTTGTATGTTTATGTAATTACATGCAGATGATAATAAGCTTGATACTAATTACATAAACCTTAGGATGAGTAATTTATGCGTAATTACTTATACGCTACTAGAAACAGGGTATTAATATAAACAATTCGACTAGCAACTTAGATATAAAACTCACAATTACCAAAAAAACAGCAATACAGGAAAACACAAATAAAAGCAAACACTGCTATCACAACCAATATAAGTATATAACGATCACAGGATGGCTTAAAGCAGTCTCAACTTTATCCGAGGATGGTGTTTTCGATTGAACTGACCGTCTTGCCACTGCACACAGAAAAGTTTTAAAGTTATTAGATGATAATTAAACTCAGAATTCCAGTTTGTTTAAAAGATATATAGAGAACGTACATAAAAACGCAAGCAGAAGAAACATGAGTGACTCTTGTCACATTGATATAGAACCCTAACTCGACATTACTCTTCAAAGCTTCATAAACGCACATTGAATCAACTTTCCATACATCCTTAACCCCCGAACAACAAGAAGTAACAGGTTTAGCCATGCTTGAATCTTTTTTAAGATACGGTATGCAATCACTCATCTTCAACTACTATCACATGATGGTGGTTATTATGGTGCCGAAGCTTTGGATGGCGGATGTGGGCGGCTTGTGTTGGCACTCGAGAACAAAGAAACCAAAGTAAGTGCAAAAAGAATGCACAAGGTTTTTGTGAAGTTCGACATTGTTGAAGGATGTTTGTTTTCTGGTTGTAGGATTTTGATGGGGTTATAAGGAATGCATAATTGTTATTCATTAAAGGCTTTTTGTACTTTAGGGCAAAAAAAAAAAAAAAAAAAATCGATCAGCATCTCGAACACCAATCACATGGAAGGATATTATTATATGCAACTACTCATGTTTACAATTTTGATGGTCTCTTAGGTTGCAAGGTCTATTTCTGGTCATTTTTGTGATTGTCACCAGAGGTAAGAGGTAAGGTCACTTGACGAGGCAAAGTCATTGGTTTTAGAAGGACACTATTTACAGCCTAAAAGTAGAAACTTTTGATGTCGCACCACAACTGCAAGTACGGTAAGAATATGGCATAGCCCTCTTTAGGAGGTTTTTTTAAGGTGGCTAGAAATCTTGAAGAAGAGAAAATTGTTGTCTACAGTACACACTTTTTAGTAAGTATTCTCACCCTACAATATGTCAATATATGACCTCTTGACAATGTTGTTTAGGCAGACGCTTGCGTTAAGATGTTAGATACATACATCATAATGCATCTTATCATTATAATAGGTTACACGAACAACATTTAACGCTGGGTTATAATGCAATATATCCGTAATTTATTAAGTTTACAACACATGTTTAATAACCCGCGTGTGAACAAGTTAAAATGAAATACCGCCAATGTTATATTATAAGCCCCGTACGTTAAACTCAAATTTTACACTAAATTTTATTTTGTGTCCAAAAACCTTGAAAACATCTTGGATTACTATTGAACCGGTTGACAAACTCAACCCATTTGACCCGTTTCATATTAGTTTTTTGTAAGTTAGCCAATTATAACAGTTACACCTAAAACATGACCCATTAAAAAAAAAAAAAAAAAAGCTACAGTATTTGTTATTTAATAGATAATAATATATCATTAAGAAATTTAGAAAAAGACCCGTGTATGCACATGTATTATAACTAGTATAAACACAATAGAATTAATTAAGCACTTGGCAACATTTCTTTTACAAATCAAAACATGGATACATATATGGATCAACAACCATATATATAGTATAAACACAATATAATTAATTAAGCAGCACACATAACAAGTACAATAGGCTTCACATTCACTACTTCAATCCCACAAGGTTCATCATCTAGCACCACCTTCACTCCACCCTTGTTTTGCTCGACAACCGCTCCTTCATCACCACTGTCCGCCACCTTATTTTCCTCTTCGACTTCACTTCCACTGCTCCGGTTAGAATCCACGGGGACTACTTCCGAGTTTAATATCTTTATGTTTACAATGTGTTCTGGGAGCTTTTTTTCCACGGTGTTCTTTTTTGTCTTGCTTTTTTGTTTGTAATATTGGTATAGTGACATTTGAATCATGCCCAACACAAATCCTAGGACGTTTGGCACCTGCAATATGTACATTTGAATACGAGTTAATGATGTTATAATTAATTAAATGTACCAAGTTAAAAAATAATCTGAAATAAAAATGGTGTGTACCATTACACAAAGGTCATTGGTGAACATCCCATAGGCGAACCAAATCATTGAGCTAAGCGTGAGGAAGCATAATAACGTGAATGGCATGAATTCCACACTTTTGGTTTTTATAACCTGTAGCTGTTGTAATCACACAAAAGATAACGGAAATTATTCCTTTTTAATGTGTATGCACTTAATCAGCCCTGTCGTCTCTAATGGGGCTAATAGGCACGTTTTGAAAAACATGTTAAATTTAGTTATTCATATGAAAGGGTTTTTTTTTTTTAAAGAAAAAGTTATATCTTTTAATCTATATTCGAATTATATAGTAATTAATGAATAAGTACCAACCACAATAGTAAGAGGGGATGCAAAAACACTGATGGAAAGTGCAACACCTATCCAACCCACAACTAGAGCCCGAGTCGATCCATGTAATAAATAAAACGATGCAAGAAAAATTACAAGGCACAATGCCATCAATGCACTCAAGATCTTCAAAGTTTGCATCTGCGCACAATATTGTTGATTAGTTATTTTGCATTAGTTTAGAATTAATTGAGATAAATAATGGAAGTTCAACTTATAGAATGAAATTAAGTTTATGTATACCCTGCCATAAGGCGTAGCGTATATGATAAAAATGATGACATAGACAGTTTCAATGAGTGAACCGAAAGCATTAACAGTAATCAGAAGAAACGTGTTTCCTTCTTTGATTAACGAATAGTACATCCACAACAATGCACTAAACAACGATAACACATATGGCAATGACTCGAACCCCATTGTGGATTTCCTCTTGCATATTTTGATAAATGTTGGCCTGCAATATTTAGTTTCACGAAAGATTTATCAGTCTAAAGTTTGGTTCAAAATATTTAACTTCTTTCTACTATTAGTAATACTAAATCATTAGTTGACTTACATTGGAGCAAAGTAGACACAAATAGACACAAGATTACCTGTAACATCGTGACATTCAACAACAAAACGCCATCAGCTTTTAGTGATCAAACAAACATAAAGAAATGTATATATTGATCATTCATTTCGACGTTTAATTAGTAAATTATATGGTAACACTCACACTTATTGTTATCAAAAAGGAAGGTTGATCATGCATATCAGACCTTGCACTAATTTTATATGTCTAACAAAATAAAAAATAAATAGATTTATGAATGATGTAATTCTAATATGCATGTGTCAAAGGCGAAAATGAGATTTAAACTTAGAAATTCTGATATGGTATCTAACACACACATCAATCATCATTACATTATATTTCTCAATTATGGTATCTAAGTAAGATCTATCTACATATAAAACTTATTAATATTAAGAGAGAGTATATAAAATGTTACCCAATATACCAAAGACCAAAATCAGCGGGTGTTGAATATCAAAAAGCGCCATTATGGAAGTAGATTTATAATCTAAGAGATGAACTAGCTAGCAGTAGGAATGGAGATGGAGGTGGAGATAGCTCTATGTGAACAGGTTTAAGAGAAACCCTAAAGCTTTTCTCCTAACCAATCTTACAAAATCAAGGTTGTAAGTTGGATCTCATGGAAGATGAGGAAATGAGGGTGTATTTATATGTGTAAGAAATGAGAGGGTGTGCGCATATAACATCCGTGTTGTGTGACAAACGAATGATGGGATAGTAGTTGGTGTATGATACATCATTTACTCGTTTTCCGACTTCAAGATTATCTTGCTTATTGTCTCACGTGGTGATCCTGTTGGTGTCGTGTTTCGACTTCTAACTTTTTTCCCTTTATTTACAAATGATTAACAATTGGGCATGAACTTTACCTTAAAAGGATTGTATAAAATGTGAGACTTGATTGAGTTTGAATATTGTGTTTACAAGTTTTATAAGGAATGAGTTGGTTTGTAACAATCGAGTTTGTCGTTTTTGCATAATCATGATCATTATCTTCACGATTCTTTTTGAATCTTCCTAAATCTGGTTATATATTTGAATATAAAGAGAAACTCTATTTAAAATGATGTTAATTTATAGATGTGGTATTAAGACCTATCAGCATACGTAAATAACAAGATTGGTCTTATACAATGCTGTCATGCTGATACACATTTGCAGATAGAGGCATATTATAGATCATATGTAAGAGGACTGCAAAAGTAAAATGTACCATAATTAGCAAAAAAGAAAATACACTAGTAACTAGATGGTAAACTCTTCCTCTAAATATGCTATAGGTAAATTTTTGGTATGCTCCAATTTCGTTAATAAGCATTTTTTTCATTCTAAACCAGAAAAATGTATTTTTATGAGGCAAAATAAGGTATGACCCATTAATTAACTACGCATTCACGTATTTTATATATGAATAGTTTAGATGAAAATCATGATATGACAGATAGTCATAATAGTTTTTTTTGCTAAATCAATCAGAGTCCAAAACAAGAGTCTGGTACACAAGATAATTACATATAAATGGGTTGTTTATGACATGATTATGCATAATATTCGTTGCATCTCACCCTGTGCCTCTCTCATGCTTTGAGTTCACGCGTTAAATGATAATAGGCTTCTTGAAACGTTGGTCACGGTTTTCTTCTAACCACAACCCATAATTAACATGCACCTTGCATTTCAATACTCTTGTTGCTAACATGTATCTTCATTCCTCTCTCTACCAGATAAATGTACTACGATAATTGAGGTAAAGCATAAGTAATTATGACATAAACAGCAAAGCAAAGTTATATGCATCTTTAAATATTATGCAGGATACACATGAGTTAATACAAATGGTTATTGTACAGTCACGTTCTCGATCATGGAAGAATGACGTGTTTGGATGTCGATCTTATGATTATGATACAGCTATTCAAAATCGGATGCGAGTAAATTTTCAGTATCTACTGGATACGGAACATGATCTTATGCATGTATGTTCTTGTTAATTATAGGTACTAATCTAGAAAATATTACTTAGATATATGCTTAGTTATAAATTGAACCAGATTATGAATACCAGTATGCTTTACCCTAATTTATGAGAATAGAAAATCAGTAAGGACTACAGATTTAAACAAAGAAAATAACCTACATTTTCTGCTTCTATATCTTTCTTGTAATTCTTGTAAACTACCATCTTTGTGTGTACCTACCTAAAAATATTATAACAAGGTAAAAGCAAAGCTTAAATTTGACATAAATGATATCATAACTTTGATACTTCAAATATATACATTATTACAAGGTATCAATGAGAATACAATATTTTTCAAGTTTAACTAATTTGTTGAGATCATAATCTCAGTTTTATAAATTTCTTTTTCTACAAGACAAAATCAAACGACGTGATTGGTTAATAAAAAGTCAAAATTGAATTGATTTTGGTCAAACTTTTATAACTTTGGTGGAGAAATTTGGTTGAGAAAAAAAAAACACATATTGTGTTAAATTTGTGAAAGAAAAAAACCTAAAAAAAGATGAAGTAATTAATAAAACTTTAGTTGTTGAATTTTACGTAAAATATATGGAGTTAAGTGTAAAATTACAAGTTTCCATATTTTTTAATAACTTTCAGAAAATAAATAAATAAATAAATAGAATAACCTTTTACATTTTATACCCCGTATACTTTATAATATGAACTTTGTTTAAAATGACATAAGTATTAATATTTGTTTCAGACTTTCGTTTATGAAAATTATAAAATTTTGTAAATATATGTTCAATATTTTTTAAAACTAATATTAGTTTTAAACTTTCATCCATTAAATATTTATTTGCTATATACATTAAATAAAGACTCATATTATTTTATTTTAAAAGTTTAATTTATGCGTACACGGGCTTGAATATTAAATACGGCTAAACTATAATTAACAGAATATAAATATCAAATGTAAGCACGGATTATTGTAATATGAAAATAAATATACGATATTGTACTTATTACAACGATTCATGAATTCTTATTCAAAGTTTATATATGGATATCCGGAAAAACATTTTTAAAAAACTTTACGGAGCATTTTTTACAAAACTAACACATCTTAACCTATCACAAAGGCAAAACTATATTACAAATGAAAAAAAAGACTACCAAAGGAACTAGATTTGGCTCGCAAACATAAGAAAAACCAAATATAAACCCTCTAATATCTAAGCTGTCCAAGAGTGCTAATATCATGAGCACTAATTGAATCAGCCATCTCTTGGTTAACTAGTTGAAAAACTTCATCCTCATCAATGTCATATGGATTATATTCATCCGGATATAAGCTCTCTTTTTAACGCTCATACAAGTTAGGTTCGCGTGTACCACAACTTCCAAATCAAGAAGCCTCTCTAACATGATGCTTCTTGCTTTCTTGCACATTCTTCACTTGATCTTCCACTTGAGTTGTACTCTTCACATATGAAGTACTCAATTACACAGCCCCTTTTTCCTTATTCCGCCCATGATCTTCCATTTGGGTTACAACCTTCTCGTTTGAAGGTATACATATTTCCATGCCAGCTAAGTCATTCACATCAGCAATAGAATGTTTGTAATGATACTATTACAGAATGGAAAAGTTCAATGCACAGTTATCCTCATATAATTTTCATACAATAAGAAAAAAGAAAGATAAATGAATTTGTGTCTGGGGTGTTTAATTCAATGTTCTAAAAGGTGTGAGGCGTGGCGTGGCGGCAAAGCCACGCCTCAAGCCTTACGCGCCTTTGCGAAGCCTTGGCGTTTCTTAAGGTGTGCTTAAGGCGGCAATAAAATATTTATAAATTTATGTATTTATAATTTTATATCATTTTATAAGAGCAATTTCAAATACTAAAGCCCAAATCCCAAATAGCCAGGCCCAAAAACGAGGCCCAAGTAGGAATTAAGTTTTGAAATTACGAGGCCCAAGAAAGAAATAACCCAAATACTTGAAATTCAAGCCTAAATCCATAAATCCCCTAAATGCTTCTAAAAATGGCGCCACGCCTTACCAAAAAGGCGCGCCTTTGCACGCCTTTATGCGCCTTATTCCACGCCTTTTCACACGATGCCTAGACCTCACGCCTTGGTCCATTTCGTGGCGTCGAGGCCACGCCTCGCGCCTTGGCGCGCCTTTTAGAACACTGGTTTAATTTATGGCTATAGGAGATTATGCAATTGCAGAATTAAGGCACGCGTTTCTTCTAAATTATGGTTTTTTTGTTAAGGTCGAGCATGTTGTGTTGCATGTCAAAACCGAATTTTCAGTATGGTTAAAACATGTAGCGTCAAAGCGATCTTAAACACTCATTGTCTTCTTATCTTGAATTTTATGAGGAACTAATGTCAAAATATATGATCAAAAATGTGTTTTGTTACAATTATAACAACTCGATTAGATTTTGAAGCGCCATTCAATGCACTATTCTCCGATATCAACATTAATTTCAAAAGCTTCGTACAATGCACTAAGTTGCTCACAAAGATAACAGCTCGATTAGATTTTGATCATGAAACGCGGGGCCTAAACATGGATTTTGATGCAACATGATGTGGAGAGCGCAATGGAAACGACTAGCTATATATGATAAGTTTTTGCAATCTAGATTACAGGTATGACTCACACATCTCATTAGAAGTTAGGGCCGTTTGGTTTGATGATAAGAATCACAATTTGTATAAGTTTGATAGTAGTGGTGGGCCTCTCAACAATGATAGATTCATACTATGCCCCTTTGATGTATAACCAATATATGGATTTCACCACACTAATTACCATGAAACAAACAAGATATATCATTCCCATACTCATTCCTTCATTCCCATAGGCTGAAACCAAACGCACACAGATTTTTTCATGGGATCAATAAGCCTACTGAGTGTTTGACTTACAAAAGTCAAAGTCAAATACTTATGAGACAAAATTACTCTAAAAAGATATTGAAGGCTAAACAGTGCCAATATGTTGAAGGGTGGTTGCACCGAAATATTCCAGCAAAAGTTATTGTTTTCTTCAAGTCAAAAGGAAAAACAAACTTACATCAAGGTGCCTCAGGATCTTAGTGATATTGGCAATAAAGAAAATCGGTTGAGCACCATCTACATGCTTTGAGTTTATCAACACCATAGGCGAATATATCAATAAAGCATATTTCTACGTGTAATATTATGGGTCATGGAATTTGGTTTTGGAAGCTGCAATTTTTGAGCTTGTAGGCTTCTGAAACATTCCTGCTGGTCGACGCACATGGGCCGTGAACCAGGTTTGGAAACGATATATGTTCAATAGTATTTATACTTTTATACTTTGGGCTACTTTTGACATGTTTTCCTTTCAGCTAAATTTTTAAGTTTTACCCATTTGACCCGTAAAGATAAATGCGCCAAAACTGCTAAATAAATTATTTGTGTTCTGAATTTGCATGACTACACTTACTATTAAGCTCTTAAAAATTAGAGGGGCAATTACATTTATATCCTTACTAAAGTTCAATATTACATCAATATCCTTCTCATTTTTGTAATTACATCAATATCTTTCTCAAACTTTTGTAATTACATCAATATCCTTCTAACTTTTGTAATGACGTCAATATCCTTCTCAAACTTTTGTAATTACATCAATATCCTTCTCAAACTTTTAAATTCTCGTATATATCTCAAAATCAACATCTTCTTTCATCACTCAAGGCTAAAAAATATATATGAAAAAAATAAATAAATATGAACAATAAGTTCTTTCATATATATATATATATCCAAACTTTTGTGATTTGCCATCATGTTCTTTCATCAATCGAAGCCAAAAATATATATATGAACTATATAATTATGATAAATATCAGTGATAAATAATAGTTTCTGAATTTAAAACTAATAGAATATAATTTAATTGATTTCTGGATATATATGAGAAGTTAAAAATTCAGAAAAGTTATTGATGTAACTACAAAAGTTTTATAAGGACATTGATGTAATTATAAAAGTCGGAAAGATATTTATGTAAATAAGAAGGATATTTATGTAATATTAAACTTCAAGAAGGATATACATGTAATTTTCCTTAAAATTTAAAAAAACAAAACAAATTTCCATCATGCTCGTGCATGTCTGCTAGGGCCGTCTCATAGATTTCGGTGGCCCTATGTCATCACCACAAAAAGGCTCTTAAAGACACACACATAATACACATGTGTCAGTAGTGCATGGACTAATTAAACTCAAACCTTATATTTGTGTGTATATATATATTATAGAAGTGCATGAAATTTTATAGCCCTCGTTAAATAGTGGCACCGTGCAACGGCACCGCGTGCACTCCCCTAAAGACATCCCTGCTATCTGCCTAAAGTATGTTCGTCCTGCAGCCATATATGAAGCCAAAAAGTTATAGGTGGGGGAGGGTGACTTTGATAAGTTTTAAAACCACACTACAAATCGTTACATCAGGGGTGAAAACTGTAAAAATAACCATATATTTAAAAAATTTTACACTACAATTTTTCGCTAGGGGAAACGTACCCACCCTGCCCTCTCCTGTCTCCGCCACTGTGTGTACAACGGTTACACGAAAAACTCAACAATAGACAGTTTAATGTTTGTATGCTAAATAGTCGATATAAAGTTTGAAACAAGATGCAACAAAACTATGGGTAAGGATTCAGTGAGAAGAAAACTTAAAATGAGAAGGATGAGAAATAATTATAACCACACATTTGAAATGCATCGACTTGATTTAGATGCATCTCTATTCATTTAGATGCATCCCAATTAGTTTCGAAATTGATTTTGAAGTGAAAACGATGCAAAGTAGTACTAACAACAAAATTGACCCGCAGAGGACGAAAAATGTATAGGATTCGTCTAACTTGATGAAATGCATCTAATATATGTATATGCATATAATTTTTTGCTAGAAAATATATTATGATACTTCTAAAAGACTAGGGATGTATCTAATTCAAGTCGATGCATCTCAAATATGTAGCTATAATTATTTCTCATCCTTCTCATTTTAAGTTTTCTTCTCATTTGATCCTTAGTCACAAAACTATAAGATGAGTAGCTTAAGTGTCTTTATTGTAATTTAATATTATTTTTATTATCTATCAATATAAATGATTCATAAATCCTAGATATTTAAGTAAAAAACCTTCCATATATGAAACAAAAGTTATCTACTCAATCCAATATTTAATACATGTCATTAAAATTTTACATAACTTTATGAAAACACTATTTTAGTCATCTAGATAAATCCATATCCTTTGAATGCATACTAGTAACCCATCATAGGGAGCAAAAAAAATCCAAATCCACCGAAATTTTGATTTAGAGCTTTGTTGCAAAGAAGAATTTGCACCACCCGATTTCGGTGATAAAGCCATAGGTGTAGCCGAAGATGGTCCTGCAGATTGAACTGCTTCTAAAAGACTCGCTGCAAACAAAAACATTCGAAAATTATTTGACCAAAATTAATAATATATTGTGTGCATTAGATCAAAATAAAAAATTTACTTTGAATATGTATTGCAAGATAGAAGACTATGAATCATGAATGAATAGCACACAATAGAACACAATAAAAAGTAGTAAAGAATTGAAGTACTTCTTTTACTTTGATAACCGGAATTTTAAAGATTTTTAAACACATATAATTTTTTATAATTAGATAAAGGATACTACGTAGATGAAAAAATTGATCGTTTGAAGAAACCAAAGTGTATAAATAAAGTAAGTTTGCGTGAAGTCTATAAATACGCAACCAACTTTGTCAAAAAGAACGAAATACGTAACCAACTAAATCTATTACTTGTATCAATAAATACTTTCAAATTTTGATCGATGTACGTAATATTGACCAGATGGTGACCTATTTGACCGGTTAACACTTAGAACACTTACATTATTGGTCCCTGTGGTTTCTTTGACTTTTACCGGTCGTCATTTGACTTTTTTTTTTTTTTTTTTTTTTTTTTTTCAGTTATAGAAGTTACAATAATGGTCCTTGTGATTCTCTTGATTTTCACCTTTAATCCCTTGACACCTCTCTCTCTCTCTCTCTCTCTCTCTCTCTCTCTCTCATTTTTATTCATACACTATTATTTTTACCAATTAATATATACTTCTTTTACCACTTATTCTTTTACACTTATTACACATTTTTTTACACTATTTTTTTATACTTATTGATAGACTATTTTTTTTTTTTGAGTAAATTACACTGTTAGTCCTTAAGCTTTTTTCAGATTTTATACGACATCCAAAAATACGATTTGTTGCCTTTTTGGTCCACGATCTCGAAAATATTACGCCGCTGGTCCAAATTTCTAATGCTCATTAGTTTCGCTCGTTATCTCGGTCCTCACGTGCAGGTCACACGAGGGCAGTTTTGTCCGATCACTTTTTGGTACTTATGACCATAATTCGTGTTTACATCATATTTTTCATGTGACATCAAGTGAAAGTATTCACATTTGTCTGGTAAGGGGAAAGTCTACTTACAAAAACCAACCCGAAACAAACAATAGGCTGGCATGTCGGAGCGCCAGCAGCGAGCCAGTCCCAGTTGTTGGGTCGGATGGTTTTTATCTAATGTTTGTGGTTTTATGTGTTCCGAAGGTTTATTTGTCATAATTAAAACATAAGAAGACCTAATCAATGTTGCCCAACTGATGAGGCGAAAAATGATCCGTTTTTAGGGGGTCATTTAAGCCTGAATCCGAATTTATTTGATCAAATATTGCCCTAAATCGTTCCTTTTGTGATTTTAGGTACTTTGGGAGTGAAATCTGGAAAAGGAAGCAATTCGGACGTTTTTGGAGCATAAAAGTGAAGAAAACGCCAAAGTCTTAATTTTCCATGCTGGGAACAGTAGGTGACGGCGTCAAGAGTAGTTCCCTGACGGCGTCAAGAGTAAAATTCCATGACGATCCAGAAGAGATTTGACGGCGTCATGAAGGTAGGGCGTCAAGAGTAAAAGTCATGACGGCCTGGAAATGATTTGTACTTGACGGCGTCAAATGTAGATCTAGGCAGTCCGAGAATTGTTTTGGCGGCGAGGTGACGGCGTCACCTAATTGGTCTTGACGCCGTCAGACCCCTTTTCCTATATATAGTTTTCTAATTTTTCACATTTAGAAAGAGAAGTTTTGAGAGAAACCCTAAGTACGATTTTGGTGTAACTTTACAGGTTTTTCAAGGGTTCCAACCCCTTGATACCTTGCATGTTTAATCAAGATAAGTGTTCTTCTAATTCAATCAATATGTCTATGTGTTGGTTGTCTATATCATGTTCTTGTCTTAATTCCATCATGCTAGGCTAGATCTATCCTGTGTTTGCTTAGATCTAATAAAACCTAGATGTTAATTATGTGTTGATTACTTGTTTATTCTTGTCTTGGATGAATGATTTATATGTTAGGCTTAAGAAAACTGGCAGATCTCCAATTGGTAACATGCTTGAACGTCTTAAGAAACATGAACCAACGCGCACTAGGTCTTTATTGTTTGTATTTAATGCATGAGCCACTGTTTACAATCCCTATAGTTGTGCTGGGCATGGTGTAGGAGGAGATAAGAGCTCATAGAATTGGAGAGTTATGTGTGCCACCCCATGAATGGTATTAAGGAATACGATCCGTCATCCATGCAATTATAACAAGTAATTAACGTGTAAAAGATGTCTAGGGAGTAGTGAAATCAAAGTAAACACATTTTCTCCAATTACTGCTCACAACCTTAGTATAAATTAGTTTATTTTCATTTCTAGTATTTTATTTTGATTGCATCTTAGTATTGGGTTAGTTGATTAGCAACTAATTCCGCCCAAATCCTTCAAACCCGAGATTTTAAATTGCTTTCCATAAAATATAAAAACACAAAAATAATCATCCCTCACCTTTAGAACTAGTATTTAGGCTTTCTAATCCTAGCGACACTATTCCTAAGCTGAACGATCAATCCCCCGGTACTTGTCACTATACTATACTACAACGATCATGTAACAATTCGCAATTTCAGGTTAACTTTTATTCACTTTTTACTATTCACTTTTTACTATTCACTTTTACTATTCATCTCAAAAATTTTTATTTCATATTCTCGTAAGTTAAACTATTTTAACGATAATCCGAGAATTTGACACTCGTCGGATCATTTCTGCAAAAAACACAAAGCCGTGTCCGAGATTTACTTTTAGGTTTAAACGTCCTTCCAACATCCCGATATATCCATAAAACATTATAAACAATAGAATATGATTTTATATCATTTTAGGACAATTCCAAAAGTTTCGGAATTTTACGTTTTTTAGTTCAGCGTTTTACGCGAATTGCGCGTTTTAGACCCGTGTTTCCAGTTTTTAGTAGGGTTTTCGCACCCGATAGAACCTACCACTCATTTTATATTTTATTATGGACTATATTGACATGTTCTAGCATATTTATAAGTTTCATATTTTTAGGATACCCGGTTTTACGTTTCGTGACTTAAAAACTTACGGTTAGCATTTCCCGGAGTCAAAACTAGCTACATACTTAGGATAATACCATCAAAAACCTAGTCACTCCCCCCTTATCCCATATGAACGTGTATCACAAGCCTTGTTGGCTTGTGATAAGTCTTGAGGACTTTAGGTAGCAAACATGTGTAAAACTTCCTAAGTAAGCTTCCTAAATATCCTAAAAACTAACCTCCTTAATGAACCTTCCTAGGCACCTTCCTTGCACCTCCTCTTCATGCTATAAATACAAGCTCATCTCCTTCCTTTCTTCACCACAAAAACGCCACAACATAAATACCTAGCACCATGATCCTTTGATCTTCAATATACAAGTTACACTACAAAGTTCAAGGTCTTAGTATTCTCTACCTAGTTCTTAAGTTTGTTTGGTGATTCCATGGTTGAATTAGGAGCTACACAAGGTTACTAGGGCTGAAGTTAAATGGTTTTCACAAGGGTTAGATCAAGGCTAGCAAGGGTTACAAGAGTTATGGTGAAGGGTTTACAAGATTAGGTTTAGTGTCCTAGTTCTATACTTGACTTCCTTTCTTTAGAAAGCCAAAAGTTGTAAGCAAACCCTTATACACTTTCTTGCTCAATATCATTTCATGCTTATTATGTTTCTTTCATGCTATATATGGTCTTTGTATTGTGTTCATGATGTTTAAAAATGGATAAAACAAGTATTGGTATACATATGTTAACTTATGACAAGTAAACAAGCAAACTAGTGATTTTTATGGAAAACCACGACCACAATAGTATAACTTTGATATTTGACACTTACTTACTGTTAAAGAGGACTTAACAAGGAAAACATAGCAATTTGAATCACCCAAAACGAGTACACGAGTCAAAAGTTATGACCATTTGAAGTTAGCGAAACCAAAACGGCAAATCTGCCTAAATAGCATTCTGATCAAATTATGATTTTGAAAGTCCCACTTCTGGTCCGATTCATCAAAAAGTTAAAATACGAAAGTTGTCCGGAACGACGTTTTCGTTCAGGAACAAAGAAGCTCGAGCCCTGAAAACGCTTTCCGAGTGATAATTTTCTTCAAAATCTTAACAGCCCATTTTAGACCAAAGTCATTATATTATAGTTATGATTTACTAAGACCAAGAGGTCTAATGACCTAAAGCCAAGACCACAACCATGGCTAAAGCCAAGGTTGAGTCTCAAGACCATGGTAACAATGACCAAGGTCACGGCAAAGCCACGGCTAAAGACCATATAACTTTTAAAGATCAAAAAGCTTATATATATATATATATATATATATATATATATATATATATATATATATATATATATATATATATATATATATATATATATATATATATATATATATATATATATATATATATATATATGTTATCAAATACTACAATAGTAGGGAGCCTCATGTGAGGAGTTCATTGAGTAAGCCGTCGAGACGAGTTGTGGATTTACGAGTTAAAGTGTCCTGGCTCCTCGAACGTTTACTCCATGACTTCTGAATTATGTCGGCCCGAACGGTAGTAAGAGATATACAACTTATACATATTTCATAGACCATTTATATTCAACGACTTACACTATATACTAAGTACTAAATCATGAACATTATGCAAGACATATATAGGCAATTCTTCGTATTCTTAGACGTTACTCAAAACCTAAGTCGCAACGTTCTATTATAGGCTGCTCTTAGAGACTTTCGCGATTCGACTACCACTTTCATTTCTCATTACATAGACTTAAGGTGAGTCATAGCCCCTACTCTTTTCGTACTTGTTTTAACTCTTGGGGGGGATACATGCTCAACTACTTGCTTACTTGTACAAATACTCAAAACATTTATACTTGATTGTTTTATACTTGATTGTCTTATACTTGATGGCATTATACTTGATTTCATACATACATGACTGTCTTTTATCTTTGGGAAGTGGCTCCCAGTAAACTTATATCTTTGGGAAGTGGCTCCCAGTTTTCTTTGGGAATTGACTCCCAGTTGTCCTTGGGAATTGGCTCCCAAAGTGAGGTCTTCGGAGATGAAGTAGAGACTCACTACTAATTGCTTAATTGTCTTGATGAACTTATACACGTCTTATTCATACTATATGTTAGCAGTGGGTTGTGAACACACAGGTTACAAGTCTCTTATGGCGAGACTTGTAACTGAGTGGATTCACGATGCCTTTGCTGTGCGAATATTCTTTTAAGGCTTTTCAACTATTTTAAGACAAACTCTATGAACTCACCAACCATTGTGTTGACACTTTAGCATGTTTATCTCAGGTTAGTAAGGCGATAGCTAGTGCGTGGAACTTAGAGTCAAGCTGCATATTCTGAAGACTTACGCTTTTATCATTTACCATTCAAAACTTTGTATACATTTATGTATCATACTTTGGAATCTCATGTTTGTAACTTTGAATTCATTAATCGAATGGTAACTTTTCAAAACGTCTCATTTAGAGTTCGTTTTCTATACCTTGTACTTTGTATTATGAAGTAGCACCCCAGTGACACAGTCTTCCGCTGCGGTATTTTGGGGGTGTTACAGATCAGGTACACTGCCTGGTGGGGGTTGTAAGCTTCTCAAGATCCCTTGAGAGGTAAAGCCTGTTGCGATTCCCACGCATCAAGTTTTTGGCGCCGCTGCCGGGGAATAGTTATTGTCTAGGTTAGAATTTCTTTTTATTAGGTCTACTTGCTAGATTCCTTTCTAGTAAGATTTTATTTTTATCATTTTTAGGTTTTCTTTAGTCTATCTCATTTCTTTGTGCTTTTGTTCGTAACTCTTTACCATCCGACATCATGGAAGGTGGTAACATCTTTGAACCCATCATCCCACCACAACAAAACCTACCATTAGAACCCCTTAGGCCCCGAACCTTAGGAGAGTATTCCCGACCTAGCCACCAAGGCTACCGAAACACCATTGAGCTCACCGGAGCCAATGTGACCGCCTTGCGATCCGACACCATCCGGTTGGTGCAAAGCGGATGTGCATTCCATGGACTTCGTTCCGAAGATCCAAACCAACATCTTAAGGACTTTCTCAAAATCGTTGATTCCATAGACCTAGGTGTTGAAACTAGAGAGACTACCCGTTTACGCCTATTCCAATTCTCTCTACGGGATCAAGCTAGTCAATGGCTTGAGCGTTTACCCGCGGGATCCATCACCACATGGGATGATCTCACCACTCGTTTCCTTGCTCAATTTTTCCCACCGGGGAGAACTACTAAGCTTAGAAATGACATCTTGATGTTCCAACAACGTCAAAATGAATCTCTTTATGAAGCATGGACTCGTTTCAAGGACTTACTCCAAAAAGTCCCTCATCATGGCATAGACCTTTGGCTCCAAGTCCAAATTTTTTATGACCATATCGACATCTCCACGAGGCGAGCCATTAACCAATCGGCCGGTGGTAAGCTACGTGATCTTAGTGCGGAACAATCATGGGAACTCATAGAAGATCTTGCTCTCTATGACAATGAAAGTTGGAATGATCCCCGTGATTTGAACAAAACGGTCAAGGAAATATCTTTGCCTTCGAACAATTCTAGCACTCCCAACCGTAGGATCATGGAACTTGAAGGTCGAGTCAAGTCTCTCATGAAATCTTACGAAGCTCAAAAACCTTCAAGCCAAGTAAGCAGAATCGCTTCTACATGCAAACTATGAAATGGCCCTCATGAGACTCATAACTGCATGGGACTTCCAAAACGTGCTTATAACGAATTCACATCATCACATGTAGGTCAGGGTCCTCGAACTTCTGGCGAAGCCTATGAGGCATGGAAGGATAAACCTAATTTCAGAGGGTACCAAACGCGAAGCGTATCCTTCAATGACTCCTCACCACTCACTTGGTCCGAGCATTTTCCATCACAAAGCATTCCTAGGCAAAGCTGTGAAGATACTTAAAAAAAATTCATTCTATCTCAAGAATTACAACTCGCTACGCTCGAGGCCAAATTTAGACAACAGCAGGCTGATGTGAACAACAAGATTTGTAATATGTTGACTGCTATCAAAGAGCATGTTGATAATAAGCCCATTCACGTTGATGAGGTTAAATCTGCTACCGTCATGAGTCCACCAACCTCCCCTGTGAAAATAAAAAGTCCTAGCAAGTTATTCAAACATATATCTCCTAAAGGAAAAGAACCTTTCAACCCCCTAGGACCAATCCACTTCGTAAACACCATCACCACGATATCTGCTTCAACACCCAACCCAACCCAACAACAAACTAACAAATTCAGTCGGACAGCTAAAGATGAGACCTCAAGGGTAGACCATGATTCGGCCAGAAAACCTACCAACTCACCCGAGCAATACACCGCGCAAGAATCCGGCAAACCGAATGAAGGGAAAGAGAAATCGGAAGAGCATGAGAGAAATCCAACCATTTTGGGTAAATCTATTATAGAAGAACCCGAGAGAAAAATGGAGGATGTTATTAGTGGGAGTAGCAATAAGACTAAGGAAAGTAACCCTAAAGCTTTCAAGATCCCCTGTACCATTAAGGAAAAGCTCTTAACCGATAGTCATATAGATCCTAGCTTCCCAGTCAACATAATCCCCCTTTCCATATACCACGAAACCTTCCCAGAACGCATTGCGTGCAAGAGAGTAATAGAAAATTTACCAATTAGGATTGGAGAGCTCGTTTACAATACTGACCTCACCGTGGTTGATGACGTGGACCCTCTCACCAATCAAATGTTAACCAACCTTGTCCTTGGGACACCATTTATCAATGAATCGGGAGCAATCCTTGATGAGAAAGATGGTAGTGTATTACTCACCAATGGTGTTAGGAAGGTAATTTTTCGTAGGGATAATGAGGAGGTGTACGAGTATCGTCCCTCTATTGAGGGGAATCTATATGGGTCAAAGGATGGAGAGTCGGGGAAGATAAGACGGCGTGATCCGAATAATCTCAAAATCCCCTGCATGATCGGTCATAAGTACTTCGATAACATCTACATTAATGTATTCCTGCCAAAGAATTTTATGTCATTGTTCCATTATAACAATATCTGCAGATGGGGGATGATTTACAAGGGAGAGAAAGTGGTTGGTAAGGATCATGAAATCCAGGTGTTCGTAGGAAATATGACATTCACTATGGAATTCACGATTGTGGATAACATAGAAGACTATGTCGACCCCAGGTTATCACAAGTAGTTTTGGGAGCACCTTTATGTGAAATCACTAATTTGATAGTGGATGACTTGAACGGAATCATGACCTTCACTGATGGGATTAGGAGGATTTCATACCAAACGTCATACAAGAGAAAAGACCTTAAGGAAATCGGTGACGGGCTTGATAAGATGAGCTCCCAACTTATCTTGTGTGATGAAGATGTTAGGAGAGGGTGTAAAAACATTTCTGATTTATCATGTGGATTCTTTAAGAATGTTAGTAAGCTTGGTGCTAAGTATCGACAAGATGTTTTCGAGTTCGAAGACCGAAGTACTTGCACTATGAAAGCGACACTGGTTTAGAAGACGACCTAGAGAATGGAACCAATGATGAGGTCACGTAGTAACCCATGACCTTGAGTCTAGCTACAAGACTCGTAAATAAAGAAAAGCGCTTCTTGGGTGGCAACCCATGTATTGTGTGATTTTATTTTTGTTTGTTTGTTATTTGTTTCCGTATGCATGCTTTATTTTTATTGTTGGTAGATCATGTTTCTAAACTAAATAGTGGAAATACTTTACTTTGTTGTTTTGGCCTAGTCTTAACTCCACCTAAAGGTATTTTTGCAAAAGATAAGTGTAAGGGGAAACCCCAAATATGTTTTTAAGAAACAAACCGATCATGATTCTCCACAATATTAAATGAACATGTATATTCGTATTTGTTAGAGTCAAATGCTTGTATTGAGTCATAATGAAGTTTTGTAGGATTTTCCAGGAAGTAGGACCAAGTTTTTCCAGAAATTTTCCGGAAACTTAACATAAGAATTTCTGCAGGTCAATTCTGACTGCGTCAGGAGTTTACTCTTGACGGCGTCAGGAGTAAAAATCTGAAAATTTTACCGGTTTTGTTTTTCTAACGGAGTCTTATGGTTTTTGTGAATTATTAAGTTTTATAATCTCCAGGAAATCTGCAAACTTCATTCCACAAGCATTATATCTTATCTTGTTTTCTAGGATTTAGTAACTTATATAGGATGCCGCCGATTTTACGCGAGGTTGTCTTGTCTATTTTGTCAGGTTTTACAGGTTATGTATGACAAGAAGATGATTTATATTCTGGAAGGGAAGCTTTGATTGTTCATTTTCTTGGAGGAAGATTTAACCTGGCCATCCTATTATCCATACCGAGCGAATCAGGGGAGTATTTGATTTCATTCTCTTTACTTTTTCACTTTTACATTCTTCACTTGAACATTGGGGACAATGTTCATCTTAAGTGTAAGGGGAGGGTAAAAAGATGATACCTTACATATGCACTTTCGCTTGAGTTTGTTTTGTTTGATGGTAGATGTGTAATAAAACTATGAGAAATACTTGTTAGTGCAATTTTAGCGCCAAATTTAAAATTTTTTACAACATTTAGGAGTGAAACTTTAGCCATAGCAAGCGTCTCATGGATAGGAGGTTGTATGACTAGCACATAACCGTATATTCAGAAACATTTTCCACCCAAATATGTGAGGTTCGCCTTTAGATTTGATAGGAAAAGCATTTACTATTAGTGCTTATGAGTGTACCGGTAGTATTTAGATTCTAGAACTTGCGTTAGTGATGCATCCCGAGACCGCTAGTGAGACTACATTCGTGTGGTAGGATTTACTACATGATAAGAGGCATTAGGATTACCCTTGTGTTAAACCCGTATTATAATTACTTGACCATTTAAGTCATATTACTTGGCTAGTTAAGTCAACTAATTTTTCCCACACCCTTAACGTTGTACTCATTTTTAGTACACGATACCCCTAGTACACCCCTCCGAGCCTATCTTTTCGTTTCTAACTTTAAGCATCTTACTTAAAGGAAGAATTTTGTTACACCCCACTTAAATGTACAACCAAATCGCCTTAGCCTTCCGTGTATGCGCTCATTTTTAGTGCATTATTGTTATTTGTTAAACCCTAAGTTAACTTTCTAATTAATTACATGGTTGCTAAGTCGAGTCATATCCTTGTACATATTGTTTTGGGACGATTGGGACTCATGGGTAAAGTACTTATTTATGGAGTAATGGGGAAGAACATCATTTATTACCCCCATATGTACGTTAATCTTAAAAGTGCTCCAAGTGTTTTGATTTTCTTAATTCGAGTCATTAGATTAGTTAATTATAAAGTATGTAAAGATTCAAGTGTAAGGGAAATGTTCATTCCCTATGATGTATTATTTTGGATGGTAGGGTAAGAGTGTATGCAAAAAAAAAAAAAAAAAAAAAAAAAAAAAAAAAAAAAAAAAAAAAACGGACTACCATCCCGTTTTCATTCTATGTTCATTTTATGTTTTTGTTATTTCTCATTTATTAGCTTAAGTCGAGTCTAGTCTTGGCTTAGCAACGCCATATTGTACATGTAATTAACCAAGATTGTTAACTCGCCACCAGTAAAACTTCCTTTATCCAACAAAACCGTGTATTTCATATCCATACACCTAACGTTACAACCCTTTAAAAGACCTCTTTGATAGTTTATCCTAGGTGCTTACGCCATGTGGTGGAGGTTTGATCCTTTCCCAAGCCTATGGTAATCTATTTTGCAATGGCAGGTAGTGAGAGATATCTTCCGTTTCCATATTGTAATTTACACTTTATTACACCCGAGAGATGTGAGTATCTAAACACTATTTGTGAGGTGCTTGTGTATGACCTCCGTGCTTGTCTATTGGTCTTTAGTGGAACGATTATTTGTTGTAATTACTTTTATATTAGTGTTAAATGACCCCTAACTTGTCTTTTGAGTAGAATAAAAGCACATTTGCTTGAGGACAAGCAAATCTCAAGTGTAAGGGTATATGATGAGGTGAAAAATGATCCGTTTTTAGGGGGTCATTTAAGCCTGAATCCGAATTTATTTGATCAAATATTGCCCTAAATCGTTCCTTTTGTGATTTTAGGTACTTTGGGAGTGAAATCTGGAAAAGGAAGCAATTCGGACGTTTTTGGAGCATAAAAGTGAAGAAAACGCCAAAGTCTTAATTTTCCATGCTGGGAACAGTAGGTGACGGCGTCAAGAGTAGTTCCCTGACGGCGTCAGGAGTAAAATTCCATGACGATCCAGAAGAGATTTGACGGCGTCATGAAGGTAGGGCGTCAAGAGTAAAAGTCATGACGGCCTGGAAATGATTTGTACTTGACGGCGTCAAATGTAGATCTAGGCAGTCCGAGAATTGTTTTGGCGGCGAGGTGACGGCGTCACCTAATTGGTCTTGACGCCGTCAGACCCCTTTTCCTATATATAGTTTTCTAATTTTTCACATTTAGAAAGAGAAGTTTTGAGAGAAACCCTAAGTACGATTTTGGTGTAACTTTACAGGTTTTTCAAGGGTTCCAACCCCTTGATACCTTGCATGTTTAATCAAGATAAGTGTTCTTCTAATTCAATCAATATGTCTATGTGTTGGTTGTCTATATCATGTTCTTGTCTTAATTCCATCATGCTAGGCTAGATCTATCCTGTGTTTGCTTAGATCTAATGAAACCTAGATGTTAATTATGTGTTGATTACTTGTTTATTCTTGTCTTGGATGAATGATTTATATGTTAGGCTTAAGAAAACTGGCAGATCTCCAATTGGTAACATGCTTGAACGTCTTAAGAAACATGAACCAACGCGCACTAGGTCTTTATTGGTTGTATTTAATGCATGAGCCACTGTTTACAATCCCTATAGTTGTGCTGGGCATGGTGTAGGAGGAGATAAGAGCTCATAGAATTGGAGAGTTATGTGTGCCACCCCATGAATGGTATTAATGAATACGATCCGTCATCCATGCAATTATAACAAGTAATTAACGTGTAAAAGATGTCTAGGGAGTAGTGAAATCTAAGTAAACACATTTTCTCCAATTACTGCTCACAACCTTAGTATAAATTAGTTTATTTTCATTTCTAGTATTTTATTTTGATTGCATCTTAGTATTGGGTTAGTTGATTAGCAACTAATTCCGCCCAAATCCTTCAAACCCGAGATTTTAAATTGCTTTCCATAAAATATAAAAACACAAAAATAATCATCCCTCACCTTTAGAACTAGTATTTAGGCTTTCTAATCCTAGCGACACTATTCCTAAGCTGAACGATCAATCCCCCGGTACTTGTCACTATACTATACTACAACGATCAGGTACACTGCCTGGTGGGGGTTGTAAGCTTCTCAAGATCCCTTGAGAGGTAAAGCCTGTTGCGATTCCCACGCATCACCAACACACATTCTTTGCAGGGGAAGAATTACAAGAACCTAATTAACTCTTGTGATTGTGTCAAGTATCTCTTTCCCTATACCCTTTCTATTAGAACCGAGTCTCTAGGTTAGGTTAAGACTTGATTAAACAATCAAATATTCATTCATTCGATTTGGTTGTAAGGGAAGTCTTGTGTCTTGGTGACCAAGCCTAGATCGTTTGAGATCTAGTTAGGGTTGGATACTTCCGGAGGGAAGTCTTTGTGGTCTTAGTGGGAAGTCGAATCACAAGATTCTTTTGGGTGGTTTCCGAGGGAGGAATACTGTTGGGATAGCTCTTCTTTATGAGCGCCGATCTTAGTGCATATCGGTGGAGTGAAGTTGTAACGGTTTATAGTCCACCGAAAGGATTATACTTAGTGAATAGTATTGTGTCGTGGATTCGCAACTGGACGTACGGATGGTATAAACCCCCCATCTCGAACCAGTATATATCGTAGTGTCTTTTACTTGCTTTATATACTTTGGTTGTGCTAGTGGTTGTAATTGTTGTTGTATAACCACTTATTGATCTTCGAGGCTTGAATTCAATAAACCTCGAAGAAGCCGAAAAGACCGTATCCACCCCCTCTACGGTTCTACACTGCTAGCTATATTATTTGTGTTATGAATTTGCACGACTGCACTTGCTATTAAGCTCTTTAAAATTAAGAAACAAAACAATTTTTTTTTTTGTAAACATAGGTTTCCGACTCGACATTGTGAGCCGTGTGCATATTATCTGCTAGGGCCGTTTCATAGATTTCGGTGGCCCCATGCCATCACCACAAAAGACCCTTGAACAGACACACACACACACACACACAATGCACATGTATCAGTAGTGCATGAACTAATTAAACTCAAACCTTATATTGTGTATATATATAATAGAAGTGCGTGAAATTTTGTGGCCCTTGTTAAGCAGTGGCGCCGTGCATTGGCACTGCTTACACTCCCCTAAAGACATCCCTGCTATCTCCCTAAAGTATGTCCGTCCTGTAGCCATATATGTAGCTAAGAAGTTATAGTCCCGGGGGGGGGGGGGGGGGGGGGGGGGGGGGACTTTGATAAGTTTTAGAAAACCACACTGCAAATTTTTGCTAGGGGGAACGTACCCACCCCGCCCCCTCCTTTCTCCGCCACTGTGTGTACGATGGTTACACGAAAAACTCAACAATAGCCAGTTTAATGTTTATATGTTAAATAGTCGATATAAAGTTTGACACTAGATGCAACAAAACTACTAGATGCAACAAAACTATTAGATGATATAAAGTTTGACACTAGATATTTAAGTAAAAAACCTTCCATATGTGAAACAAAATTTATCTACTCAATCAAATATTTAATATATGTCATTAACATTTTACATATCTTTATGAAAACTGTTTTAGTGAGTTTTTTACCAACTAATCGCTTTAAAATAAGTTATTTACCAATGTGTGGTTTGTTTTATAATATTGACTATTGTACAGTGATTCCTTTTATACTTCCATTTCTTTTGAATCAATCTTGATACGATCTATCAATAGAACAAAATGAAGCCTCCTATTTTATTGTACAAAATTATGAATGCATAATTTTTTAAACTTAGCTGGACATATAAACTACTTAATATATTCACTACATTACATGTTAATAGCTTACTTTATAATGCATCAAATGCGAATAAAAAAGATGTAGCTACTAAAACTACTAAAGAGCTCGTCAATTCACGAAAGTATGTTGAAGTCTTCATAACGAGCCCAAAACAACATTCACATAGTTGGTCCCTTCTTCTTCTAGCATACGTATAAATTAGTATAAACGATAAGTAATGAACAATTACTCTCATTGTTAATGTCATAAATGGTACTCCCTCCGTCCCATTTTATAAGTCCATCTTTGAAAAGTCAAAGTCTTTTTACGCAAAGTTTGACCATAATCATTTTCTTTCGTGTTATGTAATACTTGATGAAAAGTATATCAATGAAAATACATTTAAAACACAAATCAATTTATATATTTTATATCAACTATTATATAACACGAACAAAAATAATTACGGTCAAACTATTAAGAAAAAGACTTTTACTTTTCAAAGATGGACTTATAAAATGGGACGGAGGGAGTAATATATAATAAAACATCAAATTATCAACTATATAAGAATAAACATTGCAAATCAAATAAATTAGCACAATAGATAAAAACGTTCATAACATATACAAAGCTAGTTTGAATAATAAGGTTTCTTAATTTTAACCTTACCCAACAAATAAAGACAACTTGAAACCAAAAACCAAACACTAATTAATCATGCAAATCGATATTAGTAACTTACTATATAACAAGCATAATGAAGTTCCAAAAATGCAATATGTGGCAACAAATACGAATTCTTGAAATAAATTGATTACGAATGCTATTAGTCATATAAGTGAAATCACTAGATAGACATGATATAAAATTAAGTGAATTAGTTGGCAAAAAACTCCTGTTTTAGACATCTTCTTGATAAATCCATTTCTTAACACCCCATCCCAGTAACGCCACTGCAGGGAGAAAAATCCAAAACCAGAGCCATGATTTTGATCCAGAGCCTTGTTGCAAAGAAGAATTTGCACCACCCGATTTTGGTGATAAAGCCATAGTTGTAGCCGAAGACGGTCCTGCAGATTGAACTGCTTCTAAAAGACTCGCTGCAAACAAAAATATTCAAAAATTATTTGACCAAAATTAATAATATATTGTGTGCATTAGATCAAAATAAAAAATTTACTTTGAACATGTATTGCAAGATAGAAGACTATGAATAATGAAATAATAGCACACAATAGAACACAATAAAAAGCAGTAAAGAATTGAAGTACGTCTTCTAAACACATATAATTTGTATAATTAGATAAAAGATACTACGTAAATGTGAAAATTGATCGTTTGAAGAAACCAAAGTGTATAAATAAAGTAGCTCGATTTTCCCACGTGCCAATATTGAACCTTCAGATTAACTAATAAAAGTTTAAAACCAAATGGTAAAATTTCAAATTAATTAAATTTTATGAAAAAAAAAAAAGCATATGGCTTTTGGAGCTCATTTTTATTTACTTTTAAACTTATGTGAAAATTATATGATTGGTTAATATAGTTTATAATCAAGCCTAATATATTTTAAAAAGGGTTAATATGAAATAAAACTATAATTAACCTAACTGTAAAATCCTAAATTTTCATATTTTTAGTAAATTTTGAAATTAAAAAAAATACAACATATACATACGGTTAAGAATATAAAGCTGACACGTACACATGTTATTGACATATACAAATAGGTACACAAGATATATAATTTAATTTTTTAAATAAAACAATTTTTTATATTATTGATACGAAATTAAGTTAACTTTTATCCTAAAAACTCATGTATGTACAAGATTATAATATATATAAACACAAAAATTTACTAAACTTGACTTATGTCAAGATCTTGTACGTATTCAAAACTAAAAACCTATTTTACTTATAATTTTATTCATTCTAGTTTTTATTTTTGTTTTCAAGTCAACTAAAATAAACGTAACTCATATTTATCTCGTGATTCATAAAGTGGCATCAATGATCATCTCCATGCGGCATATGCATGAAACGAGTTTAGTGTTTGGTTGGGCCGTTGCGACTTTCATATTTTGCTTTTTATATATAGTTATTTTTGTTTAATTATTTATGGCTTGACTTAATGTATAAATATATAAAGTTTAACATAAATAATCTCTTTTATATATAAAGAGAAAGAGAAGAAGAGTATATATATTCTCGGGGTATAAAAACCTTTAAAAAAAATAATCTCTTTTGATTGATATCTTTACTAAATAAGGTATGGATCCATTTTTTTGAAATGAGAAATTCCCACTACGGCTTTTGTTTTATTATATAAAAAATATACATCATATTAAAGTATGTAAAAGCATCTTTAACTTATATTTTCATACATTAGATCTTACTATCTCGGTTTGTTCCGTAAGTAACTTTGACAGTTGCAGGAAGGATACATCTACAATATGGATGAATGCCTTTGTGTATGGAATTATATGAAGGAGATATAAGTTTCATAGTCACTATACCGATGTATGTTAGTTTCATACTTTCATGGATACTAATTTTGTTAGACGTTGTGTATCTTTAATTGCTTTGCATGTCATCTTACATTCATAGATAGTTACCGGGAAAATTCTATATCTATTCAACCTAAAACACAAGTTGTAAGAGTATAAGTATGAAATCTAGATAAATAAAATGAAGTGCAGAAATCAAATATTAGAAATAAATTCTCACAAAAATTTAATATAAATTCTGGTGTTTGTTAACAACGGATAATTCTCACAGAAATTTAATAATAATTTTATTGAAACATAACAATTTTACAAAAAGTTGGAATCTACAAGGCGAAACTCGGGTTCGTCTTTAGCCTTATACACTGTAGTTATTGTGATTATTATTATTATTATTATTATTATTATTATTATTATTATTATTATTATTATTATTATTATTATAACATCACTTAAAAAAAAAAAAAAAAAAAAAAAAAAAAAAAAAAATCCCTAATAGGAGTTACAAGAAATTAATGGGGAGCCGAGAGAATAACTGGGCCTCCACACCTCTAGCTATAGCAAAGCTAATCCTACTAAAAATATGTGGAGCAGCCCGTGCTCCAATAATAATAATAATAATAATAATAATAATAATAATAATAATAATAATAATAATAATAATAATATTATTATTATTATTATTATCAGTGTTGCAAAAAAAGGTCTACAAGGCCGATTAATCACCGATTAGTAGCTATAAGGCCACCGACCTTGCCGATTTATGTAACTGGGTCAAACACATAGGTCAACCGTGGTCAACGGAGATCAACGGCGGTCAGTGGTGGTCAAACTTTCCGGAAACCTATAAATCTTGCCAGAAGTACCAAAAACTCACTGTAAACTTATTTTGATCACTTATAGTAACTGTTTAAGTCTATCACAAGTTGATTTTTACAAAATACCTTGCCAAAAATACCTAAAACTCACCGGAAATACACAAAACTTGCGAGGAATAACCAAAATTTGTCAGTATTGTCAATCCGATTAATCACCGATTAATCCCGCCTAGACCGATTACAAGCTACAAGGTGGTCAGCCGCCCGACTACCGATTCGCGATTTTTGCAACCTTGATTATTATTATTATTATTATTATTATTATTATTATTATTATTATTATTATTATTATTATTATTATTATTATCACTTTTTGGAAAAGATCTATATCTAAAGAGTTTCAATTCTCCACTATATTTTTTCATTGTACCAAAAATTGAAAATGATTTTATTTTCATTTCTCTTATCTCAATTCCTTTTTACCAAACGTGCTCTAAAGTATGTATTGAAAAAATATAGAATTTTGAAAAGATAAGTGACCACGTCTTGAAAAATCTTTAATAATGTTGCAAAAAGGTGCGACATTATTAAAGATTTTTAAAACGACTACTAAAGATAAGTGACCACGGCTTGGTTAGCACATATAGATAATTAAAACAACTACTAAAAAACACATATAAACTTGATCCTCATTACTATCAATAATAATAACACAGAGAACTGCTTACGTATATATTTATCTAGTGAACCATGCATAAAACCGCAAGTAGAAGTAACAGAAGCCACTCTCGTCATATTCAGATCAAACCCTAACTCGACATTCCTCTTCAAAGCTTCAGAAACACAAGTTGAATCAACTTTACACACATCTTTAACCCCCGAACAACAAGAACTAACGGGCTCAGCCATGCGTGATCCGTTTTGAAGATACGGTAAGCAATTAATCATCTTAAACATCAATGTGTGATCACACGGTGGTGGCTTTTGCGGTGCTGGAGCTTGTGCTGGCAGATGTGGGCGGCTTGCGGTGGCATTCGAGAACAAATAAACTGCCGCAAAAGCAAAAAGAATCTGTGTGAAGTTCGACATTGTTAAAAGGATTTTTTTTGTTTGGATGGGGTTTATATAATAAATTCTATGGAAAAAATATTGGTCGTATAAAATAAAATTAAACTCATATTCTACCATATTCGTAATATATATCTACAAGTTATTTACTTTACATATTTACAACAAATTAACGATGGCACATAAGTATTTCATATAGTTAAATAAAGATGTAATCCATATAACTTTGTTGCTAAAAACAATTCGTTTTTAACTTAACTTTTTGTTACTGCTTCATTGTAATTATAAGAGAGTTTGAAACATAATTCTTGGAAAACCTTACGACGCAATTTGCCTTAATATAATTTTGGGCGAATGGCTTGATAATGTATCATTGTTGTCATGATTTCTTTCTATATGTATCCAACAAACTTTTTTTTTTTCTATTCTATGTACTAATTTATTTTTATTTTTGTATTTTTTGTATTTTTTTTATTTTTGTATTTTATGACCATTTTGCATTTCATTTTATTAACTCAGGTGGGGCAAAATTGTCATAAAATACAAAAAAAAAAAAAAAAAAAAAAAAAAAAAAAAACTAAAAAATGCAAGTTAGTACATAAAATAGCAAGAAAATAAAAAGTTCGATACATATAGAAGGAAATCATGACACCTATGATACATTTAAAGGCTATTAGCCTTATAATTTTCATACAAAAAGGAAAAAAATAAAGAGAACTAAATTTTTTATCAGCCGTGTTTAATTTATGGCTACAGAAGATGTTGCACCTGCAGAATTCGGGCATGCGTTTCTTCTAGATTTTGGTTCATGTCAAAACTGAATTTTTAGTATGGCCGGCCGGGTTGATACATGTAGCGTTAAAACTATCTTAAACACTCATTGTCTTCTTATCTTGAATTTTATGAGTAACTAATGTCAAAATACATGATCAAAGATGTATATAGTTACAATTATAATGTATTCTCCGATATCAACATTAATTTTCAAAGCGTCATACAATGCATTGAGTTGCTCACAAAGATAATAGCTCGATTAGATTTTAATCATGAAACGCAGGCACTAAACATGGATTTTAATGTCGCATGATGTGGATAGTGCAATGGAACGACTAGCTATGATAAGTTTTTGCAATCTGGTTTACAGATATGACTCTCACATCTCATTAGAAGCTAGATTTTTTCATGGGATCAATAAGCCGATTGAGTATTTGACTTCAAAAAGTCAAAATCAAATATTTAAGTAACGAAATTACTCTAAAAAATGTTAAAGGCTAAACCGCGCCAATATGTTGAAAGGGTGGTGGTTGGTCAGTACCATGATGAACCTTCAGTCCATTAATGTTATCATATGTTGCACCGAAATATTCCAGCAAGAGTTATTGTTTTCTTCAACTCAAAAGCAAAAACAACCTTACACCAAGTTAACACAGTTGATTGTTGTTATTTGTTATGACAACCAGGGGCGCAGCTTCTAAGGGGCGGGAGGGGGCGGCCGACCCCCCGAAATTTTTTTTGCGATGTAGGGGTATATGGTTTTCGTGTAGAAAAATTTCGGTATTTTCGGTTTCGCCCCCCCAATTTAATTCGGTTTCGACCCCCCATAGTGTTAGGAAAAAAAAAATTTAGATCCCGACCCCCCACTCGAAATTTCCAAGCTTCGCCCCTGATGACAACAAAGGTGCCTCTGGATCTCCGGCGATATTGGCAATAAACAAAATAGATTGTGCACCATCTAAATGCTTTGAGTTTATCAACACTATAGGTAAGTCTTTCAATAAGCATATTTCTAAGTGTGCTATATTATAGGTCAAGGAATTTGTGATTTGGAAGCTACAATTCTTGAGCTTGTAGGCTTCAATAACATTCCTGCTGGTCGACACACATGGGCCGTGAACCAGCTTTGGAAACAATATATGCTCAATAGTATTTATACTTTTAGAATTGTAGGGCTACTTTTGACATGTTTTCCTTTCAGCTAAATTTTTAAGTTTTACCCATTTGACCCGTAAAGATAATTGCGCCGAATCTGCTAACTATAATTTTTAATTTATGGTTTGATTTTCTTGATAAATTAATAGAGACAATGTCAGTAGCTTCTTCGTGCGACGGATGCTTTGACGAGGTTGAGGACATCAATAGAGGATGATCTTCTGTATGATTTTTGGACGATAGATTTGAGGGACGCTGCACTCGAGCTTGGGCAGATATGTGAAGATATATCTGAAGAAGTTTTGACTAATATTTTTGTTAAATTGTGCATTGGTAAGTAGCTAGATATATCTCTTGTAGTTTGGAATTTAAGTTTTGATGAACACGGCACACACTAGTACAATGGAAACCTCCGGCGTCGACTTTTTTTTAACCGTGCCGACGTCATGACGTCGGCAACATACCTCCTCGACGTCATGTCGTCGGCAACAACTAGTCGACAGAGCCGCGTCGGCAACGCCCCTACCAATGAATAACGCCGACGACAGTGCGGGACCCACACGCTTTTTGGTCAAACGAATGGGTGTGTCCGACATTTTGTTACCGACGTCAGGTCGTCGGTAATGTAATAATTATTTAACGCATTAATTAGATTAACTTAATTTAGTCAACGAAAGTCAAAATTTTTGTAAAATGGTGCCGACGACATATAGTCGGTACCGTTTGAAATTAGTTAATATGTGTGTTATATTACCGACGACTTGTAGTCTGCAAGGTTTGGAAATAGTTAATAGGTGTGTTATATTGCCGACGTCATATAGTCGGTACCGTTTGAAATTAGTCACCATTTTGCGTTATTATGCCGACGCCCTGTAGTCGGCACCGTTTGAAAATAGTTAATATGTGTATTATATTGCCGACGACATGTAGTCGGCAAGAAGTTATACTGCAGCTGCACTGCAGCCTGCGCAGCTGCCCTGCCCAGATTTTTGCCGCAAAATTGTGCAGCAAAAATCTACCAATTCCAGTTTCATGTCCTGCTCTCATAACAACACATTCCAACACAAAACAATGGCTAAAACGACTATAAAGTTTATAACGGCTAAAACGGTTATATATAACCACTAAACAATTAATAAACTATACAAAACGGCCATAAACTTTATAACACCCTCAAAATACATCGTAAAGTTTACAAAACGGGTGTTATAATCGCTAAACGTAGCTACTATATCTACAAATGTTGCAATATCCTAAGTGTTCAAAGATAATAAGATTGGGGTCGTCCGGACATAGTTCAAAGACAAAACAACACAAAATAATACCTCTACAGCCCATCGTCGTCATACAGCCCCTCGTCGTCATCCTGATCATCATCAGAACTCCCGCTGCGAGAGCCACTCCCGCTGCCAGATCCACTCTCGCTGCCAGAGCCACTCTCGCCGCCTGAGCCCTTCGCGGGAGCGCTTGCGCCGCCTCCAGCTGCATGACGAGAACCACTCTGGCTAATAAACGCCTCCCATGTTGGGTTTGTCGAGACAAAACGTGTCAACAACTCAAGCTGCTTCTCGGTTTTCTTGGCTTTCTTTCTTTCTTTCTCCTTCTCTTTCTTAGCTTCATCCACTATCGTTTTAAATTCATCAATCTTCTTCTGAGCTTCAGCAAGCTTCCTGTCAAGCTCGGACGTACCTATAAACGAAATAATCAAAATTTAAAAACGGTCATTTCAATACATAAGATTATCCAACTTTAAATACCTATAAACGAAATAATCAAAATTTAAAAACGGTCATTTCAATACATAAGATTATCCAACTTTAAATACCTGGTGGAGCTGGAGGCGGCAAGTCTACCCGTGGCCTCTTCAAGAAGGGTACCACCTTGCCGATGCCGGGTATATGACCACGCTGCTTGCCCCCGATTACCCGAGCAAATATCTCCTCCTCCGTGAGGCACGGCTCGTCTGCCGGCATATCGGATCTAGGCTCCCGTAGTCGGACCATCTCTTCCTGTGTAGTTGAAAAAAAATGAGAAAATTAATATATTAGTCGGGTTAATTACTAGATTATGTTTCAATAAATCACTAAGTGCGTGTTTGGAAAAAAATAAATAAATAAATAAATAAATAACGATACTTACAAATCGAGCACGAGCCTCGTCCTGCAACCAAACACCATTCTTGAAGTGGGTGTCAAGATAGGTATCGAACATGGACGGATACCGGTGGTCCTCGCTGTTCTCGAACTGTATAAATATATACACATGCATATAGGATGAAACAAATTAAAATGACTAATCAAACACCATATATATTTTATTTAGTATAAATACTTTTAATTAATATATTATTAAAATTAAATAATCTTATAAAAATAAAATGTGTCTTACATATTCGTGTCGAGATGCGGCAAATGATTTCGAACCGTGGCGGCTGAGAATCTTGTTCTTCTTTCTATTCTCTTTGTTCACAGCCGATCGTGTCTGGGCCTTCTCCGTCATGTACTGGTCGACATACTTGTTCCACTCAGCCGGCTCCAAGTTCGGAGGAGGATTTCTTCTGATCTCGTCCACTCTCGCAGCCCCACCCTTTCTCGTAAAGTAATCGCGTTTCAGATCATATTTATTGTCACGGTATCGGGTGGCGAAATATGCTGTGAGCGCCGACCGAATGGTCTCCCACTCCGGTCTGGTGTGGTGGCGCTCCAAATCGAACATACGCTGCAATCAAATATAGTTAAAATTAATATAAAGATATAAATAAATAAAAAAATGTTAATAAATGTACACATTCAAATAATTAAATATAGAGATATAAATAAATAAACAAATTTAAATAAATATGCACATTTAAATAAATAAACACGGTAACATAACAATATATATAAAAGGAAAATGAAATAACTGATCCCGACGCTTGGAAGGAAGTTAGCCGTCAGCTCCGGTTCTATTTCGTACCAGGTGTCATAACAAAGCGGCAGCTGTCGAATGAGCTCGCCGACGTAATTGCCAAACCATGCTTGGTTCGGGCCCACATGAGTGTAAGTCCCCTTATCACCAATCTCAAAGTCAATAGACTGTAGGCCACGAAGTCTCACGGCAGCCTTGAGCTTCACATTCTTATTTTCTTCGCGTGGTCGTTGCCTACCGCCATTCTGACCTCCCCTACCCCTGCCTCCCCCCCTGGCCCGACCTCCTCGGCGGGGTCGCCCTGATCCTGCAATTGGAGTGAGTGAAAACGTCATAAAGTAACTTATATAGATATATGTATATATATATACACATATATCTATATATATACATAATATGTGTGTGTATATATATATATATATATATATATATATATATATATATATATATATATATATATATATATATATATATATATATATAATCTAGAAATTCTTACCACTAGCACGGTGCCCGCCCTCAATCTGACGGGTAGGGGAAGGTGGTGGATCATCGGCACCGTCACCACCATGACTCCGTGCAACTGCTGCTGCCATCTGTAAAAGTACAAGTTGAGTAACATATAGAAATTCGGGAACAAATTAACATAAGCATGCACACATTCAAATACATACACATTCAAAAGAAATATACACTTTTAAACAATCCATAACAATTTCGTTAAAATAAGTGTCGTTTTACAAGTTACATTTTAAGATCAATCTGCACAATCAAAATCACTATCATAAACAACATTAGTCGCAACTTCAACTTCATCATCAGAATTGTTTGCGACTTCATTATCAGAATATGCTAAATCATAAGGATCGTCGTCTTCATCATCAATAAAATCGTCGTCGTCATCAACAGGAATGATTGGTGGTGGTGGTGCCTCAACTAACGTTGATTCACCATCGATATTTAAGGTTCCAGGTTCCAAATCATTCAAATTAGCAGACAGTTGGAGATCGGATGAGTTGTTGCCATGTATCACATCATCATCGTCTTCTACCACGATGACATCCCAGTTTGTGTTGTGATTTACTTCTTGGACGACCTTCCAATGGAGTGGTCGTCTGGCAGGATCTTCAAGGTAGAAGACTTGTTTTGCTTGTGTTGCGAGAATGTAAGGTTGATCTTCGAACGCATAGCTACATGCCAAAATTTGTGTCATGTTGTTTCTAGTGGTAAAACGTTGGACTCTACGGTTTTTGTTGCTTAAGTCGAACCACTTAACTCGAAACAACACAACTTTGAACTGGGAATATGCGAACTCCAGAATATCTTCTAGTTGACCATAATACATTTCTCCCTCCTTCTCACCAGGTGAACAAATTCCGCTGTTCTGAGTTGTACGTTTTATATCGCGGCTGTGTACGAAAAACCTCACACCGTTGACTACGCAAGAGTTGACTGAGATTGGGGTCGGTGATGGTCCACAAGCCAAAGCGAATAAGTCGGGAGTACAGCTTGGGTCATCGGCTATGTAAAGTTTACGGATCTATGAAAAAAGATAAGAATAGATGGAGATGAGTAATAGTCGTTATTTATACATGGAAATACATACATTAAGTTTACCTTCGTCTCAAACCAGCTCGGAAATGCTTGTTGCATGTCGATATTAGGAAATTCGCTGAAAATGTTCATGATATTAGAATAAATCGAAAAGATAACTTGGGAAACAGAAATTTCAAAATATAAACGCATACCTCTCGAACTCGTCCATGTACTTGTCGATCTCAGGACTGTTGTGAAGTACATACCATATCACTCTCTTCATTTCTGGGAGACCTAACTTAATCAATGTCTCTTTACCAGAATTGGTACATAGTGATCGGAACACCTGGAAATCACTGGTTGGGCGAGGACGGTCCTGAGATGCAGCGGGATGATTAAATTTTGTCCCAACACCACAAAAATAACGAGAACAGAAAGTTAATGCTTCATCTGCAATATAACCCTCCGCTATTGAACCCTCCGGCTTAGCTTTATTTCGGACATAGTTTTTAAGCTTCTTCATGTATATTTCAAATGGATACATCCACTGGAATGAAACAGGACCGCCTTGAATAGCCTCTTCAGGTAAATGCATAACCAAGTGAATCATAATGTCAAAAAAAGCAGAAGGATATATTTGCTCGAGACTGCACAAAATACTGATCAACTGGTCTTTAGCTTTCTCCATGTCTTTCACCATCAAAGTTCGGGCGCAAATTTGCTTAAAGAAGAAACAAAGCTCGATCAATGGTGTATAAGTCTGTGCGTCCAAGTATTGCTGAAGTCCATAAGGAAGTAACCGTTGCATCATTATATGACAGTCATGAGACTTCATGCCCGTTATATTGTTATCATCTTTGGTCACTTTTGACTTGAACTTGGAACCGAACCCATCTGGTAGCTTAACTGTTTTGATGTATTGACAGAAGAGTTTTCTTTTATCGGGTGTGAAGGAGTACTTTGCATGAGGCTTCGAGCACTTCCCGTTTTTTTTGTTTCCGAGCCACAACTCCTGTCGAATGCCCAGAGCTTCCAAATCTTGTCTTGCCTTCGCGGTGTCTTTAGATTTGTCATTCATTAACAAGGTGTTCAAGATACTCTCTAACACATTTTTTTCGATATGCATGACATCTAAATTGTGTGGTAGAGAAAGAAATGACCAATATTTAAGATCGTAGAAGATAGACCGTTTAGTCCAGTTCAGCTCGTCGTCATGATTACGTTTTATCTTCCCACCCCCATAATCCGAATGTTTCCCCGGCACACGTGTGGGCAATTTCGCAAGTTGAGTCAAGATATCAACTCTGGTATCTTTTCTAGGAGGCTCTCTATGATCGGGTTCACCACTGAATGTAGTATCGTCCCTCCTCCATTTATGGTTTTTTTTTAAGAATCTTCTATGACCAACATAAGCTGTTTTGCTTATCACACGCGTAGCCGGAGTGTCTACTTTGCATGTAGGGCAAGCGAAGTAACCTTGCCCTTGCCAACCAGACAAACTACTTCGAGCAGGAAAATCATTGATGGTCCATAAAAGCATCGCTCTCATGTGGAATTGAGTGCCTGTAGCAACGTCCATAGTCAAGATACCTGGTATTTTCCATAATTTCACAAGGTCATCAATCAAGGGCCTCAAGTAAACATCGATGTCCTTCGCCGGTGATTTAGGGCCAGGAATCAACAACGTCAACATCAAAGAAGTCTCTTTCATGCATAACCACGGAGGCAAGTTGTATGTTGTTAATATAACCGGCCACATGCTGTAAGTCTGACTAAGGTTTCCGAACGGATTGAAACCATCAGCAGCCAACCCTAATCGAACGTTTCGTGGTTCTATAGCAAAATCCGAATATTTATTGTCAAACTTCTGCCATGCTTCACCATCAACCGGGTGTTGCATCTTACCGTCCGTAGACTTTCCAGTAGCATGCCAAGTCATATGTTTTGCAGTGTGAATAGACTTGTACAAACGTTGTAGTCTAGGAATGATAGGAAAGTAACGCAACACCTTGTTAGGAACTTTCTTCCCCGTTGTTTTATTGTCTTTCCATCTACTCGTTTTGCAAACCGGACAATACTCCAAATCTTCGCCATCCCCCCGATATAGAAAGCAATCATTTTCACAAGCATGTATCGACTCGTACCCTAACCCGACCTTTTTAAATGTCTTCTTTATATGATAGTATGACGGTGGGAGATTGTAACCTAACCTGGGCGGAAATACCTCCTGGAGAAATTTTAGCGTTTTGTTAAATGAAGTATCACTCCATTTACCGCTGACCTTGAGATGTGTAAACTTTGCCATAAAATCCAATGTTGTCATAAAGTCACAACCCGGGTACAGAGGCTGGTTGGAACTTGCAAGTAACTCTTCATACTCGTTACGCAGAGGAGGTGTCGCTGCTTGAGTAGGCTCGTTACTTGTCTCGCCAATATTTCCGTGAGTCGGCTCATTATTCGAAGGAATATCAAGAATAGCATTTTGATCATTATTCGGAGGAATATCAAGAATATCATTTAGGCACGCACCCATGTCACTCATCTCACGTTGTGTTGTGTTATCAAGAATAGCATTTTGATCATTATTCGGAGGATCCGGTTCACCGTGATCCTTCCATTGTGTATAAGTTGGGTCCCACCCATTTTGACCTATGTGGTTTTTAAGACCTTCGAGAGATACCCATGGAACATTACAACAACGACGACACGGACATTTTATTTTTCCGGAATTATTCAATAACTGTTTGCAATGATGGAGGAAGGCGGCAAGACCATCAAGAAATTCTTTTGAACCACGATGATCTATACGGGTCCAACTCTTATCAATTATCATAACTGCATTTTTATGATGCAATCGGTTATTATATGCATTTAATTAATGATTACGAGTTGTTTTGTTCACCTAGCGCAACTATGGAAGGCAATCCTAACCCACTCTTTGAATGATTCGTCCTATATATGAATATGTATAACTGATTTACTATTTGAGAAAATTTCGGCAGCATTTCCCCTCAACTCCCCAAATATGTGCATTAAGATGGACATATTCGTAGGAGTAAAGGAGAAACACTGTCGAAATAATCTCAAATAGTAAATCAGTTATACACATCCATATCCTAAATGAGACAAAACATTCAAAAAGCAGTCCCAAACAGGGGACTTTCCGAAATTAATTTCTAATAAATTAATTTCGGACGGGTTTTCTATAGGATGATTAACTTCGGACGGGGACTTTCCGAAATTAATCACTAAAATCCTAAAACATTCACAAAAGTCTAACAATAGCATATATTTTAAGTTAAACAATTAGAATATAAACAATTATGAAATATAAGCCGAAAACAAAACAATATAAGCCGAAAACCAATTATATAGTTACTAACAAACACACTCTAAAATCACACTATTTTTTTTCTTTCTTTTACTACCTTGCTTATTTATTTTTTTTTTACTTATTTTGCAACTATTTAATACATACCTTGCTTATTTATTTTTTTTTTTACTTATTTTGAAACTATTTAAGTTAAAAAGTTTCAAAATAAGCCATAAAAATTAAGCTTGTGAAACATAAGCCGAAAACCAAACAAACCATAAGTCCGTTATATAAGCCGAAAACCAAACTAACCAATATATACTAACCATATCCTACGGCTAGTTCAATACCTACGGCTAGTCCAATATATACTAACCATATCCTACGGCTAGTTATATAAGCCGAAAACCAAACTAACCAATATATACTAACCAACTAACATTTAACCAAACCCACCCAATATCCTACGGCTAGTTCAATACCAAGTCCCCCAAGGTGCTATTTGCACCGTGGGTACACAATATCCTACGGCTAGTTCACATTCCGCAACACTATACTAGTAACCAAACTATACATACGGCTGCAATCACTAAACTAGTATAAATAAGAAGAAAAAAAAAATTAAAAAAAAAGGAATACATACCGGCTGCAATCAGCTGTGGTCTCGGCTGTGGCTCGGCTGTGGTCTCGGCTGTGGCTCAGCTGTGGCTCGGCTGTGGTCTCGCCTGTGGTCTCGTCTTGGGCTCGGGCTATAATAAAAGAGATGCAATATATAATGGTTATATCAAAATTTAAAAAAAAAAACTGTTGTCATCGACATGTCGTCGGGATACCAAAAGTTAATAAAAAAAATAAAACGAGGCTCTCACCCTGCTGTTACCCTCGGCTCTCACCCTCGGCTCTCACCTGCTGCGACTGTAACAAGATTTTAATAACAATTTTAGTAACAAAATTTAATACCAATTTTATTAACAATAATAATAACAAATTTTAATAACAACAATAATAATAACAAATTTTAATAACAATTTTATTAACAAAATTTGCTCACCTGCTGCTGCTGCTGTGTCGGAGTGAAGAAGAAGAGAGGTGGGGAAGAAGAAGAATTAAAAAATGGAGGGGGTAGAGGAGAGAATTAAATAATGGAGGGGGTAGAGGAGGAGGTGCACTGTGGTGCGAGTGTCGGAGTGGTGGAGTGGTGTGGTGAGCTGTGGAGTATAATGTGGTTGGGGTGGAGGAGTGGTGGAGAAGTGGTGGAGGAGTGGTGGAGGTGTGGTGGAGGAGTGGTGGAGGATTGGTGGTACAATCGCCGGCAGAGGGGGGGGGATGGTTTTTTGATGGTTCGAAAATTATGAGCAATAATTTTGACCAGATCTGGTTTTGGTATTGCTTTTTATTATCCCGTCGACATGTCGACGGTAATATTACAAGAATTTTTTATATTATTACTAATACCGACGATATGTCGACGGTAATATTACAATATTTTGTCGTTTGCGTTTGGCGGGACGTATAAAATTTTCACGAAATTTTGGCGGTTTTATTCCCATCGACATGTCGACGGGAAAATAGATTTTATTAATAAAAAATGTTTATAATAAATACTTTGTAAAATTACTTTATTATAAATACTTGTATAAAATTACTTTAATATAATTAAAAAAAATTATTTATTATAAATACTTTTATAAAATATTAAAAAATAAGTTTTATAAAATTAATAAACTAAATTTATATAATTGAAAAAAATTATTTATTATAAATACTTTTATAAAATTAAAAATATATATATATATTTAAAATTAATTACTTATGTTATAATTAAAAAAATCATTTATTAAAATATAAAATAAAATAACGAACGAGTCGAGATGCAATGGTTATACATGATATGTAAAACGAACGAGTCGAGATGCAATGGTTATACATGATATGTTAAACGAACGAGTCGAGATGCTATGGTTATACATGAGATGTTAAACGAACGAGTCGAGATGCAATGGTTATACATGAGATGTTAAACGAACGAGTCGAGATGCTATGGTTATACATGAGATGTTAAACGAACGAGTCGAGATGCTATGGTTATACATGAGATGTTAAACGAACGAGTCGAGATGCAATGGTTATACATGATATGTAAAACGAACGAGTCGAGATGCAATGGTTATACATGATATGTTAAACGAACAAGTCAAGATGCTATGGTTATACATGATATGTCTCATCTCACTATATCTATCTCTCTACCTAACACCTTATCCTCACAATATAAACACACACACACATACTCATCTCACTATATCTCTCTCTCTCTATCTCTCTTTAGCAGTTTCTGTTTTCTGGCGACACCAGCATTTTCCGGCCGCCGGAATCTTTTTCTGGCCACCACCTTTTATCACCTCAACTTGTAGATCGGGCCACACCGGTCACGATTCAACCACTCAACCTCAACCACAAACATACATTGTTATCATGGTGAAGAAGATGGCAGAATTTGAAGCTTTTCCTTGTCCTTGTGAACGAGGAGACGTGGTTCTGCGAGAATCGTGTAAATCTTACTCCCGTGGTAAACTATACTATGCGTGTCCTTTCTCGCAGGTGAACAATTACATATTTTTTCTTTAAATAATTTGGTTAGTTGTTAAAAATAATAGTTTTTACTCTTTAACAGCCTGGGACGGACGACCATGGATGTAAGTTTTTTTTATGGAAAGAGGAACGACTCGCCAAAATGATGATCGGTTCTCTGGGAGCTTCAACATCAAGAGGTTCTGGATCTGCTCCAAAAAGGTGCTCAAACTGTCATGAAAAAAATCTTAGAATAAACTTGCTGGAGGCACAAAAACAGGTGTTGGAGGCACAAAAACAGGTGTTGGAGGCACAAAAACAAGTGTTAGAGACAAAATTAAGGGTGCTGGAGGCAAAACTTGACATGGCAACGTATCCCAACCACGACCACGCATGTCAGTCGGATGCAATACTCCGTGACCTTGTAGGTGACATGGATAAATTTCATATGTAGTACTGTTATCATATCGTTGTTGTTGCTGTTGTTTGCTGTTGTTGTTGATGTTTTTGACGTTTAATAAAATGTTGTTGTTGTTGTTGTTGTTGTGGAGCAATAATTAGAACTGAAGGAGCAATAATTATCAAACACAAAGGCAAACTGTTTATTTAAAACAAGCAAGAGTTCTTAACCACATGCATTTTCATACAGACTCAAACTAAACAACTCGACAACCAAACTAAACAACTCAACAACCAAAGGAAACAACTCAAACTAAACAACTCGACAACCAAACAAAACAACTCAAACTAAACAACTCGACAAACAAACGAAACAACTCAAACTAAACAACTCGACAACCAAACGAAACAACTCAAACTAAACAACTCGACAACTAAAACAACAGATCAAACGAAACAACCCGTTTATTTTTTTTTCCGGCTACTTCCCGCTTTACTCGAACTCGCACCATCTTTTCCCTTCCTTGCTCTCATTTCCTTGATATGTGCAAACGTAGCTTCAAGATTTGTGATCCTATTTCCCAGATTATCAAGTTTTGTTTCCAACGTACTTTCAGCTTCGTCGTCACCTCCAACAGCAACAACTTGAGCTTCAGCAGCAGCTTGAGCTTCAGCAGCATCTAGCTCGTCCATGTACTCTTTGTAGTACGGCTTTTTCCTACACCATTCGATAATCTTGTCTCTCATCCACGGTTCAGCATCCTTAAAATCACCATATTCCTCATAAACTGCATGACTAAAAGTTAACATAACTTCATTAAAGAGGAGCTCGTGTGACAAGATTTTTGAGTACTCCTCTTCAACTGTGCAACCACGCCAAGTCATGTGTGTATTGTAAGAATTGACGATTGAATTATTTGTGAGATGTGTAAAATGAGACGGAAATAATTTTGTGAAAATGTATATGTAGATGTGTAGGTAAAAAATGAGACGGGAATATATTTGTTAGGTTATATATAGCCTGAATTTTGGGAGAGATATTACCGTCGACATGTCGACGGGAAAAAACGCGGGAAAATTCCCGCTCAATTATTGCCGACGTCATGTCGTCGGCGTAGTTAAGGCAGGAAAAAACCCCGCCCAATTATTCGCTATAAATCACTAAAGGGAAAAAACAAAATTTTGACTCAAATTGTTGCCGACGTCATGTCGTCGGCGTTTTTAAACTAGGGGCTATTAGTTATTAATCATTTGTTAATCCCACGCTAAACACAATTATTTGTGTATTTATCTATCACCGACGACATGACGTCGGCACGTGTTTTGGCGGTCAAATTCCCGCCTTTTTTTTCACCAGGTTTATCAAAAGTCAAACATGGTGTTATTATACCGACGACATGACGTCGGTATAATTCAAGCTTAAAAATTCAACGCAGCCTTGCCTGGGTCAAGCCAGTTTTTTGTCGTTTAGCGTATGGTGCCGACGACATTGAGTCGTCGGCATTGCTGTCGTCGCCTGTCCTCCTGATTCTTGTAGTGACAGTAATATGTTTTTAGTGGTTTTTCTATGTTTATGTGTTACTTATTCATTACTAGAAACTTGGTATCAATGTAAACAATTCAACTAGCAATTTAGATATAAAACACACAATTACCAAAAAACTAAAATAACCGCAATCACTTGTATCACAACCAATATAGCGAGCACATAGAAAAATTTAAAGTTATTAGATGATAATCAAACTCGGAATTCCAGTTTGTTTAAAAAATATAGAGAACGTACCAAAATACTCGTTTAGAGAAACATCCATAAAACCGCAAGTAGAAGCAACAAGAGCGACTCTTGTCACATTGATATCGAACCTTAATTTACTTGACACTACTCTTCAAAGCTTCATAAACGCACTTTGAATCAACATTCCATACATTCTTAGCCCCCGAACAACAAGAAGTGACAGGCTTAGCCATGCTTGATCGATTTTCTCAGGTTGACTTCTACATTACTTTCTATCCCAACTCGTGTTATACTAATCTTAAAGTACTCGTGAACTCTTGCAATAAGTATCTAGCCTGTGCATTTTCTTTTTGTATGTACATTGCTAAGTTTAGTCTTTTCATCAATTCAACACCTCTATTCAATCATGTTAGATCGATAAAACCTTCGTAAGATATTGTATCACTAATACGATATTTATATTGCAATTATATCTAGAAAACCCAACGGACCCAAACCTACAATTGGGCTTGTGCCATATTTATCTTCTAATACTGTCCCACAATCCTAGCTAGAGGTGCACAAATTGGTTAAAATTCAAAACCGAACCACTTTTCGAACCGGTTTCGGTTTAAGTCAAATGGTCAAAACCCGGTTTTCACTCAAACCGGTTCGATTTGAAACTGTTTTTGGACATGAAAATGCGGTTCCATGACCCTAAACCGGTTTGAGACCAAACCGGTTCTCAAACCGGTTGACATCTAAACATGCAAACCGAATTTCAAACTGCCGGTTCAGTTATACTAAAACCGGTTTTCCCAAAACCGGTTTTTGGAAAACCCGTTTTGGTTTTTTTCCGGTATGGTTAAAAAACCGGTTAATTTGTGCACCTCTAATCCGAGCGGCGAAATCACAAATGCTCGGTCTAAATTAGAAAACTAAATAAACATTAAACAAAGCTAAACTAATAGTAAGAAGAAAAAAAATACAATTATGGCAATAAAATTTGTTGATGGAATCCGACAATAAGTGGAAGCAATTCATAAGTACAAGCAAAAGCAAATAAAAAACGGTAGCAAAGGCAAATAACAAATTTGCAGATGAAGACATCCGACAACAATTGTAGATTATCATTAAGCAACAAAAACAACAAAAGCAAAGAAACAAAAGCAAAACATAATTCTTTTTATATTTTATCTAAAAAAAACACACCCGATAACAACCAAATCACAAACTGTTTCCCAACCTATATAAAACCTTAATCAAAACCAAACAACCGATAAAAGACACTAAGAAGCCACGATGACTCCACAAGCAAAGAAATTATGACGCCATTTGACGGGGAATTTTTAGCGCTTTTCATTGAAGAACTTAGTTTTGGAGAAGCATTTTTAGTTTCCTTGATCGACTTCTACGATAATTCTTTATTTGAACTAGCTCGAAAAGCTTCATAGTCCTAACCTTTTTCTTCTTCGACTTAAACTTTTTACAAGTTGGACGAAGCTTAATATCGAATATTGAATTATTTCGATTGGTTTTCAGAACCTCGTCTGCAATCTCCCTCTCCTGGTTTGAGTTCTGGACTCCCATATAATGCTTTAGAGCATCCTTTAAATCTTTGTATTGCTCACATTTGTCGAAAAATTCATCCATTAGTTTCTTCAATTCATGATCTTGACGATCACCAATAAACTTTTTGATTGGAATACCATTCTCCGGCTGAAGTCTATAAGAAGTAGGTTGATCATCAATAATCACCACATTCTTCAAATCTCGTCCTAAATCTGATAAATCCTTAACGGGCCATCCATAATGAATTTTACAAGACTGTGCATATAATCTATGCGAAATCAAACCCTTTGGATCCAATTTATCCAATATGGGCGAAGCGTATCCTTCTGATCCAGCAGTAAAAATCACAATTTCGAAATTGTTTTGGCTTAAATATCTAAGAAAATCATCGACGTACGGACGTTTCTTTACATACCAAGCACGTTCATTATCCCACTTAACTAAGAAGTCATAGCTTCCATAAGGCAGTATCAAGGGACAAAATAGAGCACAGATTAAGGTATGATCAAGGTCTAGAATAACCGTCTTTTGATTAGGGGAGTTTACTGGAGGGAGGGTGCATGGTGCTTGTTCGTACAGATTAAGGTTGTAAGAGGTCATGATGTTTGGAAAGTTGTCGATACTAAAGATGTGTTTACGATTGATTCGATTGTTTTGTTTGATAAACCCCTTAGATAACTATATTTATAATGCACTTACCGACTCAAACCCACAATTGGGCTTGGCCCATATTTATCTTCTAATAAATCAGGATTTTATACTTACCATAAATTGAAAAATTGTCTTTTTTTTTGCTTGTTCAGCTTCCTTTTTTTTTTCCTCATCCTTTGCCTAGTTCTATAAGTAAAGTTGTACCGTTTTTTCATTATTGTGTTTTTTATTATGCGAATTCAGCCTTTGTGTTTTCCTCAACAGTGCATTAGAACTATCTCAAGCAGAAGACGTTGGAAAACTAGTATTAGCCAAATCTGTGACTGCTGGAGCAGATGTTGCACTTGCAGGAATACAGACATTTATGTCTTTTATATTTCAATTTTTTGTATAGGTTGAGGTGGTTGTGTACCATGTCACAGCTGAACTTTTAGTATGGGTTAAAACAGGTCGGGCTAAGGCGATTTTAAAAACTTTTTGTCGTCTTTTCTTCAACTTTATGAGTAACCAATGTTTAAATGTATATGATCAAAAAAATGTATAATAATAATACATTCTCCTAAATAAATAAGCTAGAATGTTTTTCAATATTGTCGATAAACTTCAGGTAACTTTTGACCCATTTTTATTTTAGCTGATTGATATCCACATTAACTAACTTTGGTTTTTAAAGAAATGGACCTAAGCTGCCACCTCTTACTATTTGTGACAATCTTGTAGCTCTAAGGGAAGCTGCGGTTTTCGAGATTGCTAAGATGTCTGTTAATTTTGTTGATGTCAATCCTCCTCCTTCTGAATTGATGGTGCGTATTTTGTAATGTACCTATCTTCTTATTGACGTTGTGGTTATTTGATAGTTAGTGAACCGGGATCGATTAGTTTTATAGGTTAGTATGATGATTTATCGTAATGTGTTGCGATTTATATATAAAGCCTAATATCTATTCTCCTACTTATTTGAAATATTTCCTATTAGAAATCCTGCTACAATAGTTGGAACGTTACATGGAAGTAGAATAAGTAGTTGGATGTGGTCTAGGATGCACAAGGGCCGGGTTGGCCCTTAAAACACCCATCATTCCTATTGGACCTCAGAGTGGAGGTATATATAAATCTGGTTTAAGATAGTTTGGAAGGTATACAATCAAGGTATATATATATCTGGACTAACTAAACAAGCACAATTAATTTGGAGTAGGCGCATTAAAAAAAATTCGGGACTTTTAAGGAAATTAGCACTACAAAGCAAAATTACATTGTTGTCCCAGGAATCCACAGGACCCCCTCTAGTTACGTCCGTATTTTGACGCCTGTGTGTATGAGTGCGTACACGTGTTGTTGGATCTAAGGCCTCAAGCCCTCAAATACTTTGAAAGATTCCAAGTTCCAACTAAAATGCATGTGTACTATAGTAGTATAGTGATACCTGCCTCAGCTTAAGCAATTGTGTCCTTATTGTAATACTAAATTTCTTGATTAAAATAGCTTAGAGGGCCTGAGAATAGGTTAGAACTTGTTTAACTAGAACTGAAACGGTGGGATTTTGTCTATCCTAAAGGAGTTAATCAGTTGAATATGAGATGGCAGGTCAACTTAATTTCGAAATTGCCTACAAATTACAGTGAGTTAAGGTCTATGTAGTGATTTTAAAAACATATATGAGCTTCTGATAAGGAAAGCAGAGTGCAAGAAAAGGAATATGAATTGGCTTTTGATAGGATCTAGAGTTTTATTTGCCTAAGGGTCCGTTTGGTAGGACGGAATGCAATGTTAAATGAATGGAATGAACGGCGTAATGGGATATATGATGTCATGAAATGATTCATTGGGAGTATTAATCATGTTTGCCTGGTATGATAGGATGGAATGAGATCAATAAGAAAATTACTAAAATATCTTTTTGATGATAGGAAGTTTATTTTATGTGGGTAGTTAATGAAGGACTTTTGTGTAAATTAAGCTGCATGTCTTTCAGACTTCAGAGATACTGATGCATTGTTTTTCTTGCTTGCAACAGAATTTACGGGAACTAAGTTCACATGGAAGTAGGCTATAATAAGAAGAAAGACTGAATTCAAAGCTACGAAGAACATCCTCATTCTTTTATACAGGTCAAATCTACCCATTATATTACACAAGCTGTTTCCCTGTTAGTTGAGAGGGAAAGTATATTCACATATTATATGTTCCATGCAACACGATGAATGAGTGTAGTAGTTGTTTATTTATTGCCAATCTGATAGAAAGAACAATTTTTTCAACTTATGAAATGAAGTTGCAGGATTTCTCTACTGTTTAAAATGCGATTTTCACCTAATTGTGGACTGTCCCTCTGCTTGCTACATTTTGGTCTTATAGAATGTGATGGTCATTATTTAAAGTCGAATATTACGAATGTAATTCTTGCCAAATGAACTTCATGCTGAATTTGAGTTATCTATGTCGGTCAAAGTGTAGTCAGAATAATATCATCAATAAAATCATATTTTTTTAGTAACCTTGTTTTGTATTTCACAAGGAAAAAAGTAAACAAGAAATAGCATTAATAAAAAACAAAAGTCCATTTTGACAACCCTTGGTCGATTACGTCTACCATTTCAGTAGAAGTTGGAAGATCAATTCTGATAGATCCTAAAAATCACAAAAGCAAAACAAAACTGTGCTTAAATTCAGTTGTGGATCTATATTCCTCTAATGTTCATAAGTAGCCCAAAAACTGTTCTTCACATATTGGCTTCATAAGCATATAGGACTTTCTCCATTTTCTGTATTCACAAACTAACTCCTCTTAAGTTGTCATATTTGCTTTTAAGTTGTTTTTTCTTCTTTTGTTATTTCGGAAGGAGGCATAAAGAAGTCATTATTTAATCCCCAAACATTAAAATGAACCTCCTCGATATTCCACTTCTCTTCAAACTCCCTCTTATGATTCGATGATTGTTCCCCGTATCTAAAAATCGTCATAGTAGTTTTCCCACTATGTGCAATATTGACACCCTCTACATACCTATAATCCTCGATCACTGATTCTGTGCTAGTTTCCCAAAATATTCCGTCCCCATTTTCACCATTCACAGTGAGCAATCTGGAGTCCTCAAACTTGACTAAAAGCCCTGATCGTTGGCTAAAGTAACCCCAAATTGTATGATGTATGATCTCATATTTTGGATTCGCTTGTGCCTCAAGATCCGATTGACTCGTGTCAAGCTTCAATATAAAACATTCCTCTTCGTTTATTATCTTTTCGCCTATGCATACTGCTTGAAGAAACAAATCTCCTGTGGATCTTGGGCCCAAGCCCTGCAAAAACATAGGTCAACAAATCATTTTCTTCACATAGGTGGCTGATTCAACCTTCAAGCAAGTAGATTAGTACTAGTTACACTTTAGTTGTTCTAATATATGCGCCTTGACTAAAGTTATATTTCACTTGCATCCCACTATATAGACAATATAATCGTTTAGTACACACGGGATTATCAAAATTTTCCTGATAACGGCTCACTCACTCACATCATTTGTTGCCCAACTTTGATTACCATTTTTTATACATCTTAAAATTTTTCATGACCATTTTGTTGGAATTAGATTGTAAATTAATAGTGTAACCAGTTACCTGAAGAAACCGACGAAGAGGACGAGGAGGACCTTTGGTTATAGGTCTTAGTTGATTTGAAGATTGTCTCCAAGAAATCTTGCCATTGCTTCCTGAGATAACTTTGCAACCCGAAACTAGTAACTCTAAGCTCCATAAATTAGGATGCTTTTGCCAAAGAACAAATCCTCCCATTTCCTCCTTGTTCCGTGCCTTTACACTTTCATCTCCTTGATGAAATTCTGATGCACTGATCTTTACTTGTCCAATTGCACATAAATTTTGTACCGAATTCAAAGCCTGTCGTCCTCCGATTGCCGCCATGTATTGTTGCACTATATATTTTGCTGTTGATGCTTCCTTCAAAACACATGCAACAACATTACACCATTAACTGTTAATGCGAAGAATTAACGGGGGATATTGTAAACGTGTTTAAGATTGCTTACAATAGAGGAATTGCGGAAAGAGCTAGCGCTGCAAGTTTCTGGATGAATCTGAAGGGGAAGAAGAGGAGACCCGACCATGTAAAGCAAAAAATTAAGTTCATTGTAACGGCTAGCTATGACCGGAGACGACCATTTTTCTAACGTCTGAGCTTTCATCCATGTAGCCATGTTTTGCCATCGAAGAGCGACACTGCTTCCCATGCTCGTAAACATCTCTTCTGGTATAGGTATGTCAAGAACTGTCTCCAATGCATCTTCTCTATCCAAATTCGGACAAAGTACCCTCATTTGTATTATTTGCTTATTGTTGTTTTTATTTTGTTGGGTTTATGCAATTCTGATGTTTTTTTCGCTGATTTTCAACATTCTTTGAGGGTGTTACTCTAGTTTGTGATGGTGAGGGAATAGAGGGTTAAATCACATTTGTTCATGGTCCGGCCTTAACTTTAGGGTATGTGTGGCTATTATCTTAGTTTTGAGTTTTTTGTGGACAAATGTGTGGGTTAAAATTTACTGTTCATTGAAGAATTATTAATAAAAAATTAGTCGGTTATTAAATTAGTTGTTACTGTGAAAAGTTTAACGATGTTAAATTTTCATGACATGGTGATAATATTTTTCATTGTTGCTGAAGTTACTAAGAGCACAACAAACTGAGTTGCTCACACAAATAGAAGCTCGATCAGATTATGACGATGAAATGCGGGCAATAAACATGGATTATAATGTCACATGATGTTAAGAATGCAATGGCAACAACTAACTACGATAAGCTTTTGCAATCTAGATTACAAATATATGTGATATGTTTTCTCGAGTTCTCATATCTTATAAAAAGTTGGAATTTTTTCATTGGACGAAAAGAGTGTATAAAATGGTACAAAGGGTTCTTCTACCATGCTAAAATAATGTTTACGTTAACCACCATAAAGTTGAGAGTGTAATGGTTCTACCATTACATTGCTATGCATTTACAGTTCGCCATATTGGTCGGTCATATGTCGATAAATCTTGTCTACTTAACATCATCATGGAGGAAGGCACAAGTCCTCTAGCTATTGCGCTCAGTGACTAATGAATATGTATGATGCAGATTGCAGAGTAAAAGACCAATATATAGTTACAACTTCGTCCACACATATGGACATACGGTGCCTGTTATCCTCACCGAACCACTGCAAACCACTACTGAGCCACCACCAAAAACACTACAGAAACCACTGGTGGAATCCTGGGACACATACGCTGGACACACACCGCTGCAATCAGATTTTGTCGAAAACTATACAATGCGGCCATAATGTTTGCATATGTTAAGTTAAATATATAGGCGATATTTAGCTAAATATTAGATGCAACAAAACTTATTCAACGGCTAATAGTTGATGTCATCAAACATTGTTGTTACAATTTTTAGTAGCAGAGGCATATCTAAGAGACTAAGAAATTATAATATGAATTAATAGAAAGAATTCATAAAGCCTAGATACCGAAAAAAGAAATCTTCCAGATATACAACAAAAAACATCTACTCTACTCAGCATTATGTCCTTAGTCCTCAACATGTGATATTTCTTCATCAAATATTCAAAGCACCGTCAAAATCTACTATTTGGATTCCATGTTTTTATCATCTATCTTCCGGATTTAGTGTTGTTGTTGTTGTTGTTGTTGTAGTAGTTGTTGTTGTGTCGTGGCATAATAGCAAGCCCAAAACAATGCAAAAAGTACAAAGGGATACCAAAGTAACGAATGGGAGCTATGTTGCGATGAAGATTCTGCATCACCTGGTCTTGGTGATAAAGTCATAAGAGTATCAGAAGATGGTCCTATAGATTGAATCGACTGTCTTCCCTCTAAAAGACTCGCTGCATACCAAAACATTTGAAAAGCATTAGACCAATATTTATATAATCATATAATGTACATGTGCATCAAAATAAAAAAATTACACTGAACATTATTCGCAAGACACTGTTATACTATGTATGAATAAACAGTCCACAAAACAAAAAGAAGTTGAGAGCAATACTGTAGTATTTTATTGATACTACAGCATTTAAAGGCTATAAAAATCATAAATGCAAACTAAAGTTTCAAACAAAATTGCACAACTGTAAGCTATAATCAAATTCCAAATTCAGGATGTATTGTAAACTGTTAACTGTATAATATTTTGTTTGATTCTGCTATGAGCACTTTATGCAGAACCAGCAGCTAGCAGCACCAGCTGCAGGAAGTGGCTAAAGTGCATCCCAACTTACACCGGAGATCATGAATTTTTTCCTTGTATATTCAACCAAGTATTTTAAGTCATTAATGATTAATTAGCCACTTAAAGTGGGACCATATACAAAAATAATGCTTTGACTAGCAAAAATGCACAAACAGCATATTTTTCAACAAATACCTTCATATTTTAATAGCTTAAACACAATATTTAAACCCAATTTAACCAATAAAAAAACACTTGTCAAAATTTAATCCATTTTCAGCAACTTATTTAAAATTTGTCTCATTTAGGGGTGGCAATTTCTGACCCGACACGAAACCCAACCTGAAACCGACACGAAAATTAACAGGTTTGAGATGAGCTAAATAGATTTTGGGTTAGGTTTGGGTCTACATATCTAACCCGTTTATTAAACAAGCCGGGAATAAACGGGTTAGGAATAAGATAAACAGGTCGACCCGCCAACCCGTTTAAGATTTTTTTTCTTAAATTAAAAATTATTTATATTTAATTATACGGGTTAAATGGGTTAAACGGGTCGACCGCTAACCTGTTTAACCCGTATAACTCGTGTAATGTGCTAACTTTTATATATAAAATGGTTAAATGGGTCAACCCGAAACCCGTTTAACATATTCAACCCGTGTAACCTATTTAACCTGTCAACCCAAGTATATATACGGATTACACGGGTCAGGTTCGGGGTTACATGTAACCAGGTTAGGGTTGACGTAGCTGACCTAATGATTTAAATGGGTCAGGTTTGGGTTGGGGTTCTCTGACCCGCCAACTTGAACCCGACCCGAATTGCCACCCCTAGTCTCATATAGAAAAGAGTCCATGTCACATATTGCAATTTGCAACGTGTAGCTAAACGACAAAAAGGTGTTTTTTGTTACGGGTCAAAAGTGCAAAGTCAACAGAAAAGTCAACAAACAGCCAACTTTTATAGTTTATCATACCCTTTCATTTTAGCATTGAATTTGTAACTTTCTTTCTTAATCTCTCTGTAAACAAACTCACTTTGTAACAAATCCATTTACACATTCAACCACTTTTCCCGCCATAATAACAATAACACTTTCTAATTCATTTCTAGTTCTGAGTCTATTGTTGCCTTCTATACGATTCCTTAGTGAATCCTAGAAGTGTTGTATATCATTTTTAACCCCGAATCCCAAACATATCCCATCATAAAATATCACGTTAGTTCAAATAAACAAATAAATTAATTAATAAGACCTTAATTTTGTAAAATTATACCGTATATTTTACCATAGCGATTGAGAAGCTTGCGATGGGGACCTGTAACGCCATCGCGAATTGTACGCTGTGCAGCATCAGTAGTACCCTCCACACCTTCAAAAACAAGCAAACAAACAAAATCAATTTTATAATATATTTTTTATAAAAATGTGAGGTGTTAAACAAATAAAACACACCTGTGATTAACGCAATGGTGATTAGTAACATAACAAAAACCACAACTGTCTTTTTCTTCATAACTAAACGCTCTTCTAGAAGCTTCTGAAAGCGCTATAGATCTTAGCTTAATCTCCGATTAAAAAAAAAAAACTACAAATAAATAAACACCTCAACATCAACATTTTATAAAAATAATAAATGATAAACATCAAGTCAAGTATCATAACAACACTTTTTATATTTATTTACGGAGAAAATAACCTTGTGAAATGAAGAAATGAGGGATTTTTTTTAGTTTTATACTCAAGAGTGAGTGAGGATTTTTTTTTTGAATTATTATCATTATCATTATTATTTTGTTCTGCTGTAGAGTGTTTAGTATTTTGTTTTTGTAAGAATCTTTTTTTTTTTTTTTTTTTTTTTTGAGTATTCAACTCTCTCTCTCTCTAAATAAATTTGCTCCTCCTTCTCTCTAGAAAAAAAACTCACCTTCCTTCTCCGGCGGTCACTTTCTTTCTCCGGCGGTCGGCTATGGCCGGCCGTCCGGACCTTTTGCACTTTTCTTTCTTTTAATAAATGTTTGCCTACAGATCTGTCATTTCCTTCGATGCTGAGGTTTGTCGCTGCTGCCACTACTGCTTCTGCTCAGATCCGATGGCTTCCGGCCACTTCTGCTTAGATCTGTTGTGGTCCGTCATCGTCGGCTTGCTGCTGCGTAGGGATTTGGTTTAGATCTGTTAGGATTTTGTTAGGCTCCTTTATGGATGCCTTGTTTTAGCATCTTTGTATGTATTATGTACTTAGTGTACTTTTGTCAAGCTACACCCTTATATGGTTGTTTTCAGTCAAAGCTCACTCAGGTGATTCCCCCCACCATTTGAAAGGTGATGTTATAGGCTGTTACAACTATATGGTGTATGTCTTGTGATGTAACTTGTTATGTTGTTATCTTCCTCCGTTTGTGAGGTTATGTTTCGATGTAATTTGTTATGTCGTATCTTCCTCCTTTGTGAGGTTTGAAATGTAATGAAATTAATCTTTGTTAAAAAAAAAAAAGAATCTATTTTTTATTTATTTAATTTTTTTTGAAAAAAATTATAAAGATTTGAATTACATTTCCATCGGAATGTTTAAGGCTACTCGCACCAATGAAGGTTGAGTGAGAGTCGAAAGAGATCGCGGTCGGTCGCCCTTGATGTGGTTGTTTCGGTCTCACTCGGTCGGCAGAGGAAGTCGGTCGAGATCACGACCGAGGTCGTGTGTCTGTTTTGTGTGTGTTTATGCGTATTTTAATTAAATTAAAGTGTATTTTTTGTGAGGTGTGTTTTTTGTAGTGTAGGTTGCTTTGGTGTGGTAAAAAGTCGTCTGTAGGTCGCTGAAGAGAGAAAGCTTATGTGACAGGCAAAATTAAGTTCGCTAAAGGTCACTGATGTGCTTAGTCTAAGGCAATGGTCATATCATTTCATCTTCCATCTCAGCGTACATCAATTTTTTTTCTTCATTTACCTCTTCTCACTCCTTTTCATTTTTCGACCTTAATGAACACTCCTCTCACCTTTCATTAAAATAACTAATACAAATATACGCTACACACACTCTCGAAACAAATAATATATAATAAAAACACAAGGGGCTCACTTTTGCACACAAACCAATTTGGTGAGTAGGTTACCTTTTTTTTTTTTTTTTTTCCCTTCTCCTCGCACAGCACCAAACACCCCCAATGGGCTCACGCGTGACATTGAAAAAAAAAATGCCTAGTTGTGCGTTGCCATTGAGAGTAGCCTAAAAACGTTATGTGATGACTTTTTTTAAGGTATATATGGAATTCTCTCTCTCTCTCTCTCTCTCTCTCTCTCTCTAATTTGGTATATATGAAATTAACTCTTTTTTATACGGTATTTTTTTCTTCCTTTTCTTTTTCGTGCCAATGGTTATAAAGTAAAATTCTACCTTTTCATTAGAAGTTTAAAGTAACCGTGTTAGAGTTGTTTGCACGAAATAGAAAGTAGACCGCACCTAGTAGCTTTCTTTACATTGTTCACAAATTTAATGGTGTAAAAAATAACCGTACCCGCGTAACCTGACTCAACCCGAACCCGAATAACCTAATTTAGGGCCGGGTTTTGGGTGAGAATTTTGAGCTTATTCAAGGTCTGGGTTAACCCAAATAACCCGCATAAGAGATTTTTAAACCTTCTTTCATATATTCCTTTGGTTTTTTCTAAAAATATACCCACTTTTCTTATATTTATGTTAAATTTGGCTTATTTGGGTTAACTCGAATAACAGGTACCCATATATCCCAAAACCCGAATAACCCGTACCCATATACCCATTCAGCTTCTGTTAAATTTAAGTTCAACTCCTCACTGCATAAGATAAAAGTTGAAGCTTTATGTTACTTTTTTTAAGAACCAAAATGTGGATACCGAAGTGTGTAACTAGTATTACCTTAAATAAGTAGGAATACTCTCTGGCTCTAGTGTTGTTCTTATAGGTAATCCTGAACAGACTAACCTTTTGAGTTTAACCTGTTTTGGTCAACCAATTATCACAGTTAAAGATAAGCAGTGGTTTGAATTTACTTTAGAATAGGCCTTTTATCTATGTTTTTCCTTAAAATGTATTACTACGTAAGATTTTAGATGTTGATCATAGTATAAAAACACATAATGAGTTATGGGACTACATGACTTCCAAAAAAGCATCCTTCCCTCATTTTTTCAAGGCCTATGGGACAAGAATTGGGTCGTGAGGTCAGGGTATCAGTATGGTGTTAACTTTGTTGCTTACCATCACCATCCTTCACTTGTTCACTCTGAATACATGTGCTGGTTTTACCCGAAGGGGAACATGAATGGGAACACAAATGGTAATGATCGGTTAAGAGTTTGGTCTTATTTTCAATGCACGCTTCGACTTTGTGGTAGTGTTGCAAAGACATTGTCGATTCTTCATGTGAACAGAAATGGTGCAAAGTTGATTGGTTCGTCACCTTCTTGTTTAGATGGATATAGTGTCAAAGAGCGTACAATCACAAGATGAAGTCCAGAACGCTGCAGGGAGGATCAAGCACTTGGCACTTGAGACCAAGTAGGTTACATTAACTCTTCTTGTAATATGGCTAACAAGCTGAATACGTGTTTATCATGCTTCATGATGTACGGATATTTACCAAAGAAGCCTGTTTCAGATAGTAGTATGTTGATGGTTATTCATGTTTTCCTTGATAAATATAAACCAATCAATCCCTTATCTTCTCCAATGTTGTATACTTATTCAAATTATATGACAATATTGCACTTACCTTTTACTTGTTACCTACAATTGAACATAAATTACATAATCTGTTAAGACATATTGCATCAAAATACTTACTTTTATCTTTTCCTAACCCATATTTTAAATTCTGAGAATTTTGGGATTTTATTATTGTCTTCCTCTTAAAAGAGATTTTGTCCCCGAAATCACTTCTTTTAGATTGTGTGATCATGTTTTCCAGTTGACTTCTACATTACTTTCTATTCCAACTCATGTTATACTAATCTTTGTGAACTCTTGCAATAAGTATTTAGTCTGCACTTTTTTTTTTGTATGTACATTGCTAGCTTGAGTCTTTTCAACACCTCTACTCAATTAGTCATGAGTTAATACTTACCCGATGTTCAAAAATTGAAAATTTGTTTTGTTGCTAGTTATTCAACTTTTTTTTCCTCGTCATATCTTGCATCCTTTGCCTAGTTCTTTTTCCAAATTTAGATAAGTAAAAGTTTTTTTTTTTTTTTTTTTTTTTTTTTTTTTTTTTTTTTTTTTTAACGAATTATGATAAGTAAAGTTGACTCATACAGTCATATGGTTTTTACATTATGGTGTCTTTTATTAGGCGAATTCGGATTTTGTGCTTTCCTCAACAGTACAATAGAACTATCTCAAGCGGAAGACGTTGGAAAACTAGTATCAGCCAAATCTCTGGCTGCAGCCTGGAGCAATGTTGCACTTGCAGGAATTCAAACATTCGTGTCTTTTATATTTCACTTTTTTTGTATGGGTCAAAACAGGTCGGGCTAAGGCGATCTTGAAAACTTTTTGTCTTCTTTTCTTCAATTTTATGAATAACCAATGTTTAAATATATGATAAAAAAAAGTGTATAATAATAATAATATTACGTTCTCCTAAATAAATAAGCTAGAATGTTTTTTCAATAACTATATGTACCTTTTGACCCATTTTTAATTTAGCTGATTGATATCCAAATTAGCTAACTTTCATTTATAAAGAAATGGACCTAAACTGCCACCTCTTACTATTTGTGACAATCTTGTAGCTCTAACTGTGAAAAGTTTAACGATGTGAAATTTTCATGACATGGTGATTATATTTTTCATCGTTGATGAATTTACTTAGAGCACAATAAACTGAGTTGCTCACACACATGACACATAGAAGCTCGATCAGATTATGACGATGAAATGTGGGTACTAAACATGGATTATAATGTCACATGATGTTAAGAAAGCAATGCCAACAGCTAACTACGATAACTCAATAAGCTTTTGCAATCTAGATTACAGATATATGTGTATGTTTTCTTGAGTTCTCACATCTTATATAAAGTTGGAATTTTTTCATGGGATGAAAAGAGTGTATAAAATTGTACAAAGGGTTCTATGGAGTAAGGCATGTCCTCAAGCTATTGCGCTCATTGACTATATATATTGCATATTGCAGAGTGAAAGACCAATACGTAGTTACAACCCCACACATATGGTGCCTATTATCCTCACCGAACCACTGCCAAACCACCACCTACAACACTACAGAAACCACTGCTAGAAGACTGGGACACTCTTGCTGCACACACACCGCTGCAACCGGATTTTGTTGAATACTATACAACGCCGCCACTATGCACGGGTAGTTAAGTTAAATATATAGGCGAAATTTAGCTAAATATACTAGATGCAACAAAACTAACTAGACGGCTAATAGTTGATGTCATTAAACATTGTTGTTACAATTTTAAGTAGCAGAGGCATGTCTAAGAGACTATTATAATCTGAATTAAGAGAAACAATTCATGAAGCCTAGATATTTAAATAAAAAATCTTCCGGATATAAAACAAAAAAAATCTACTCTACTCAGCATTATGTCCTTGGTCCTCAACATGTGATATTTCTTCATCAAATATTCAAATCACTGCCAAAATCTTCTATTTGGATACCATGATTTTGTCATCATCTTCCAGAGGTCTTTTTTTGGTCTTCTGGAAGCCTTCTCTATACCATAAAATAATTAGATCAAAACTAGGAAACACACCAAATAAATTCGCTCTCACCAGGATTTAGTGTTGTTGTTGTTGTCGTTGTCGTCTTTGTGTCGTGGCATAATACCATGCGGGCCACAATGCAAAAAGTATTGAGGGAAAGAAATACCAAAAATGCGAGTGGGATCTATGTTGTGAAGAAGATTCTGCGTCACCCGATTTTGGTGATAAAGCCATAGGAGTAGTCGAAGATCGTATTCCTGTAGATTGAATTGATTGTCTTCCCTCTAAAAGACTCGCTGCAAACCAAAATATTCGAAAATCATTAGACCAAAATTAATCTTATATTGTACATGGCATCAAAATAAAAAAATTAGGTTGAACATTATATTATACAATATATTAAAAAGGCAGGATTTGCTACAGTACACGTGCTTCAAAGAGTTGTACCGCACAGTTGACTAAACAGTAATATTTGTGCTGTCCCATGTTGTACGTTACTGTAGCAGATGTACTGTAGCTTTTTTTTTTTTTTTTTTTTTTTTTAACTATGAATAATTTTCCTTAAATAAAAAAAATACAAAACTTGCACAAAAACATTTTATTATGCGGTTATTCATTTTTGTTTAAAAAAAAACAAATAACAAAAAACAATACAAAACAAAAATACTAAAAAAAATACAACACCATAAAAAAAAATAACAAATCCGCGGCAAAGCGCGGGCTACCCCGCTAGTTATAATTAAGACAACGTTATACTATATATATAGTACAACATTTAAAGGCTATAAAAATCATAGTAATTTATAAGTGCATATGCAAACTAAAGTTTCAAACAAAATTGCACAACTGTAACCTGTAATCAAATTCCAAATTCAGGATTTATTGTAAACTGTATAACAAAAATCTGTATCTACTTATTATATAAAAAGAACCCTTTGTTTTACTGTGGTGGCTTCAAATTTTGACACGTCAATACCAAATAGTATGTGACTATTTAGAAACTTTACTCTTTTAGATAGGGGTAGGATATACTAACCCTCCCTAAATTCATATACTAACCCTCCCTATTGGTACCTAGTGGTACTTTCGTACCTTTTTTTTTTTTTTTTTTTTTTTTTTTTTTTTTTTTTTTTTTTTTTTGAAATATTTTGTATAATATATTTTAGGGTGTATTTGTATGTATTTTGTATAATGTTTGTATAATTGACGTGTAATGTATTTTATTTAAATAACAACAACAACGGTCACGTTAAAAATTACCACATTAAATAATTACAACAATAACTGTTATTATTTAATTAAACAACATCGTTAACACATTATTTAAAGCTACAAAATCTACGACATATGAAGATTATTCATCTCATTTAAAAGATCATGGAGCCGGGCACTTGACTGACAAGCGTGATCCTCAGGATTTCTTGCCATTTCTAACTCCATTTTCAGCGCCTTTATTCTTGCCTTCAACAACTTGTTCTCATTTTTGTAGCAACGCAGTTTGAGCAATGCGTTGAAGAAGAGGGTTGATTAAAGTGTTCTGCTTCAAATTCATCTTTCCACGCGAAGAATCGACCCCCATAGTCTTTTGTACCTGGCTGTTACATGTTAAGAAAATAATAAGAAATTTATTTTTAACAAACAAATTATTTACATAACTAAGCAAACGTATGATTATTTACCACTGAAAGAGGACATGCATAAAACAGTTGCCCACGACTACCATCTTGCCAGGATTTCCGTTCTACAATAAATCCTCTGTTACATCGGCACCAGAAAGGATTTCTTTGGCTCATCTGACCAAAGAATTTGCATAATAATTTACATCATCAATCAATAATGTTATTAATAATTTAAACAAAGTAATAATAAAAAAATCATTCGAATTAAATAAATAAGCAGTTAGAGTTCAAAGGTTTGTCAAATAACATACATATTGAAAATAAAGACATACAATGGCAAACTACTATCAAGATACTAATTATGATACTAACTACTATCACTGTCCACCTGCTCCAGCAACTTCTCTATCTCTTTCATCCTCTTCTCAAAAGACTCTAACTTCTCTCGAAACTCTACAGCCGCTTTCTCTAAATCACTCAACCTAGATGCGTGCTCATCCAACGTAACATAAACATAACCTATATCTCTCCTATCACGCTTAACTTCCCTCCTCAATCCTTTGACATCAGATTGTCGCTCACACAACCTCCTCGACATCGACACATAGCGACCCGGACACCAAGAGATGTCATCTCTCAAACGACTCAACTCTGCCCTAAGTTCGGCAGGAGAAACTCGTGGTCTGGTCGAATACTCGCCAACCTCAAAAGTAGATCTGACCTCCGTCTCAAGTGCATGACCTAAGGCATCAGAAGTGTCTGACTCATAAGTGATATCTGATATGGCTGGCGAAGGTGGCAAAGGAAGAACCTCCTCATCAGCAACATCATCATCATCAGCAGCAGCAATCTCATCAACACCATCAGCAGCAGCAGCAATCTCATCAACATCATCAGCATAATGATCATCCATCTCATCATCTGCAGGAGCAATCTCATCATCATCATCATCCATCTCTGGATCCATCTCATCATCATCCATCTCTGGATCCATCTCATCATCATCCATCTCTGGATCCTCTTCTGGACTAGGTAGTGCCAGTGCGGGATCAGGGGGTATAACTGGTGCAGAACTAACACTCTACAAAAAAGCAGACTTCTAAGTTTCAAACAATTAACATTTAAATAAATGAATAATCATTTACAACATTTTCAAACAATTAACATTTAAATAAATGAATAATCATTTACAACATTTTCAAACACTTAACATTAAATAAATGAATAATCATTTACAACATTTACAAAATACATCGATGGTTATATATTGCTTCCCATTCGTTTGCAATTGGCTGTTTGAACCACCTCCATTGTGGGTGGTTATGTGGTAGTGGAGAATCTCTGTCTATGTTGAGACAAATGTAATGAGCACCACTGTTCTCCCCTATACGCGCAATCACAATGGGGTCAATTCCATGTGATAAGTTTGGAGCAGAAAATAGGGGTAAACATGTGAACCAACCTTGATGGTCTATATATACAAGAGGTCGTCGAATAGCTGAAGCGATGACCAGACCCGTATTTGGCATCGTCATCCAGTAATCTTCAGGCGCTGGTCCATTAAACCAGTTTATTGTATCACGAAGGTGGTAAAAGTCTTCTTCGCCCCACATACTCACGTAAGTTATACCATGTTCTTGTAACTCTTGCAGTAACGCGTATCTAACATCGGCCCACCTATTCTGGTCTTGCCAAATCCAATGGGCAATGCACCGAAATCCACAATTTCCATCACCTAGCACATTTTTAATACTTATTACCTGTGAACGGAAAATCTCTGGAATGCGATCAATAAAATCCTCGCTATCCTTATCTCCAACGAAAAATCTGTGTCTTATTTTTTGACCCGTGTACGAACTATGTCTTGCAGGTTCTTTAGCGCGTTTCGGGGCTTTCGTAGACCTTGAATTTGTGCTTCTTCGGTGATTCATGGTTGGCACATCATTCAAGTCATTCAAGTCCGGGACTTCATTCATGTCCTGAACTTTTGTAGCCTGCGACTTTTTGTCCTTTGCACTTGGACGTCCACGGGTATTTTTCTGAACAGCAGGTTGACGTATGTCCACAGATTCTGGTTGGAATATCCCTCTCACCTTCATTAACATAAAAACATTTTTGAATTCTCGCATGTTCTCTTCAAAAGAAATATCATCTTCATGGTCACTAGAAGGACCATCTTCAGATGGACCATGTTAAGGCCGGTGGCTTATTGATAACAGGCCACGGGACGGATAGGGTTCTCCAATAAACATCAATTTCATCCAACGGAACGGGCCCGTTCTGCATGAGTTAAAAGTGACTTCTATAAGTTACTGATATTAATGTGGAAAAATAAGTTGATAGTCATAAAATGAATATACTTACCATGAATTCGATAAAATTCAAATTCGCAGAAGCATGGTAGTCCATAAACTGTCCGCAACTTATGGCCACATTTTTCTACGGCGATATCCCGGTTAAGTTCTTTATGCATTTGGTTGAAAGCATGTTTTGAAACTTTGTACCATAATTCTGAAAATATTGGTATGTCACATTTATTGAATTTCTCGTTCTTGCTCCTATTAAAACTCTCTTTTATCTCTCGTTCTTGCACAAAGAGAATTTTATCAACCGCACTCAACAACCGGACTAAATTGGACTGTGTGCCGTCCAAATATAATTTCAACAACGCGTGGTGACTCTCTACTCTACACGTTGTTGTCTGGCCGTAGCAGTGATATTGATCGATGATACACGAGAAAAACATGTTACCATAATCTTGCAACAAGTTATTCAGATACTGAGCAATACCTGAAAAAAATAATGACCTAAAAAAGGTCATTCGGGTTTTTATTTACTAAATAATAAAAATCAGTGAATTAATAATTAAGTACCCGCATGATTGACCAATCGTTGTTGTAGGCGTTCGTAATGATGCGCGAATTCTCTGCGTGTCGGAGCTTTAATCATATAATCCCATCTCCATTTGATGGATTCATAGTCTTCTAATGAAACGCATCTATTTATGCAATTCTGAAGAATATTTTGCTGTATATGCCATCGACAGAGTAATCTGTGAGCGTCAGGAAATTCCGCTTTGCATGCCCCAACCAACGCTAAATCTCTGTCGGTGACGATAACACGCGGGTAGTATCTTTGATCTATCACTAACTTCACACATTGCAATACCCATTGAAAATTAAACCCTTTCTCACTATTTAAAAAGTTGTACCCCATTGAGAATGTTTTATTTGTCGAAGTTACTCCGACAGTTTCCAATAACGGCAATTTAAACATTGTGGTATTGTACGTGGAGTCCATAAGCATGATTTGAGGGAATGTACACCATAGAGCATACGATGTGGGGTGAACAAAAAATAGTTCCTCAAGCTGATTTTGCTCATTTACCCTATCGTAATATATATACCCTGCATCCCTTAAATGTGAGTAAAGGACTTGAATTGGAGTTCGACCACCTTCTTTGATTTTCCGGATCTTACCTTTTGCGTTATATATAGTTCTAACGCTAGACACGTTATCCGGATTACGACCCTGTATTGTCGTAAGTATATTACGTGGTCGTACATTATAACCTGCTAATTCTTCGACTAAACCGAACTCATCCTCCTTTAATCGCATTGCATATGAGAAACCATGCAACGAGTCTGCCAAATCATGATTATGGCTATCATCTTTCACCCTCAAAATCCAAAAATCACCCGTCAAATGATATTTCGCCACTAATTTGAATGGGCAACCCGTTTTAAAGGTACTGGTTTGTCGTTTTCCACTACCTTCAGGTCTATATTTTCCACCATTTGTACACCTATAATTTATTTCGTACAGATAACCCTTTTCTGCTTTGGTTCTATCTTTTACAATGACAAAACCGAGCTGACGGGCTATACTTTGCACCCACTCAGTTAATTGCTCGTCAGAACCGAACGCCTGAAAGTACATTTTTAACAATTCGAAAATTTTTTACAAATACATTTTACAAACATGAAAAAAAAATTAGGTTTTTACTAACAAAATGTACAATTACAAATAACTTTTACAAAATTACATTTTTTTAACTTTTTACTATATATAAATAAACTTTTAAACTTTTTAAAATATACAAAAAAAATTTATTAACTTTTTACAATATATACTTTTTACTTTTTACAAATTACATTTTTACATATACATTTTACATATTACATATTACATATACATTTTTTCAAATTACATTTTTACATATACATTTTACATATTACATTTTACATATTACATATACATATACATTACATATACATTTTTACATATACATATACATTACATTTAAAAAAAATAATAATAAAACGAAAACGCGTTAAACGCGTCCCCGTACATATTCTCTCTTTTCTCTCTCTCACACCTCACATAACGCTCTTATCTCACACACACCCACCCATATTCTCTCTTTTCTCTCTCTCTACTCTGTCTCATTTTTTAGATCTAAAACCATGTTTTAGATCTAAAATTAGTGGTTTTGGTGATGTTTATGATGTGAGTGTGTGTGATAAGAGCGTTATGTGTGACTGAGGTACGTTGATATACTTTCTCTGGGTTGTTTTGGTGATGTTTATATTAGGATTTTGAAAAAATTTTTGGGGGTTTTTTAAAAAGTGACTGATTTATTTCAATTAACGTTTGTTAATTGAAATATTTGTGGTTAATTAGCACGGATCTAGATTATTTTTATGAAACGCCTAATATTTAAAAATTAGGGTTTTGAAAAAATTTTAGGGGTTTTTTAAAAAGTGACAGATTTATTTCAATTAACGTTTGTTAATTGAAATATTTGTGGTTAATTAACACGGATCTATATTATTTTTATGAAACGCCTAATATTTAAAAATTAGGGTTTTGAAAAAATTTTGGAGGTTTTTTAAAAAGTGACTGATTTATTTCAATTAACGTTTGTTAATTGAAATATTTGTGGTTAATTCACACGGATCTATATTATTTTTATGAAACGCCTAATATTTAAAAATTAGGGTTTGTTGGTTCTGTGAAATATTTGTGGTTCTGTTGTGTATTATTGGTGGTTCTGTGGTGTATTATGTGGTGATTCTGTGGTTTGAAAAATTAGGGTTTGGAAAAAAAGTTGGGGGGTTTTTGAAAAATTGAGTGATTTATTTCAATTAACGTTTGTTAATTGAAATATTTGTGGTTAATTAACACGGATCTATATTAATTTTATGAAATGCATAATATTTAAAAATTAGGGTTTTGAAAAAAAGTTGGGGGTTTTGGAAAAATTGAGTGATTTATTTCAATTAACATTTGTTAATTGAAATATTTGTGGTTAATTAACACGGATCTATATTAATTTTATGAAACGCCTAATATTTAAAAATTAGGGTTTGTTGGTTCTGTGAAATATTTGTGGTTCTGTTGTGTATTATTGGTGGTTCTGTGGTGTATTATGTGGTGATTATGTGGTTTGAAAAATTAGGGTTTGGAAAAAAAATTGGAGGTTTTTGAAAAATTGAGTGAATCTGTGGTGTATTATTGGTGGTTCTGTGGTGTATTATTTGTGGTTCTGTGGTGTATTATGTGAAATATTTGTGGTTCTGTGGTGGATTATATGTGATATGTGACTGCTTTGGTGGTTCATTGGTGCAGGTTTTTGTGATATGTGATATGTGATATTAAGTAGGGAGGGTTAGTATATCCTACCCCTTATGGTGGTTCTGTGGTGATTATGTGGGTATGTTAACACCTTGATCTGCCACCATAGAGTGGTATGAATACCTGCTCTGGCCTACCCCATTCCCCACAGACTTGTGATGAAACTGTTTTTTTTAAAATAACAGAAAAGGCAATGATGATTTTATAAAAAAAAAACTAGATTTTGGCATGGCATTTCCAAATGGATAGGCAATTAATTTGCAACCTTTGAAGTTGCAGCCAAACATGATGAGCAATATATATATATATATATATATATATATATATATATATATATATATATATATATATATATATATATATATATATGAATCTGAGCCTTTACCTGTTCTGTGCTAAATGGTGAGTTCGACATTTGTTGTCTTGGACTTTCTTTGCTTGTGTTACTTGTGATGCTTGTGACAAAACCTGGACTTGTAAACCTGTGGTATGGGTTTGGTTAATACTCCCTTGATGCTTGGGTGAAAAAAACCTGCACTTGTGACTTTCTTTGCTTGTGTTACTTGTATGGGTGATATATACTGACCCTCCCTATTCTAATATACTAACCCTCTTGTGAAACTTGTTTCACTTGTGTAACATGTGGTGATACTGTTGAGCTTGTGAACTTGGTAGGTTGTGGAATATTGTTGTACTTGTGTTGTCTATCTGAGCTGTGTTGGCTTTTGTTGGGAATTTGAGCTATGTTGCTTGTGTTTCTGTTGCTGAGCTTGTGAACTTGGTAGGTTGTGGAATATTGTTGTACCTGTGTTGGCTTTTGTTGGGAATTTGCAGAATCTGAGCTGTATTGGCTTTTGTGGCTTTTGTTGGGATTTTGGTGAATCTGAGATGGTTGCTTGTGTTGCTTTGGTCAAAACCTGGACCTTGTGTCCAAAAGGCGATGACGAATGGGTTTTCAACCCCGAATGGATGGCAAACAATTATGTTTGCAACCTTCATATCCGAGCCTTACTAAACTATTTTGATTTTTAAATTATGTTTTCAAATCCGAGCCTTTTTCGGCGATGATGAAAACCTGCACTTTGGACTTTTTTTTCTATTTGTGTCTTTTTGCTTGTGTTACATGTTTTGCTTGGACAAAAACCTGGACTTGGACTTTTTGCTTGTGTTACTTGTGTTGATTGTGTCAAAACCTGCACTTGTGACTTTTGTTGCTTGTGTTACTTGAGAAAACCTGGACTTGGGACAAGTTTGTTGCTTTAGCACAAGTTTGCTTGTGTTGCTTGTGTTACTTGAGAAAACCTGCACTTGTGACTTTTGTTGCTTTGGCACAAGTTTGTTTGTGTTGCTTGTGTTACTTTGGAAAAACCTGGACTTGGGACAAAAAAAAAGGACAAAAAAGACAAGAAAAGGTCAAAGGACAAAAAAGGACAAATTTTTTTAAAAAAAAAGGACAAGTACACCCTACCCTATGGGAGGGTTTGTACTTACCTCCCATAGGGAGGGTTCGGTTAATACATCCCTTTAGATAAGTAGACTCCATTTTTCATAACCACTCATGTCATCTCAAACCTTCTCTTCCACATTTCCTCCCAATCCTCTTCGGTCTCCATTATCACTTGCTAGCCAAACAAGAGTTCTTCATTGGTTAGTTTTTTTTTTTTTTGTGTTACTTTTTTTATCTCTCATCTTTATACTAACAGTGGAAGTGTCTTCAAGCCATAGGGACGGTAAAGTGAAGGAACCTCGATCCTTATTGTATCAACTGCAGTGGTGACGACGAATACTGGTTGCCTGAGCCAGCAATGAGGCAGTGAGAATGGTTAGTTGCTTTTCTCTTATAATAGTTTACCTTTTAGTTATTTTTTCATGTTTCTTTATGTTACAAAAGATAATGGCGATAATTATCCTGTGGAGATTAAGAAAAATAAAGTTGAAGATGATGACGGGTAGGAACCAACTCACCAAGGTGTCCAACAGTTACGAAACTAAGAAAGAACTTGTGTCGAATGAATTGATGGCCATGGTGTGTATATGCGAATAATCTAATGTTTGATCAGATAGTTGTTTTATTTTGTTTTGGACCATTTGTGTTTATAGCAAAGTGGGTATGTATTATGTAACATTGAAAAGTTTTATGTTATAATTAACTAATTTGCTTGAAAAATGTCTAATATCAATGATTTACCAATTTTGTTTTTTTTTTAAAAGCAATATATTCCAAACAAGCCAACAAATACAAAAAAAGGCATCCACCATTAATAAGATGCTTAAGAAGTGGACCCAAGAAAAATACAAACACACATTAAAACTAGATACAAAACTACACCTAAACCAAACATACTATGATGTAACAAACACATACTATCTGACTTAGGGTGTGTTTGTTTTTTTTTTTTAAAGTCTTACTAGCCCTCTTACTCTTATCAGTTAGAGGTGGGCAGACGTTTTACTTGTTTGTTTTTTTCTTTTAAGTCAGACCCAGTTAGACATATAACATCTTACTCAGTAAGAGGTGGGGGACTTGTCTTACTGCCTCTTACTCGATAAGAGAGATTGAAGACTCATGTTAACATAATATATTTGATGGGTTATTAACTATGTTATATTTATGATAATAAGTCTTATTTCATATTTACACAAGTTACTTAAATAAATTGCAGAAACGAGCACTTAAATTCATTCGGACAATTATACAAAAACAAACAACATTATTTCGTTTAGATTTAGACGTTCTAGCCACCTCTTACCAGTAGGATGTGGTAGTCAGATTCATACCTAAAACATCTAAATGAAACAAACACACCCTTAGTTAAAAACAACATAACAATTGTGACAACTGGCAAAATAGGGAGCCGTTTTATAAAACCCGCATTACATTAAGATTTTAAATTTTGGAATATTTGAAAAGTTTATCGTGACGAGATATTTTATGGACGTTGGAATGTGATTTTTAATCGTACGTATTTATGAGATTTGATTATTTATTTACGGTTTGGTTTAATTCGGTCGTGATGATTTATTGTGAGATCGTTATTTTTGGTACTACATTGACTCCGGCACTAGGTTAACCTAACAATTTTAATTACATTATATTATTGGATCGGATATTATTATTTTTGGAACGGGTTCGGTTTGAAAGACATTTGGTTATTTGAGTTTCGGATTTGGTCCGTGTATTGACACCGGGCTACTAAATCCGCTACACCCACTATTATTATTATTATTTAAAAAGTTTATTATATTTTTTTAGAGTAATTACTTAAAAATCGTCCTTGTGCCTGCGTTTTTGATAAGCAACACACAACCATCACCAATATTTCACCAACTTTCTCTCTCTTCTTTTAAACATAACACCACCGCCACCCTTATTCCACCATAGCTCCGCCACCGCCGCCCTCACCATAAAAACAACACCACCATCTTCACCATCTTTTCGAGATCTATCTATTGGTACCAATCACGCGCTCTAACTCCCACTCTAACACCGATTTCGATTTTAATCCCCATGAGTTCATCACCACTTTTTATCATTCTTGAAGATCTATTCGTTTGGCTTTGGTTTTTGAAGGTAGGCCGAGTTTTTGACTCGTGTGTATGTTCGAATCGTGACTATGGGTCACGGTTTTCATTATCTTTTCAAGTTTTCATGGATTTTGAGACATGAATCAAGTGGGTTTTTGATAAAATGTGATCTAAATCGATTTTGGTATCCGGGTTAATGTTTTCTTGATGGGTCGGTGTGTACCCGAGAGCTTGCACTCTCGGTTTGTACATTTTTTTGGATTTGGTTATTGATTTTGGTGTATGGTTTATTCTTGGTTACATTTGGTCGACCCGTGTGGTCGTTGGTATTTTGGCCGAACACCCCAAGGGGCTGTTTTGGGATCGATTGAGCTCAAGGAGCTAGCCGAGACACATTAGTCTCGGGTGTGGCTCCATTTCATGTTTTGAGCTTATGTTTGACCCGGGTTGACTTGGTAACTCAACCCGTTGCTACTTGGTTTTCGGACAATATATGTTACTTGTCATTAATATTTATTTTTGTTGTGATTGAGATATGGGCATTTAGTATATTATTCAGACGCGATGCGGTATTTCCTGGTTATGAGTATATTTGGAGTTGTGTTGACGAGTATGGAATTGGGGACCGATTGTGAGACGGTCAATTAGATGACGGAGATAGGTTAGCTGGGTGCCGTAGTCGGACCCTCATGTTGTAGCACGTGGTTATGGGATTGTTTGGACGGAGTTGATTTATTATTGTGACTTGATTTTTATTATTTGGACTTGGACTATGAGCCGAGGGTCATGACTCGGACATGTGACCAAATTCTATGACTCGATAAATATTTAAAAATCGATATTAAGAATAATACTCGTAATAATATTATTAAGAATATAATCATTTATAAACGTATATATAGACGTGTTAAACGTCTATATATATATATATATATATATATATATATATATATATATATATATATATATATATATATATATATATATACATATATATATATATATATATATATATATATATATATATATATATATATATATATATATATATATATATATATGCGTATATTAATAATAATACGATCACGAGTAGACGTATAATAATAAAACGATAGTTATTATACTATGAAAATAGTGTAATAAATGTCGGGATATTATTATAAATAATAACTATAAAAATAACGGCGAAACATAAGTCGGGTAAATAATAATTAAAAATGTGATTTTATTTATAAATTAGAAACTTATCGAGTTATACGAATTGTGGGTCTTTAAAGTCCAAGTGGGCTTTATATTGTGACTTTGTGTTGTCACGGATATATGACGGTTAATATAAACATTTTATATATCGAATGACTTATTCTAGATCGAGTTATTTGACGATATAAAATGGGTATATTAATGGGCATCGTATCCCACGACGCCCATAGGATGTGGTATATATTTTAGGATAATGAATTACTATATGTCTCGTGGAATTTGGCCGATTCGACGATATATATAGGGAATTCATTGGGCTACGACATATACCAAATAGAAACTTATGTGCAATGTGCTTTAGGTTGGGTATGATTTTGGAACGATATATTACGTAAATAAGTATGGGAGATTATCAAATCGACGGATTTAATAAGCTTCGATGATTTATTTAAATAATATATCGGGCTAATATTAGACCTATAGATGGTTTATTATTTCGTTCGTTGTGGCTTTTTGGTTTGAGTTGTGTCGACCCTTCACCCATATGGATACCAAACGTCGAATTTCAAATTAATATGAAGTTAATTCAAGAAATGGATACTTTTGGAAAGTAAAAATGGAATACGTTCGGGATGGGAATATTTGATTTTTGAGGAAATGATTTCTGAACGAGCTTGATATTGTTAGGAAGTGCCGAGTATGTAGTTGCCGTTACGTGAGTTGCTTGAGTTTGCTTACGTCTTTCATCTATTGATTTCTTTTGAGGATTTGATGGACTTGAGGTGAGTCATAGCCCCACTTTTACTCTTGAACTTTGTTTTCAATACTTGGGGTGAGAAACGTGCAAATGTTTTATGTGGACTATTATCGCTTTTTGATCTCAAAACTTGCTATGCTTATAGAACTAGGTAGAGCGAGGCCTAGACTAGATCTAGGTAAGCTATTGATTTGGTTTTTGAGCGAGGCCTAGTCCCCGAACTAGGTAAGCTATTTGATTTGGTTGTTGAGCGAGGCCTAGTCCCCGAACTAGGTAAGCTATTTGATTTGGTTATAGAGCGAGGCCTAGACTAGATCTAGGTAAGCTATTGATTTGGTTGTTGAGCGAGGCCTAGTCCACGAACTAGGTAAGCTATTGGATTGATTATAGAGCGAGGCCTAGACTTGAGCTAGGTAAGCTATTGATTGGATTGATTCGAGCTATAGCGTGCACCTATAGGGATGATTTGATTTGGTTGGATTATTTTGGTTGGATGATTGAGCCCTAGTCTAGCTAGCAAGCATTTTGCGTATATGTCCACTATATTGAATTAAGAATCTAAACCTATGATCTCACCAGCGAAAGCTGACTTTTAGCACGTTTTCTCAGGTTATTAAGTGATGCTCTATGTATGCTTGGGATTGGAGGCTTGGCATTTGGCACCGGTTATGGATCTATGTTTCTAAAACTCTGATAACTATTGTGGACCTATATTTATTTTCTTTTGGGCCTGACTCTGGATGATTTTGGGATAATGTAAACTCTAAAACCCCGCGTGGTTGTACTTTTATTATGTTTATTTTATCTCGTTCTTTTATGTCCAGTGTTTGGATACCAATCCCCGTAGCACCCCGAAAGCTTGTTGAGTCTTCCGCTGTATCAAATTTTGGGGTGTTACAGATTGGTATCAGAGCCAAGGTTATAGAGAACTAGGTAAATAGACACCTAAACTATAACCGATTTTTATAGAAAATGATCCTCGACTATTGTCCGCCAGCCCGCCAAGCCGAAGCATCATTGTTATTATTGAGGTATTATGAGATTATTGAGATGATTGATAGATTTGGGATTCTTGAGATGATTTGAGGATTTGAGGTTTATTGAATTAGTGATATGATGGCGTTTTGAGGAATTATATGCGTTTTTGAGGAATTATATGGCTTAATTGTTTTGCGAATGGTTTTAGTAATGCGGTACTTTAAATCTTTCTTGATTATATATGATTTGGAATTATATGATGATTTTGATATGGTATTTTGAGTTCGCGGTTTAGTTGTTTTGAAACACTTACACCTACCCTACGTCGTTGTCACAAATCATAGCCTCCTTTGCACGTGTTGTTTTTAAGAATTGTTATTGCTAGTACGCGTCGCCCCTCGTAGATCACTATGGCCCCTGATGACCCATACGTGTTGGTCATGCGTTCGGCCACTACTTTATCGTCTCATTGACCCCCTAAGTCACCGATTTTATCGCCTCGTGGTTTCACCAGCTCAGAGATGACGATTGATGGAGTACCCCTCCGAGGAGGAGTATGAGGAGGAGTACGAGGGCGAGCAGAATGATGACCCTCAAGATGAGGAAGAGGATGATCCTCAGGAGGAGGAGATGCCTGATGATGATGGGTCGCTAGCACATTCAGCTCATTCTGCGAAGCCCGATTTACCGATACATTCGTTAGAGCCGGTTTCACCTGATCATCCATTTTTGTTTGAGTTGCCACCTGGTAGTCCCGTTGAGTTGGATGCACCTTCTGAGGTTTCTGCTGAGCATGCAGATTTGGGTGAAATTGGTAGGATGTGGACTCGGATTACTGCACAGGGCGAGAGGATCTCGCGGATGTCTGACCGACTTGAGATAATTATTGTTGAGTTTATTGCTGAGTTGAGAGTTGATTTGACTACTGTCATGGGCAGGACGACAGCGATTAGGAGAGGTATGATTGAGATACATGAGCAGATAGAGAGTCTGCAAAGAGGTTCCTCACGGCTCGCGAGGCAGATCGCAAGCTGTGGCAGAGGAACACGGAGTTGGAGAAGGAGGCAGCAGACCTCAAGAGAGATAGAGATATATACAGTGTTAAGCTGGGATCGTTATGGAGAGATTTGGATGGTTTGAGATCAGAGTTGAATAGTCTACGCCAGCTTCATGGCTAGATCAATTTAGATTTGTGTTGTTGTTGAGTTGCGTCTTAAGTCAGGGAGTATTTGGTTATGAGAGCTGGTTATTCTATCCCTTAAGTCATGTTATTCGGATTGTATGTTCGTCTCGTATGGAACGATTAGTATTTATTATGTCTTTTGGTGTTTTGGAACGAAGTATCGATCGCTACTTGTATGGACGATGGTAATTGCGTATGATATTCTACGGTTTTTGGCGTACATGGAGAATTGTGTTCCTATTTGCGTGGTTGATGCTGTGTTGGTATTATATTCGTATTTCGACTTTCACCAATCGGATTCTTGTTGGACGTTATGAGCTACCCGAACTGGAACGGCCGCTACTACCCCTGGTCGCCGAGGACGCCGTCCTACTCGAAATGTTGAAACCCCTACTCCTGATAACCTGGACGCTACTAATCACATCAACAGGAATCAAAATGTTGAAGTTCAGGAAGACAATGATCATGTTCCACTTAACACACCTACTGTGGGTCAAGCAATGATCAATCAACTTGTGGAGCAACGAGTGGCTGAGCTACTAGCTGAGTCAAATCATTCCAACAATCATGCTGGAACATTTCCACCTGTTCGTGCTAATGGATGTAACTACAAGGAGTTTAAAATTTGTGGACCCATTGAGTTTGGTGGAACTGAATGAGTGGTCTACTTGGTCAAGTGGATGGAGAAGACTGAGTCAGTGTTTAATGTCAGTGGTTGTGCGGAGAATGTGAAGGTAAAGTTTGCTTCTTCTACCTTCAAGGATGAAGCTTTAACTTGGTGGAACAATTACCGTAATTCGGTTAGGAGTGATGTGGCTTATGCTATGACTTGGGAGCAATTTAAGTCTTTGCTGATTCAGACTTACTGCCCAAGAAATGAGATTAAGAAGCTGGAGATTGAGTTCTGGAACCATAAGGTGAAAGGTACCGATATGGCAACTTACAATCGCCGTTATCGAGAGTTAGCCTTACTTTGTCCCGATATGGTTAGGACTGAGGCTCAAAGGATTGAGAGGTATACCGATGGATTGCCGGTAGCTACAAGGAACGATGTGATTTCTGCTAAGCCTGCAAACATTCATGAGGCTGTCACGATCGCTCAACAATTGATGGACTCGTTGGCATTGGAAGAAGCTGAGAAAGACAAGAATGGAAAGAGGAAGAGGGATAATCACTCTAAGGGTAATGATCGTCGAAAAACGATAAACAACTACTAGAGCCTATGCTATGGGAGATGGAGACAAGAAGAACTACAATAGAGATGCACCCAAAAGTAACCGATGTTACAAGCATCACTCTGGTCGATGTACTGTGATGTGCAAGAATTGCTCTAAGATGGGACACATAGCTAAGGATTGTAGAGCTCGACCACTTGCTATGGTTCAAGCTACTCCTGAAACTATGAGCAAGGCAAATGTTACTTGCTATGGATGTGGAAAGAAGGGACATTATCAGAATGAGTGTAGGGAATCATGGAACCGAGGAAATCAAGGATTGGGTGGTAATGGGTACAATAATGGAAACCGTGGAGCTGGAGGAAATCGTGGACGACAAGATAATGGGGATCAACGTGTGGAAGTTGGAACGGCTCATGGAAGAGTGTATGCATTTGGGAACGAGAGAGGAGAAGATCCGAACGTCGTTACTGGTACGTTCCTTCTCAATAATCGTTATGCTTCCATACTAATTGATACTGGTGCCGATAAGAGTTTTGTGTCCACTAAGTTTGCACCCTTACTTGAGAAACCCCCGATAGCCTTAGGAATTGGGTATGATATAGAGTTAGCTAACGGGAACATAGAAAGGATTAAGACTATCATTCGCGGTTGCACGTTAAATTTCTTGAATCACCCTTTCAACATAGATCTGCTACCCGTCACATTAGGAAGTTTTGATGTCATTATTGGTATGGATTGGTTGTCGAAGTATCGTGCTCATATAATTTGCGATGAGAAGATCGTGCGTGTGCCATATGGCAAGGAGATTCTGAACATACCAGGAGATAGAAAGGATTTGAGAGGCCCATCTAGATTAGCGGTCATATCTTGCACTAAGTTGCCAAAGCTAATGGAAAAGGGAAGTTACCTTTTCTTAGCCCAAATTTCTGAGAAAGGAGAGAAGGAGAAAAAGGAAAGGTGCATTGGAGATGTACCTGTAGTTCGTGATTTTTCGGATGTGTTTCCTGATGATTTGCCTGGAATTCCGCCTACTAGACAAGTGGAATTTCAGATTGAGTTGATACCTGGTGCTGCACCTGTAGCACGAGCGCCTTATCGTCTTGCACCTACTGAATTGGAAGAGTTGTCGAGACAATTAGCGGAGTTAGCCGAAAAGGGATTCATAAGACCAAGTTCTTCACCTTGGGGAGCCCCGGTCTTATTTGTGAAGAAGAAGGATGGATCGTTTCGCATGTGTATTGATTACCGAGAGTTGAACAAGTTAACGGTGAAGAATAGATACCCGTTACCGAGGATCGACGATTTGTTCGATCAGCTTCAAGGATCGAGTGTGTATTCGAAGATCGATTTAAGATCGGGATATCATCAGCTTCGCGTTCGCGAGGAAGATATTCCAAAAACGGCTTTCAGAACCCGTTACGGGCATTACGAGTTTCAGGTAATGCCGTTTGGGTTGACTAACGCACCGGCGGTATTCATGGATCTCATGAATCGGGTGTGTAAGCCTCATTTAGATAAGTTTGTGATTGTGTTCATCGATGACATTCTGATTTATTCGAAGAGTGAGAAGGAGCATGAGGAGCATCTAAGACTGATGTTAGAATTGCTCAGGAAGGAGAAACTGTATGCCAAGTTTTCGAAATGTGAATTTTGGATTCCGACGGTACAATTTCTAGGTCATATGATTGATAGACAAGGAGTTCATGTGGATCCTGCTAAGATTGAAGCAATTAAAGATTGGGCTGCACCTACGACCCCAACAGAAGTTCGTCAATTTTTGGGATTAGCCGGTTATTACCGAAGATTCATTGAGGGATTTTCGAAGATAGCAAAACCGTTGACCAAAATGACTCAAAAGAGTGTTAAGTAAGAATGGGGAGATAAGGAAGAGGAAGCATTTCAGTTACTTAAGGAAATGTTGTGTAGTGCTCCTATCTTAGCGTTACCTGAAGGTAACGAGGACTTTGTCGTCTATTGTGACGCTTCACATAAAGGTTTAGGAGCTGTGTTAATGCAACGAGAGAAAGTGATAGCTTATGCTTCCCGACAGCTCAAGAAGCATGAGAAGAACTACACCACCCATGATTTGAAGTTAGGTGCTGTGGTTTTTGCTTTGAGGATATGGAGACATTACTTGTATGGAACCAAGTGTGTAGTGTTTACTGATCGCAAAAGTTTGCAACACATTCTGAACCAAAAAGAGCTTAACATGAGGCAGCGACGTTGGATTGAGTTGCTAAGCGATTACGATTGTGAAATTCGCTACCATCCGAGTAAAGCAAACGTTGTTGCTGATGCTCTTAGTCGAAAAGAGAGAATTCCACCATTACGAGTTAGGTCATTAGGAATGACTATCGTATCGCCATTACCGTCTCAATTACTGGAAGCTCAAACGGAAGCATTGAAAGCAGAAAATAGAGCTGCTGAGAACATATTTGGGATGGAAGAAAATGAGAAAGGATTTGTTAAGCGTTCTGATGGAGTACTATGTCTTGGAGAGCGAAGTTGGGTACCATTGTATGGAGGAATTCGAGAGTTGATTATGCATGAGTCGCATAAGTCAAGATACTCTATTCATCCTGGGTCTGACAAAATGTACCAGGATTTGAAGAAGTTATATTGGTGGCCGAATATGAAGGCAGATATAGCGTTGTATGTTAGTAAGTGCTTGACTTGCTATAAGGTTAAAGCCGAGCATCAAAGACCGTCAGGATTGTTGACGCAGCCAGAACTTCCGGTTTGGAAATGGGAGCGGATTACGATGGACTTTATTACCAAATTACCAAAGACAGCTAACGGTTGCGACGCTATATGGGTAATTGTGGATCGTTTGACTAAGTCTGCTCATTTCCTGGCGATTAGTGAAGATGATAGTGTGGAAAAACTTGCGAGATTGTATGTGAAGGAGATTGTTTCTCGTCATGGAGTTCCGATATCGATTATTTCTGATCACGACAGCCGTTTCACGTCAGCATTGTGGCGATCACTTCAAACCGCTTTGGGGACGAGACTTGATATGAGTACTGCATATCATCCCCAAACCGATGGTCAAAGTGAGAGAACTATTCAAACTTTGGAGGATATGCTTCGTGCATGCATCATAGACTTTGGTAAAGGCTGGGAGAAATACCTACCCCTTGCGGAGTTTTCCTACAACAATAGCTACCACACAAGTCTTAAGGCTGCACCATTTGAAGCTTTGTATGGTCGAAAATGCCGTTCACCTATTGGTTGGGCAGAAGTTGGAGATAGCCAACTCACAGGCCCTGAGCTTATTTTGGAAACTACTGAGAAAGTAACACAAATTCGAGATCGACTACAAGCAGCTAGAGACAGGCAGAAAAGCTACGTCGATCAGAGGCGTAAACCCCTAGAATTCCAGGTTGGAGACAGAGTGATGTTGAAAGTCTCGCCTTGGAAGGGTGTAATACGTTTTGGGAAACGTGGGAAACTTAATCCCCGCTACATTGGACCATTTCTTATTTTGGAAAGAATTGGGCCCGTAGCGTATCGTTTGGAATTACCTAAGGAACTGAGTAAAGTTCATGATGTGTTTCATGTTAGTAATCTGAAGAAATGCCTTTCAGAGGAAACACCAGTTATACCGATCAAGGATATTCGTGTGGATGAAAGTTTGAATTTTGTGGAAGAGCCGATTGAGATAATGGATAGAGAGATCAAACGACTCAAGAGGAGTCGTATTCCGCTCATCAAAGTTCGTTGGAATTCGCGGCACGGACCGGAATTTACGTGGGAACATGAGGATGAGTTTCGAAAGAAATATCCGAAGCTTTTCACTTCGTAGATGGGTTATTTCGAGAGAAACCCGGGACGGGTTCCTTCTGAGGCTGGGAGGATGTGACAACTGGCAAAATAGGGAGCCGTTTTATAAAACCCGCATTACATTAAGATTTTAAATTTTGGAATATTTGAAAAGTTTATCGTGACGAGATATTTTATGGACGTTGGAATGTGATTTTTAATCGTACGATATTTATGAGATTTGATTATTTATTTACGGTTTGGTTTGATTCGGTCGTGATGATTTATTGTGAGATCGTTATTTTTGGTACTGCATTGACTCCGGCACTAGGTTAACCTAACAATTTTAATTACATTATATTATTGGATCGGATATTATTATTTTTGGAACGGGTTCGGTTTGAAAGACATTTGGTTATTTGAGTTTCGGATTTGGTCCGTGTATTGACACCGGGCTACTAAATCCCCTACACCCACTATTATTATTATTATTATTTAAAAAGTTTATTTTTTTTTAGAGTAATTACTTAAAAATCGTCCTTGTGCCTGCATTTTTGATAAGCAACACACAACCATCACCAATATTTCACCAACTCTCTCTCTCTTCTTTTAAACATAACACCACCGCCACCCTTATTCCACCATAGCTCCGCCACCGCCGCCCTCACCATAAAAACAACACCACCATCTTCACCATCTTTTCGAGATCTATCTATTGGTACCAATCATGCGCTCTAACTCCCACTCTAACACCGATTTCGATTTTAATCCCCATGAGTTCATCACCACTTTTTATCATTCTTGAAGATCTATTCGTTTGGCTTTGGTTTTTGAAGGTAGGCCGAGTTTTTGACTCGTGTGTATGTTCGAATCGTGACTATGGGTCACGGTTTTCATTATCTTTTCAAGTTTTCATGGATTTTGAGACATGAATCAAGTAGGTTTTTGATAAAATGTGATCTAAATCGAGTTTGGTATCCGGGTTGATGTTTTCTTGATGGGTCGGTGTGTACCTGAGAGCTTGCACTCTCGGTTTGTACATTTTTTTGGATTTGGTTATTGATTTTGGTGTATGGTTTATTCTTGGTTACATTTGGTCGACCCGTGTGGTCGTTGGTATTTTGGCCAAACACCCCAAGGGGCTGTTTTGGGATCGATTGAGCTCAAGGAGCTAGCCGAGACACATTAGTCTCGGGTGTGGCTCCATTTCATGTTTTGAGCTTATGTTTGACCCGGGTTGACTTGGTAACTCAACCCGTTGCTACTTGGTTTTCGGACAATATATGTTACTTGTCATTAATATTTATTTTTGTTGTGATTGTGATATGGGCATTTAGTATATTATTCAGACGCGATGCGGTATTTCCTGGTTATGAGTATATTTGGAGTTGTGTTGACGAGTATGGAATTGGGGACCGATTGTGAGACGGTCAATTAGATGACGGAGATAGGTTAGCTGGGTGCCGTAGTCGGACCCTCATGTTGTAGCACGTGGTTATGGGATTGTTTGGACGGAGTTGATTTATTATTGTGACTTGATTTTTATTATTTGGACTTGGACTATGAGCCGAGGGTCATGACTCGGACATGTGACCAAATTCTATGACTCGATAAATATTTAAAAATCGATATTAAGAATAATACTCGTAATAATATTATTAAGAATATAATCGTTTATAAACGTATATATAGACGTGTTAAACGTCTATATATATATATATATATATATATATATATATATATATATATATATATATATATATATATATATATATATATAAATGCGTATATTAATAATAAAACGATCACGAGTAGACGTATAATAATAAAACGATAGTTATTATACTATGAAAATAGTGTAATAAATGTCGGGATATTATTATAAATAATAACTATAAAAATAACGGCGAAACATAAGTCGGGTAAATAATAATTAAAAATGTGATTTTATTTATAAATTAGAAACTTATCGAGTTATACGAATTGTGGGTCTTTAAAGTCCAAGTGGGCTTTATATTGTGACTTTGTGTTGTCACGGATATATGACGGTTAATATAAACATTTTATATATCGAATGACTTATTCTAGATCGAGTTATTTGACGATATAAAATGGGTATATTAATGGGCATCGTATCCCACGACGCCCATAAGATGTGGTATATATTTTAGGATAATGAATTACTATATGTCTCGTGGAATTTGGCCGATTCGACGATATATATAGGGAATTCTTTGGGCTACGACATATACCAAATAGAAACTTATGTGCAATGTGCTTTAGGTTGGGTATGATTTTGGAACGATATATTACGTAAATAAGTATGGGAGATTATCAAATCGCGGATTTAATAAGCTTCGATGATTTATTTAAATAATATATCGGGCTAATATTAGACCTATAGATGGTTTATTATTTCGTTCGTTGTGGCTTTTTGGTTTGAGTTGTGTCGACCCTTCACCCATATGGATACCAAACGTCGAATTTCAAATTAATATGAAGTTAATTCAAGAAATGGATACTTTTGGAAAGTAAAAATGGAATACGTTCGGGAATGGGAATATTTGATTTTTGAGGAAATGATTTCTGAACGAGCTTGATATTGTTAGGAAGTGCCGAGTCTGTAGTTGTCGTTACGTGAGTTGCTTGAGTTTGCTTATGTCTTTCATCTATTGATTTCTTTTGAGGATTTGCTGGACTTGAGGTGAGTCATAGCCCCACTTTTACTCTTGAACTTTGTTTTCAATACTTAGGGTGAGAAACGTGCAAATGTTTTATGTGGACTATTATCGCTTTTTGATCTCAAAACTTGTTATGCTTATAGAACTAGGTAGAGCGAGGCCTAGACTAGATCTAGGTAAGCTATTTATTTGGTTGTTGAGCGAGGCCTAGTCCCCGAACTAGGTAAGCTATTTGATTTGGTTGTTGAGCGAGGCCTAGTCCCCGAACTAGGTAAGCTATTTGATTTGGTTATAGAGCGAGGCCTAGACTAGATCTAGGTAAGCTATTGATTTGGTTGTTGAGCGAGGCCTAGTCCCCGAACTAGGTAAGCTATTGGATTGATTATAGAGCGAAGCCTAGACTTGAGCTAGGTAAGCTATTGATTGGATTGATTTGAGCTATAGCGTGCACCTATAGGGATGATTTGATTTGGTTGGATTATTTTGGTTGGATGATTGAGCCCTAGTCTAGCTAGCAAGCGTTTTGCGTATATGTCCATTATATTGAATTAAGAATCTAAACCTATGATCTCACCAGCGAAAGCTGACTTTTAGCACGTTTTCTCAGGTTATTAAGTGATGCTCTATGGATGCTTGGGATTGGAGGCTTGGCATTTGGCACCGGTTATGGATCTATGTTTCTAAAACTCTGATAACTATTGTGGACCTATATTTATTTTCTTTTGGGCCTGACTCTGGATGATTTTGGGATAATGTAAACTCTAAAACCCCGCGTGGTTGTACTTTCATTATGTTTACTTTATCTCATTCTTTTATGTCTTGTGTTTGGATACCAATCCCCGTAGCACCCCGAAAGCTTGTTGAGTCTTCCGTTGTATCAAATTTTGGGGGTGTTACAACAATGCCTCTACATCCTATCAAGCCGGTTCCACAAGCCAATAGAATACCATAGACCAAACTTATTATTTTTGCCATATATAAAGATAGAAAACAAGAAAGAAATTGCAAACAGATGATGTCCCAAAAGTGCAGAAAACCTTCACCTGCAGCCTCCTAAGTATTTGAAAGTCGACAATCTCAATCTTGACCCACAAAAGCAATCCATGGCACGAAAATACCATATGCCGGAAAACCACAGACCAGGTACAAAGAGACATTATTTCAGATCCATATCAAACCTTAGAGCAGGACCATAAAATGCAGTCTGCAAGTTCTTCAAATCTGTCACAACCTTCAAAAACCAGTAGCTGACCATACATGAATACCAACTTCAAACTTGACATTTTAAAGGATCAAAAAGCCAATGTTGCCAATTTAACTCACTTTTCTCTCCGGATCTTCTTACAATCCACTCAAAACTTTTAAGTTGTATATCTTGAACAATTTAATTTATACTCGAAGCATTACCTTTAAACACCCGTGTATTTCTTTCTTTCCAAATAAAATAACCGGAAGTCCAAATGACCGCTTGCCACAATCTCGATGACCGACTAGGAATATTTGCATTCCCATTAGAGGAGAAAAATTCCTCGATGGAAAACGCATTGACATTCCCAATCTTCCACCAACTAAAAACTTTTTCCCACACGCTCATAGCAAATTTGCACATAACCAAACAATGAGAACATGATTCCACTACATTGCCACAAGATGGGCAAAGTAGGGAATCCAAATCAATGCCTCTCTTGTCTAGCTCTTCTCGAACCGGAAGCCTTCCTCTTAACGCCCTCCACACAAAGATGTTGACTTTTTTAGGAACCCACTTGTTCCATATCGTCGCCTCGCCACCATTATTCACTTCCAAGATCTTTTCTTCCACCAACTTTGTTAATTCTTTAACCTTGAACTCTCCGCTCTCATGAAGTACCATTTTTGTATTTTATTTTTGCAAAGAAAAGTTGTTTACAGTATCATTTATGATGATTATGTAAATAATTGTTGAAGTTTTACATGGTGAGCTATTAGTCGTAGATTTTGATATATTTCATTTGAATGTTTGAACATCTTTTTATCCATTATACTAATTAATGTCTATATAACATGGAACTTGTTTGTGTATCAATATAAATTGATGGTTGCTGATTAGTTATACTTATTTGAATATAATATGGAACTTAATGAATATAAATACAATAGATCATAAGTTTAAAAGTTTAGTAAGGAAAAGAAAGTTAGTCAAACTTATGTGTTTACTTGTTCATGAAGTGATAGAATGAATGTCTGGAGGAGTGGAGGTAAGGTCGTAACAGGTGATGAGTGGGAGTGTAGTACAAAATGGTGTAAAGTGAGGTTTGACTTTAAAGAAAGTTTACAGGGTATGGAATGAAGTATTTGGTGAGGGAAGAAGGTTGAATGAGCATATGGTAAAAATTTTTGACATAAGGACACTGGCAGTTATGATTTCGAAAACATCCATACCTCTGAAATCCACCAATAATATCATTCCACCTCATTTCACCTCATTCATACTTTTTCCATACCTCCCAACCCCATTTTAGTGGCAACCATGCCTTTTTCATACCTCCCAACTTTTTTTTTAATAATAAATTAAATTAAACAATTTAAATAAAACATAAATATTTTATTAATAATTAAAATAACATTACATAATACTTGGAAAAAAATACATTATTAAATCTAAAAATCCGTAGGCCATCCATATGTCTCCGCGTACCCATGTTTTTTGTTGATAATGAAATCTCGCATAACCTGATTGGTTATGTGTTCGTGCGGCTCGTTGTAGAATTTCAGTGCCCGAATCATAGCCTTTTCTTTAGCATTTTCGATTTGTGTCTGCAGCAACTGGTGGGACAATTGATCCTTTGCACGTTTATCTGCCATGGCCTCATCCAACGCTAGTGCTTTCTTTGACGTATACTGCCCAATAAACTCAGCAGCACTATTCTTTGTCGACGCCTCACTAGCGGTCTTTTTTCCTTTTCTTTTTGAAACATGAGTTGTGTCGTCATTTAGATCCGGAATAACAGGATCAACATTGTCATTGCTTCCGGACCCATAGAAGCTAGATTCCGACGACTTTCTTCGTTTGTCGGAATGAGATGTCGAAGATACTTTTTCAAAACATGGTTGCTCCAACCATTTCGATTCATCCTTAACAACCCTCCACGCTTCAATATGATTAAACGAAGCACCCTTATTCCTCTTATTATAATCAGACATGGCATTTTCCAAGACGTTGACATCGTCACACCCACTCTCACGAATGCGATTCTACAAGTATATAAATTAACACAAGTATATAAAAATTAACACAAGTATATATAAATTAACACAAGTATATAAAAATTACTTGTTGGATGTGAAGCCCGTTAAAGACTCCCATTGCTTGATTCAAATGTTTCCACTTTGTGTTTAACGCATGATGAGTTCGATTAGTATTTTTAATTGTGGCTTTGAAATGCTCCAAAATTCTTTCCCAAAACTTATCTCTTCCTTGTTCATTCCCGACTTTTTTACATGTCGAGATATGAATCCATGCTTTGGCCAAAGCAACCTCTTCGATCGACGTCCAACTCTTTTTATCCGCTTTAGTTTTCCCTTTACCCACTTGAACATCTTCATCTAAAAAAAAAAAAAAAAACATATAAAAAATATAACAAATAAATAACGAAAAAAAAACATATAAAAACTATAACAAATAAATAACGAAAAAAACATATAAAAACTATACCAAATAAATAACGAAAAAAAAAACATATAAAAACTTTAACAAATAAATAACGACAAAAAAAACATATAAAAACTATAACAAATAAATAACGACAAAAAAAAACATATAAAAACTATAACAAATAAATAACGAAAAAAAAAAAAACATATAAAAAATATAACAATTAAATAACGCGTATAAAAATATATATATATATATACCAATTTGAGTTTGTTGTTGCGTTTCGGGAACAAAATCAACGTCATCATCATCGTCCTCACCATATAAAGGAAGTTCGCGTTCCACACTTGGTTCACGACGCGAAGGACCTTCACGGTAGTCAACAAACGGGTTGAAGTCACTCGTCATCGATATGTTATATTGGCTTGGGTTCATTGCGGGTGGAGCTTGGGGATAGTTAAAAGATTGAGGGTATTGTTGATGCATCGGTTGTGGAGGTTGGGGATAATATCCCGATTGAGGGTATTGTGGATACGCCGGTGGTGGACCTTGCGGACGAACACGAGGACGATAGCCACGTCCACGACCTCTTTGTGTTGAACCACCTCTTGATTTCCCACTTTCCATGCTTCAAAAACTATATGTGTAAAAAGTGTTTGTGTTTATGTTAGTGTTTGGAAATGAATTGTGTTTGAAAAAGAAATGTATAATGTGTAATATATATAGGATTTTTTTTTTTTTTTTTTTTTTTTTTGGCCCAATGCACGCTCCACTCCACTCCAAAGGCTACCAAAATAAATGCAACGTTCGAAAATGGCACATGAAACAAGAATGCCTCGGAGGCAGTATATGCCGCTCAATGCTTGCCGATGGGGATGCCGGTGGGGTGGCGGCGGTGTTCACCGGCGGCATCACCATGCCGGTGGGTGATGCCGCCCCCACTGCCACCCTTCTAAATGAGATATTTTTTTTTAACTAAGACATAAATGAGATTTGGTATCTCTCAAAATCTCATAAATTTCGCACTCTCAATCTCAAAAGCTACAAAAGTCTTGACAATAGATCAACAACAAGCAAACTTTTTGGCAAGATAAAATAAAGCACATCATGCATGTATTTTATATAGAGAACCAACTTTATAATCATTCTAATACATATGAGAAGAGCTATTAACTATAGGACATCCATCGAACCCTACCCCTGAACTTTTGTGATCTTTTGTCATCCTACCACCACCCACTTTGGTGATCACTATGCACATCACATTTGATTTTTTCTTTTTAGTACAAAGTGTACATGTTGTTTTAGCAAGAAGATGTTAGCAAAGATCAATATTGATAATTCATATAACATATGATGTTAAAAGCATTCCATGTATTATGTTCAATTTACTAAATGTCTTCTATCTACTACCCATCTTATAAAACATTAGATGTCAAAGAAGCTAATACAATACAAGTAAATTATTAATAATTTGTTTTCATGGTAAAGATACAACCATACATTTGCTTAAAAAGAAAAGCGTAAACACAAAACCTTGTATCAAGTTCCTTGCTACTTAAAAGTAATTAAGCTTAACTTTTTTTGAACAATACATTGATCTTAACAACACTTTCATATTGAATGTTGCTAACAATAATGTGACTTGCAACCTTTACTTATAATAACCTCAAGAATGTCAAATTTAAACTCCGATGGGCCGTGCTTAGCACGGCAAAAAAGAATTACCTAGTATTTTATATAAAAAGTCTAGATGATGAGGTCTAAAAATATTTATAGAAAATTATCAAAAAGGTAGAAAAATCCAAGCTTGATCCACTATATTGTCATTTTCAATACATTTTTCCTAAAATGTCATGCTCGACTACTCAACTGCTCGACTTCATTCAAATTTTGAGACGTGTCATTCCTTTGGCTGCTTAACTGCTCGACTTTGACTGCTCAACTGCTCGACTCCATCCAATTTTTGACACGTGTTATTTTTTTGTACTTTTTCTGGAAAAAAAAAGTACAGAGGAATGACACGTGTCAAAATTGGGTGGAGTCAAACAGTCGAGCATGACCAAAATGGGAAAAGGATGCTAAAAGTGTCTACATAGTATGGATCAAGCTTGGATTTTTCTACCTTTTTCGTAATTTTCTCAAATAGTTAAATCATCGTGAGCATTCATTTTAAGCTTGTGTGACATGAATATGTTTAATATATTATACCTTTTCATAATTCAATGTATTTAAATTATGTAAGATGTTTATAAAGCTTTAAAAGGTTTATAATAATGAAAATAAGTTTATAAAACATAAGTGTTTATAAATTAATAACACGCCATAACTCTATAAGTATAAACATTTATAAAGGTTTACAAATTACAATATAGTGGATGGTTACTCAAGTCTATCTTCTTAAAGTTTGATAAAATTAAAAGTCAGATGTTATGATCATTATAAAAATAACAATGTAGGGAACTTACGTGAATATCTATCCAGCGAACCATGCATTAAACCGCAAGTAAAAGTAACACGAGCCACTCTAGTCATATTCATATCGAACCCTAACTCGACATTACTCTTCAAAGCTTCATAAACACACTTCGAATCAACTTTCCATACATCCTTAACTCCCGAACAACAAGAAGTAAGAGGCTTAGCCATGCTTGATCGTTTTTTGAGATATGATAAGCAATTGATCATCTTGAACATTAATGTATCACATGATGGTGGTTTTTGTGATGTTGGAGCTTGTGATAGCGGATGTGGGCGGCTTGCGGTGGCATTCGAGAATAAAGAAACCAAACTAAGTGCAAAAACAATGCACAAGGTTTTTGTGGAGTTTGACATTGTTGAAGGATGTTTATGTTTTCTCGTTGTAGGATATTATGGGGTTTATATAATGAGTTATATCGAAACAACTATACCTTATAAGGAAGAATTGTTTACTTATCGGAAAATATATAATATAGCTAAAATCCCAACCAACTTAGACCCAATAAAAAAGCCCAACAAGTAGCCCGAATTCACATGTTGGACCTAATGAACTTGAAAAGGATTTGAACTATTTTTTTATGGGGTGTAATATACAGACACCTCAAACCTCCTATATACACATCATTTTATGTATAACTGGATTGTATTGTATGCATAGCGACGTTGTACTGTATGCATAACGGTTTATACTATGTCTTATAGTGGGTGTTGCTATAGCAACTCTCTTTTTTTATTAGGATTGATTTGCACACCAAATTTTTTTGATAAAAACACCCATTTGTACAAGTTGTATAACACACCCGCATAACACTGTAATGCACAGATATGGTGAAAGAATAAAAAGATGTGGTGTGCAAATCAACCCCTTTTTTATTCACAAATTATGTCATTTCAGCATGTGATTTTTTCTCTAAATATGTTTTAGACACCATATGATTCTCGTAAGTTTCACAAAAGATCATACTAAACAAAAAATATTTACAAAAAAATTAATTAATTTCGTATAAATTAAAAAATTTGAACATGCAATATAAGGTCTTTAAGCTTGTTTGCCTAACAAATTTACTGAAAACTGAAAAGAGAATGATTATAGCAACAAAGTAGATTTTTTTAAAGGCTACATATATATTAAAAGTAGGAAAACCGCATTTCCAAATTTTTGACATAAGAGAAACTAAATCATTCTTTAGTATAAAAACGAATTTTTATAATTAAGTAGTAGCATCTTGACTGGAAATAAGAAAATTAGTAGCATTACGATTAGATATAGGAAAATTAGTTGCATCCCGATTAGATACCGTCAAGTTAGTAACATCCCGATTAGATATCGGCAAGTTATTAGTAGCATCCCGATTTAATATAAGTTATTATAGTAGTAATCAATTAGACATCGGTCGATTGGTTGAAACTAGAAAGTTTTGGTAGCAAACCCGATTAGACATAAGTGGTTCAACGACATGTTTACCTTTATGTTTTTGTAGCTCCGTTTTACTCACTAAGCTTTATGTTAAGGTATATATGATGTAGTAACGTGAATATCAAGATTTCGGGCGCTTAGCGGGTCAAATGATGTAGCTCGTGAGCAGGTTGACGAGCTCCTCTATACCTTATTTTGAGTATCAATTTGAAATGCCCCTAAAAGAGTCATGCCGTAGTAGTATTTTTCTGAAAACAAATTTTATGTGTTTTAATGTAGTTTCGAGTAAAAATCTAGTTTTAAGAAAGTTTAGAATATTGTAAAGACTCTTTTTGTTAAATGATACGAGAATATTGTGTTTTGAAATGATAGAAATCAAGTTTACGGAAAATGGATTGAAATGGATCAAAACTTGTGTTATGGGTTAAAATGCCATATTCTTTGTGGCTCCTAGGGGTGTTCATCGGTTTGGTCGGGTTTTTCGGTTTATTCTGTTCGACTAGTTCGGTTAATTTTTCTTCACCGAAAACCGAATTCAAGTTGGATTAAACCGAACCAAAGACCGAACTGAATAACCGAAAACTGAACCAAATAACCTGAATAAACAGAATTACATAATTTTAATTATTTATTTAATTAATTATATGGATTTTTTGCAACAAAAAAATAATATTTAAAATTTAAAAAATGTTATACTTATATTATAAAATAGTTTTTATGTTTTTTAATATAAATATATAAAAAAGATATTTATTTATGTGAATTCGGTTTTCAATTTGGTTCGGTTTTCATTTTGCTAAAACCATAACTGAACCAAAAACCGAATATTTAATTCGGTTCGGTTTTGTTTTGAAAATTCGATCCGGTTATAAATTCGATTCGGTTCGGTTCGATTTATGTTTTCGACTTTTGTGGGTGAAACCTTAATTAATTCTGCACGCCTCTAATTAGAATAGAAGGCTGTAACAAATTCTTAATCTAATCCACATTCAGGCCAGATGATGATAGAAATTCGCTTTATGAAAGATGCAGTTTTAAGGGCTCTTAAAGCTTATAATTTTTTACTCTAAGTTATATGACTTATAAGTTTTGAAGGGCTTCGAAAGCCCATAATTTCATATTAATAATGTCAAACTGTTGAAGGCTCTCAAGTAGTAGAATTTTTTTTTTTTTTTTTTTTTTTTTTTTTTTTTTTTTTTTTTTTTTTTTGAGATATTCAATGTTTATGCCATTGATCGATCGATAAACGTGTTAAAGTTTTGCACTTAGTTTTAAACTTTAAACCTTTTTAAAATAAAATCTTTTTACACTAAAGATGGTGCTTAATGTGCATACTCTTTATCTCAAGCATCTACGTCCCTGGTTTATAATCAAGTTAACAAGTGATGCAATTAATCATTAAAGGGTAGACTACTATATTAAGTTAGTTATTCTTAGACTCTTTCGTGTGACAAATTGACAATGACATGTGAAATATAATAAGGATCTTTGTAGTCTAAACGTTATATCTTGTATTATTGCCTCTTTGATCCAAACGTTATAACTTTTTAAAAGTCATTGATTGGTCATATAAACCTAAATTTGCTAAATTCGTACACAGAAAAAGTTGTATGTTATGCACCTTGAAAATTGGTTGGGTCAAAAATATCATAAATCACAACACATATGAAACAGAAAAAAGTATTAAAGTGTTTGTAACACTTATTTATCAAAAGCTAACATTAAAAAAATATCTTGCCATTTTTCTTACAAATAAATAAAGCAAATAAACAATTTTAATATTCTACGGAGTAATGTTTAGGGGGTGCTTGTTCCACTTTGGAGTTTTAATTTTAGGTTATATTAGTCAATTTCAGCAAAGAATAATTATTATCACTTTGCAAGCTGATAATAAATTATGTAAGTTGGTTCCAAGAAGTTAAGACTTCATCTTTTCAAACATTACTATATTATAAGATTGAAAAATGCACCAATTATTGCTTGTCATAATCAAATCAATATACGCGTATATTATTGCCTGTTATATACATTAAAAATACAGAAAATGAGTTAAGTGTATTTATAGCTGAAAATGTTGCACTTGATATATTTTTGTCTTTTGAAAAATCTGATTGGAATGAAAAATGTGTCAAACTTTAGTAAAAACGATAATAGTAAACCAATAATTATAAGACGAGTTCAATTGTGTAACCTGCCGATACCTAATAGGTTTTTCTATACGTGTAGTCGATCTTCATATAATGTCATCGAACAATACATTGTATCTACGGGGTTTTATTCATCATTCTAACATAGTATCTGAGCAGGTCGATCCTCTAACCTAGTCAGTCTGAGCCGAATTCTCTAGCCACCCCGTCCAACCTTAGCGTCGCCGTTTATCAATTCCATTAAAAAATGAATTTTCGGATTAACCCCAAGTCAGTCACTATTTCGATCATAAGTTACAAAACCGTACGGAGTTAAGTGACGCGGTTAGCGCCATTGGCTTAGTAATGGAATTCCGAATAAAGGAATACCGGAATTGCCGCCATAGCCTTTGGCACGTGCTGTAACAAGCCGCCGCGTTAAAAAAAGAAAAAAAATGGTTCACTGTTTACTTATAACTCTCAAACCGCTTAGAGCTGGATGACATCGTCAGCGACCGTTGATTCCTAATTAAGTTTCAATAAAAATAATACTAGAATCACCGCCTTCACCTGTCAGACGCGCCGCCACTCGCCATTATAAGTCTAGCTAGTCGTGTAAAAAAAACTCTCTTTTTCATATTACGTTTATCAACAACGACTAGTTACTATCAAAGTATTGATATTTTATCAGGATAACTATCTTCTTTTATTTTTGCTTCTCTTTAATAGTTATCGTTTACACTCCAATTCGAACCTTCGTGATTCCACGACGATGGAGCATTAAACGATAAATAAGTAATAGCGGCTACGGGCCAATACCTACTATGGTTTTCTATATATCTCATATAATCTTTATATAATGTTGTTGAATAATGCATTATATCTATGGGGTTTTATTCATCATTAACCCAATAGGTTTATTATATTATTCGATGACATTATACAAACATTACACGAGACATATAAAAAATCCTAATAGGTATTAGCCTGTTACACTATTGGACCAAGCCCCCTATTACTAATTACTTATCGTCTAATATAAATGAATTCTTAACGGTATACTTTTTTTAGTAGAAATGATATATAAGTACTACATATGATTTTTTAGTAGAAATGATATATAATAGTCTTTCAATCAATGATGATTGAAAAAATCACTTTTGTTTTTGTCGTTTAAGAAATTATTTGATTGGATGCCAAGATCTGAATTATGTGTTTTTTGACCCTTTGTGTCTTGTCTATTTTATTTCAATGTCTTTCCTTATCATATTTTTGTTTCTTTTCCTTTTATTTATTGTCCAAAAAAATAATAATACTAAAAAAAAAGGGAAAATTCTTTTAAAACATACAGTACTTGTTCAAAAAATCAATTTTGAGTATCGAACTTTTTTTTTTCCTTATTGGGTTACTAAACTTTCATTTTTGGCTTTTTTTACGCACTTTGGGACGTTTTTACCCCTCAAAATTTTAGAAATTCAAGGGCAAAAATATCATAAAAATGTCCCAAAGTGCGTAAAAGATGCCAAAAATGAAAGTTTAGTACCACAATGACGAAAATAAAAAATACGTTACTCAAAAGTGATTTTTTTGACAAGTATGTTACGTTTTGAAAGAATTTTCCCAAAAAAAAAAGACCCTTACTGTTCAAGTTTTTTAGTGCTACCATTAAGAAATACTAAAACCACAAACAAAATCCACAAAAAAATCCACTCACTAACGTGTTAGCGGGTGATTGGTTTAATAAAAGAGAGAAGAGAGAAACTGCAAGAAAATGCACCAATCACCCGCTGACACGTCAACGAATGAATTTTTTGTGTGAATTTTATGAGTGTATATAGTTTAGCTTAATTTCTTGCTAGTCATTGGGCAATACATCAAATAATTTATCATTAATAATCTATATTGAACCAATCACAATAAACCCTAGAGAGGACCATATATAAACAGAACTTCTTCTGCCTTAAAAAACTAAAACTGAAAATAGCTTTAACGTCTTCATCAACCAAAAATCTTATAGTTACCAAAAAGCTATAGAAAACAAAATTACAATAAAATATGCAAGTTGAGATTATTTATTTTCATTAGCTTTACCACTTTAATTTACCCAAAACATATATGAATACACAACACAACGCATGTAATTAAGTACAAATACACATATATATGAATTAAACTATATATGCAAGAGACTTAACCATACAAACATTGATTGAATTTCCATATGCCATCGAATATGTTAAAAATAAGTTTTAAGTAACATCGATACATTTGTTAGCCGGTTTTAGAATCGTTTGATGAATTTTCTGCATTGATTGGAATTGATTTCTTTGGTGCCAAGGATTGCTTGTCTTTCTTTTCATCTTGAGACATTTGTTGTTGCCTGCACTCGAAGCTACAAAAGGCGCTATCGCCTCTGCAAAAATAGATTCGAAATTCAGAACGAAAAATTTTATAACAAAAAAAAAAAAAAAAAAAAAAAAAAAAGTATATTATAAAGTAGAAAAAGGAAAATCAAAACTTAGAAGATGATCATACATGTGGCTAGCTTTTGTTGCTCATTTGCTTAACTTTGAGCTAAATTTTGATGTAACCGTTATTGCATAGGACATATCAAAATATAAGTATTATATATTACACTAACTTTTCGATAAAAAAAAAAATAGTAGACACATCTACAAAAAGTTACACGAATATTTTGACACAGTTTCAAAATAAATATAACAAGAGTAAACTGTAAAATTCATTTATATATATAGCTTGCCTAATTCGGCTCATGAAACAATCCATCCCATATCGCAAACTGTTAACATGAACCATCAGAGTAAAAAAGTCAAGTGAAAACATCTGGAGAGATTAGTTATTTTTTTTTTTTTTTTTTTTTTTTTTTTTTTTTTTTTTTTAATAAAAATACTAGGATAAACTCATACACAATTATTATTGCTTTTATTGGAAATCTATAGTATATCCATATTAATATAAATTCAATTGAAGAATAAAATTATACCATACCTATACATAAAGATATCACGGCCAGTGATCAACCTACGTTTGCAAAAGTGACAAGCAGTCAAGAAATGATTTTCTTCCCTATGATCAGCAGAATTCCTACGATGGTTTCTAGGAGAAGCCGTTGGTTGATTCACTTTAAAAGGATCATAAGTTGGTCGTTGTTGTTGTGGGTTAATAATCTCGAGACCACCACCACCAGCAACTACGCCAGTATGGTTGAGTTCTAAAGTGAACTCCGTCATGCTGGTGGTTCGCTTGATTGGTGGTCGTGGTCTCTTGCCTAATATCATGGTTTTGATGTAGTTTTTAGAGAGAGAAGAGGAGTGAGAGTAGGGTGTAAGAAGTTGAGAAAATAATAGGGTGAGAGGTATTAATAGAAAATGTTGGATGTTGGATTTAGGTTTAGATTCTTTGTATTGTGGGAAGTATATACACTTTACCTTTTTGAGATATAAAGAGTCAAGCTTAATGATATATGGACTATCCGACTATGGTTTGTTAAATTTTTATAAAAGATTTTAAAGAAACTTCTTTTGTTAGTAATTTTAAGAGTGAATATATACTCTTTTAAATACATTTTTAAAAAACCTCCTTAAGAGCATCAGATATGATGGCTTGAGTCGTTTCATTAGTTAGAGGCAACTCAACATTTCATTTTCACATTCATATACTAAAATACCTCTCCTTCCATTCTACTCTTTTTGAAGCCCACTATACTCAATTAAAATACAAACTCAACAAAAAAAACTCAATTAAAAAAAAGAAGTACATAATAATGTATGGCCAGTTAATTCACTTGACAAATGGCACGAGGAAGGACGGTATGGTAAATGGCTCAAGCCATTGGTAAATGTGAATGGCGCCAGGGTGGTGTTACCACAACCCTGCTCAATACCACTTGTTTTAAATTCTCCAAGTTTATAAATGGCCCACATTATCATTCTCCAAGCATCTCGTTACACATAAAATTAGAAAGACTAGCAGGCATATTAAGGGTGCGTTTGGTATGGTACTAAGGGAATGGAACTATGACTATCATAGTGATTAATGATGTTTGTTTTAGTTGAGAGGGCCCACAACTATGACTATGAAAGTTCAATATTATCCATACTCCATATACCTCAAACTAGAGGGGAATGGAACTTTCATAGTTGAGGACCCACCACTACTATCAAACTCATACCCATTGTCATTCCTCGCAGCATACCAAACGCACCCTTAATCATTTTCCTAGTAAAAATTTAGCATTGAAATTTGTACGTATTTGCTTGTTGATGATAGCTAATTCGGCTATATATCTTGGCGATGACTACTTCAAATCATGTATATTTTTGCTTGTAAAATAAAGGATATGCTCAAGGAAATTTTATCAAAACCCAATTTAGAATTGTCATACTTACTGATCATCATCAAATGATCTAGTGGTTAGATAACATCCGATGTTCACACAAGAAGTTTAGTGTTCAAACCTCGGTTTATTATGTACACATTTTTGGAAGCGTTGTTCTCTTCGAATAATCTAACATGGACTCGTCTGTTTATACTTGGTACGTATTAATATATATCAGTATCGATCAATATTAACATGAAGGTCTAGTTACAACGTGTTTCTCCCAAAAAAAAAAAAAAAAAAAAAAAAAAAAAAAAAAAGGCTTGAAATTAAGAGCTACCACCCATATATACTTTAAACTCTTTCATACCTAAAACACATGATTTTAAACACTAAAGTAAATCCACATTTTTTATTATATAGTCGTAATAATTGAAAAAGAAACAAAAGCCATGTTGTATTATTGATGAATAATAATGAGATGCATTTTGTATGTAGGTGAAGTACTTATACATGCAAACAAATGTGATTGAATGCATGGTCCCTAACAAAGATGTGTTGTCAATCGTGCATGCCCCCCCTTATTCCTTTGTCTTTCTTCTTCTTCTCACTTATCCCTAATTAGCAATCTTCCTCTTTTTGAACCAAATAATTATACACAAACATACCAAAGTAACAAATATAATTATATATAAGACGAGTTTCGTATACAACATGGTATTGGATTAGGAAACAATCTTCGTTTGAATGAACAACCTTTGGACCAGCCGTTAGGTTACACAAATACGACATAGGTCCTTCTCACTATCGAATGGTTTTTTTCGAGTTGGGATAGAGCTTATTGCAGCCTTAATTAGGTACATAAGAAGCGGGAGGTGCTAGGCCTCCTCCAATAAGCCCAACAACGGTTATAAAGCATAAGTTTTAAAGCTCATGTTTTGTTATAATGTGCACTTAGCACCCCCTCAACAAAGAATATTAAAGAAACATGTAGTTCTAATTTTCAGTCAAGTTTCCTTTGTGAGTTTATAGTTGATAAATGCTTTATATATCTTTTTTAGTTAACGGTTATAACTTAATAGATGTTTTATTTTTTCCTACATTTGTATTGTTACTTTTATTTTAGTATGTTAAATGCTTTTTGTCTTGTTTTCTTGATAATTACAGTATAAATAATTTGAGATGATTTTTTCACACATCTTTGGTGCTGGCTGCTAAAAAATTCAGTTAAAATATGTAAACCCATAAAATACGTGATAGTTAAACTAATAAAACAATGGTTTAAAAAAAAGTTCGGCCCCTTTAATTTTGGCTCCTCCGGGTGTACATTCATGTCAATTCTTTGTGTTAGCTTCACTTTGTAAACTTAAAAACTCTACAAGTGTAAAGCTAAACCTACAAAAATCTAACATATGTTGTGGGTCCCGTTATAAGTTATAACACTCTGTTCTTGAGTTAGATTTAAGAAAGAAAAAAAAAAAAAAAAAAAAAAAAAAAAAAAAAAAAAAAAGTGAAAAGGAAACAGAAACACTTAAGAAGAAAAAGAAAACGAAATGAACTAAAAGTTAGTCTGATTTGATTGATTTTTAAAGTAAATTGTTTTCTCTTAAAATTAGAAAGAAAATATTTATTTTTCATTGATTTGCTTTTCTTTACTAACAAAACCCGAGAACAGCGTAAGAGTTTTATGATTCTAAACACCACACTATGAAATGTTTGATTTAGTGAATTTCTATCAGTTATAATTTAATAAATCATAACGCCAAGGAGACGTCTAAGTTATGTCATTTCAAATCATTTTCTTCAGGAATCTTTGAATTTTAGAAAATAAAATAGCATCTTTTAACTACCATTCATCCTGAAAATTCTTCCCCAATCATATATTCAAATTTAAACTTCAAACATTTTTAGATTGAATAAATTAAAAAATCTCGAATGATCCAATAAAAAATTAAAACGTAGAAAAATGTAATAATAATATTTTTAGAGCATAAATAATGATACTTCGAATATGAAAAATATCAATCAATTCTTTATAAATGAAACATTGTTGAAGTTGTTTTTTAATGTTTCACTTTTTGAATATTATATTTAGATGACATGATCTGAAATTGACCTTTAACACCTAATTTTGATACTTCATTATCATGTATGACAGAAAATTTAACTAACCAATTTTTGTGCAAAGAAATTCCTGTGATTAATTATAACATAAAATCTTATTTTAAGATACTTCATTATTGCGTCTCAAGTCTCAACAGCAATATTGTAATGGAAAACAGCTAGCCTTAAAATCTTATTTTGATATGTCAATTAATTTCATCCATTTGATGAGCTTTTTAAAGATTTTTTATTCTTATATACATGTCTTTTAAATAGATAAAAAAAAATATACTCAAAAAAGTACTAAAAGGCTAACTAAAATATTAAATACCACATACACCGGCCTTTTCTATAAGACCAAAATTTTTAAATGTCACAGTCGCTCAAAGTGTGTACATCTTTTAGAAAAAAAAAAAGTGATTTTCCTAAATGCCTCAGACGACTTGTCCGACTTGACTGACTTGTCCACACTTTTTAAATGTTAACAAGTGTCCCATGCAAGTACAATAATATTGACAAGGGTCCCCAGACAACTTGGGCGACTTGTGCTTGCATGAGAACACTTGTTAACATTTAAGGGTGACGAACAAGTCTCTCAAATCACCCGAGATATTTAAGAAAGTCCTTTTTTTTTTTAAGAATTTGCCCATTCTATAAATTTTGATAAGAAAGAAAGTAACATTACTTGGTGAGTATGTTCTAAAATCATCCTTTCAAGTAAGTAATGATACGATTTGAGGACATGGACCCACTGGGAATAAAATTTAAAAAGAGAAATATGAGAAATAATTATAATCGCATATTTGGGATGCACGACTTAAATTATAAGCATATTTATTCGTTTAGATACATCCTAATCAGTTTTGAAAATAATTTTGAAGTGAAAACGATGCGAAGTAGTACTAGTAACAAATATGACTCGTAGAGAATGAAAAATAAATATGATTCACCTAACTTGATGAAATACATCTAATATATGTATATATGTATATGAATCTAAGTTTTAGCTAAAAAATATATTATTAAGCATCTAAAGATTAGGGATGCATCTAATTTAAGTTGATGCATCTCTAATAATGTATGAGTATAATTATTTCTCGTACTTCTTATTTTATTTGATTATAAGTATATGATTTGATCCCTAAAACAGTAAAACATAAAACAAATTTTACGAAATCACCTTTTTCTACAAAGGAGATATCATCAAGACGGTTTTAAGGACCTAATAGTTAAGCCTAGTAAATACTAGCTAGCCAATAGCCATCCACAAACGAAATATTCTTTACTTTTCAAGTTTGATAAGTTTTTACATTTAATGCCTCAACCTGAAAATGCACAATTAGTGTCATTTACAATGCTTGATTACACCACAACTAATCAAAATCCATAGATTGTTACATACATTTGTACATCTTTAGGTCCAAAAGAAATTAAATTTAAGGTTCTAGTACCCATTGTAAATCGAAAGTCATTATCATGTAAGTTATCAGGTAAAAGCACTTAGCTTGTTTCGTGGGGCAATTCCATATATATCTTTTAAAAAGTTTAAAATGCCATATTTACTTGACATATATTAAAAAATAGAGTATATATGCATTTAATGGTTGTATTTTAGGCAAATATAAATTTTCAGGTTTTAAAAGGTTATCTAAGAAGTTTACCTTTGCCTTTTAAAGTAAAACATTATAAAAATGAACAATTATGTAAATGCCACGGTTGCCCTAAGGTCGGGAATTTTTGGACTTTTTTTTTTTTTTTTTTTTTTTTTTTTTTTTTTTTTTTTTTTTTTTTCAAACTAGACCGAGTAACTGGGCAACTTGAATTACCCAACCATGTGTAGCCACGTGTTCGACATTTTTTTTTTACCAAAGTAGACCAGCTGCCCAATTGTTATACCGAAGTAGACCAGTTGACCTATAACTCATCACCCTTGTAATCATTGAAGGCACACTTGTCGCTAGTTGGGGATAGTTGCCTAATTGTACAGGCAACCCGGTTTAGTTTGGAAACGAGAAAAAAAGAGGTCCAAAAACTCTCGACCTTGGGGCATTTGGGGCATTTAGATATAAAAATATGGCCGGTTGAAAATGTGCATATACTATAACTTAGGATCAAATGAGAAGAAAACTTAAAATAAGAATGATAGAAATAATAATAAAACACATTTGAGATGTATCAAATTGATTTAGATGCATCCTTACTCTTTTAAAGTTAAACTAGCAGGGTCTCCGCGCGTTGCAGCGGCGAGTACCCTGTGATTAAAGTTTAGACGCCAACAAAATAACAATGGCGAACTTATTAACCAGTGAAAAACATGATCCCAATCCGACCCAATTCACCCATTTTTACCGATTCTGACGGGTCATCTTCCGTTTCGTTTTTGAACGGATTTTATTAGCTAGCCGAACCAATGGCGACTTCGGGTTCCGGTTGAACTCATTGGTCCGGTCCGGTTGAGCCCGTTGGTCTGGTTCGGTTGAACCAGTTGGTCCAGTCCGGTTGAACCAGTTAGTCCGATCCGGTTTAAAAATCATATGTACCATCAATGTAAATTGTATAAAGCTCTGTGTGTTTTATTTGTTTGTACAATGTGTATTATAACATGTATTTTGTGTATTATAACATGTATTTTTTATTATAGGGGTGCTTTAAAAATAATATTAATTAGTGTTTAATGTTTTATTCTTAATTTTAAGTTTTTTATATGTGTGTTTAATTGTTTTGTACAAAGTGCTTTATATGTTGTATGTTTTAACTTTAAGACTTTTGATTATTAATGTGTTTAATGTTAAGAAATTAAGTTAATTAAGATATATTTAATGTTTCAAAATTGTGTTTAATTTACTTGTACATATTCCTTTGTTAGTTGTATTACTTCATTTTAAGATATTTAATGCCATTAGTGTGTTTAAATTACCATTTTAAGTTTAATGACATTAGTGTGTTTAAATTACTTGTACATGTAGCTTTGATGATTGTAATACTTAATTTTAAGTATTCTAATATTAGAAGGCCTTCCTCCATTATAATATAGTATGATATATCACAATATGTATTCTAGCTCAAATTAGATGCATATACGTATATTTGATGTCATTTCATCAAATTAGATGATATATACTATAAGTGAAAGACCTATCACTAAGATATCATAGTGGTTAGACACCCTAAGGGCACGTTTGGTAGGGTGAAATTCAGATAAATGAAATGAAGTGCAGAAATCAAATCACAGAAATGAATTCTCGCAGAAATTCAGTATAAATTCCAGTGTTTGGTAACACCAGAGAATTGACTCAAGAAATCAGTATTATTATTATTATTATTATTATTATTATTATTATTATATTATAAACCAACACTTTTATTATTATTATTATTATTATTATTATTATTATTATTAATTATTTATTATTATTCATTATTATTATTATTATTATTATTATAGGAGAATTCATTTCCATCACTTTGTGAGTGGAAATCAATTCTCCACCTTTTACAAAGGATCAATTTTCAAAAAGTTGTAATTCTTCACTTTATTTTTTCATATGTGTACCAAACATTAGAAATGATTTCATTTATATTTCACTCATCTCAATTCCTTCTACCAAACATGCCCTAATATCTTTACAAGTGTTCAAACTTTACTAGGTAGTAGTCAAGAAAATGGTTGAAAACGGTCACGAAGATATTTGAATGCATGAGAAGTTACATGGTAACGAGCTACACATCTTGCAAATGGATTTATATCGCAACTGGGCCAAGCTAGGCATCAATTGGGCTTTATATAGACAAAAAATAAGGAGAGACCCAATATGTGTAACTTCTATCAAGTCTGAAGAAGCTACGCATTTACCTCTTTCGATCAATCTGCATTTGAGGTAAGGTTTTCTGAATTGCCTCTACCATTATTAATTACAGTATTGGTAAATATATTGTTAATCTTATATATGTTGTTATGTATACTGTTTGCTGATGATTCGTAAGCAAATGTTACATGTATTATTTTTGTGTCTCCAAGACATTGTCACATTGGTCAGTTTTTTTTTTTTTTTTTTTTTTTTTTTTTTTTTTTTTTTTTTTTTTAACGGCGATTTTATTATAAAAGAAAACTAGTGCTAGAGAGATTACAAAAAAGATAACATTTGATTTTGTAACCAATTTGTCCAACAAAATTTTGTTTTACATCTAGAGTTACACCAATTATATGATAAAGAAACTAACTCGTCATATAAATCCGCCTTTCTTGTATTACTCGACCCGAAAATAATCTTGTTACGAAATCTCCAAACTTGCCACCACAAGACATAGAAGATGCCACCTAAAACTCGTTTAGCTTGCACCCAAATTTGAATATTCGTAATCCAATTCAACCAATCATCATAAGACAAACTATCCGGAATTCTAATGTCCCACCATATTGAGACCTTACGAACGAGATCTTTCATCATAGAACACGAGAAGAAATATGCTTCGTAGATTCAACATGCTCGTCACAAATCGGGCATAGGATAGAAGGAATGGGCAAGCCTCTAAGAGAAAGGTTCAATCTAGTTGGTAATTTATCCAATTGAACTTTCCAAGCAAACACATTGATTTAAATCGGCATCACCTTGATCCATCTAGTCTAAAAAGACACAACCGGTAACATGTGGTCATCCAACATCGATCTAACCGAAGCCACAGAGAAATCTCCCGTACCTGTCATAGACCAAATCCAACGATCTTGCATTTGAGCCAATTCAAAAGTTTCCAAACGAGGACACAACTCTGATAATTGAACACTATCTACCCCACCCCTAACATTGGTCATGTACTTATTCATGCATATGTATATCTAACAATATAAACTCATGTTTTTGAGCTAGTTGTACAAAAGAGAGATTCGTCTTGTTTGCATATTGATATTATCAACTTAGATGAGCCACAAGCTCAACTAGATAAGCTCATAAACCTTGAGTTAGCAATTGTGACTTTGCTGTACGGATTTAGTGTATATGCAGTAGGTGTTTTGTGTGATGTTCTGCATGATAACTGCTATTGTAGATTTTGAATTTATGTGTGTGTATTTCTATCTATACAGAGTACGTATTTGAGTTATTTATAACGTTTCACCACGATTGTGTTGTTGCCCTAATGGCAGAGCTTATTCCTGATGATATCTATGAGAGAATTCTTCTAACATTGAATGTGAGGAATCTCATTAGATGCAAGAGTGTGTGCAAGTCATGGAAATCTCTCATCTCTGGATCCTGTTTCATCAAAGCTCATTTGAACCTTAGTTATAGCAGGAATGAAAATGGACATAAAAGGATTGGAGAGGCTGTTTTCCAGTTTATTAATCCATGTTCAGGATATGTTATACATGGCTTTTCGAATGGACTAATATGTATCAATGATGGTGATCAACTCCTAGTAGGTAATCCCTCGACTAGAGAAGGGAGAACGGTGCCAAAGCCCCTTGGCCCAAACCTTGCTTCGTTTGCTTCGTCATGTTGGGGATTCGGTTATGATTCCCTCACAGACGACTACAAGGTTGTACAAGGGGCCAAAAATGGTAGCGGCAAGACATGCTTTCAAGTGTTCTCTCTTAAATTAAATTTGTGGAATGTTATTGGAGAAGTGAATTATAGACGGTCCGGATTTCAAAGTGGTGTCTTTTGCAATGGGGCAATTCATTGGGTTATGCGTCCTATAAATAATAATAAAAAGGAAGTGATTTTATCTTTTGATTTATTCAAACAAGAATTTAAAGAAATACCCCAACCCGATTTTGAAGAATGTAATTTTGATTTGTCTTTGGGGAAAATGGAAGGATGCCTATGCGTATATCGTCATGAGTTGAGGGTAATGAAGAAGTACAATGACAAACAATCTTGGGAAAGGCTACCGCATAATTGCCAAGTAAAGTTGGAATTTGGACGTGGCTTTTCTGAAGAGACAGATGGTATTTTTCATACAAGGTATTGGTTTATCGGTAATCAGAAGTTTTGGGGTGGCCCTACTATTGTGGAGAGCCTTGTTTCTCCTCATCTTCAAGCTGAAAATGAATAGGTGGGTTCTAATTGTTACAGAAACACTTCTGGCTAGTTATTTTTCTTATTAATGTTTACGATGATTCCCCTTTGATAAATATATGTACTGGTATTGATGAGACTGCTACATTTGCTTGGTTAATGATGAACTCAAATGTGAAACTTCTATTCCCTTGTTAGGAAGTCATGTTTTGTTGTTATTTGACTAGCCATAATGCTACATTGTTATATATCATTCTCCAATTAAATTAGTATTTAAACAAATGCAACTGACTAAACATTTGTGTAAAGATATTGTAGGACGATCTAAAGTTTTAATTTTTTGTAAACATGATGTGAAGTTCCATATGATCCTTATTAAACATGTGACAGTTAAGCTAGATGTTTGGTCTGTCTGGATTAAAGGGAATTTCTCCGTTTAATTCGTCTTATTTTTCAGGTCATAATGGGGCGATTGGGTGATTTACAGGGTCAAAATGAGTAATGGCCTATGAGTCATGGTTTTGTCCCTATTATTCTTCTTATTTTTTGGGTCAAAAATGGGGAAATTGCTTGAGATATTTTCATACGAAGTTTTGTTGTAGCATCTATAATTGTTTCTGGCTTAGGTGGCCAGCCCGGGAAATAGACATCCACAGGAATTAGCTAGGGTTATTTGCGGGAGAAATTGAGTTATGGCCTATGGGTCATGGTTTGGGTTGTCGATATAAGAGTCTGCCTACTTATCAGAACCAATACGCTAACATGAGAGATGTCAATTTAATATATGTGTGTTACTGCCATTAGTCGATTACTTTGAAGTCTATTAGCTACCACCATATTCTCAAGTAGAATATATGGGCATTTGAAAATGGTACTGTCTTTTTTAAGGCACATAAACATTGATGCCCTACTAATGTTTGAGGATGCAAAGTGTAAATTGGTGGAGTATAACGATAATCACCATCAGCCACCATCTTCTCCTTTGTCATCTTTGATCACTGTTTCTCTTGTAATCATTCGGTTTTCCTTTGTGTTATTATCATCTGCTAAGATGATATTCACTTTTGTACCGATTCAATAATAACAATAATAATCATTCAGCTAGCTAGGTTTAATCTTGCCGACTATTGATCCTTCTTGTGGGTGTTTATGTGCTTGATTGATACCATTTGGATCAAATCACAATGTTTAGTTTCTATAAATCCTTGAACACTAAGCAAGTTTAGTCGGCTATTTTAGACACTTAGTGTGTCGTAAATAATGAATGCTAAATCTGACTATCAGGGGCGAACCCATGACTCTAAGTCATCAGGTGCACAATGTTTTTTCCCGAGAATAAAGCAAAAAAAAATGTAGGATTTTCAAACGAATTAAGAAAACATATATTTCTTTTGATATATTAGTCGACTAACTAAACATGACATGTATTTGTGTGACACAAAATTTTGGGAACTAGTTCATTTCTCTTTCATTTTGGAGAAATTAGGAGTTTTAACGAAAATTTACGGCAAACATCCATCGGGTTCCCGTGAACCCCTAGGTCTGCCAATGAGCACAATGCAATGATTCACACATTTAGTGCAATGATGCATCCATATTCAGATCAAGAGCATCCTTACCAGTTTTTAGGAGTAAACGTGGGTCTTCCTTGAACTGGGGGACTAGTATTTAACCCTAAAATATTTATTCTTATAAACTTAAACAGATCATATATATGTTCTACGAGGGAAATCCCAACAACCCATTTTTGGTAACCTGACATGTAATCCCAGGCTGTGGGATCTATAATGTATGCGGTGAAAAGTACAAGACCTGATGTAGCATTTGCTCAGAATTTAACCAGTCGATATCAGCAAAATCCAGGTGTAGCTCACTGGACTGCTGTTAAGAATATTCTTAAGTACCTTAGGGCTACTAAAGAGATGTTCTTGGTTTATGGGGGAAATCCATCAGCAGAACTTGATGTTACAGGTTACTGCGATGCTTCTTGGAAAGGTGATAAGGATGATACGAAGTCTCAGACGGGTTATGTCTTTGTCATTAATGGAGGAGCAGAAAGCAGAGTGTACTAGCGATGTCTGCTACAGAAAGTGAGTATATAGCTGCTTCAGAAGCTGCAATGGAAGCTGTTTGGATTAGGAAGTTTGTTTCAGGGCTTGGAGTTATGCCATCGATTCAAAGACCTATTAAAATGTATTGTGACAACTCAGCTGCAATCACATTTGCCAATGAGCCTGGAATCATGAAAGGCACCAGACATTTCCCGATTAAGCATCACTATGTTCGAGAACAAGTCGAAATAGGCGAAATCGAAATGCTCAAAGTTCACACAGATGATAACTTGGCAGATCAATTAACAAAGCCTCTACCTGGCACTAAGCTTTACAAGCATGCTGAAGGTGTAGGACTTAGATTAGCTGAAAGTTTCATGCCCATTTGTGATTAGTGTTTGGATAAAGGATGTAACGTACAATTATTATTTTAATGAAATAAAATATGTTTTATGTTTATTTATCATTGTCTTAATAATATATCCTATATTTGCATGTTTAAGATCCATGAATAATTTATTATTCTAAATGTCCATTGTCGATTAATGATATGGGAATATCATTAAACTAAGACAAATTTGAGTATTGGTTTAGGATATACTTGAAAGTATATTGATGCGTAGTCATACCAATTTCACATGATATTCGATGAATTGAATATTGGACTTATCCCAACAATATGATTTAATATTTAATGTGAGAATCATATTTAAAGTTATCCTCAGACTTGAGATACCAGATAAGTGTCATGGATGTAGTGCATTTTTGTGAAGCAATCTACCGCTCACCGTAACAGGGAGTTATAAGGGTTGTTTTCAGAAGTGTTGCAAAATTCATGGGTTATTCTTGTAGTCAAGAAAGAATTTATTCCTTCTGATTTGTTTAGAAGTTTAATACTGCTGGGCCCCTCGTAGGGTTGACAAAATGTTTGCATGGCCATGCCCAAAGTCTATCTGGAATACGTTCAGATGTTTTGGTAATTTTGTTCAATCATAAAGAAACGAGAAACAGAAATTTAATAAAGGAACTCACATCTTTATTAATGTGGTATTAGTAATGAAAGGATAATTATAATGATGAATCATTAAAGGTTTTTCCAGGAAACCTAGCTCGGATTGAACTAGGGGCATTGGAGTGTTGCAAGACGCTAACCAATGTCATTTTACTATTAATGGATATACGAGTGGGAGCTGTTAAATGTTACGTATAAACATTAATGAGTAAATGTCTAGGATCGAACCCGAGACCTCGGGATTGCACAGTTTACAAACAAGAATAATGTAAAATAAATATATATATATATATATTAAATGTATCGAATATATATATTTATAACACTTAATGGACTAAACGGTCGTTAGTTATTAACCGTATGGGCTAACTATCGTTAGGGACGAAAGATAAGGACTAGAGTGAAACTTGGAAGTCAAGAAGGATCTAGAACCCCTTGGGGGAGTCCTAGGCCGGTCGAAGCCCATCCCTAGGGTCGACCCATGCCTTGCTTGATCACCAAGAAATCACCTAGTATAAATACAAGGCCTTGGGGTTAAACCTAAACATCTTTTGTGCACACACTCTAACCCTAAAATCCTTGTTTTCTTTCTTGTTTTCCTAGGCCGATCGGTTCAACCCCCCACCTAAGGGATTGGGTCGATTTTGGTTTAATCCAAACATAAGTGTTTAGTTTAGTTGCAACAAACCTTTATTCGTTGGTAGTTTGTGTGTACAAGAACGAGGTAATTACTTACTTTAGTAATTATCAAGAGATCGATAAACAAAACGGTAAGGGGTTTATCATTGATCTAATTGTCCAAGAATCAAGGTTGATTTGAAGTGCATCGGGTACGTTTACTATTTATGTTTTAGTTAATATTTATGTGTTATACTTGATCCTACGCTTCCGCAATATGTGTTATTTGATTGTCAAACTCTAACAGTGGCATCACGAGCCATGTATAACATGTAATTGATTACTAAAACGTAATAAAAACCGGATCTTTAATTGTTTTAGATACATGTTTTTTTGATCTAGGGTTTTTCCTCTGTTTTTCTAAAAATTTCGAAACCGTAACCCTAATTTTGGGGGGGGGGGGGGTCGATTTTTCCAAGAAACCCTAATTAGGGTTTTGTGGTTTTCTAAGATTATGTATAATCACTAGAAACCCTAGGTCATTAACCGGTTAATTGAACGTATCTTGTGACCTAATTGCTAATTGTTAGGTTTTAATCCGTGACTTACATGCATGTTTGTCATGGATCTTGTTTTATTTGTCACATGTTAATAATAGATCTTAAATTGGGGAAGACTCCAATACATATTAAAATCAATTAATATATGCTATGTGGTGTGTTTTTAGCTTTGGCCTACGCAATTGATTCGTCAATGTATGTGACTCACCTCCATTAAGAGAGGAAGGCCTTAGTTGATTACATGCATAATTATACCTAGAATTGATTTTATTAGGATCTTTTCTAATATGGATTGCATGTGGCTAATTGTTTCACTTATTTATTATTGGTTGTTTGATTTTCTTTGATACTTGTTTTATTGTTTTTAGTTGGACTTGATGTAAGCAATAAAAGGGTTGTTTTTATAAAAAAAATTAATACGGACTAATAATTGTGAAACCCTAAAGTGATAAAGTAAGAATCTTGCATGGTCTTATTGCCAATCGTGGTCCGATTCACACGGTAATCAGCTCCCAGGCGAGACTAGCAAAATTCAAACTTTATTACTATTTTGAGATTGAATCCATAAACTTTTGCTTGAATGATGTTTTGTGCAAATATGCTTTTAAAATTAAGTCTTTTAAGATGATATTCATAACCGTGATTTGAAGGCTTAGAAAAGAGCCTTAGAGTCTGCCTTGGTTATCACAATCTTTAATATGTCTTAAACGAATTACTTTTAAAATCATATATTGTAGAAAGTCATCTTAGGGTTTTGGCATAAACCTCAAGTAAAACTTTGTGTATTAATTTCACGAATTGGATATAAAAAGGTTTTATGAAAACTTATGTTATAAAGATGAGTGCATGCATCTTTGTACATAATTTTGATTGACATATCAAAAATTAATACCCTTAATAATTTAAGTTACGTGCCATCTATCTATAAGAAACACTTGGAATTTTAATTTAGTAAACGTGAGACCTAGGCTAAATTACTTTAACAAGGTAAAATTCTTTTAACGCGTGAGACCATAATTGTAATTTTACAGTTTCTAAGGTAGACGACTTAATTAAGTTGTGCGTGAGACCTAGAACTTAAGGCATGAGATGGGATGAAACATGCTTACAAGGCAAATTGATGAATCAATTTGTAGTAAATCCCATAATGATCTAGGAATTGGAAATCTTGTTTGCCAATTATTGTTCGACAGATTACCAACTTTTGTACTTTCACCACTAGCAGATCAACTGATGTGGTGGAATCTATGTAAAGTTGGATCCTAGATTTTCAATAAAATTAGTTGGTTATATGAATATAGCCTTGGGTATTTTATTTTCTTGAAGATATTGATTATCGAAAATACTAATATTTGAACTTTATCTGTAGATATGGCTCAACCCGATAACCAAACTGTGATTTCTGCTTTCAAGAGTCATCTTGAGAGGGAAAAACTGACTGGAAAGAATTTCAATGACTGGTACCGTTCGCTCAGAATTGTCTTGAGGGCGTCTGGTAAGATTGATTACTTGACTGAAGAATGTCATGCTGAACCTGCTGCTACTGCAACACCAGAAGCAAAGGCAGCATGGAAGGTGACTAATGCTAAGTTTAATGAGGTTGCTTGTTTAATGCTCACTAGCATGAGTGCTCAGTTGCAAAAGAAGTACGAGTACGCGTTCCCAAAAGACATGCTTGAGATGCTTCAGCAGTCTTATGAGAAGTCACCTGCAGTTGAATTGTATGATGAACTTGACAAGCTACACAACTGCAAGCATGGTGATGGTAAACCAGTAGCCGATTATGTGGATGAGATGAAAGATTCCTTTGATCAACTTCACAGAATTGGTTTTGGTTACCCTGAGAATGTGCAAGTGCACTTGATCAACAGATCGCTCAACAGGGATTTTGCTGGTTTTGTGCAGAACTTCAACATGCATTGCTCGGGGAAGACAGTCTCAGAATTACTTGCATTGCTTGTTGATTATGAGAAAAGTCTACCAGCCAAGGTCAAGACTCCCACCCCACAAGTGTTGGCAATTCATGGGGGGAGAATCCAGAAGAAATCGCATGTGAACAAAGGCAAAGGTAAAGGTGATAAAGGCAAGCAGGTCATGGCCTATCAACCTCAACCCAAGATGAAGCAACATCAGCCTAAGCAGAACAAGGTGAATCCGCCAAACAAGAAGGATCAGGCTTGTCACCATTGTCATGAAAAGGGCCATTGGAAGCGCAATTGCCCTCTCTACATTCATGACTTGCGACTCAAGAAGCAGGGGAATGATGCTGGTAACCCCAGCACATCAGGTGCATTCTTTATGATTGAATTATTCACTCTTACTCCTAAATTGAATTCATGGGTATATGATACGGGATGTGGCATTCATATTTGCAATACCTTGCAGGGGTTTAGAGTTGAGAGAAAGCTGGCCTATGGACAACAATTCTTGCACGTTGGTAACGGAGCGCATGCAGGAGTTGAAGCTATAGGAGTTTTTAATTTAGTGTTGCCTTCGGGCCTAGTACTATCTTTAAATAATTGTCATTATGCACCGTCAATTGTTAGAGGTGTAATTTCATTTTCATGTTTGTTGAACCAAGGTTTTCATCATACTATTTCAAGCAATGGAATTTCAGTTTCTTTAAATAATGTTTTTTATTTTAATGCTATTGCTGTTAATGGTGTATTTGAAATTGATATGAATGATAATGATAATGCTTTTGTTAAAAATAATTCAATGTATAGCATCAACAATAAGAGAATCAAGAAAGGTCTGGATTCATCTTATCTTTGGCGTTGTCGACTTGCTCACATTGGCAAAGATCGCATGAAAAAGCTGCAACATGATGGGCTTTTAAATAAGATCAATGATGAATCATTTGATAAATGCGAATCTTGCATTGCTGGGAAGATGACTAAGAAACCCTTTAAAAATAGGATTGAAAGGGCTAATGATCTACTTGGTCTTATTCACGCAGATGTGTGTGGACCACTTAGACATGTGTCAAGGAGGGGTGCTAGCTACTTCTTAACATTCACGGATGATTACAGCCGTTATGGTTATGTTTATTTACTTAAACATAAGCATGAGGTATTTGAAACATTCAAAGTGTTTAAAGCAGAAGTAGAGTTGCAACTAGGAAAGAAGATTAAAGCTCTTCGATCCGATAGAGGTGGTGAATACCTGAGTCAGGAGTTCATAGATTATCTAGCAAAGGAGGGAATTGTCCAGCACCTTACTTCTCCATATACTCCACAACAAAATGGTGTATCTGAAAGAAGGAATCGTACATTGCAAGATATGATACGATCTATGTATAATCTAACAACTCTTCCTTTCTCATTTTGGGATTATGCCTTAGAATCTGCGGTTCGCATTCTAAATATGGTTCCAACAAAGAAGGTTGATAAGACACCATATGAGGTATGGACTGGAAAAGCTCCTAACCTGTCTTATCTAAAGGTCTGGGGTTGTGAGGCGTATGTTAAACGTGACTCAGCAGACAAACTCCAACAAAGATCTGTGAAGTGCATCTTCGTAGGATACCCTAAGGAAACTATGGGATACTACTTTTATTACCCACCTGAAAACAAAGTTTTTGTTGCAAGGTATGGAGACTTCCTTGAGAGGGAGCTCATATCTCAAGAATTCAGTGGGAGAATATATGATCTGGAAGACGGTCAAGAAGATGTAGCACCTTCTGAAAACACTAACCAACTTCCGGTAGAACCTGAAAGTTTAGGTCCTCCACCTGAAGTTGAAGTGATTCCCATTCGTAGGTCAACAAGACCAGTAAAAGCTCCTACTCGTCTATGTCTTAATGTAGAGAGTGATGAGAATATACTGGGTGATCTTGATGAGCCTACAAGTTATAAAGCTGCCATGAATGGACCTGAAAAGGCCAAATGGAAAGAAGCTATGGATGGGGAAATGCAATCCATGGAAGACAATGATGTCTGGGAAGAAGTAGACCTACCTCCGGGTGCCAAACTAGTTGGGAGTAAATGGCTCTACAAGAAAAAGACTGACATAGATGGCGTTGTACACACCTATAAGGCCCGTTGTGTAGCTAAAGGCTATACACAAACTTTTGGTGTTGACTATGAGGAGACCTTTTCTCCTGTAGCTGACATAAGGGCAATTAGGATTCTTATAGCCATAGCCGCTTACTATGACTATGAGATTTGGCAAATGGATGTAAAAACCGCCTTCTTAAATGGTCGCCTAGATGAAGACATCTATATGGCGCAGCCTGAGGGGTATGTAAATCCAGAATTCCCAAATCGTGTATGCAAGCTTAAAAGATCCATTTATGGATTAAAGCAAGCATCACGACAATGGAATAAGAGATTTGATGGTGAAATTAAAAAGTATGGATTCACTCAAAATCTTGATGAGCCATGTGTATATCACAAAGTTAGTGGGAGTAATGTAATTTTCCTTATATTATATGTTGATGACATATTGATCATGGGAAACGATATTCCAAGTTTGCAAAAGGTTAAGGCATATCTTGGAAAGTGTTTTTCTATGAAAGATTTAGGGGAAGCTGCATTTATTCTGGGAATCAAGATATATAGAGATAGATCTCAGCGATTAATTGGATTAAGCCAAAGTGCTTACATTGATAAAATACTGAAGAGATTCAGTATGCAAAATTCCAAGAAAGGATATTTGCCAATGCAAGAGCAACATGGCTTGAGCAACAAGGTTTGTGCTTCAACACCTGCAGAGGTGCAGCGCATGAAAAGAGTCCCTTATGCTTCGGCTGTGGGATCTATAATGTATGCGGTGAAAAGTACAAGACCTGATGTAGCATTTGCTCAGAATTTAACCAGTCGATATCAGCAAAATCCAGGTGTAGCTCACTGGACTGCTGTTAAGAATATTCTTAAGTACCTTAGGGCTACTAAAGAGATGTTCTTGGTTTATGGGGGAAATCCATCAGCAGAACTTGATGTTACAGGTTACTGCGATGCTTCTTGGAAAGGTGATAAGGATGATACGAAGTCTCAGACGGGTTATGTCTTTGTCATTAATGGAGGAGCAGTGGATTGGAGGAGCAGAAAGCAGAGTGTACTAGCGATGTCTGCTACAGAAAGTGAGTATATAGCTGCTTCAGAAGCTGCAATGGAAGCTGTTTGGATTAGGAAGTTTGTTTCAGGGCTTGGAGTTATGCCTTCGATTCAAAGACCTATTAAAATGTATTGTGACAACTCAGCTGCAATCACATTTGCCAATGAGCCTGGAATCATGAAAGGCACCAGACATTTCCCGATTAAGCATCACTATGTTCGAGAACAAGTCGAAATAGGCGAAATCAAAATGCTCAAAGTTCACACAGATGATAACTTGGCAGATCAATTAACAAAGCCTCTACCTGGCACTAAGCTTTACAAGCATGCTGAAGGTGTAGGACTTAGATTAGCTGAAAGTTTCATGCCCATTTGTGATTAGTGTTTGGATAAAGGATGTAACGTACAATTATTATTTTAATGAAATAAAATATGTTTTATGTTTATTTATCATTGTCTTAATAATATATCCTGTATTTGCATGTTTAAGATCCATGAATAATTTATTATTCTAAATGTCCATTGTCGATTAATGATATGGGAATATCATTAAACTAAGACAAATTTGAGTATTGGTTTAGGATATACTTGAAAGTATATTGATGCGTAGTCATACCAATTTCACATGATATTCGATGAATTGAATATTGGACTTATCCCAACAATATGATTTAATATTTAATGTGAGAATCATATTTAAAGTTATCCTCAGACTTGAGATACCAGATAAGTGTCATGGATGTAGTGCATTTTTGTGAAGCAATCTACCGCTCACCGTAACAGGGAGTTATAAGGGTTGTTTTCAGAAGTGTTGCAAAGTTCATGGGTTATTCTTGTAGTCAAGAAAGAATTTATTCCTTCTGATTTGTTTAGAAGTTTAATACTGCTGGGCCCCTCGTAGGGTTGACAAAATGTTTGCATGGCCATGCCCAAAGTCTATCTGGAATACGTTCAGATGTTTTGGTAATTTTGTTCAATCATAAAGAAACGAGAAACAGAAATTTAATAAAGGAACTCACATCTTTATTAATGTGGTATTAGTAATGAAAGGATAATTATAATGATGAATCATTAAAGGTTTTTCCAGGAAACCTAGCTCGGATTGAACTAGGGGCATTGGAGTGTTGCAAGACGCTAACCATTGTCATTTTACTATTAATGGATATACGAGTGGGAGATGTTAAATGTTACGTATAAACATTAATGAGTAAATGTCTAGGATCGAACCCGAGACCTCGGGATTGCACACTTTACAAACAAGAATAATGTAAAATAAATATATATATATATATATTAAATGTATCGAATATATATATTTATAACACTTAATGGACTAAACGGTCGTTAGTTATTAACCGTATGGGCTAACTATCGTTAGGGACGAAAGATAAGGACTAGAGTGAAACTTGGAAGTCAAGAAGGATCTAGAACCCCTTGGGGGAGTCCTAGGCCGGTCGAAGCCCATCCCTAGGGTCGACCCATGCCTTGCTTGATCACCAAGAAATCACCTAGTATAAATACAAGGCCTTGGGGTTAAACCTAAACATCTTTTGTGCACACACTCTAACCCTAAAATCCTTGTTTTCTTTCTTGTTTTCCTAGGCCGATCGGTTCAACCCCCCACCTAAGGGATTGGGTCGATTTTGGTTTAATCCAAACATAAGTGTTTAGTTTACTTGCAACAAACCTTTATTCGTTGGTAGTTTGTGTGTACAAGAACGAGGTAATTACTTACTTTAGTAATTATCAAGAGATCGATAAACAAAATGGTAAGGGATTTATCATTGATCTAATTGTCCAAGAATCAAGGTTGATTTGAAGTGCATCGGGTACGTTTACTATTTATGTTTTAGTTAATATTTATGTGTTATACTTGATCCTACGCTTCCGCAATATGTGTTATTTGATTGTCAAACTCTAACAGTGGCATCACGAGCCATGTATAACATGTAATTGATTACTAAAACGTAATAAAAACCGGATCTTTAATTGTTTTAGATACATGTTTTTTTGATCTAGGGTTTTTCCTCTGTTTTTCTAAAAATTTCGAAACCCTAACCCTAATTTTGGGGGGGGGGTCGATTTTTCCATGAAACCCTAATTAGGGTTTTGTGGTTTTCTAAGATTATGTGTAATCACTAGAAACCCTAGGTCATTAACCGGTTAATTGAACGTATCTTGTGACCTAATTGCTAATTGTTAGGTTTTAATCCGTGACTTACATGCATGTTTGTCATGGATCTTGTTTTATTTGTCACATGTTAATAATAGATCTTAAATTGGGGAAGACTCCAATACATATTAAAATCAATTAATATATGCTATGTGGTGTGTTTTTAGCTTTGGCCTACGCAATTGATTCGTCAATGTATGTGACTCACCTCCATTAAGAGGGGAAGGCCTTAGTTGATTACATGCATAATTATACCTAGAATTGATTTTATTAGGATCTTTTCTAATACGGATTGCATGTGGCTAATTGTTTCACTTATTTATTATTGGTTGTTTGATTTTCTTTGATACTTGTTTTATTGTTTTTAGTTGGACTTGATGTAAGCAATAAAATGGTTGTTTTTATAAAGAAAATTAATACGGACTAATAATTGTGAAACCCTAAAGTGATAAAGTAAGAATCTTGCATGGTCTTATTGCCAATCGTGGTCCGATTCGCACGGTAATCAGCTCCCAGGCGAGACTAGCAAAATTCAAACTTTATTACTATTTTGAGATTGAATCCATAAACTTTTGCTTGAATGATGTTTTGTGCAAATATGCTTTTAAAATTAAGTCTTTTAAGATGATATTCATAACCGTGATTTGAAGGCTTAGAAAAGAGCCTTAGAGTCTGCCTTGGTTATCACAATCTTGAATATGTCTTAAACGAATTACTTTTAAAATCATATATTGTAGAAAGTCATCTTAGGGTTTTGGCATAAACCTCAAGTAAAACTTTGTGTATTAATTTCACGAATTGGATATAAAAAGGTTTTATGAAAACTTATGTTATAAAGACGAGTGCATGCATCTTTGTACATAATTTTGATTGACATATCAAAAATTAATACCCTTAATAATTTAAGTTACGTGCCATCTATCTATAAGAAACACTTGGAATTTTAATTTAGTAAACGTGAGACCTAGGCTAAATTACTTTAACAAGGTAAAATTCTTTTAACGCGTGAGACCATAATTGTAATTTTACAGTTTCTAAGGTAGACGACTTAATTAAGTTGTGCGTGAGACCTAGAACTTAAGGCATGAGATGGGATGAAACATGCTTACAAGGCAAATTGATGAATCAATTTGTAGTAAATCCCATAATGATCTAGGAATTGGAAATCTTGTTTGCCAATTATTGTTCGACAGATTACCAACTTTTGTACTTTCACCACTAGCAGATCAACTGATGTGGTGGAATCTATGTAAAGTTGGATCCTAGATTTTCAATAAAATTAGTTGGTTATATGAATATAGCCTTGGGTATTTTATTTTCTTGAAGATATTGATTATCGAAAATACTAATATTTGAACTTTATCTGTAGATATGGCTCAACCCGATAACCAAACTGTGATTTCTGCTTTCAAGAGTCATCTTGAGAGGGAAAAACTGACTGGAAAGAATTTCAATGACTGGTACCGTTCGCTCAGAATTGTCTTGAGGGCGTCTGGTAAGATTGATTACTTGACTGAAGAATGTCCTGCTGAACCTGCTGCTACTGCAACACCAGAAGCAAAGGCAGCATGGAAGGTGACTAATGCTAAGTTTAATGAGGTTGCTTGTTTAATGCTCACTAGCATGAGTGCTCAGTTGCAAAAGAAGTACGAGTACGCGTTCCCAAAAGACATGCTTGAGATGCTTCAGCAGTCTTATGAGAAGTCACCTGCAGTTGAATTGTATGATGAACTTGACAAGCTACACAACTGCAAGCATGGTGATGGTAAACCAGTAGCCGATTATGTGGATGAGATGAAAGATTCCTTTGATCAACTTCACAGAATTGGTTTTGGTTACCCTGAGAATGTGCAAGTGCACTTGATCAACAGATCCCTCAACAGGGATTTTGCTGGTTTTGTGCAGAACTTCAACATGCATTGCTCGGGGAAGACAGTCTCAGAATTACTCGCATTGCTTGTTGATTATGAGAAAAGTCTACCAGCCAAGGTCAAGACTCCCACCCCACAAGTGTTGGCAATTCATGGGGGGAGAATCCAGAAGAAATCGCATGTGAACAAAGGCAAAGGTAAAGGTGATAAAGGCAAGCAGGTCATGGCCTATCAACCTCAACCCAAGATGAAGCAACATCAGCCTAAGCAGAACAAGGTGAATCCGCCAAACAAGAAGGATCAGGCTTGTCACCATTGTCATGAAAAGGGCCATTGGAAGCGCAATTGCCCTCTCTACATTCATGACTTGCGACTCAAGAAGCAGGGGAATGATGCTGGTAACCCCAGCACATCAGGTGCGTTCTTTATGATTGAATTATTCACTCTTACTCCTAAATTGAATTCATGGGTATATGATACGGGATGTGGCATTCATATTTGCAATACCTTGCAGGGGTTTAGAGTTGAGAGAAAGCTGGCCTATGGACAACAATTCTTGCACGTTGGTAACGGAGCGCATGCAGGAGTTGAAGCTATAGGAGTTTTTAATTTAGTGTTGCCTTCGGGCCTAGTACTATCTTTAAATAATTGTCATTATGCACCGTCAATTGTTAGAGGTGTAATTTCATTTTCATGTTTGTTGAACCAAGGTTTTCATCATACTATTTCAAGCAATGGAATTTCAGTTTCTTTAAATAATGTTTTTTATTTTAATGCTATTGCTGTTAATGGTGTATTTGAAATTGATATGAATGATAATGATAATGCTTTTGTTAAAAATAATTCAATGTATAGCATCAACAATAAGAGAATCAAGAAAGGTCTGGATTCATCTTATCTTTGGCGTTGTCGACTTGCTCACATTGGCAAAGATCGCATGAAAAAGCTGCAACATGATGGGCTTTTAAATAAGATCAATGATGAATCATTTGATAAATGCGAATCTTGCATTGCTGGGAAGATGACTAAGAAACCCTTTAAAAATAGGATTGAAAGGGCTAATGATCTACTTGGTCTTATTCACGCAGATGTGTGTGGACCACTTAGACATGTGTCAAGGAGGGGTGCTAGTTACTTCTTAACATTCACGGATGATTACAGCCGTTATGGTTATGTTTATTTACTTAAACATAAGCATGAGGTATTTGAAACATTCAAAGTGTTTAAAGCAGAAGTAGAGTTGCAACTAGGAAAGAAGATTAAAGCTCTTCGATCCGATAGAGGTGGTGAATACCTGAGTCAGGAGTTCATAGATTATCTAGCAAAGGAGGGAATTGTCCAGCACCTTACTTCTCCATATACTCCACAACAAAATGGTGTATCTGAAAGAAGGAATCGTACATTGCAAGATATGATACGATCTATGTATAATCTAACAACTCTTCCTTTCTCGTTTTGGGATTATGCCTTAGAATCTGCGGTTCGCATTCTAAATATGGTTCCAACAAAGAAGGTTGATAAGACACCATATGAGGTATGGACTGGAAAAGCTCCTAACCTGTCTTATCTAAAGGTCTGGGGTTGTGAGGCGTATGTTAAACGTGACTCAGCAGACAAACTCCAACAAAGATCTGTGAAGTGCATCTTCGTAGGATACCCTAAGGAAACTATGGGATACTACTTTTATTACCCACCTGAAAACAAAGTTTTTGTTGCAAGGTATGGAGACTTCCTTGAGAGGGAGCTCATATCTCAAGAATTCAGTGGGAGAATATATGATCTGGAAGACGGTCAAGAAGATGTAGCACCTTCTGAAAACACTAACCAACTTCTGGTAGAACCTGAAAGTTTAGGTCCTCCACCTGAAGTTGAAGTGATTCCCATTCGTAGGTCAACAAGACCAGTAAAAGCTCCTACTCGTCTATGTCTTAATGTAGAGAGTGATGAGAATATACTGGGTGATCTTGATGAGCCTACAAGTTATAAAGCTGCCATGAATGGACCTGAAAAGGCCAAATGGAAAGAAGCTATGGATGGGGAAATGCAATCCATGGAAGACAATGATGTCTGGGAAGAAGTAGACCTACCTCCGGGTGCCAAACTAGTTGGGAGTAAATGGCTCTACAAGAAAAAGACTGACATGGATGGCGTTGTACACACCTATAAGGCCCGTTGTGTAGCTAAAGGCTATACACAAACTTTTGGTGTTGACTATGAGGAGACCTTTTCTCCTGTAGCTGACATAAGGGCAATTAGGATTCTTATAGCCATAGCCGCTTACTATGACTATGAGATTTGGCAAATGGATGTAAAAACCGCCTTCTTAAATGGTCGCCTAGATGAAGACATCTATATGGCGCAGCCTGAGGGGTATGTAAATCCAGAATTCCCAAATCGTGTATGCAAGCTTAAAAGATCCATTTATGGATTAAAGCAAGCATCACGACAATGGAATAAGAGATTTGATGGTGAAATTAAAAAGTATGGATTCACTCAAAATCTTGATGAGCCATGTGTATATCACAAAGTTAGTGGGAGTAATGTAATTTTCCTTATATTATATGTTGATGACATATTGATCATGGGAAACGATATTCCAAGTTTGCAAAAGGTTAAGGCATATCTTGGAAAGTGTTTTTCTATGAAAGATTTAGGGGAAGCTGCATTTATTCTGGGAATCAAGATATATAGAGATAGATCTCAGCGATTAATTGGATTAAGCCAAAGTGCTTACATTGATAAAATACTGAAGAGATTCAGTATGCAAAATTCCAAGAAAGGATATTTGCCAATGCAAGAGCAACATGGCTTGAGCAACAAGGTTTGTGCTTCAACACCTGCAGAGGTGCAACGCATGAAAAGAGTCCCTTATGCTTCGGCTGTAGGATCTATAATGTATGCGGTGAAAAGTACAAGACCTGATGTAGCATTTGCTCAGAATTTAACCAGTCGATATCAGCAAAATCCAGGTGTAGCTCACTGGACTGCTGTTAAGAATATTCTTAAGTACCTTAGGGCTACTAAAGAGATGTTCTTGGTTTATGGGGGAAATCCATCAGCAGAACTTGATGTTACAGGTTACTGCGATGCTTCTTGGAAAGGTGATAAGGATGATACGAAGTCTCAGACGGGTTATGTCTTTGTCATTAATGGAGGAGCAGTGGATTGGAGGAGCAGAAAGCAGAGTGTACTAGCGATGTCTGCTACAGAAAGTGAGTATATAGCTGCTTCAGAAGCTGCAATGGAAGCTGTTTGGATTAGGAAGTTTGTTTCAGGGCTTGGAGTTATGCCTTCGATTCAAAGACCTATTAAAATGTATTGTGACAACTCAGCTGCAATCACATTTGCCAATGAGCCTGGAATCATGAAAGGCACCAGACATTTCCCGATTAAGCATCACTATGTTCGAGAACAAGTCGAAATAGGCGAAATCAAAATGCTCAAAGTTCACACAGATGATAACTTGGCAGATCAATTAACAAAGCCTCTACCTGGCACTAAGCTTTACAAGCATGCTGAAGGTGTAGGACTTAGATTAGCTGAAAGTTTCATGCCCATTTGTGATTAGTGTTTGGATAAAGGATGTAACGTACAATTATTATTTTAATGAAATAAAATATGTTTTATGTTTATTTATCATTGTCTTAATAATATATCCTGTATTTGCATGTTTAAGATCCATGAATAATTTATTATTCTAAATGTCCATTGTCGATTAATGATATGGGAATATCATTAAACTAAGACAAATTTGAGTATTGGTTTAGGATATACTTGAAAGTATATTGATGCGTAGTCATACCAATTTCACATGATATTCGATGAATTGAATATTGGACTTATCCCAACAATATGATTTAATATTTAATGTGAGAATCATATTTAAAGTTATCCTCAGACTTGAGATACCAGATAAGTGTCATGGATGTAGTGCATTTTTGTGAAGCAATCTACCGCTCACCGTAACAGGGAGTTATAAGGGTTGTTTTCAGAAGTGTTGCAAAATTCATGGGTTATTCTTGTAGTCAAGAAAGAATTTATTCCTTCTGATTTGTTTAGAAGTTTAATACTGCTGGGCCCCTCGTAGGGTTGACAAAATGTTTGCATGGCCATGCCCAAAGTCTATCTGGAATACGTTCAGATGTTTTGGTAATTTTGTTCAATCATAAAGAAACGAGAAACAGAAATTTAATAAAGGAACTTACATCTTTATTAATGTGGTATTAGTAATGAAAGGATAATTATAATGATGAATCATTAAAGGTTTTTCCAGGAAACCTAGCTCGGATTGAACTAGGGGCATTGGAGTGTTGCAAGACGCTAACCATTGTCATTTTACTATTAATGGATATACGAGTGGGAGATGTTAAATGTTACGTATAAACATTAATGAGTAAATGTCTAGGATCGAACCCGAGACCTCGGGATTGCACACTTTACAAACAAGAATAATGTAAAATAAATATATATATATATATATATATATATATATATATATATATATATATTAAATGTATCGAATATATATATTTATAACACTTAATGGACTAAACGGTCGTTAGTTATTAACCGTATGGGCTAACTATCGTTAGGGACGAAAGATAAGGACTAGAGTGAAACTTGGAAGTCAAGAAGGATCTAGAACCCCTTGGGGGAGTCCTAGGCCGGTCGAAGCCCATCCCTAGGGTCGACCCATGCCTTGCTTGATCACCAAGAAATCACCTAGTATAAATACAAGGCCTTGGGGTTAAACCTAAACATCTTTTGTGCACACACTCTAACCCTAAAATCCTTGTTTTCTTTCTTGTTTTCCTAGGCCGATCGGTTCAACCCCCCACCTAAGGGATTGGGTCGATTTTGGTTTAATCCAAACATAGGTGTTTAGTTTACTTGCAACAAACCTTTATTCGTTGGTAGTTTGTGTGTACAAGAACGAGGTAATTACTTACTTTAGTAATTATCAAGAGATCGATAAACAAAACGGTAAGGGATTTATCATTGATCTAATTGTCCAAGAATCAAGGTTGATTTGAAGTGCATCGGGTACGTTTACTATTTATGTTTTAGTTAATATTTATGTGTTATACTTGATCCTACGCTTCCGCAATATGTGTTATTTGATTGTCAAACTCTAACAGTGGCATCACGAGCCATGTATAACATGTAATTGATTACTAAAACGTAATAAAAACCGGATCTTTAATTGTTTTAGATACATGTTTTTTTGATCTAGGGTTTTTCCTCTGTTTTTCTAAAAATTTCGAAACCCTAACCCTAATTTTGGGGGGGGGGTCGATTTTTCCATGAAACCCTAATTAGGGTTTTGTGGTTTTCTAAGATTATGTGTAATCACTAGAAACCCTAGGTCATTAACCGGTTAATTGAACGTATCTTGTGACCTAATTGCTAATTGTTAGGTTTTAATCCGTGACTTACATGCATGTTTGTCATGGATCTTGTTTTATTTGTCACATGTTAATAATAGATCTTAAATTGGGGAAGACTCCAATACATATTAAAATCAATTAATATATGCTATGTGGTGTGTTTTTAGCTTTGGCCTACGCAATTGATTCGTCAATGTATGTGACTCACCTCCATTAAGAGGGGAAGGCCTTAGTTGATTACATGCATAATTATACCTAGAATTGATTTTATTAGGATCTTTTCTAATACGGATTGCATGTGGCTAATTGTTTCACTTATTTATTATTGGTTGTTTGATTTTCTTTGATACTTGTTTTATTGTTTTTAGTTGGACTTGATGTAAGCAATAAAATGGTTGTTTTTATAAAGAAAATTAATACGGACTAATAATTGTGAAACCCTAAAGTGATAAAGTAAGAATCTTGCATGGTCTTATTGCCAATCGTGGTCCGATTCGCACGGTAATCAGCTCCCAGGCGAGACTAGCAAAATTCAAACTTTATTACTATTTTGAGATTGAATCCATAAACTTTTGCTTGAATGATGTTTTGTGCAAATATGCTTTTAAAATTAAGTCTTTTAAGATGATATTCATAACCGTGATTTGAAGGCTTAGAAAAGAGCCTTAGAGTCTGCCTTGGTTATCACAATCTTGAATATGTCTTAAACGAATTACTTTTAAAATCATATATTGTAGAAAGTCATCTTAGGGTTTTGGCATAAACCTCAAGTAAAACTTTGTGTATTAATTTCACGAATTGGATATAAAAAGGTTTTATGAAAACTTATGTTATAAAGACGAGTGCATGCATCTTTGTACATAATTTTGATTGACATATCAAAAATTAATACCCTTAATAATTTAAGTTACGTGCCATCTATCTATAAGAAACACTTGGAATTTTAATTTAGTAAACGTGAGACCTAGGCTAAATTACTTTAACAAGGTAAAATTCTTTTAACGCGTGAGACCATAATTGTAATTTTACAGTTTCTAAGGTAGACGACTTAATTAAGTTGTGCGTGAGACCTAGAACTTAAGGCATGAGATGGGATGAAACATGCTTACAAGGCAAATTGATGAATCAATTTGTAGTAAATCCCATAATGATCTAGGAATTGGAAATCTTGTTTGCCAATTATTGTTCGACAGATTACCAACTTTTGTACTTTCACCACTAGCAGATCAACTGATGTGGTGGAATCTATGTAAAGTTGGATCCTAGATTTTCAATAAAATTAGTTGGTTATATGAATATAGCCTTGGGTATTTTATTTTCTTGAAGATATTGATTATCGAAAATACTAATATTTGAACTTTATCTGTAGATATGGCTCAACCCGATAACCAAACTGTGATTTCTGCTTTCAAGAGTCATCTTGAGAGGGAAAAACTGACTGGAAAGAATTTCAATGACTGGTACCGTTCGCTCAGAATTGTCTTGAGGGCGTCTGGTAAGATTGATTACTTGACTGAAGAATGTCCTGCTGAACCTGCTGCTACTGCAACACCAGAAGCAAAGGCAGCATGGAAGGTGACTAATGCTAAGTTTAATGAGGTTGCTTGTTTAATGCTCACTAGCATGAGTGCTCAGTTGCAAAAGAAGTACGAGTACGCGTTCCCAAAAGACATGCTTGAGATGCTTCAGCAGTCTTATGAGAAGTCACCTGCAGTTGAATTGTATGATGAACTTGACAAGCTACACAACTGCAAGCATGGTGATGGTAAACTAATAGCCGATTATGTGGATGAGATGAAAGATTCCTTTGATCAACTTCACAGAATTGGTTTTGGTTACCCTGAGAATGTGCAAGTGCACTTGATCAACAGATCCCTCAACAGGGATTTTGCTGGTTTTGTGCAGAACTTCAACATGCATTGCTCGGGGAAGACAGTCTCAGAATTACTCGCATTGCTTGTTGATTATGAGAAAAGTCTACCAGCCAAGGTCAAGACTCCCACCCCACAAGTGTTGGCAATTCATGGGGGGAGAATCCAGAAGAAATCGCATGTGAACAAAGGCAAAGGTAAAGGTGATAAAGGCAAGCAGGTCATGGCCTATCAACCTCAACCCAAGATGAAGCAACATCAGCCTAAGCAGAACAAGGTGAATCCGCCAAACAAGAAGGATCAGGCTTGTCACCATTGTCATGAAAAGGGCCATTGGAAGCGCAATTGCCCTCTCTACATTCATGACTTGCGACTCAAGAAGCAGGGGAATGATGCTGGTAACCCCAGCACATCAGGTGCGTTCTTTATGATTGAATTATTCACTCTTACTCCTAAATTGAATTCATGGGTATATGGTACGGGATGTGGCATTCATATTTGCAATACCTTGCAGGGGTTTAGAGTTGAGAGAAAGCTGGCCTATGGACAACAATTCTTGCACGTTGGTAACGGAGCGCATGCAGGAGTTGAAGCTATAGGAGTTTTTAATTTAGTGTTGCCTTCGGGCCTAGTACTATCTTTAAATAATTGTCATTATGCACCGTCAATTGTTAGAGGTGTAATTTCATTTTCATGTTTGTTGAACCAAGGTTTTCATCATACTATTTCAAGCAATGGAATTTCAGTTTCTTTAAATAATGTTTTTTATTTTAATGCTATTGCTGTTAATGGTGTATTTGAAATTGATATGAATGATAATGATAATGCTTTTGTTAAAAATAATTCAATGTATAGCATCAACAATAAGAGAATCAAGAAAGGTCTGGGTTCATCTTATCTTTGGCGTTGTCGACTTGCTCACATTGGCAAAGATCGCATGAAAAAGCTGCAACATGATGGGCTTTTAAATAAGATCAATGATGAATCATTTGATAAATGCGAATCTTGCATTGCTGGGAAGATGACTAAGAAACCCTTTAAAAATAGGATTGAAAGGGCTAATGATCTACTTGGTCTTATTCACGCAGATGTGTGTGGACCACTTAGACATGTGTCAAGGAGGGGTGCTAGTTACTTCTTAACATTCACGGATGATTACAGCCGTTATGGTTATGTTTATTTACTTAAACATAAGCATGAGGTATTTGAAACATTCAAAGTGTTTAAAGCAGAAGTAGAGTTGCAACTAGGAAAGAAGATTAAAGCTCTTCGATCCGATAGAGGTGGTGAATACCTGAGTCAGGAGTTCATAGATTATCTAGCAAAGGAGGGAATTGTCCAGCACCTTACTTCTCCATATACTCCACAACAAAATGGTGTATCTGAAAGAAGGAATCGTACATTGCAAGATATGATACGATCTATGTATAATCTAACAACTCTTCCTTTCTCGTTTTGGGATTATGCCTTAGAATCTGCGGTTCGCATTCTAAATATGGTTCCAACAAAGAAGGTTGATAAGACACCATATGAGGTATGGACTGGAAAAGCTCCTAACCTGTCTTATCTAAAGGTCTGGGGTTGTGAGGCGTATGTTAAACGTGACTCAGCAGACAAACTCCAACAAAGATCTGTGAAGTGCATCTTCGTAGGATACCCTAAGGAAACTATGGGATACTACTTTTATTACCCACCTGAAAACAAAGTTTTTGTTGCAAGGTATGGAGACTTCCTTGAGAGGGAGCTCATATCTCAAGAATTCAGTGGGAGAATATATGATCTGGAAGACGGTCAAGAAGATGTAGCACCTTCTGAAAACACTAACCAACTTCTGGTAGAACCTGAAAGTTTAGGTCCTCCACCTGAAGTTGAAGTGATTCCCATTCGTAGGTCAACAAGACCAGTAAAAGCTCCTACTCGTCTATGTCTTAATGTAGAGAGTGATGAGAATATACTGGGTGATCTTGATGAGCCTACAAGTTATAAAGCTGCCATGAATGGACCTGAAAAGGCCAAATGGAAAGAAGCTATGGATGGGGAAATGCAATCCATGGAAGACAATGATGTCTGGGAAGAAGTAGACCTACCTCCGGGTGCCAAACTAGTTGGGAGTAAATGGCTCTACAAGAAAAAGACTGACATGGATGGCGTTGTACACACCTATAAGGCCCGTTGTGTAGCTAAAGGCTATACACAAACTTTTGGTGTTGACTATGAGGAGACCTTTTCTCCTGTAGCTGACATAAGGGCAATTAGGATTCTTATAGCCATAGCCGCTTACTATGACTATGAGATTTGGCAAATGGATGTAAAAACCGCCTTCTTAAATGGTCGCCTAGATGAAGACATCTATATGGCGCAACCTGAGGGGTATGTAAATCCAGAATTCCCAAATCGTGTATGCAAGCTTAAAAGATCCATTTATGGATTAAAGCAAGCATCACGACAATGGAATAAGAGATTTGATGGTGAAATTAAAAAGTATGGATTCACTCAAAATCTTGATGAGCCATGTGTATATCACAAAGTTAGTGGGAGTAATGTAATTTTCCTTATATTATATGTTGATGACATATTGATCATGGGAAACGATATTCCAAGTTTGCAAAAGGTTAAGGCATATCTTGGAAAGTGTTTTTCTATGAAAGATTTAGGGGAAGCTGCATTTATTCTGGGAATCAAGATATATAGAGATAGATCTCAGCGATTAATTGGATTAAGCCAAAGTGCTTACATTGATAAAATACTGAAGAGATTCAGTATGCAAAATTCCAAGAAAGGATATTTGCCAATGCAAGAGCAACATGGCTTGAGCAACAAGGTTTGTGCTTCAACACCTGCAGAGGTGCAACGCATGAAAAGAGTCCCTTATGCTTCGGCTGTGGGATCTATAATGTATGCGGTGAAAAGTACAAGACCTGATGTAGCATTTGCTCAGAATTTAACCAGTCGATATCAGCAAAATCCAGGTGTAGCTCACTGGACTGCTGTTAAGAATATTCTTAAGTACCTTAGGGCTACTAAAGAGATGTTCTTGGTTTATGGGGGAAATCCATCAGCAGAACTTGATGTTACAGGTTACTGCGATGCTTCTTGGAAAGGTGATAAGGATGATACGAAGTCTCAGACAGGTTATGTCTTTGTCATTAATGGAGGAGCAGTGGATTGGAGGAGCAGAAAGCAGAGTGTACTAGCGATGTCTGCTACAGAAAGTGAGTATATAGCTGCTTCAGAAGCTGCAATGGAAGCTGTTTGGATTAGGAAGTTTGTTTCAGGGCTTGGAGTTATGCCTTCGATTCAAAGACCTATTATAATGTATTGTGACAACTCAGCTGCAATCACATTTGCCAATGAGCCTGGAATCATGAAAGGCACCAGACATTTCCCGATTAAGCATCACTATGTTCGAGAACAAGTCGAAATAGGCGAAATCAAAATGCTCAAAGTTCACACAGATGATAACTTGGCAGATCAATTAACAAAGCCTCTACCTGGCACTAAGCTTTACAAGCATGCTGAAGGTGTAGGACTTAGATTAGCTGAAAGTTTCATGCCCATTTGTGATTAGTGTTTGGATAAAGGATGTAACGTACAATTATTATTTTAATGAAATAAAATATGTTTTATGTTTATTTATCATTGTCTTAATAATATATCCTATATTTGCATGTTTAAGATCCATGAATAATTTATTATTCTAAATGTCCATTGTCGATTAATGATATGGGAATATCATTAAACTAAGACAAATTTGAGTATTGGTTTAGGATATACTTGAAAGTATATTGATGCGTAGTCATACCAATTTCACATGATATTCGATGAATTGAATATTGGACTTATCCCAACAATATGATTTAATATTTAATGTGAGAATCATATTTAAAGTTATCCTCAGACTTGAGATACCAGATAAGTGTCATGGATGTAGTGCATTTTTGTGAAGCAATCTACCGCTCACCGTAACAGGGAGTTATAAGGGTTGTTTTCAGAAGTGTTGCAAAGTTCATGGGTTATTCTTGTAGTCAAGAAAGAATTTATTCCTTCTGATTTGTTTAGAAGTTTAATACTGCTGGGCCCCTCGTAGGGTTGACAAAATGTTTGCATGGCCATGCCCAAAGTCTATCTGGAATACGTTCAGATGTTTTGGTAATTTTGTTCAATCATAAAGAAACGAGAAACAGAAATTTAATAAAGGAACTCACATCTTTATTAATGTGGTATTAGTAATGAAAGGATAATTATAATGATGAATCATTAAAGGTTTTTCCAGGAAACCTAGCTTGGATTGAACTAGGGACATTGGAGTGTTGCAAGACGCTAACCATTGTCATTTTACTATTAATGGATATACGAGTGGGAGATGTTAAATGTTACGTATAAACATTAATGAGTAAATGTCTAGGATCGAACCCGAGACCTCGGGATTGCACACTTTACAAACAAGAATAATGTAAAATAAATATATATATATATATTAAATGTATCGAATATATATATTTATAACACTTAATGGACTAAACGGTCGTTAGTTATTAACCGTATGGGCTAACTATCGTTAGGGACGAAAGATAAGGACTAGAGTGAAACTTGGAAGTCAAGAAGGATCTAGAACCCCTTGGGGGAGTCCTAGGCCGGTCGAAGCCCATCCCTAGGGTCGACCCATGCCTTGCTTGATCACCAAGAAATCACCTAGTATAAATACAAGGCCTTGGGGTTAAACCTAAACATCTTTTGTGCACACACTCTAACCCTAAAATCCTTGTTTTCTTTCTTGTTTTCCTAGGCCGATCGGTTCAACCCCCCACCTAAGGGATTGGGTCGATTTTGGTTCAATCCAAACATAAGTGTTTAGTTTACTTGCAACAAACCTTTATTCGTTGGTAGTTTGTGTGTACAAGAACGAGGTAATTACTTACTTTAGTAATTATCAAGAGATCGATAAACAAAATGGTAAGGGATTTATCATTGATCTAATTGTCCAAGAATCAAGGTTGATTTGAAGTGCATCGGGTACGTTTACTATTTATGTTTTAGTTAATATTTATGTGTTATACTTGATCCTACGCTTCCGCAATATGTGTTATTTGATTGTCAAACTCTAACAGTGGCATCACGAGCCATGTATAACATGTAATTGATTACTAAAACGTAATAAAAACCGGATCTTTAATTGTTTTAGATACATGTTTTTTTGATCTAGGGTTTTTCCTCTGTTTTTCTAAAAATTTCGAAACCCTAACCCTAATTTTGGGGGGGGGGGTCGATTTTTCCATGAAACCCTAATTAGGGTTTTGTGGTTTTCTAAGATTATGTGTAATCACTAGAAACCCTAGGTCATTAACCGGTTAATTGAACGTATCTTGTGACCTAATTGCTAATTGTTAGGTTTTAATCCGTGACTTACATGCATGTTTGTCATGGATCTTGTTTTATTTGTCACATGTTAATAATAGATCTTAAATTGGGGAAGACTCCAATACATATTAAAATCAATTAATATATGCTATGTGGTGTGTTTTTAGCTTTGGCCTACGCAATTGATTCGTCAATGTATGTGACTCACCTCCATTAAGAGGGGAAGGCCTTAGTTGATTACATGCATAATTATACCTAGAATTGATTTTATTAGGATCTTTTCTAATACGGATTGCATGTGGCTAATTGTTTCACTTATTTATTATTGGTTGTTTGATTTTCTTTGATACTTGTTTTATTGTTTTTAGTTGGACTTGATGTAAGCAATAAAATGGTTGTTTTTATAAAGAAAATTAATACGGACTAATAATTGTGAAACCCTAAAGTGATAAAGTAAGAATCTTGCATGGTCTTATTGCCAATCGTGGTCCGATTCGCACGGTAATCAGCTCCCAGGCGAGACTAGCAAAATTCAAACTTTATTACTATTTTGAGATTGAATCCATAAACTTTTGCTTGAATGATGTTTTGTGCAAATATGCTTTTAAAATTAAGTCTTTTAAGATGATATTCATAACCGTGATTTGAAGGCTTAGAAAAGAGCCTTAGAGTCTGCCTTGGTTATCACAATCTTGAATATGTCTTAAACGAATTACTTTTAAAATCATATATTGTAGAAAGTCATCTTAGGGTTTTGGCATAAACCTCAAGTAAAACTTTGTGTATTAATTTCACGAATTGGATATAAAAAGGTTTTATGAAAACTTATGTTATAAAGACGAGTGCATGCATCTTTGTACATAATTTTGATTGACATATCAAAAATTAATACCCTTAATAATTTAAGTTACGTGCCATCTATCTATAAGAAACACTTGGAATTTTAATTTAGTAAACGTGAGACCTAGGCTAAATTACTTTAACAAGGTAAAATTCTTTTAACGCGTGAGACCATAATTGTAATTTTACAGTTTCTAAGGTAGACGACTTAATTAAGTTGTGCGTGAGACCTAGAACTTAAGGCATGAGATGGGATGAAACATGCTTACAAGGCAAATTGATGAATCAATTTGTAGTAAATCCCATAATGATCTAGGAATTGGAAATCTTGTTTGCCAATTATTGTTCGACAGATTACCAACTTTTGTACTTTCACCACTAGCAGATCAACTGATGTGGTGGAATCTATGTAAAGTTGGATCCTAGATTTTCAATAAAATTAGTTGGTTATATGAATATAGCCTTGGGTATTTTATTTTCTTGAAGATATTGATTATCGAAAATACTAATATTTGAACTTTATCTGTAGATATGGCTCAACCCGATAACCAAACTGTGATTTCTGCTTTCAAGAGTCATCTTGAGAGGGAAAAACTGACTGGAAAGAATTTCAATGACTGGTACCGTTCGCTCAGAATTGTCTTGAGGGCGTCTGGTAAGATTGATTACTTGACTGAAGAATGTCCTGCTGAACCTGCTGCTACTGCAACACCAGAAGCAAAGGCAGCATGGAAGGTGACTAATGCTAAGTTTAATGAGGTTGCTTGTTTAATGCTCACTAGCATGAGTGCTCAGTTGCAAAAGAAGTACGAGTACGCGTTCCCAAAAGACATGCTTGAGATGCTTCAGCAGTCTTATGAGAAGTCACCTGCAGTTGAATTGTATGATGAACTTGACAAGCTACACAACTGCAAGCATGGTGATGGTAAACCAGTAGCCGATTATGTGGATGAGATGAAAGATTCCTTTGATCAACTTCACAGAATTGGTTTTGGTTACCCTGAGAATGTGCAAGTGCACTTGATCAACAGATCCCTCAACAGGGATTTTGCTGGTTTTGTGCAGAACTTCAACATGCATTGCTCGGGGAAGACAGTCTCAGAATTACTCGCATTGCTTGTTGATTATGAGAAAAGTCTACCAGCCAAGGTCAAGACTCCCACCCCACAAGTGTTGGCAATTCATGGGGGGAGAATCCAGAAGAAATCGCATGTGAACAAAGGCAAAGGTAAAGGTGATAAAGGCAAGCAGGTCATGGCCTATCAACCTCAACCCAAGATGAAGCAACATCAGCCTAAGCAGAACAAGGTGAATCCGCCAAACAAGAAGGATCAGGCTTGTCACCATTGTCATGAAAAGGGCCATTGGAAGCGCAATTGCCCTCTCTACATTCATGACTTGCGACTCAAGAAGCAGGGGAATGATGCTGGTAACCCCAGCACATCAGGTGCGTTCTTTATGATTGAATTATTCACTCTTACTCCTAAATTGAATTCATGGGTATATGGTACGGGATGTGGCATTCATATTTGCAATACCTTGCAGGGGTTTAGAGTTGAGAGAAAGCTGGCCTATGGACAACAATTCTTGCACGTTGGTAACGGAGCGCATGCAGGAGTTGAAGCTATAGGAGTTTTTAATTTAGTGTTGCCTTCGGGCCTAGTACTATCTTTAAATAATTGTCATTATGCACCGTCAATTGTTAGAGGTGTAATTTCATTTTCATGTTTGTTGAACCAAGGTTTTCATCATACTATTTCAAGCAATGGAATTTCAGTTTCTTTAAATAATGTTTTTTATTTTAATGCTATTGCTGTTAATGGTGTATTTGAAATTGATATGAATGATAATGATAATGCTTTTGTTAAAAATAATTCAATGTATAGCATCAACAATAAGAGAATCAAGAAAGGTCTGGATTCATCTTATCTTTGGCGTTGTCGACTTGCTCACATTGGCAAAGATCGCATGAAAAAGCTGCAACATGATGGGCTTTTAAATAAGATCAATGATGAATCATTTGATAAATGCGAATCTTGCATTGCTGGGAAGATGACTAAGAAACCCTTTAAAAATAGGATTGAAAGGGCTAATGATCTACTTGGTCTTATTCACGCAGATGTGTGTGGACCACTTAGACATGTGTCAAGGAGGGGTGCTAGCTACTTCTTAACATTCACGGATGATTACAGCCGTTATGGTTATGTTTATTTACTTAAACATAAGCATGAGGTATTTGAAACATTCAAAGTGTTTAAAGCAGAAGTAGAGTTGCAACTAGGAAAGAAGATTAAAGCTCTTCGATCCGATAGAGGTGGTGAATACCTGAGTCAGGAGTTCATAGATTATCTAGCAAAGGAGGGAATTGTCCAGCACCTTACTTCTCCATATACTCCACAACAAAATGGTGTATCTGAAAGAAGGAATCGTACATTGCAAGATATGATACGATCTATGTATAATCTAACAACTCTTCCTTTCTCGTTTTGGGATTATGCCTTAGAATCTGCGGTTCGCATTCTAAATATGGTTCCAACAAAGAAGGTTGATAAGACACCATATGAGGTATGGACTGGAAAAGCTCCTAACCTGTCTTATCTAAAGGTCTGGGGTTGTGAGGCGTATGTTAAACGTGACTCAGCAGACAAACTCCAACAAAGATCTGTGAAGTGCATCTTCGTAGGATACCCTAAGGAAACTATGGGATACTACTTTTATTACCCACCTGAAAACAAAGTTTTTGTTGCAAGGTATGGAGACTTCCTTGAGAGGGAGCTCATATCTCAAGAATTCAGTGGGAGAATATATGATCTGGAAGACGGTCAAGAAGATGTAGCACCTTCTGAAAACACTAACCAACTTCCGGTAGAACCTGAAAGTTTAGGTCCTCCACCTGAAGTTGAAGTGATTCCCATTCGTAGGTCAACAAGACCAGTAAAAGCTCCTACTCGTCTATGTCTTAATGTAGAGAGTGATGAGAATATACTGGGTGATCTTGATGAGCCTACAAGTTATAAAGCTGCCATGAATGGACCTGAAAAGGCCAAATGGAAAGAAGCTATGGATGGGGAAATGCAATCCATGGAAGACAATGATGTCTGGGAAGAAGTAGACCTACCTCCGGGTGCCAAACTAGTTGGGAGTAAATGGCTCTACAAGAAAAAGACTGACATGGATGGCGTTGTACACACCTATAAGGCCCGTTGTGTAGCTAAAGGCTATACACAAACTTTTGGTGTTGACTATGAGGAGACCTTTTCTCCTGTAGCTGACATAAGGGCAATTAGGATTCTTATAGCCATAGCCGCTTACTATGACTATGAGATTTGGCAAATGGATGTAAAAACCGCCTTCTTAAATGGTCGCCTAGATGAAGACATCTATATGGCGCAGCCTGAGGGGTATGTAAATCCAGAATTCCCAAATCGTGTATGCAAGCTTAAAAGATCCATTTATGGATTAAAGCAAGCATCACGACAATGGAATAAGAGATTTGATGGTGAAATTAAAAAGTATGGATTCACTCAAAATCTTGATGAGCCATGTGTATATCACAAAGTTAGTGGGAGTAATGTAATTTTCCTTATATTATATGTTGATGACATATTGATCATGGGAAACGATATTCCAAGTTTGCAAAAGGTTAAGGCATATCTTGGAAAGTGTTTTTCTATGAAAGATTTAGGGGAAGCTGCATTTATTCTGGGAATCAAGATATATAGAGATAGATCTCAGCGATTAATTGGATTAAGCCAAAGTGCTTACATTGATAAAATACTGAAGAGATTCAGTATGCAAAATTCCAAGAAAGGATATTTGCCAATGCAAGAGCAACATGGCTTGAGCAACAAGGTTTGTGCTTCAACACCTGCAGAGGTGCAACGCATGAAAAGAGTCCCTTATGCTTCGGCTGTGGGATCTATAATGTATGCGGTGAAAAGTACAAGACCTGATGTAGCATTTGCTCAGAATTTAACCAGTCGATATCAGCAAAATCCAGGTGTAGCTCACTGGACTGCTGTTAAGAATATTCTTAAGTACCTTAGGGCTACTAAAGAGATGTTCTTGGTTTATGGGGGAAATCCATCAGCAGAACTTGATGTTACAGGTTACTGCGATGCTTCTTGGAAAGGTGATAAGGATGATACGAAGTCTCAGACGGGTTATGTCTTTGTCATTAATGGAGGAGCAGTGGATTGGAGGAGCAGAAAGCAGAGTGTACTAGCGATGTCTGCTACAGAAAGTGAGTATATAGCTGCTTCAGAAGCTGCAATGGAAGCTGTTTGGATTAGGAAGTTTGTTTCAGGGCTTGGAGTTATGCCTTCGATTCAAAGACCTATTAAAATGTATTGTGACAACTCAGCTGCAATCACATTTGCCAATGAGCCTGGAATCATGAAAGGCACCAGACATTTCCCGATTAAGCATCACTATGTTCGAGAACAAGTCGAAATAGGCGAAATCAAAATGCTCAAAGTTCACACAGATGATAACTTGGCAGATCAATTAACAAAGCCTCTACCTGGCACTAAGCTTTACAAGCATGCTGAAGGTGTAGGACTTAGATTAGCTGAAAGTTTCATGCCCATTTGTGATTAGTGTTTGGATAAAGGATGTAACGTACAATTATTATTTTAATGAAATAAAATATGTTTTATGTTTATTTATCATTGTCTTAATAATATATCCCATATTTGCATGTTTAAGATCCATGAATAATTTATTATTCTAAATGTCCATTGTCGATTAATGATATGGGAATATCATTAAACTAAGACAAATTTGAGTATTGGTTTAGGATATACTTGAAAGTATATTGATGCGTAGTCATACCAATTTCACATGATATTCGATGAATTGAATATTGGACTTATCCCAACAATATGATTTAATATTTAATGTGAGAATCATATTTAAAGTTATCCTCAGACTTGAGATACCAGATAAGTGTCATGGATGTAGTGCATTTTTGTGAAGCAATCTACCGCTCACCGTAACAGGGAGTTATAAGGGTTGTTTTCAGAAGTGTTGCAAAGTTCATGGGTTATTCTTGTAGTCAAGAAAGAATTTATTCCTTCTGATTTGTTTAGAAGTTTAATACTGCTGGGCCCCTCGTAGGGTTGACAAAATGTTTGCATGGCCATGCCCAAAGTCTATCTGGAATACGTTCAGATGTTTTGGTAATTTTGTTCAATCATAAAGAAACGAGAAACAGAAATTTAATAAAGGAACTCACATCTTTATTAATGTGGTATTAGTAATGAAAGGATAATTATAATGATGAATCATTAAAGGTTTTTCCAGGAAACCTAGCTCGGATTGAACTAGGGGCATTGGAGTGTTGCAAGACGCTAACCATTGTCATTTTACTATTAATGGATATACGAGTGGGAGATGTTAAATGTTACGTATAAACATTAATGAGTAAATGTCTAGGATCGAACCCGAGACCTCGGGATTGCACACTTTACAAACAAGAATAATGTAAAATAAATATATATATATATATATTAAATGTATCGAATATATATATTTATAACACTTAATGGACTAAACGGTCGTTAGTTATTAACCGTATGGGCTAACTATCGTTAGGGACGAAAGATAAGGACTAGAGTGAAACTTGGAAGTCAAGAAGGATCTAGAACCCCTTGGGGGAGTCCTAGGCCGGTCGAAGCCCATCCCTAGGGTCGACCCATGCCTTGCTTGATCACCAAGAAATCACCTAGTATAAATACAAGGCCTTGGGGTTAAACCTAAACATCTTTTGTGCACACACTCTAACCCTAAAATCCTTGTTTTCTTTCTTGTTTTCCTAGGCCGATCGGTTCAACCCCCCACCTAAGGGATTGGGTCGATTTTGGTTTAATCCAAACGTAAGTGTTTAGTTTACTTGCAACAAACCTTTATTCGTTGGTAGTTTGTGTGTACAAGAACGAGGTAATTACTTACTTTAGTAATTATCAAGAGATCGATAAACAAAACGGTAAGGGGTTTATCATTGATCTAATTGTCCAAGAATCAAGGTTGATTTGAAGTGCATCGGGTACGTTTACTATTTATGTTTTAGTTAATATTTATGTGTTATACTTGATCCTACGCTTCCGCAATATGTGTTATTTGATTGTCAAACTCTAACAATAAATACTAACTCCCAAGTAACAGAATCTTATTTACCTTAAAAGTTCGAAATTGGTTTAAAATTTTAATGTCCAACCTGAAAAATGTATCATTTGTGTCCCTTGCATTACTTGATGAAAACTATAACTCATCCAAATTTACTATATTGCTAGTCACATTTATACATCTTTAGGTTCCAAAAAATACAAAATTTAACCTTTAGTATTGTCGTCGGACATTGTCAGGCTTTTCTTTCTATTATTGTTGCACAATCTTCGGACTGTAAATCAAAAGTCATTATTGTGAAATGTATCACATAAGTTTTATTTTGAACGAACCTAAGAGGACATATAGTAAAGTAAAATGTTTTTTTCGTGGTATATGAGTGTACTCATCAACTAAAAGGGCACGATACAGTTATGTTATTAGCAAACACCATCGTCTATTACTCCAAGCCATGCCATCCCAAATGTTGTATTTTTTTCGCCATTGGGTTCTTTGTTTCTGGGTGTGTTATATATTTATTTACAGGTGTTCAAACTTTTCTAGGTAGTAGTGAAGAAAATGGTTGAAAACTTTCTCAAGGATATTTCAATGCATGAAGAAGTTACATGGTAACGAGCAGGACTACACCTCTTGCAAAAGGGATTTATGTCACTACCGGGCCATTGGGCTTTATATAGACAACAAAAGAGAGAGAGGCCCAATACGTGTAACTTCTATAAAGTCTTATACTGGTATTGAAGAAGCTACGTATTTGCTCTCTTTCGATCAATCTGCTTTTGAGGTAAGGTTTTCTGAGTTACCTCTGCCATTATTAATTACAGTATTGGTAAATATATTGTTAATCTTATATATGTTGTTATGTTTACTGTTTGCTGATGATTCGTAATTAAATGTTATATGTATTATTTTTGTGTCTCCGAGACATTGTCACATTGGTCAGGTACTTATTCATGTATATGTATATCTAACAATATTTATGTTTTTGAGCTAGTTATACAAAAGACTAAAAGAGACAGATTCATCTTGTTTCATATTGATGTTATCAACTTATAGATGAGCCATAAGCACAACTAGAATAAGTTATCAAAATTAACACAAGTTTATAAGCCCACTTAATGAGCTAAAACAAACACCCCAATATGCATCTAACCAAGGCTTAGCAGTTAAAAGAAAAAAGAAAAATCTAACCAAGGCTTTGTGATGCCTTTTGCATTGGAGCATATCTTTTCAGTAAATGTGGTTAATGCTATGCACAGCGAGTCAATCACATCTCTGATTTTATCATATAAATTAAATTTGTGTCATACGTTGTTTTGGACAATAACATGTAGTATGTTTACCAAAATAATTTAAGCTTCATTACTTCTTATAAGGGCATCGACATGCTGGATTTTGTAACAGGTTTATAGAAGCCGGTAAACCTTGAGTTTGCAATTGTGACTTTGTTGTATGGATATGTATAAGCGTAGGTGTTTTGTGTATTTATGGGTGTGTATTTCTATTTATGCAGAGTACGTATTTGAGTTATTTATAACATTTCAGCACGATTGTGTTGTTGCCCAAATGGCAGAGCTTGTTCCTGATGATATCTATGAGATAATATTTCTAACATTGAATGTGAGGAATCTCATTATATGCAAGAGTGTGTGCAAGTCATGGAAATCTCTCATCTCCAGATCCCGTTTTATCAAAGCTCATTTGAAAGTTAGTTATAGCAGGAATGAAAATGGACATAAAAGGATCGGAGAGGCTGTTTTCCAGTTTATTGATTCTTATTCAGGATATAGTATACATGGCTTTTCGAATGGACTAATATGCATCAATGATGGTGATCAACTCCTAGTAGGTAATCCCTCGACTAGAGAAGGGAGAACGGTGCCAAAGCCCCTTTGCCCAAACCCTTCTTCGTTTGGTTCGTCATATTGGGGATTCGGTTATGATTCCCTCACAGACGACTACAAGGTTGTACAAGGGGCCGCAAATGGTAGCGGCAAGACATGCTTTCAAGTGTTCTCTCTTAAATCAAATGTCTGGAATGTTATTGGAGAAGTGAATTATAGATGTTCCGGATTTCAAAGATTTCAAAGTGGTGTCTTATGCAATGGGGCAATTCATTGGGATTTTATAAATGATAAACAAAAGCAAGTGATTTTATCTTTTGATTTATCCAAAGAGGAATTCAAAGAAATACCCAAACCCGATGTTGAATTATGTAAATTTCGTATGGCTTTGGGGCTTATGGAGGAATGTCTATGCATACTTCGATTTGGAAAGGCATGGGTAATGAAGAAGTACAATGCAAAAGAGTCTTGGGAAAGAGTGGCGCATAATTGCATATTAAGTACTGAGTCAGCAAACGAATTTGTTGAAGAGCATGATAATTTTTGTAGAAGCTACTGGTTCATCGGTAATCGTAAGTTTTGGGGTGGCCCTACCATCATGGAGAGCCTTGTTTCTCCTCATCTTCATGCTGAAAATGAATAGGTGGGTTCTAATTGTTATAGAAACACTCCTGGCTAGATATTTTTCTTATTAATGTTTCCGATGATTCCCCTTTAATAAATATATGTATTGGTATTGATAAGTCATACTGGCATACTGCTACATTTGCTTGGTTACTGATGAACTCAAATGTGAAACTTCTATTTGCGTAGTTAGGAAGTCATGCTCTGTTGTTATTTGACTAGCCATAATGCTACATTGTTACATTTCATTCTCCACTTAAATTATTAAAAAAATATGCATCTGACTGAACATTCGTGTAAAGATATTGCAAGCCGATCTAAAGTTTAACACTTTTTTATTTATTTATTTTTTTTTTCCCACATGATCTGAAGCTCAATATGATCCTGACTAAAAACATGTGATAGCTAAGCTAGATGCCTGGATTGAAGAGAATTTATCCCTTGTATTCTTCTCATATCTAAGGTTAAATGGGGCGATTGGGTTACTTGCGGATCAAATTGAGTTATGGCTTGTGGGTCATGTTTTTTAGTAGTTGATATATGAGTCTGCCTGCTTATCTAAATACCATACGCTAATGTGGAAGATGTCAATCCAAAATATGTGCAACTGTCCTGAAGTCAATTACGTTGCAGTCTATTAGCCATTTCATATAATCTAAAGCAGAAAATATGGGCATTTAAAAATGGTCTTTTAAAGTTTGTGGTTGCTATTTTCATGTATGTGGATTCTATCTTGGAATCAACTGAGCTAAAACGGCGTCCATTTGTTAGTCAGAACATGGACATGTACTTAAAGCAGAGTTCCATTAGTAATTTGCATACGAATTTGTGGCACAGTTAATGAGCAAGTTACTTTCAGTGCAAGAGTTATGGAATTAGTCGATATGAGGTCGAGAGTTCCTTATATGCAACGCCGGTTTCTATCATGAGTAATTTGCATACGTGTAGTCGTGTAGATGGGCATGCCAAGACGTCAACCCACACTTAGTTTACACGTCCATTGATGATGAGTAGAGTCTAAATAGTAAATCTCCATACTGTATATAAGCATTGATAGTTTAGTGTTATGCTTATAGCTTTTTAGCAAATTCTCAAATGGCAAGTGTTTGTTCATGCAACAACAGTAAACATCTTTTATATAATAAAATAAAACCCCTATTGGAAATTTTCCATTTCAAAAAAATCAATTCATTCCTTATTTGGTAATAATAATAATTATTGATTTTCTTTTATAAATTTGTTTAATAACAAAAACCTTAAATATTTCCTAAATTGACATAAATTTAGTCAAACCATATAGAAATTTCGTCCAGGCCAAAATAATCATTCAAAACACATGGGTCAAAAATTAAAAGAAAAAAAACTTTTAAAAAAAGCGGGTTTAAATTTATAACTTTTGGACTGAATGTAAAATTTAGAAAAAGAAGAAAAAAGAATAAAGGAAAACCTCTACTCCTACAATTATCCAACACAACCACAAAAACCCTAATTTAACCCAAAAACAATCGATCACGAACCCTAAAATCAGTGACCCCCAAATTCAATATATCAGTTAAATCTGTTAACAGTTTTATATGAGTATATTCTTAATTCCTTTCATCTCATATGAACAGTTTTATTAATGTTTTGGGTTTGAGTCTTTATTGAGGTTTTTGTGATATAATAATAAACTTTTTAATATTTGAGAAAAATTGATGGTAAATGTGTGACTTTTTTCATTGTTTGTGATAAAATTTGTTTGTGTTTTGTAATTAGTGATTTGATTGAAGTTAGTATTTGTTTGCAGTCGAGATTACTAGAATTGAAGATGGAAAATGGTGTTTGGTTTGATGCTCGAAGGAATTTGAGTAAACAATTATTAAAGGTGAATACTTGAGTGTTAATGGGCACGGTGATGGTAGTATACTTGAGTGTTGAATTTATAGTTTTATTATTGGTTTGCATTTGATAACACTTTTAATGTACATCCCAAATTTATAGTTTTATTATTTAGCGCTATGTTTTTGTAAATGTGACTGTTGTAGGTAGCTCTTAACCTTGAAAATAGAAACAACAAAGGTTGGAGTAATGTCCCTAAATATGAGTGACAAGTTTACAGTATTTCTTATGTCTGCTAATGCTAAGACTTAAGATTGATCCTTTCACTAATTATAGTTCAATTCCGTTATATTGCAGCAATTGATTTTTTATGCGCTATTATGTAAGGTGAAATTGTTACCCCCCTAAACAATGACAAACTAAATGCTTATGTTGTCATATTTTAATGCATAAAAATTGGAATGTAACTCTTAGATTTGATTATTTGAATATATTTGTACTTCTACAATTCATAACTTAGGTCCAAACATGGTTCCATATCTCAGTCTTCAGCTTTGGAGCAGGTGAATAGTTACTGTGAGATTTCGAGTGTGTTCGGATTTGAGTTTTAGAATTCATAATCTAATTATCGTGACTTCAAATCTTGAATGTATAACTTTTATAGAGCAAAAATTAAGCTAAGATTTTAATAATTGTGGTGATCATTGTTCAATTTTAATTTAAAGGTTGTTCAATTTTAGTTTAAAGTGTTTTCACAAGTACATTAAGTAAAGCATTACTAGATCACAAAACTAAGGAATATATATAACTACATTAAGTGAAATTTTCAACAGGTGTTTGTTTAGTCTTTTGACTAACATCCTCTAATCTGTTATCATGTTCCTTGCCATTGTTTGGTCGCATAGAATATATATTTGTGTAGAATGACACCTCTTGAATAGAAATGTAGACAGGTTATATATATTAATTGCCGGTTGGAAGCTATATGAACTTGGTCAATTTTAACTTTCTCATTGGTAGAATTGGTTCATAATTGACTTATGTATTTCTTTTTAATAAGTTTGTGATTGATTGTTGCTACTATCAGATTCTTGATTATCTTATCTATGGCTTTATGGGAATAGAACTTTCCATGGATGCCAACCCTTTATAATACCTATTACGTATCCTTATTGTTTCTATATTGAATTTTGTAGTGTTGCAATTACTCATGATGGGTGTCATGAGTTGACGATAGTTTGATCCAACAACTTATGCAACCAGTATATGCCGGTAGTTAGAAGTTGTAATTAAGTGGGTTGGGTAACATGTAGAAAAGAAAAGTTTATGAGTTGAAATGGGTGGGTCTAAATTGACTTGAAAGTGTTTTCTAATTGATCATGGTTTAAAGTCAACCAAGTCTACATGTATTACCATTCTCAGTACAAGTCAAATGTGGGATGCCAATATTTGATCTTTTTTCTATAAGCTATTGGGATATCTTGAAAGCTTTCTATGCTAATTCTTGATTCATTTTTCTATGTTGTAGATGTCTCATGTATTGGCATATGAGATAAAATTTGGATATAAAGAGCAAAAGAGAGGTAATTCTGAGTTACAATTCCAAAAGTTTATAGGCAAGGTGTGAGATTTAGTATCTTATATGATCATCACTTTAATAATAGTTTTCATAGTTATATTTAACGCATTAACCACTTATGAAGTTCATAAAGAGAACCAAAGAGGCGACCAACCATTTTGTTTGATTTTCTTAACCCTTTTGATCCGTAATATAACCTGTATGACCCGCCCAATTCCTCATCTATAATTGTCCTCACTGCAATTCCTTTTAAACATTTCTGAGGTTGGTTCCAGTTGCACTAATGATTAATATTGAAGCTGTGTTCTAATTCTAGGGGGTTTTTGGATTGCATTATATATATTGAAGTAAACTAAGTTTACCAAAGTTGTAGCATAAATATATACAAGGGAATAAATTTTTGGCGCGTTATTGATTTTTGAGCCGTATCATTGGGTTAGCATAGATGAGCGGTGGTAGGAAACAGAAAATTATTTAGAGCCGTATCATTGGGTTAGCCTTGAGGTGGACGAAAACATGCAATAGGTATGCACATGCATAGTCTAAAATCTTTATTCGTATTAATTGTAGTTTTGAAACAAAATAACCAAAAAATATGCATTGGAAAAAACAATGCATCTACTGTTGCAGGTAAAGTATGTCTTTCGGGTTCCAAATAGTTGAGAACATAGATGACATTATCGGAATGAGTACACCAAAAGAAAGACGAGTAAGGTTCTCCATTGATGAGCCACAATATCCAGTTGATGCTCAAATGAGACATGAACTTGAAGATCTGTTGGCGGCTCAACAAAGTGGGACTGTAAGTTGGGCACTCACATGTGAAAGCGAAACAAGGGTAAGTGGTTTCTGAGAGATTACAACTACTAATGATTTCTCAAAATAGGAATTGTCGAGGACGAGATGCAACGTTAAAGCCCCCTTCTGCATCTCCAATTGAAGTTAAACGGGTAAGATAATCAATACGCTCAAAAACAACTTATTGTATGAAAGTCATTTTCAACTAAGGGTGTCAAGTCCGTACAAATAACTTATGAATGAGCGAATTGCGGTTATTATATATCTCTAACGGGTCAAATGGGTAAATTCATCTTAAAAGGAACGGTTGGAAGTCACCAAGAGTGTGTCTGTCACACATTAAACCTCTAAAAACAATTTATTTTATTGAAAAAGATTACATATTTGGATTATTATTGAAATATTATACCATGATCATGTTTGACATACTAACTGTTTATAATTATCAGAAGTTTGGGAGAAAAAGTGTGTCGGGTTCACCAACCTGTTTTGAACCGTTACCAAATTTATTTCACCTGCCCATTTTGCCATCTCTATTGTGAACCCAAATACTATCCGCTCACATAGTGTGTAATTTTGTTTTTTAGCTTATTTGCGCTGTTACTCCCTCATCAAGCAATACAAAGGAAACGCATAATACATTAAAGTTTGCCCACGGTGCAAAACACATCAAAATTCAGGCAGCACAAAATAAGGTAGGGATATTAAACCTCGGTGCTTCAAGATAATCTTCTTGAAAGTGCTCTAAAGTAAGCTCATAATATTGCAGATTATTGATGAGAAACCCATGATCAAGAAATACCAAAACGAAATCTGATTATTAAAGGAGGAGCTAAAGCATTTGAAAAGTGACATCGTAGTAGTTCCTCAGTATAAGGATACTGGAGGAGATGGCATCTTTCTTCTTAAACAAAAGGTATACCGGATATTGTGGTGAACTGTAAGTTTTGCTCCTTTTTGTGTAACATGAGATCATAATGATCATTGCCAATTAATTCTTGTCTAACTGCTAGAACCATGCACGTTTTCACATCTATGGTGATGAAAAATGTGAATCCTCGACAGAATTGTTCTCCAGACAATCACAAACACTGACAGTTCGTTGTGCTTAAAATTTTCTAAACATCACATCACTTGTGTATTCCTTTAAAAAGATGTATCCCCTTCTGTTTCATGTGGTAGTGATTTGCTACTAATTTAACGAGTTCATTTTGGGTATATGTGATGGTTATACATATAGCTAGAATATTGTCAAATGAAGTTGCAATCTAGCAAGAAGCAGCCATAGCTGCTTTGTTAAGCCGAATACAGAGGCTTACCAAATAAAAATAAATGATCGAACCTATATAATAATGAAATTCGTTTTTATGAGAAAATTGAGTACAAACTTGTATGTGTCAAAAGTATAAAAATCACTTTAATAATAGTTTTCATAGTTATATTTAACCCATTCATTACTTATGAAGTTCATAAAGAGAACCAAAGAGGCGACATATTATCTTCATTTGTTTCTGTTGTTACCTAATTAACTTGAGTTATTCAAATCCCATAATTTTGCTATGCAGACATGCTTCCGGGTTTGTTGGAGGGACAATGAAACAACTACCCATCATGTAAAGCAACTCTTATTGTAAAGAAACTCTTAACTAACGACTTCTTTATTTATGACACATTGAAACTCTTATTGTAAAGAAAGCGAGAAAGATGGTTGGATGTTGATTGTCCATAAATCAACTACCCATCATGGCTACAATAAAGATCAAGATGAGTTAGAGTAAGCTATTTTGGCTTTCATGAAATGACGTTTTCATAGGGTTCGATCCTTTTAACTAACGACTTCTTTATTTATTTTTCAATGCATATATATTTTTTAGATGGGACCTTATCTACCATAAGCTCCCTCTGCCATAACAGAGTTTTAATAATATACACAACATGTCCCTAGATTATGTTATAAACTCACTGATTGTGAATATTGGTATCAATATCATGCCACTTATGTGAATGGGTTACTTTGGGTTGTGCCTTATCTAACTGATTAATGGCTAAAAAAAGGTTAGCTAAATAAAGAAACGAGTCAAATGACCCAATAGTCACTAGGTGTATTTTTGTTCCGCTAAACCTTCTAAATCATTACGAGTATACGGATAAACCTAAATTATTCTTGAATAAGTTTTATAATGTTTTTATAATATACCGATAGCATATAAATAAATAAAAAAAAAAAATCGGACAATCCAACGTAACGTGTTACGCAACACACATTTAATATTTGACATGTTGTAATTGATTGTCTGATAGTGTGTCGCAACCCTCACAGTTGTTACATCTGGATTAACAGTTTGTGTGAAGCTTAGAGTTTCAAACATCGAGTGATTTGGGATTTTCTAAAAGATAAGTTAGTTGCTTACAGGTAAACATCTTTTTACATGCACTTAAAGGTAAACTTATTTTTGGTGTGAATTTTTAAATCACAATATCATAGCATTTTTCTCACGGCTCATGACAACATATTAGATGGTTTATTAAGGTGCAAACAATAGGATATTGATCATAAAAATCACAAGTTTTACAATACCTTCATATGTTTCAAAACTTATCTTTGAGTTTTATTGCCAGCTACAACGGTTCATCGATATTTCTGTTTAGTTATAGAATGTAAGATTTTCCAATAGGTTAAAAAGCAACTATTGATATCTGTTTTGTTTACATGCTAATTGGTATCCTTGAAAATTCATGAATAGGTAAATTATATGTTGTATATTATAATTAGCAGATTTTGGTTCATGCCTCATATAAATCATTTTTGTTAAGAAATACCAGGATGAATTTTGTGTACCTAACTTACCTTAAAAGTTGAGCATGATGTTCCTTTTAGATGCGCAATAGATGTTTGTGAAAATGACATGGTATATAGAGCATTGTGCGTGCCATTCTCTAACAATATGTAAATATGGATTTTATTGTAGGCAAGATCAACATAAAGCTTGCAAGTGAAGAGATCGAGGAAAAATGTAAAATACCAGGCTCGGCTACTTCTACACAGCTCTTCACCATTGATATCACCTCTTGTATATACCCTAAGGGGTGTTACACCTTTTGTTCTCCGATAGCAATGTTTAATAACAATTTAATTCATGAATTTAAAAAACAACCAAAATTTTAGTAAGTCCTGTATATGAAACTAAAGTTTTAAACTAATACTGATTCATGTATAAACCTAAACTACTTGGAATCTCTCTTAGTGATACATGCATGCACGGGATTTTTTAAATTATAAATATAATTATAAATCATAATTAAAACGAAAAACAAAAATTAAGCTATTTGTTTTTTAATCCATAAATTAAATTGCATTATTGAAAATTTTAGAGAAAACCCCGCGCGTGCGCGGGCATTATAACTAGTAAAATAGCTATAGAATTATCAAACTGAATCATATACGGTGTTTCAAGGTTTCAAGTAGAGAACATAATTGGGTTCGGTTTATGACTCTTCTTGATCACAATTATGGTTGTAACTTGTAAGAACCCAAATAGTCACAACCTTGAATCAACCTATGGTTTCATTTGGTAAGACACAATACATCTGTTTTGTTTGCATGTGTTCAAGGGTTGCCATTGGCTTATAAATAGTCTTATTCATACGTTTTTGACAACTGAAAACATGTTCCCAAAGTTATGCCATTCTCTACCTGGTTGCTAACTAGTCATATATGGATCAAAGCATAATGTTTAGATTCTTGCAATCCTTGAAAACCAAGCAAGTCGAGTCAGCTATAAAAAAAATTATGCCATTCTCTACCTAGTGACATAATGTTGTATATATTACTTGTCATCATCTATTAACAATTAACTTTTGTTTGTTTTGTGGGCTCCAAAAATGAGATTCACGGCTTTTCAGAATGGGCCATGGACTTTTGTTTTGGCCTTTATGCTTCTTGAAGGGTTGGTCTAGCCGCCAAGTGCCTTAGAATTTAAGTTTAATAAGCTAATATATAATTGAGCAAAATGACTAAGAATGACATATTTGTTGAATAATAATGTCTTGTTAAATGAAAGTTGAAGCCTCAATCTAGTTTATACAATGACTAGATGAATGATAAGTCCCAACTTGTTTTACTAGACACGTTACATAAGCACAAGTCAATAATATTAAAGACTAACTGCACGAAAATGTATGTAACTTGTTACTTTTTATAATTATGTGTAGCCAATTATTTTTTTTCTAGATCTGTGTAGTATACTTTTGAATTTCTTCTTTTGATATATCGTGTTATCAGTTGATTTTACTTTTACTCTTAATTTATAAACTCAAATTTAACTGAAAGATGAGGAAATCAGTTAAATAATACACGAAACTGGTCATATGATACACAATACATAGATCTAAAAAAAAAAAAATTGTCTACTCATAGTAAAAAAAGTGACAAGTTAGTTCATGCAATTATCCCTAAAGTTAATAAGTTCAAAGTTATTATTATTATTATTATTATTATTATTATTATTATTATTATTATTATTATTATTATTATTATTATTATTATTATTATACAATTTATATCAAATCCATGAACTAAACATATAATCAAAACTATTAAACAATAATATATTATGCATATCAAAATACTATAAAAATAACAACAAACAACCTTTGAAAACATAAAAAGGTAGGAGTACATATCAACTTAACAAAACATATAAAAAGGTTTTCAAGATTTCTTTTTTCGTCTTCTTCCTTCTTCTTAAACACCTCATCGATTTCTTCTAAACAACTTATATAACAACACACACCAATCACTTAGTTTCAAACACTTGTAATATACACACATGCTTGCTTAACTGTCTTCTCATTGCACCATAATTGACATATCCGTCAACTTTATATTTTTTTCCTTGTAATAACCCTTTAAACTTTCTCAGTTTAATCGCTAAATAAGCTTGAAGGTTATAAATAAGGTAAGTTTTTTCTTAACAATGACCCACATTGCGTAAACTCATTATTTGATTTCTGTCATATTTTTTTTTTCTGCTTATTTTGGTATGGAACTTCTTTGGCTTTTAGTTGACTTAATTTTCCAATCTATGTTGTAACGAGAAAAGACGTTTGAGCCTCTTATAAACTTGAAGTTGTGGCTTATTAGTATCTTTCTGCTAAGGTTTTAGTTGAAACAGGACGGATATCCGAGTAGTCCATTGCTTTCGGCTTTAAAGGGTGTTTACAGTGACACCCACTTGTTAGAATTTGATGTGTATATGGTTTCTTGTTATAAATTACAGTTACTGTTTTTGTTAAAAGTTGACTTTTAGGGTCAAAGTTGGTATTTAGTAATTGCAATGTTTATGTGTATATTGATAAAAATTTATGACTAATAATGCTTTTATTGTATTGAGTGTGATATAATTGATTTACTTCATGAGATATTAATTTGAAAATGTTTGAAAATCTTAGTCAATTTTGTAGTTGAAGAGGAGCATGTTTGACTTTAAAAGTCAAATTGTAACTCTTGTTTGTGGTTATATTATAGGTGAAGTTGTCGTAGAGTAGGCGGTTTGATTTTTATGCTATGTTTTCTTTGTGGGTTTTATTTCTTATAATGTGGGCTAATTTAAGATGTTTGCAAGTATTTTAAACTTTAGTATTAAGGTTTGTTTTGTGATCGAGCACATGCTTTTTATTAATACGATAAGTTAAACTATACGAAACACTCTAATTGAACCTTTTGTAAGGGTGCATGTTAGTTTATGGGGTGTGTGGGATTAGGTATAAATATTGCTTATCTGCTTAATGGTATTTTGATAAGCAGTTTGAGTGTTTTTGAAATTGGTTATTCAAATCACTTCTTTAATACTTGAGAGTGAAATAAGCAGTTTGAATAAGCATCTTGAATGTTTTAATGCATGTATGAGCTTAATACATGCAAATAAGATGTTATATATTGCATATTTTAGCACAGTTTAGCTAATCATGATATTATCTCATTTTTAGTGAATATCTTAAATTGACAACTAGAGATTTTATACTCAGTTTATTTAATTCTCAGAATGGCTGCAACAGCATTTAATGGATGTATTGGTACTATCAAGTCTCACGGGTACATTAACAATTCTGCTCTTCATCAAGAAGTTGGAAATAGTTCTCTGCGGTTGACCTCAAAAGGTTTCAAGATTGATCTTGGAGTGTCACAAAATCAGCGCTGTAGAAAGAGGGGTGGAGTGGTTATTCAAGCATCTTCTTATCATACTACAACTACAGTTTCGGATCAAGTCTCGACCCCATTAAACACCAAAGTGGAATCCCCTAAGAAAACAAGTATGGTATCTTCTTTAGTTAACGGGGCGTTTGGCTTTTTGATTCTTGGAACTGATTATTAGATCAGTAAGACTTTAGGACTCATATATACAAATTCTGCTTCTGATTAGCGTTTGAGTTTTAACCTTCTTTGTGAAACTTTTGTAACATGTGTGTTTATATATAATTTTTAGAGGAAGCTGCATTGATATTGATTAGGCACGGCGAGTCTTTATGGAATGAAAAGAACTTGTTTACGGGTTGCGTTGATGTGCCATTAACTAAAAAAGGAGTGGAAGAAGCAGTTGAAGCTGGCAAAAGAATAAGCAATATACCTATTGACATGATATATACATCTGCACTTATTCGTGCACAAATGACAGCTATGCTTGCCATGACTCAACATCGCCGCAAGAAGGTATCCACATACATCTTTTTTTCTTTTCAATTTTGCCCCGGTTTAGTATTTTTGTCTAATTTGCCTTTTTTATAATAATAGGTTTATGTTTTAACCGTTTGTAGGTACCTATTGTATTGCATAATGAAAGCGAACAAACTCAATCATGGAGTCGAATTTTTAGTCAAGACACTGAAAAGCAATGTATCCCAGTTGTTACAGCTTGGCAACTAAATGAACGAATGTAAGTGTTTTACATTAATTCTATCTTTCGTATTCAAAGATTTATTTTTCTTACTCGTTATTGGTTCAGGTATGGAGAATTGCAGGGTTTAAACAAGCAAGAAACTGCTGATAAATATGGGAAAGAACAAGTTCATGAGTGGCGTCGTAGTTTTGATATTCCTCCACCAAATGGTGAGAGTTTGGAAATGTGTGCTGAAAGAGCCGTTGCCTACTTCAAAGAACATGTAAGTACACCTTTATTTGATCCGCGTTTGAAAGTGATGATATGATATTAAATAATGTGAATTTGATATCAGTTAGGAGGATTTAGGAGGTAGCCCTTGGATGTAGTTTTGTTGCTGAACTCGTAATAATTCGATAATTAAAGAATTAAGATGCTTGTAAAGAAAGTTGGAAAATCTGGCTCTTTTTCTTTATTAAGTTTTAACTGAAATTGTTCAGGTTGAACCTCAACTACAAGCAGGAAAGAATGTAATGATCGCAGCACACGGAAATTCCTTGAGGTCCATAATAATGTGTCTTGACAAACTAACTTCTCAAGAGGTGAGTGATCGGTCTTATAAGATTCTCAAAATGCGTTTATTTAGTTTTTTATATATCATTTTTGCCAAAATAAGGACTTCTCCCCTCTTTTTGGTATCTTGATTTTGAAAATTGAACATTGCAAACTGTTTCAGGTTATAAGCTTGGAATTATCGACAGGAATACCTATGCTTTATATTGTCAAAGATGAAAAGTATATCAGAAGAGGAAGTCCAGCAGCACCAAGTGAGGCGAGCGTTTATGCTTATACCAAGGTGAAATAAAAGTTCCAACTTATCTATGTGAATAGGATTTACATGGGTTCGAATTTATAGATAACGAGTCCAAACGAGTTAAAAAAAGTTAATAAATAGTAAAAGAGTAAACACATTCTGAACTGGTTTAAAGTTGCCTTAGGTTTACTCTTTTTTAGATTTTATAATTCTAACAATTAGCTCTAAGTAACTATAACTGACAAAAAGAATGTTGACGGGTTAATCTAATCTTACATGGGGTTTGCTTGTTATTGCAGAATTTAGCTCGATACAGACAAAAGTTAGATGAGATGGTTCACTAATGAATCAGCTAGTTTGATGCACGACCAAGAATCGTCTTTCTTGAAACTATCTCCTTTTGTATATCTCATAATCCTTGATGTCTCGTCTTCATGTAATGGGTCCCATCAAAATAGGATCTACAATTCGACGAAAGGTCCTTTCGTATATGTACTGGTTTCATAGATTCAGTTTTTCAGTAAATTGTTGTTTAAATACAACTTTGTGCAGAGAAAACACCAAAAAAGAAGGTATGTGTATACATGTCTGGATTTGATAGGAGCCATAAGGATTAGTAGTGCTTATTTTGACCAATTTATCCATAAATTTTCATATATGTAAGCTAGCAAAACTTAAACATTCAAAAACCTATTCAAGAAGCTGCTGCCGGTGAGTGTGAATCCAATCAAAAGACATCAGCACATAACATGTAACTTAATCACCTCATGCTCTCGATTCATTGTTTAGGATTGCATGCACAAAAGATAACATAAAACATCAACTCATAAACAAGTCTATGATCATTTGAAAAGCAGTCACCATGATATGTCTAGGCTAAACATGAACTTAAAAAGGGGGTGTGCTAATTTATAACAGAAAAACTATAACTCATACGTACGGATGTTTACGTTACTGTGCAATATTAAGTGATTACTATGCTAGTCTAAGACAGGAAAATGTATATAAGCTTTTAAGGGGTACTTGGGATTGCATAAGTAAACAACTTATCTAATTATTGAAACTGCTTATGCTTTCGGATTTAACAGTTGAGAATGAGCAACTCCCAATGAAGCATGATTATATAAATACTGCTTATAATCAGACAGTTAAATAAGCAATCTCAAACATCTCCACAAATACTTATTTGTTTTATCATACACAATTGAAACAAAGCTATAAACAATTGAATCAAAGCTAACTGAAATCAAACAAACTGAGAAAACAACCAAAATAGTGAAAATACCAGATTTGCACCAAAAACTTTCATTGTCTACCAACACTACTAAAAAAGTATCCCATAAATTATATAAACCATAAACATAAAAAAAAGCTTCAATTACCGCCAACAAGACGGGGACAAGATGGCTCCTTTTGAGTAAGGTAATCTGCGAGGGCCCTTCCATCAACTTAAAGTGTCATCTATCAATTGAACTTTTCATCATCAACGACTTTGATGTTCTGTGGAAGGACGAAACCGTCATCTTTCAAAATGGAGAGAACCTGCAAACAAAAAATAGTAAGGAGTAAATTGAAACCACATCCCTTAATATATATATATATATATATATATATATATATATATATATATATATATATATATATATATATATATATATATATATTAAAAAAATAGAACAAAAGCAAATGCCCAAGAAGTGTATAGTGACTGATTGTGAGTTGGAGTCCAAATTAAATAATAAGTTTAGAGTTTTTGACAAATAATGTGAAGTAAAACAAGCATGTGACAAGTTAATGTAAGAAAAAATAGATATTGAAGAGACATGTTTTACCTCTAAACACTTCATCCCAAGTTTAAGTTCAATCGGGTGCTTCCTGGCATGGGCAAGTAATGCGATGTGTAACTCAAGCGTATCTTGTTCCTCATATTCGTTGAAAAAAGGAATGTAACCATAATCGTAGACATGGTAACAAAACTTAGCTTCGACTAACGATTTTAGATTTAATAAGTAAAGAGAGCATGAGGTCAAAGCTCCATCAACCGTTAATGACAAAATATAAGGAGCATGTAGATGTACACTAGTTGCATCATCAAGAAGCCTCTTGCGTCCAGATATGACGAAGTTCTTAACACTCTTTGAAGAAATATCTATAAAGGTAAAGCCATAGCAGTCATTCAACTCGAATGTTTCGAGATGAGGAGTTTCGGATAATATAATGTCAACAGAATTGTCATCTAAATCCGATTTGTTTGAAAGAGACAAAGACTTAAGGTTGCTCCATCCAAAGAGACCGGTCGTAGGATTAACAAAGTCGCATGAGAGCTTAAGATTAGTGAGAAATGAGTTGACGAAAAGCGAGTCATCTAACACAATCTGATTACCCTCCTCTACATGATCAACATCATGCCATAATGATAGATCAACGTCTTGGACATTATGATCACGAGCATAACGAAGCCATTTATTGACAAGCAGTTGAAAGCTAGAATCATAACTTGTATGCAGTTGGAATCTATTGAGATTAGGCAGGCAAGATTGAGTGATGGTTTTATCGACAAATGAAAAGAAATCACGGCGAGATTGATTATCCTTTATTATAAATATAAAGTTGGGAAATAAATGTACCCATCGTTTGGAGAGACAAGCTGTTCGAGTGGCTTCTTTTGTGGTTGGTAAACGAAACAGGATTTCAAGGATTAAACAATCAGGTAAGTCACTGATTCGATCTTCGGCTTCTAACATATCCATGGTGACATGGTGTAATTGTTGACGGAAGGATGATGGCATGAAGTGAAGTTAAAGGCCTTTATGGTGTAGTGGGCTTAGTTTTCTAAAATAGGGTAATGGACTATTAATAAATAAAATATATTGCTAATAGATGGCCTAACCTGGTTCTATGAACCCACAAAAAGCCAAGGGAAAAATTGTTTTTTTGCTTGCAACGGTACAGGACAAGAGTTGGAAAAGGCATGAAGGCTACATTTCAGGAAACAGCCTAGCCAGTAGATGTTTATGTTCTTCCAGCAACTGCAGTTACATCAGATGATGCGGTGCTGATTCTTAAATACATACGCTTCACAAGAACCAAAACAGCATACATCTTCCTTTATTACAACTTTACAAGCTCTGTCAATAGTTGCCATCTCAAGTAGGGACCCAAGTACAGTAGAACATAATTTGCCGCAATATGTAGTAAAAGATAAACGCTACACGAAACACTTAACCACAATACCGTAACTGTAATTATTTTTTGCTAGCAATTTTTGTCGCTATGCACGGGTACTTGTCTAGCCGCTAATAAAGATTGAAAGCCACTAAGCGCATTCTGTGGGGTTGTTATAGCCATTTAATTATTAATTTCCAGTTTTTTGGGCAGCATATTGCGGATGCAGCACCAGGGTTGAATACATTGGCTGCAAATTCTTCTCGAGGGATAACCAATAAAGACTGAAAACTGCTACCCACTTTATTTGTTAAAATTTATGAGGTATCACACCCTAACTGCAATCCTTACCCACTTTTTAGACTATACTAGTTTAGCTTTCATTGTTACATCTAGACATCTAGTTTTAAAGAATCACAGAAAATTGTTACATCTAGACATCTAGTTTTAAAGCTATGTCACTACTCAGTACCAATTTTATATAGACATAGACCAAAACCAAAAAGGAAGCTAAGGTATGTGTATACATGTCTGGATTATTAGTAGGGGTAAATGCTACAAATTACCAACGTACTTTCAAATTTGTGCCTACTTGAAACACGTACTATTTTATTCAAGGACTTCTACAAAGAACTTTCAAATTCTGTTCCAAGATAACCAATATGATTGAAATTATGTTCCAAGATAACCAATATGAATAAAATTCTGTTCCAATAACCAATATGATTGAAATTTTGTTCCAAGATAACCAATATGATTATAATATTTTATTCAAGGACTTCAACACTACATGGTCATATTGGTTATCTTGGAACAGAATTTGAAAGTACGTTGTTAAAGTCCTTTAATAAAATAGCACGTGTTTCAAGTCGGCAGAAATTTGAAAGTACGTTGGTAATTTGTAGCATTTACCCTTATTAGTAGTGCTTATTTTGACCAATTTATCTATAAATTTTCATATATGTTGGCAAGGAGTTGAAAGACAAGAGAAAAGTGAGACATTAAAGTAGATGAAGGGACCAATACATTCAAAAACCTTCCATGAACTTAAAGTGCCATCTATCAATCGAACTCTTCGTCATCAACGACTTTGATTTTCCATGGAAGGACGAAACGTTCAGCTTTCAGAATGGAGAGAACCTACAAACAAAAAATAGTAACGAGTAAATTGCTATCACATCCCTTCAAAATAAAACATATACCCAAGAAGAATATATAGTGACTGATCATCACTAGTGCGACTTGGAGTCCAAATTAAAAAATAAGTTTTGAGTTTTCGAGAAATAATGTGAAGTAAAACATGTGACAAATTAATGTAAGAAAAAACAGATATCGAAGGGACATATTTTACCTCTAAACACCTATTCCCAAGTTTAAGTTTAAGCGGGTGCTTCTTGACATCGCGAAGTTGTAGGATGTGTATTTTAAGCATATCTTGCTCCTCATATTCGCCGTAAAAAGGAATGTAACCATAATCGTTGACATGGTAAGAGAACTTAGCTTCCACCAACGATGACAGATCTCTAAAGTAAAGAGAGCATGAGGTCAAAGCTCCATCAACCGTTAATGACAAAATATAAGGAGCATTTAGATGTACATATGCATCATCAACAAGCCTCTTGCGTCCAGATATGACAAAGTTCTTAACACTCTTTGAAGTAATATCTATCCAGGTAAAGCCAGAGCAGTCGTTCAACTGGAGTGTTTCAAGATGAGGAGTTCCGGATAAAATATTTTCAAGAGTCTCGTCATCTAAATCCGATTTCTTTGAAAGAGACAAAGACTTAAGGTTTGTCCATCCGAAGAGACTAGGATTAACAAAGTCACATGAGAGCTTAAGATTAGTGAGAGATGAGTTGACGAAAAGCAAGTCATCTAACACTATCTGATGACCCCTCTCTACATGATCAAGATCATGCCATAACGACAAATCAATGTCTTGGACATTGTGATCACGAGCATAACGAAGCCATTTATTGAGTAGCGATTCAAAGCTAGAATCATAACTTGTATGCAGTTGGAATCTATTGAGATTAGGCAGGCGAGATTGAGTGATGGTTTTATCTACGAATGAAAAGAAATCACGGCGAGATTGATTATCCTTTATTATAAATATAAGGTTGGGAAATAAATGTACCCATCGTTTAGAGAGACAAGCTGTTCGAGTGGCCTCTTTTGTGGTTGATAAACGAAACAGGATTTCAAGGATTAAACAATCAGGTAAGTCACTGATTCGATCTTTGGCTTCTAACATATCGTGTAATTGCAAAAACAATTTCTGAGATCAAATCAAATGAAAGATACAAAAATCAGATGAAATCAAAATTATGAGGGACGTTGATTTAGGGTTAGTTTTATCTTTTGGGTTACGAAGGCCCAAGTTAAAAAATATGTTTAAGATATCCGAAACATGATTTCCATATTTAAAATGAACTCATCAGTTTATTCATTCATTATCGATCCATTCAATCTATCTTATTATTATATTTCAGATCGATCTTGATCAAAATTTTGGGTATTGCTGGTTTGCTAAAGCTTTAGTCTGATGATGATGTTTTGAAGAAATAGATTCATCGAGTTGGGAGAAGCCGGACCCCTGTAGGATTGGTGTCGATGGCCAGGGGCGGAACCAGGACACAAAACGACCAGGTGCACTTAGAATAAATTAAACAATATTACAAATACAATCTTTAGGAACCAGGTGCATTTAAGAAAAATCGAAGTTTTTTAACAAAATTAACACTACGCCACAAAAATTCATGGGTGTCCCGGGACACCCCCTGGTTCCGTCACTGTCGATGGCTATAACTGGGTGTACAAAGTTCTCAGAAGCTCCACTCACACTTCAGGAGATGGAGATGCAGAGTAATGTTCTTTATTTATGGTCTTTTTTTATATTCTTTTCTATTTTAACTCTTTATGTTAGTTTAATGAGTTATACAGGGACCAAACACTAAACAAAAATTGTGTTGTAGATATTAACCTTGACTACTTGCCATTTCCAAGGTAAACTGGGGCAACAAACGAACAATCAACAGGACTTGCAGTAACCGTGAATATCCATGGGGCAGTGTTAAGAACTCGATCCTAAGTTGGGCCTTCGTTACAACCACTACAGACCAACAAAATGCTACTCTCGGGTGCTTGAAGGACAGCCAAAGCAAGACCATCTTGTATGTAATGGATGGGAGTTGATGCACCAATAGAAATGCAAATAATGATATTTGATTTAAGGAAACAAAATATTAAGGGCTACTCAAATAATTGTTTAAATCTACCAGCAAGGAATTCTTGACAAGATCCAACATGGGTTAAGCTTTTGGGTCTAAAGATGAAAACTTGGAAGGAAATTGGTGTTCGTCACCAGAATCCGATTAACAACTTCACAATGGATGTGTTTGAAACATGTTTTATCTTACATTAAGCCTGCCATCATGATAATCAAAACAGCACCCAACTAAAAAGCAAATTAACATAATATATACGGAGTATAACATAAGCATGTGACAGTTCTCCCCAGGAATTGTGCTCATTTTTCTTAATCAGATAGAAATAGATCATTCAACTCAAATGTCTCAGATTCTTCGTTTTCACAACCAGGTGCTACTTCTTGCCCATCAACATCTTCCCTCATCATTCTCCTACAATCAATTAATTCGTTACTAAATCAAACCTTAATTGCTAAGCAGATAATAAAGAAGCAAAATTCAAAGTACACTCACATTTCTTCCTCGGTTAGGTATGAATCCGGTCTAGAAGTTTTGCTGCCTCTTTCTTTTTTTTTCGCAGCTATGTCATGCAGTCTTCTCCTACAATGGGAGAAACAATGAGGGTTTATACTTCAGTCAAAATAGAATTGTAGATAAATAAACAAAACTGATAGAATACTCACTTTTCTCGTATAATGACTGCTGCTATTACCCAAGTTTTTCTACAATCAATTCGTTAAAAAAATGAGCCAGAACAATTAGAGTTTATATATAATTTTCAACTAAAATTAAGATAAGCAATTAAAAAAAGGCAAAAAAATAATAATAAATAAATGATATATACTCACTTTTCTTTATGGGTTAGAGATGAATACTTAGCGGCTAATACTTTTGATTTATCATCCACTGCTATTTTTTCTGCTACAATCAATCATTTTGTTAATAAAAGAAACCTCACACAAAATTAAATCGGATAAAGTACAAATGCCTAATAATGTAACTTTGATTAACACCTAACACTTTCAATGAGCACATTTTCACGATGGTAGTTTATGAAATAAGATCAACATATACAAACCTTTTGGTCGAGGTACAAAAATGCATATATAACAGTACAGCAGTTAAATCAACATTAAAACTTACAACAATATCAGAAAACAGACAATTTTTCATACTAGCCGCATGTCCACGCAATGCGGCGGGCATAAAAGAGGGAGACAGTGATGGTCGTTGGTGATAATATATGGTAATAACGATGAAATGTGGGTAGTTGTTGCGGAATTGATCCACAAATAAATCAAAACAACTCTTTTCTCATCATATTAACCACTCTCCCAAACAAAGTGATCACTCTAAATGATTATTTTTAAATTAGAAATAATAAAAATAGCATAACCATCAATTTAATGTGCACTAAAACGTTTGTAAAACTTAATCATGATTATGCCTTTAACTGGGCGCTTGGTTGGGTGCACTAAATAGTTGGCTACACAACTACTGAAAAAGGGACAATCAACCCTAAACAAAATCTCTAAAAACCATAACAGTTGCAACACAATCAACCCACATATCAAATTAGTCTTTTGATAAATGGAAAATAACAAGGATACTTACCATGTACGTTTTTCAAATTAAACGAATTTTCAGCCTTATCCCTCAAGAGCAATTGCAATTCACTGCAAAACAAATTCAACAGATACAAGTTAGGGGTTTCATCAACACATCAAATCAGGAAATTTTGCGATGATGGGCATGAAATTATAGGCCTTTAGGGTGTAGTTGGATTAGTTTGCTAAAATGGGCTAATGATCTATTAATAAAATGTTGCTGTTAGAAAGACAAAAGAACAAGACATAAAGTCTAGTAACTGATGGAAGATACGGGGACGTAAATACTTGAGGCCTTACATGAGTCCCTTGAAACAAAATGTGCGATATTCAAGCACCTCCTCCATCTCTTTAAAAGTGAAATCTTCTTTCAACTTGAACATCTTGAGAATCTCTTCGGCAGTCTTCCCATTGATCATGTCAGCAACAGCTTCAGAAGTCACGTCCAAGAGGCTTCTGATCTGCAAACGGCATGCAGCCTGAAATCAAACCGGAAAATCATGAACCAGATGATACCTATGGATAAATACAAAACAATGACAACGGAATTTATTTATTTTTATGTTATAAATATACGCATGAACAATCAATACAACGAAACAGAAACATAAAAACAAAAAACAAAACTTACAGAAAGAAGATCGATAAGAATGCTCTGACTCCTTATCACAAATCCAGAATAGAAATCCTTCAAGTTCTCATAGCTATTCCGGAATTCCGCATGTTTCTTACAGAATTCAATAACCTCTAAAACAACGTCGGTTTTGAATTGGAGTCTCAACACGCTAAGTACACTTCCAAATTCGATTCGAGATTTGGTCCAATTAGTGATAACACAAGACTCCATGGCAAACAGCTCATTGACACCCACCTCGATATGCACTCCATCGAGGCTAACTAACTGGCCCGTCTTTGGTTCGGTAATTGACGTGGTCGGGTTCACAAAAACTACATGAAATTGAAAATTATTATATCGTTATCGTTTTCAGTACCAGAAATTCGTTGCCTCTAAAAAAAAGAGGCATAAAATTGTTAACTGATTAGTGACCACGCAGACTATGCAAACTTGAAAAAAAAAAAAAAAAAAAAAAAAAAAAAAAAAAAAAAAAAAAAAAACCCTACTTACTGTGTTTAGTTTCTTCAAACGGGCCTCCAATAACCATTGTCTTGAATTGTCGGGGTCTAATGCACCCACAATTATGTTCGTAGACTGAAATTGGCCTCCGTGTCATCTTGGTAATTTAGGGCTACGGGAACTGACTGGGGGAATGGTGTCTTTAGGATTTATAGAGATGCAAACAATGTCACAACTTATGATCTATGAGGTGGTCTTTTTGTGATTTCAGATGTTTTAAGTCATCACAAATATTATTAGGGAAATTTGCATAATCGAACATGACATTTATTTTCAATTAATTTAACTTAATTTTGTGACATATTGCTAAGAGTGACTTTTCTTTAATATTCTAAAATTACTTTGTACACTTTAATACAGTAAGGGGGTGGCAACCATGCCTAATGATGCTTAAACATTAATAGTAATTAGTCAATCATGTTAAGCCAACTAATTTCATGCCTAATGATACCTAAGTCCATAATTTTAGTGGCAATGTGATGCCTAACCATGCCTAAACTTTTTTTTTATTATTATATTTAACAATTTAATTTAAAACATCAAATTCCATTAATAATTCAAATAAAAGTTACATAATACTTTAAGAAAATAAAAACAAAACAAAATTAAAAATAGGAAATCACTACTCATCGAGGTATGGTAAGTCTTGCGCCGCTACGTGCTCCGTAAGATCATATTGAAGACGGTTATGAATATCTTCGTCCAGTAACTCTTCTAGCACACTATCGTCATAAACTGGCGTGACCGGCTGATCCATTATATGAACCGGTGATATTGCCACACCATCGTCTTTTAAAATCATATTGCCCAATATAATACACGTATAAACAATTTGTCGAATCTTTGCGACGGTCATAGGTCGTAGAGGACGACTGAGAATAAACCATTTTCCATTCAAACGACCAAAAGCTATCTCGACATCCTTTCTTGCAGACTCTTGTAGTTTCTTGAACTTCTTTTCCTTCGGGTCAGTGGGACACGGATATGCTTTAACAAGAGTTGAATATTTATGATATATTCCATCGGCAAGATAATATCCACGTTTATAGAGACGTCCACGTAAATAAAAAGAACTGTTTGGCGACGTACCATTTCGCTCGGTAACATATAATGGAGACTGATTCAAAACATTGATATCGTTGTTTGAGCCGGGCGGACCAAAAAACGAATGCCAAATCCACAAATCATATGAAGCCGTCGCTTCAAGCATAATTGTTGGGTATTGGTGATCACCTCTCTTATATTGGCCTTTCAAATATTTAGGACAATTTCGCCAAGTGAAATGTGTACAATCAATGCTACCAAGCATTCCAGGAATGTGATGTTTTTCTTCATGTACCTCGAATAACCGAGCAATGTCATGGGTTGTCGGCCTACGTAAGAACTCTCGGCTGTATAACTTTATAATCGCATCACAAAATTTATCAAGACATTCACCTATAAAAAACAAAATATTATTTTATAAAAAAATATATATTGAACCAAAAAAAAATACTAACGACTTACAAAAAAAATAACAAAAAAATTAATAAATAACAAAAAAAAATGACTAACGACTAAAAAAAATAACAAAAAAAATAATAAATAACAAAAAAAAAATGACAAACGAATAAATATAATAAATAACAAAAAAAAAATACTAACGAAAAAAAAATATTAATAACCTGAAGTTCTTCGTGCCATGTTTAAATAGTCAACGAATCTATCCGGAGGTTCACCCGTTGCGAGTTGCCTTATTGCCGATGTGCATTTCTGTAACGACGTGAAACTAGTCTTTCCATACGCGTTTTGACCCTCTTGAAACCATTCAAATTGCGCTTCAATGTCATTTACAATTTGTAAATACAATCTTTTACTCATACGGAAACGATCACGAAAAACATCTTCGTTAAACTTTGTTTGTTCAACGAAATAGTCATTCATTAAATTTTCTAAAGCTTTATCACGAAACGTTTTACATAACCACGGATGAAGGTAGAGCTTCCCGTGTCTTCAAGAGCTTCGTACGCGGCTAAAAAGGTTTCGATTGTACTACCGGATAACCATTCTTCGGATGAGTCGGGTGGAATAATTATGTCGTTTGAGGATGAACCCGATGATGACATGGTTTTAGAATGTAAATTGTATGTGTGATTTGATGTTAGTTTAGATGCGAAAATGAAAAGGAAAATGGTTTAGTATTTAAAGAAAAAAAAAATTGAAAATGTACCAAACGGTACAATTTTGAAAATGTACCAAAATGTAACGGTCAAATATTAATTGCCACACAACCGCACCGAATCGATATACAATACCGATCCTCTCGCAGATTTTGTGATGCCGAATCACTGGCAATGTTTTGCCGATCCTTGCCTAGCCTTGCCGAACCCAATACCGACTACGCTGCCACCCCCTTAAGGGCTTGTTTACTTTTTCTCTTAGTTAAGGGGCATGTGGGGTCCCCTTTCCCTTAATACCACTTAATGGGGAAGTTCTTATAATATTTGCCTTGTGAATCCAGATCATTTAACAGAAAATGTAGGTCCCAAATTAAAAATTAATACTATTAAATTGGTAGGTCCCATTATCTTTCCTCATTAAGTAAAAAAGAAACAAGCTCTAAAACCTCTATAAATTAATAGTGTTTAGATTGGGATATTTTATTAATTTAACGATATATTATTATATCGATAGATTAATAATTTATTAATTTAAAGATGTTTTACATATAACTTTTAAATTTTCAACTCTAATATACTAGCTATTTACGATGTGTACTCATTATAGACGAAAAATAAATTTGAAAAACAAATTCCTATTAACATTTTATGAATTCACATTCACACTTTAAGAAAATAAAATTAACACTTTTGTTGCAATACGAGAATACAACGCACCAACTCTTTAGTGCAATAAGGAGGTTTTAAGGTAAACTCAATATATATTTGAAGTTCAACAAAAAACAAGTGAATATGCATTTATTTTTTGCTAAACAATCTTAGGATTTTTGAAGTGTATCTCTCTCACACACACATCTTTACTACTTATAATGGAGATTTGGTCAACAAGTCAAATGTGAAAAACTGAAATTAATGTATTCCCCATTTTACCCTTGGATACCCACAACCAATCCCCATCCCCATCAACCACTATCTACTATTTTTAATTACATCATTTTTACATTAAACCACTTCTTAACTACTATCTACTTTTTTTAATTACATCATTTTTTCATTTAAACCACTACAACATTCAATGCAAATGGCTGACTAAACCTATTGAAAATTCAGACACACATTAAATAAAAACACACACAACCCTCTTGACTCTTCCTCTTTTTCTTCTTCGAGCCGTCAACCACCAACACCCCAACTCCCTCTCCGCCACTTTGACCGTCCACCACGGCCTCACCGCCAACCACCACGACTCACCACCACCACCACTTTAATTCCCACACCCTCCTCTTCAATTTGGTGTAACTCACGCGCCTTAAATCCACTAAAAACACCTCGATATCATACTAATTGAGCATCAAATCACCACCATCTTAGTTGTCCTTGTTAGATTCGTGATTTTTGAAGACGAAAAAGGTAAGTAGCATCGAGTTTGCACCGTATGTGCCTTGATGTGTGTAAAAATCCGTGAAAACACGGATTATTTTAATGGGTTTTGGTTGAATCTTGTTTAAAATATTTGGGAAAATGATTTTGTTAATAAAACTTAGGTTAGTATCGTGCTTTGGTGATGAGGTCGAGTGTTTGGCTCGAACCATGAGCCTAGGCTCACGGTCGTGAGCTTGTGGTCATGGGTAACTTGTGGTCGAATCTTCTTGTTATTATTCTTGTTGTTTGTTTTATTTTCCTTGTTAGTTTTTGACTTTTCCTGAATTTGAGATTGAATTATTGATGGGAAATGGATGTTGGATTATGGTTGTTGATGTTGAGGAGTTGTTGTTGATGTGGAATCCGGCCGAGGGCCGAGGCGTTTGTGGTTGCTCACCCAACCTCACCACCACGCGACCTCCGCCACCGGAGCTCACCATCATCTAAACCCACCCCTCCGCCGAAACCTAGGCCTCCACAGAAAGCCCAACCACCATCAACACGACCAGTGAGGCCAACGGCAACCATGGTGTAAATTTTAAAGTTAATATTTGTTATGAAACCTTGGTGTAGATTTTATTACAAACTTTATGGTTTCAACTTTGTTATTAAGATTGTAAATTTGTTTTGAGGTTTTTTTATTGAGATTTTTTATTAGATCTAGGTTTTTTTATTGAGATTTTTCATTAGATCTGGATTTTTTATTACAAACTTTTGAGATTTTTTGTATAACTTGAGATAATTTAGTTTTTTTTTTTTTTTTTTTTTTTTTTTTTTGAGTTTATTTGAAATTTTAATCAATGAAATAGACCACACCACTTTTGCACATTGCATTAACTATTGTTACACAACCATAAATGCATCTTTTAATTTTATTGCCTTTTGTTGGTGGATTAATTCTTCATGGTTGAATTTAATTTTGATTTTGAATTTAATGTAAAGTTGTTACACAGTTTACTATGTAGAAACTTTTAATTTTGAATTTAATGTAAAGTTATTCCAAAAAAAATAAAAAATTAATGTAAAGTTGATCATGTTTGGGTTACTTAGATCCATGCAAAAAAATATAAGTTTTTCTATTATTATTTTTAACTTTTTAAAAATTTCGAAATATTAAAAAAATTGAAATTTTTTGAAAATTATTAATTCAAAAGTTTTTGAAAGTTTTAATTCTTTTAAATCTTTCGGAAATTATAAAAAATTTGAACTTTTTGAAAGTTGAGATATTTTGAACTTTCAATTTGGAATTTATAAAAATACAAAATATTTTGAAATTTAAAGTATTTTGAGAATTTTAATTGTTTTGTAATGTTTGAATTTTTATAATATAAATTTTTTAAACTGTGAAATATTTGAAATTGTTTAAAGTTATGTTAAGACTTAAATTTTTTGAACTTCGAAATATTTTGAATGTAACATTTTTAAGTTTGAATTGGTTCTTTGTCTTTATTTATTAGAAGTTATATTGTAGTTATATATTGAAATTTATAATTGACTACTTTGCAAAAAGCGTGGGTCAGATTGTCAGATTCCATTACCACTTTAATTTGAAAAATGGAGACTTGAGCTACTTCCTAGACCATAAGTAACTTTGCATCTTGTGTGACTACCAATAATTCAATATTTATGCTCTATATTAACTTAAAAAACTCATCTTGTGAAAACTACCAATAGTGCATGCTAATGTTTGTTGAATTTTACAAAAAGATTTATCGTTTACAAAATGTTACCATTTCTTTACAAACAATGAAATTGATAGTTACCTATCACTCATCAATATTATTGACATTTGCAAGATATCACGCACGCCTAAACTAAAGTCTCTTTATAAACAATTAAATTAATTGTTGCAATTCTCACCTCAATATTGTTGGAATTTGTGTGATAGTACATGTATACTTTGATGGGATCGATGCAAATGTACATTGGATATCCTATTCATATATACTTTCATGGCTTTTGTTAAAAGAATCAAACAATGCGTACACGACTTTATTGGAGGCTCAAAAGTTGCTTTCTTTGTTTATGATTTTTTGTAATTTGTTTCAACTTTATATGATCTCAGTTATATACATGTCCAACAATTCGAGAAAAACAACTAATACGAGGAGATGATAAACGATGATCAAATAGACACACATGGGACACAATTCTCTATTTGCAAGTGAACTGTAGATGCTTAATTGTTGTGATTATTGTTTGCATAAAAAAAATAAAATAAAGTTTTTTGGCAGATCTATTGTTTTTTTTATGTAGATCTATAGTTTTTTTGGGCAGATCTATTGTTGTGATTATTCAAGTGATAACGTATGTCTATGATAAATCCACATAATTTTTACAAACAAACTTTCAAACAATGATGTGACATATGCGATGAACGAGTCACGTTGTACTATATTTTCTCTTTAGTATTTTTCAGTATCCATAATTCATTGTCACATGTATATGTGAATTATACATTTTACACAGGTTAATAAAAAAAAGAAAAGAAAAAGAAAATCTTTATACAATTTATATAATCTTTTTTTTTATTGTTATACACATGATTTTTTTTAAATTAGATCGAACACCGAACCGATTTGACTTCACTTTACTTAAGATTAAAGAGAGGGGTCGGGCGGGCAATAAAGGCTCATTTAGTAGACAGCGAGCGAGCAGTTTTTCAAATGTTTCACATTTTTTAGTGCTTTTTGTGGTTTTGTCCGGTTCAGCCTGACGGTTCCGGACCAACCGGTTTCTGGTTCAACTGACGGTCCAGTCCGGTTTTTAAAACACTGGTCGCTATGTCAATTATCACAATATCGCAACTATAAATGTTTTTATATGTTGTTTGATAGATGTTAAGAATTTTTCTTAGACTTTAGTTATCGTGTAGTACAACCGTTTGCAATTACATTATGATATGTTCACGTTCTATTTTGAATGCTACACAAAACACTCACTACAATATCATAAATCGTTAATTATCTGCCGCTAGGAACCGTTGCTATGCACGGGTATTCGTCTAGTATATACATATATATGAAATTTTTAGTAATTATTAATTTATAGTTTCGTTGAGACTAATAAATATACACTGGGGTTTCCAAAAAATTATTATCTTATTATTTTATCGATTGTGGTCCAAATTTGTACTGGTCCCAAGTTGAGACTGGGCAAAATATTAATTTTATCGAGGTTATTAATTTATCGAGTATTAATTTATAGAGGTTTTACTGTATATGATAAATGACCGACACAAACCCTAGCTGCACACTGGCATAACATTATCAAAACTATACATTTTCTAGACATGCTTCATTACGAAGTATTACAGAAGAATTACAAAATGAATCCTTCTATATTTTTTACTGCCAAATCAGAACAAGTGTCTACTCTAAAATTCGCAGTTGTTGCGATGCTATTACGAAATGTATAAACATTCAAACATTGGAAAAGTTTGTGCAAATATTTAAGACACAAAATTATACAAATATTTAACACACAAAATTAAGATCCATTATTTCTTAATGTATTCATAAAGATTGCAAAGGCGATTGGTGATCTAAGTGTAAGGATAAAAAATCCTCTTTGTTTGTGCGCTTATTTGATCCTCCCATGTTGATATTTTCTTATTCCTTCTCTCTATTGCTTTGATTCCGTCTTATATGGCATCTTTTCAGGCTGTATATTGCTTTGATCAACGTTTGTATAGCATCTTCGTCTTTTTGTTCTCTATACGCTTTGTTCTGCGAGCATTTGGCTTACACCCCAATCTTAGATCATTAACTTCCTTGGTCAACTAAGTACTTCTCAATTAGCCATGTAAATTTATCAATAGTAGTTTGAAACGTATCATGAAGTGCATCTACATTCTCTTGTGTTTTCGAGTGAGATCTATCTTGTACAAAGTCCGTTATAAGCTCTAACAAAGATTGTTGAGTGTCGATTTTGAACTAAGTTGATCCATAGAATATTTCTTGTAATCATCTTCGAGTAACTCTTGTGATGAAGTTGAAGGTTGTTTTTTCTTGTCAACGTGTTCTTTTTCAAACTCTGTAAATTGACTAATCAAGAGACATATTGATTTTTGTAGAATCGGTTGGTGTTGTAGAATGTTGTATCACGGGCGATAATGGTTTCCAACTTTCCATGTTAGTGTGTAGTGCTAAGTTGAAGATTTTTTAAGCTGGGAAAAAGATTACTTTTGAAAGTAAACGTATAGCACAAGTTTAGTATTTTTGGTATGGTAAATTCGAGCATATTCAAGTTTAATTATTTTCTGGCTTATTACAACAAACTTCATCAAAATCGATACATATTACCTATTTTGTCTCAAAATTATTGTGTTTTGACAAGAAAACACAATTTATAAAAGTTGTATTACTATATTTTTCAACCAATTAAATATGTCGTCTATCATCTCTACTCACCAAAATTCATCTTAAATGATCGATTGAGAAGTGTACAATTATTTTAAAACATCCAAAAATAGAAAGATGGACAATAATTATTAATCATGTCGATTGTACTGGTTTTATTATAATTATTAAATTCACTTCCGCCATACTTCAATTGATATATGGCACAACATCCGATGCATTTAATGAATATTTACAAATAGGTCAACATTGTGCACGCGATTATTTAGATCATTTAACTAAGTGCATTATTGATTTATACATATCTGAGTTTTTAAGAAAACCTACCTACAATGACATTCAAAATATATACGCAACATATAAGAGGATTCATGGGTTTCTGGGTAAGCTTGGAAACATTGATTGTACGCATTAGGAGTGGAAAGAATATCTGAAATCATTGCACGGTCAGTTTCACAGAGATGATAAAAAAACATCTAACTATAATACTTGAAGTTGTTGCTTCTTACAATTTGTGGATTTGGCATTCATCTTTTTGAGTTAGTAGGTGCGAATAATGAAATTAACGTTTTAGATAATTCTCCATTATTCGACAACCTTCTTGAAGACAGAGCCCCTTTGCTACGTTTGAAGTAAATGGAGTTACGTATGAAAAAGGGTATTATCTAGCGGACGAAATTTACCGAACATGGGCTACTTTTGTCAAATCATTTACAATGGCATAAGACGAGAAACAGACACTTTAAAAAGCGACTTTATGAAAAGATATTGAACGAGCCTTTTGGGTCTTCCAAAGACATTGGGGAATTATACAACAATCGGTGTGTGCTTGGACTATGAACAAGCCGCGAAGACTCATGTACCCGTGTATCATATTGCATAGCATGATTTTGAAAGATTAAAAGTATGCGACAAGTGAACTCAAAGAATTGTTATATTAGTCCGCAACCACATATACAACGAGAATGGTTTGAGAGATGGAAGTCTAACGGAAGAAAGCCAAAGAATTATTTGATAAAACAATGAACGCAGATCTTCAATGAGATCTTATGGATAATCTAGGCAACGACACCAACAAGAAGAAAACTATTTTATTGATAATTTGATATATTTTCATATTTTCATAATATTTTTGTGTTTTCGTACTTTGTTTATTTTAAATTAATAAATAAAATAGTTGCGTATAAAAACTACTAAATGATATACAAACGGCTTGAGCCACTGCATAGAAAATATTTTTAGTGTATAAATGTTAAAATGTAAGATGTTGAGGTAACACTTATTTAGCAAAATGACATCCACAATTGCATGCCACCATACCTTTCACTCTAACATTGCGTACGGTTTTTAGATGTGGCAATCCAGTCATCACTGAGGTGGATTTAATTCGTGTTACAAGACGTTATGACATGGCATGTCTACTCGTTTATATAAAGCCGAAATTTTTGTTGTAACTATTTTTAATGATCATTAAAAACAAAATAATATTAAACCTTTTTAGGACTCCACAACTAAAAAAAAAAAAAAAAAAAAAAAAAAAAAAAAAAAACCCTATAACCATTAGCTTTCACGTGGTTTATCTAATTCTCGTCCCCTTTGATGAATAGTACCCCCGGGATACTGTTCTTTCTACAGTAACAGGCCTTGAGCCTTTTTTTTTTTTTTTTTTTTTTTTTTTTTTTTGTTCGGGTGGGCATGCTTACTAAGTCCAGCCCGTTTCATTTGTGGCCCCTTTTTTTTGAGATTACTCGGACCCAGGTGGGCATGCATACCTTAATATTGAAACATCCCGCAACAACGTGCGGGTTTAAAACCTCGTTACATCTATAGATTGTCTGATCTACTATAAAACTTTTCCTTTTGTTAATTTTAACAACCAAATTCGGTTGCATTATGAAATGAGCAATCCGACATTCTTTAACACCAAAGTTCTCAACATATTTTGTTCCAACTTTAACACGTACCTACATTCATTATATCAAATGTTAATAAATATAACACAAACATATTTAAGTTGAATACATTACATAAAGGCTAAAGCAAACTAAACTATATCCAAAAAGTTTATTTATGTTAAAAACCCAGTCCATGCATAAGATGTAAATGGTGTCACTGTCACCTCACAGTAATGCAGCATTCCTATACTTCCATGCCATGTTTTACTTTTCAACTTTAACGTAACTTCCTGACATTAGCTTATTTTTACACTGGTTACTCTAACCGAACCCTCTCTACCAAAACCCTCCCTATTATATGTTGTCCTTCATGTTTTTTTTTTTTTTTTTTTTGTATCCTTTGTCTTCTTTTATCCACTTTTTGTATAGTGTTGTTATAGTCTTTTTATACATTTTTTTTTACCAATCACATGATAAAAGCTTTTTTTTTTTTTTTTTTTTTCTTTTGTTTGGAAAAGTTGGGAAAAAAAAAGTCATAATATTTGTTTTATTGTATTTTTAAGAATTAAAAAGAAAACATAATCAAAAAAATATTAAAATTTCTAATAAACTTATTTGAAGGTTGTAAAGTGATAACGGTCTATTCGGTTGCAAAATTTTTCTAGTAAATCTATCATAATCGTCTTATCGGATTGTTGTTTTTGTTTGTGTCCAACCAGCGATTGAAGACCACACAAGGAAAATAATTCCTTCAAGCGAGTGAGGCGCCAAAGCTTCACCCCACTATTGCATTCAACATCGAATCTGAAGCCGCCACGTGGAGATCTTGTCGAATATTTAGTACGAGGAGTGCAGCAGATAGGTTATCTTGGTCGGCAAGTTGAGCACTTTTTGTCAAGTTTCATACTTTAGGGATCATTGTGTAAAAGATGTAAAACTCTACTTTTGGGCCAGATTTATATAACTTGGGGTTTTATAAAAAGGTCTTTTAAAAAAAAACCATCAACCTCATATCATTTTGGCTTGTGGTCCACTGGGCATGTCTTATTCAGTTAAGCGTGCCTAGTGGAGAGTAGTACCGGTTTTGGTGACCAAACCGGGAAGTCCTCCCTTGTGGACCACTGCCCTGTCGGTACGATTTCAAAGTCCTTCAATGAAGGTTTCAACCCACAAGGGTTCGAATCTGGAGAAGGCAGGGTTTACTTCAATTTAAGTGTCGTGCCTTCGGGCGGCTTAAGTTGAAGGTTTTCCCCCCATCGGGTTTCAAATTGGACTTGGATTTCCCTAATGAAAGTCAATTTTCAAAAAAAAAATTTCTTTTCATTTTTAGCTTTCTCTTTCGTTTTTGTAAAAAGTTCTTATGTTGCCAAAAACTAATTTGTCGGCTGAGCATCGGTCCCGGATCAAACCAGATCGGACCGACTAAAACCAAGACCAAATTATCACAAAAGCCGAGACCGAAGACCGGACCGAATGTGGTCAGTCCGGTCCGGTCCAACAAGGCAAAATAGTTGGTTTGTGATCCGGACCAACTAAGACCGAGACCGAATTAGCCCAAAAGTCGATACTGAAGACCGGACCGAATGTGGTCGGTCCGGTCCAACAAGGCAGAATAGTCGGTTTGTGGTCCGGACCGGACCAACCAAAACCGAGACTAAACTAGCCCAAAAGCAAAACCGAGACTAAACTAGCCCAAAGCCGAGACCGAAGACCAGACCCAATGTGGTCGGTCCGGTCTGGTCTCAATCTGTCCGTCTGTCGGTCCGGTCTGTTCGGATGGTTTACTCACCGCTATTTGTCGTAAATTGTCGGTTAAAATTTTCCAAATAAGTAGGATAAATACCTAAGATGGTAAGAGGCTAATCCCCGAAGTCGTATTCACGACGAATAATAAATTTGAAAATCACGTTTAAAGTTTATTGTTTTACTAGCTTATAAGACTTGTGGAATCCACGGGTTTTTAGAAAAGATATTGAAAAAAAAATTGTGTAATTAAAATAACGAAAAGAACGAAAGTAAACATCCTGAATCATTTATTTGAAATAAATATGAAATAATAAGTCAATGATAATATAGAGTAAAAATTACAACCTGAATCCATTTCTATATGTATGACCACGAATAGAAGATATGAATAATCATTATACTATAAAATAAATTGATCAAATTGCAACAACGGTCCTTATAAGAGGCTAATCCCCGAAGTCGTATTCACGACGAATAATAAATTTGAAAATCACGTTTAAAGTTTATTGTTTTACTAGATTATAAGACGTACCCGTGAAATCCACGGGTTTTTAGAAAAGATATTGCCAAAAAAAGAAAAAAAAAATGTGTAATTAAAATAACGAAAAGAACGAAAGTAAACAACTTGAATCATTTATTTGAAAGAAATATGAAGTAATAAGTCAATGATAGTATAGAGTACAAATTACAACCTGAATCCACGGTTTTCTATATGTATGACCACGAATAAAAGAAGATAGGAATAATCATTATACTATAAAATAAATGAGAGAACTGCAAAATACATCCCTGTGGTTTATACATTTTGGCATCTTACATCCTTGTCAGAAACTTTTGGCAATATACATCTCCCGTTAGGCAAACGTTTGCCACAATACATCCCTCGTTAACAATGATGACTAACGGTGCAAAGTTTTCCTCCGTTATCTCTTAACGAGACTGAAAATATTACACCGTTAGCCTTCGTTAGCCAAACATTTGCACCGTTAGTCCTTTTTATTAGAAAAAAAAAATGAAAAAAAATTAAAATTAAAAAAAAAAAAAAAGTTAAAATTAAAAAAAATGAAAAAAATTTAAAAAATTAATTTTTTTTAAACTTAATATTTATAAATAAATAAAAATTTAAAAACAAATATATTTGAGAAAAAAATTATAAATAATAATTAATTTTTATTAAAATGCGTATTGTTTTAAAAATTAATTTTATAAAAAAATCCGTATTTTTTTAAAAAAATGCGTATTTTATAAAAAAATTTAATTTTTTTATAAAAATAAATTTTTAAAAAAAATTAATGTTTTTTATAAAAAAATTAATTTTTTTTCGCAAATATTAATTTTTTAAAAAAATTGGATTTTTTTAAATATAAACTTTAAAAAATAATAATTTTTAAAATTTTTTCCTTTTTTTTAATATTTTTAAAAAATGCGTATTTATAAAAAAAAAATCGCAAATATTTTTTTTTATTTTAAAATATTAACTTTAAAAAAATTAATTTTTTAAATTTTTTCCTTTTTTTTTTAATTTTTTTTTTTCTAATAAAAAGGACTAACGGTGCAAATGTTTGGCTAACGACGGCTAACGGTGTAATATTTTCAGTCTCGTTAAGAGATAACGGAGGAAAAATTTGCACCGTTAGTCCTCATTGGTAACGAGGGATGTATTGTGGCAAACGTTTGCCTAACCGGGGATGTATATTGCCAAAAGTTTCTGACAGGGATGTAAAATGCCAAAATATGTAAATCACAGGGATGTATTTTGCAGTTCTCTCAAAATAAATTGATCAAATTACAACAAGTGTCCTTATAGTTTGTGTAGATGACATGTTTAGTCAATGATATTTTAAACGTGCAGACGACCTCCTTGTAAACAACTTTGGAGTTCAGGTTCGTCCGTGAGTAAAGTAAAATGACTTATTTACCCTCGTCGTCATCAACTTTGCATGGATTTATGTTTTCCTTTAGATAGAAATAGTTATACGATTTCATTCGTTTATTAGAAGTCGAGAGTAGAAAAAAACTAAAAATTTAAACTTGCCAAATCAAAAAACAAAAATTAAATCAAACTCTTTTTACAAAAATAAACCAAATATCCCGCACCCTTTTTATACAACAAAACAAATATAACCAAAAATGGCAACATATTCTTTAAACATTTATTCTCTCTCCTATTAGCAGATTATTATGGCACCACCACCACCATCACCACCACCGTAAAACGCCGGCCACCGTGTGTTTCTTCATCATATTTTTCACCAGACACCATTTATGTTTTGTCATTTGTGTAAGCGTTTGTCTGTTTGTTTCGTGACCTTTCTTCTCTCTCACATTATATCACCACCGTCAAACGCCACCGTTCATCTCGCCGGAAAATACCCATTTGTGTTTTTCAGTTTGTGTAAGTGTGTTTCTTTCTTTCTTTGTTAATAATGTTTTGGGGATGTTTTTAAAGAAACAAATATAGGGTTTGATAGTGTCTTAAATAAAGTGTCTTTTCTTAAGTTGTTTTGTCTGGAAATAAGTTTGAAGTTTTCTTTTTTTTTAAAAAAAAAAAAAAAAAAAAAAAAGTAGAAAATTGTGTGGGGAAGAAGATGAGGGTATTTCAGTCATTTTACTTGCGTTATCTGGCATAGTTACATTTTTCTCTCGAATATTTGGATTTTTCTTGTCTCATGTTCTGTGTTTAGGAAATTGGTTAATTTTACTCAAAAACTAGTAATATTTTAGAAACAGTTTGAAACATAGAAAATATAAAAATAGTTTATTCAGATATTGTCTTTTTATTTTTGAGGAAAAAATGAGGCTATGGGGTGAGAGTTTTGAACTTTTTCGGGTTTCGGGTCGACTCAACCCCATCACGAATATGCTTATTCGGATCGGTTGAAAAACCATAACTGATTCACCCATCTATTATTAAGGTCGGGTATCGGGCGAGAGTTTTGAACTTATTCGGGTTTCGGGTTAATCCGACTACCCACACAAAAGATTTTTAAACTTTTGTTTTTCATTAGGCTTTTTATGCAAATTTACTCACTTTTCTTACTTTTATGTAAAATTTGGCTTATTTGAGTTAACCCGAAACCTCAATGATTTGAATTTGTTGTATGTTGATTCACAGGTTACTACTGGTTTACTTGCTCTTCACAATGGCACACAATAACCGACAACATTATGCGAAAACATACGTGGTACTAAATCTTGGCAAGTCCATTAAGAATTACAAGAGTTTCTTGATTAGGTTGAGAAATGTGCAAAGGTCGCTCCCCAACGACGGTCAGTTCACAAGCGAGAATCTGTGTAATATAATTCTTAAGTATTATGGGAGAAAACTCACCATTAAGATGAGCACAAATGATTTTTACTTACATGGTTATAAGGACAACACCGGGAAATTGTGGGAGATGAGAATGGCAGACGATGTTGCAAGGCTCACAGGATCAGCACCTACTTACAGTGGTCTTACCCATCCAACACTAAATGGTCTAGAAATCAATAAAGAGGGTCTTGTAACCACCTTTAACGATCTTGCTCAAATGAGAGAAAATGTTGAGATAGCAAACAATTTTGCTAGGCTATGTTTGGTATCTAGTGAAGCATCAAGATTTGAGCCGATCGGCACTGAATTCAGTTATGCTTTATGTAAAGGGCGGAGAATAATAGTCGATGAATGGATTGAAGAACTTGTCAAGAATTGGGCCCTTTTGTCAAGTATGGCTGCACAATGCCACGAGAAAAACGTCGTGCTGACAGATAAAGAAAAGATTTTACTGAAGTTACGCAAGTTTAGCATTTTTCATAAGGTGGATGGTAAGTATAGTAGGTCACAATGTAGAATGGCAAAAGCAGTAATTGCAGTTGCGCACTTGCGGCGAGTATAGACCACTAGTTTCTGATCTTGTGCATAATTCTAATTCTATAACCGGAAACAATGAAGATGGAATCAATGAAGAAGATGAAGTGTCTTGGAAGTTGTAATAGAAGTTGACAAGATGGGTAGTATTTTCATAAGGTGGATGGTTTTAACTTTTTTGTTAAAATGTGGGTTAAACTCATATATTACCAACAAACTTTGAAACTTTTACTGAATTAGTTAACAAGCTTTTACATTAAGACCTTTGATGTAATCAAACTTTGAATTCGGTTCTAGTATAAAATATGGTAGTAATATTTTCTAATGTGACATGTAATTTGTCATGTCATTATCTTTAGATGAGGTCAGCTTTTGTTTTGGAAAGCACTGTTTTTGACCTCATAAGGCAAAGCTTACATCCTTTTTTTCAAGGTTGACTTTTGTTGTCAAATGTGCTAGTTTGACTTACATATCATATCGATCAAGCCCCTATTTCCGATAAATTTCTTATAAAATAGATTAGATGTGGTAAATCATCCAAATAATGCAAGGTGCTTGTTAGTTATATAAGAAATCCATATCATTTCGAACTTTAAAAGTGCTGATTTTAACTCCAAGAGTCAAAATTTACCTCTTTTATTTTACTTTTCAGAGCTTTGGACATTGTTTTGTAGCATATGATTAAGCACGCATACCTTATAAAACGGTTCAAAGAATTTTGGTGGATTATATAGAATTGTAAAGCCAAGCCTCATCAGTTTCCTTTGTTGACTTGATCGATATGTTGGACAATTGAAGCCACTAAAAATCAATCAACCAAATCATTTGCTCTTGATCCGAAGGCAGATTCAATAACGCGTTTTCCATACAATACACCAACTACTTTATCTGCGCTTTTACTGACTTTGAGTTCTGTAGATTAGCAGTCAACAACACAAGTTCATCTTAAACACTTATAAAATTATATACTTCATCTTTTTCGTTTCTACATCCATCCTAGTAAAAAGGAATTTCTTTTTTACTATAAATTATACTGAATGCAGCAAAACCCGTATGGCTTTAACCTCTTAAATTTAATGCGCGTATCTTTCTAGTGGACTCTTAACAGTATAGGTGATAAATCATGGATGCAAAGAAAAGGATAAAAACATATTGACATCAAGTGAAGTGAGATGAAACCTGAAATGCAGGTCTTAAAACGAGAATTACCCTCCCATTCTTATCCTTATAATTCGACCTATAGATATTGCCAGTTTCTGTTTCGGCAACAAGATGTTCCTGAATCAACGGAACATAAACAACAATGATTAGCACGGCATCATAGTTGATATCATTTGTCCATACATCCGAGATACTGAAAAGATGGCTTTGTATCCCATTTGCTTCATTTTGTAAGTAAAATCCTTGAATACCGACTTTCAAAGATGATACTGAATTGATGGAAAAAAAAAAAAAAAAAAAATCCTTTTACAAAAACATCCTAAACTTACCCAAATGATCTCTTCTGGTTTATAGCTCATTCTCCATATTAAGGATCCTTCTAGCAAAATCAACCGGACGATGTTCTTTGACCTTTTCAAGTGATTTGAGCTTCTTAATCGCCTCACGCACCTCAACGATCTGAGGTTTGTTTTTGTTAAACCTTAATATGTTATATTTTAATAAGTTTATACGATCCATTTTTTGTTGATCTTCTGATGTTAATGGGCCATTTGAGTTTGATTTCTTTAGTTGTGGATTCATAGCTGGATAATAGTCCCTGCATTATTAGTACAATGAAAAACATAATGATTACTAATTTATTTTAGAAAAAGTCATTAATTTCATCATACGTTGACAGAAAAATTTAAATTTAACGCCTTTTTTTTTTTTTTTTTTTTTATCAGATTGAAACAACCTCATCAGTAGAAGATAACATATGCATAATTAATCTGAGAACAACTTAAATACCATATAGCAGATAAAGAATATATAATAACTTGAGCATTTGTTGACTGCAAAAGGTTACCTTAGTAGCAATTTTGGCGAAAAATTCATATTTTGTTAAGACCGGGAAAAAAACTTGCCGGTAAATTGTAAAATGACAAAAATACCCCTAACTGTAGAAGCAAAACTGTTTTACTTCAGAAACAACTTTTCTGCACTATAATATGCCAAACACCTTATCAAAGGTATTTGTATCTTTTTAAAAAATTGAGGGATTTTGGTCTATTTTTTGCCGGAATTAATATAAACGAAACCAAATCAATAATTTGGTGATTTTAAGCCTGTAATGTTGTTCCAAATTATCCAAAGATTAGATACTAGTTAAACTTCATTAAAACTCTATCAAAAAAAGTCAACAAACAATACCTCAGTATCGGGACTAAACGATATCCAATACACTACCATAGGTCCTATCTGATATGCCAACAAACAATACCTCAGTATCGGGACTAAACGATATCCCGCCAATTTCACCAAACACATCAATTTCCTGTCCTGATCCATAGTCGGTTTGCAAGTCGAATATGTGAACAAAGTCGGCTGGTTCAGCTATGGTCAGGTATCGACCATCTACGTGTTTGGCAGCTACATTGTGATCGTATTCTTCTTGTTCCTGTGTCTTGTAAACCTGCTGTGTGCGTACCTCTGATTACCAGAGAAGTGACTTGGGTCAGCTGAAACTGCCCATTTCAACCCAATCAAAGAGTTACCCGCACACTCACTATTGTAATGCAACTCGACCAATTGACTGAAAACCATTTCAACAACCCCCATATCTGCCCATATTGCAACATCAAGCCTTTTATAGATAAATTTCATAGCGGACCAGGGGATCGAGAAGTTATCAACGCAAGTAGAACTCTTTGCATCAAACACCCTTATCAGTGCGTCATTGTTAGCGGTCATAACTCTCATTGCACCACTGCAAGGTATTAGCTTAATACTTGCAAATAAGATCTTATATATTGCTTATTTTAGCCAATCATGATATTATCTCATTTTTAGTGAAGATTTTAACATGACAACTAGAAAGTTTATCAGTTTATTTAATTCTCAGAATGGCTGCAACAGCATTTAATGGATGTATTGGTACTTTCAAGTCTCACGAGTACATCAACGATTCTGCTCTTCGTCAAGAAGTTGGAAATAGTTCTCTGCGGTTGACCTCAAAAGGTTTCAAGATTGATTTTTGGAGTGTCTGCGAAATGATCAGTGTAGAAAGAGGGGTGCAGTGGTTATTCAAGCATCTTCTTTTCAGACTACAACTACAGTTTCGGATCAAGTGTCAGACTCCATTAAACACCAAAGTGGACTCACCTAAGAGAACAAGTAGGGTGTCTCCTTTAGTTAACGGGGAGTTTGGCTTTTTGATTCATGGAACTCATCATTAGATCAGTATGACTTGAGGTCGCGCTAATCAGTTGCTATTTTTTTATTTATTTTTTTTTTGGGGTAAGGGGAATCAGTTGCTAATGTTTGTATATACAAATTCTGCTTCTGATTAGCGTTTGAGTTTTCACCTTCTTTGTGAAACTTTTGTAACATGTGTGTTTATATATAATTTTTAGAGGAAGCTGCGTTGATATTGATTAGGCATGGTGAGTCTTTACGGAATGAAAAGAACTGGTTTACGGGTTGCATTGATGTGCCATTAACAAATAAAGGAGTGGAAGAAGCAGTTGAAGCCGGCAAAAGAATAAGCAATATACCTATTGACATGACATATACATCTGCACTTATTCGTGCACAAATGACGGCTATGCTTGCCATGACACAACATCGGCGTAAAAAGGCATGCACACACCTCTTGACATTTGTCCCGTTTTAGTATTTTATCTAATTAGCCCTTTTTTTCATTTTTCCCGTTTTTATGTTTTAACCCGTTAGTAGGCGCCTATTGTATTGCATAATGAAAGGGAACAAGCTTAATCATGGAGTCAAGTTTTTAGTCAAGACGCTGAAAAGCAATGTATCCCAGTAGTTACAGCTTGGCAACTAAATGAACGAATGTAAGTGTTGTACCTTAAATTTTCGTTTTTGGTGTATAAAGTCTATTTTCTTATTCTTAATTGGTATTCAGGTATGGGGAATTGCAGGGTTTAAATAAGCAAGAAACTGCTGATAAATATGGGAAAGAACAAGTTCATGAATGGCATCATAGTTTTGATATCCCTCCACCAAATGGTGAGAGTTTGGAAATGTGTGCTGAAAGAGCCGTTGCATACTTCAAAGAACATGTAAGTACACCTTTTATTTGATAATCAGTTTTAAAGAACAGGATTTAGGAGGTAGTGTAAAGTTGTAATAATCTGATAATTAAACTTAAATCGTGCAGGTTGAACCTCAACTACAAGCGGGAAAGAATGTAATGATCGAGGCACACGGGAATTCCTTGAGGTCCATTATAATGTATCTTGACAAACTAACTTCTCAAGAGGTGAGAGTCTGATCTTACGAGATTCTCACAATGTGTGTTCACTTAGTTTTTTCCACTTGGTTTATATTTATCATTTTTGTCAATATAAAGCATAGGTATTCCTGTCAATCATATTGTTTCAGGTTATAAGCTTGGAATTATCAACAGGAATACTTATTATGCTTTATATTGTCAAAGATGAAAAGTATATCAGAAGAGGAAGTCCAGCAGCACCAACTAAGGCGAGCGTTTATGCTTATACCAAGGTGAATACGGATTTACTTGGGTTCAAATTTATAGATAACGAGTCCAAACGGGCTTTAAAAAAAAAGTTACTATAGTAAAAGACTGAAGGGGTATACATAATATTCTGAACTGGCTTAAAGATGCCTAATGTTTACTCCTTTTTAGATTTTATAATTCTAACGATTAGCTCTAAGTAACTGTGTTTGACAAAAAGAAGTTGACGGGTTAACCTAATCTTACATGGGGTTTGCTTGTTATTGCAGAATTTAGCTCGATACAGACAAAAGTTAGATGAGATGGTTCACTAATGAATCAGCTAGTTAGATTCATGATCAAGAATCGTCTTTCTTGAAACACTCTCTTTTTGTAAATCTCATAATCCTTGATTTCTCGTGTTCATGTAATGGCTCCCATTAAAATAGGACCTACAATTCGACGAAAGGTCCTTTTGTATATGTACAGGTTTCATAGATTCAGTTTTTTCAGTAAATTGTAAAAGGAGACTAGCCATTTTATAGGCAAACATAACCTAAACACGAGAAAGATAGAAAGAGAAAAAACATGACATCAAGTCTTGTGGACATAAACGCTTGAGGCCTTACATGATTCCCTTGAAACAAAATGCGTCATATTCAAGCACCTCCTCCATCTCTTTAAAAGTGAAATCTTCTTTCAAGTTGAACATCTTGTGAATCTCTTCAGCAGTCTTCCCATTGATCATGTCAGCAACAGTTTCAGCAGTCACGCCCAAGAGGCTTCTGATCTGCAAATCGCATGCAGCCTGAAATCAAAACGGACAATTATGAAGCCAATTAAAGTATAAACATATTCATGAACCAGATGATGATAAATACAAAAACAATGACAATGAAATTTGATTACTTTATTTTTTGTTATAAATAAATAAGGGATACAATAGAAATTAAACCTTGAAGGAGGTATTGTTGTACTCGGGGAAATCCAGCCAAAAAAAAAAAAAAAAAAAAAAAAATTGACCCGTTTTACTAACACACGAGGACTATATCATATTTACAGCTAAAATTGAGTCTCTTACAAATTTTCAAAATAAAGGAGTCTATTCACAAAATTACAAGAGGGATGATAGACTTATAAAAAAAATCTAACAAAATAAAAATGTACACCTCGTCTGCCACATATGTTGATTTTCTTTTTTTTACAAAGTTAATTATGATAATTTGTATTTACTTTCCTTGCCATACATTATAATAGTTGCAATTCTATTTTGTACAAAGAGTTATTATGTCTCGCCAGTTTTTGTTTCAAAGATTGGTGACCTGACCGGTTTCCGTAGCCAACCACAAGATGTTTACCCTTAAGAATAGATTTTTCAAAGTTTCAACATATAAATAAACGCATGAATAACCAATACAACGGAACATAAACGGAGGGGGAAAAAAGGAAAACTCACAGAAAGAAGATCAATAAGAAAGTCGTGATTCTTTTTCACAAATTCAGAATGGAAATCCTTCAAATTCTCATGGGCGAGCTTTTCATCACTATTCTGGATCTCCGCATGTTTCTTACAGAATTCAATAACCTTTAAAACGATCTTGGTTTTGAATGTGAGCCTCAACACGCCAGTTCCATATTTGATCCAATTCTTGATAACACAAGACTCCATAGCAATCAGCTCATCGACATCGACCTCGATATACACTCGGTCGCTAGTAACTAACTGGGCCGTCTTTGGCTTGGTCATTGACTTCACAAAAGCTACATAATATTGAAAATTATTATATCCTTCCAAACCTCATATACTATCATCATGTATATACGGTTACTTTTAGCAGGCATCATATCGATACATAATAAAAATCAAAGCACGAGTACAATAATATCATATAAATTTCATAATATAAAAGAATTACTTTACTTTCAGTTAATCTAATATAAATTAAACCTATATACAAAACTTTAGTCCATTTAACATTGAGGGGGCGTTTGGTGTATCGCCATGAACCACAAGACGTATGAATATAAGCATAGAATGGAACGACAATGGATGTATCATTCCCATAACTGTCGTTTGGATTAACTAAATAGGGTGTCCACATCATGTAATCAACAATAGCTTCATCATTCACTTTTACTTTTTGAAATCAACAGATTTTGCAAAGATCATATGTCCCATTCTCGAAGCAAACCAGTAGTAAATCAAACAAATTTAGGGGGTGTTTGTTTAAGCTTATATATGGTGGGGTTATGAGCTTATGTGATTTCGGCTTATAATATTTCATAAGCTCCTTCTATATTTATTGTCCAAATTTCTATTTCGGGTTCTCTCAAATTAAATTGTCCACTTCCAAAAATAGATAGGAAATGTAGTTTGAGTTTACCATATTACCCGCACTTGGAGTTATTACTATTAGAATGGCATCTAATAGTAACATACTTTTTCATTTGTACCATTATCAAATATGAACTAAAAATATTACCACAACACCCATCAAACTTTGCATTTTTGTGCCGATGTCAGCAACTTCATCATTTTTACTTTCAAAATTCACGTCATGTGACACATGTACATGTCATGCCCCTTTTTTGTACCGTTAGATTCCATGTCAGCCCTTAATACGCACTGTTAGGTTGTATATGTTAGTGTTAGGGTTATATGTGTTTTGATTGAGGAAGACGACCTAACATTGTGTATAAGGGGCTGACATGGAACCTAACGGTACAAAAAAAGGGGCATGACATGTACATGTGTCACATGACGTGAATTTTGAAAGTAAAAATGGCGAAGTTGATGATATCGGCACAAAAATGCAAAGTTCGAGGGGTATTGTGGTAATATTTTTAGTTCATATCTGATAATGACATAAATGGAAAAATATGTTATACTATTACAAACATTAAAGAATTAATTAAGGATAAAATTGTAATTTCGTAAAAAGTAAGAAAGAAATTTTTTTATTAAACTTTGTGTTGTGTTTGGACAATAATTTTGGGAAAAGAAAGTTATATAAGCCAGCCGACCGGAAAATTGAGGCATTTGATAAATAAGCCGAAAAACAAATAAGCCTCAGATAAGCTTTAAACAAACACCCCCTAAAACAGTTAAACCATTATTAAGAAGAAAAAGAAAAACTCACTGTCTTCAGTTTCTTTAGGGAGGCCTCCTTCAATCACTATTGTGTCCCTGCAAATTAATAAAATTTCATCATGAAACCACTATAATATATATAGGGGAAATTGAAATTAAATTGGGAAAACATACCCATGTTTGTTGTTTGATTTTGACTTGCTTTTTATTTTCCTTGCCATCTTGGAAATTGGGGATATGGTTACGGTAATTATGTTGGCAATTACGGGAATTTATAAGGGAAAGTATGTTGGCGTGTGTTGGATTGGTCTTTACTCTTATGGGAATACGTAGGGCTGATCACGGTACAAAAACCGACCGGACCGGTTAAGATCGGACCGAACAGGTTAAGATCGGACCGGACCGAAGACCGAATTAACCAAAAAGCTTAGACCGAGGACCGGACCGAATGTGGTCGGTCCGGTTCGGTCCGATCCGGTCGGTTTTGTCGGTCGGTCCAGTCAATCCGGTCCGTTTGCTCACCCCTATATGAGAATGTTACTACAACTTGAGGGTTATTATTATTATTATTATTATTATTTGTATAACTGACATCCAAGATAACTCTTAATTTTTTATTATTTTTTATTTTATTTTTTTTCTTTTGTATAACTGACATCCAAGATAACTCCTAACTTTTGCGTTTGATATCCTTTTATGAGAATGAGTGAATAATAGTGGTAATAATTGTAAGTGTTTGGTTAAGATGATAGGCTCACATTATATGGGAATGATATATGGATATTGTCCATACTTCATAGGAGTTCAAGAGGGGATGTATGAATCTATTATAGGTGAGGAGTCTACCACTACTATCAAACTCATAAGTATTATGATTCACGGCACTCTCTGTTATTTTGATAAAACTATGACTATTCTTTTGATATTTTGAGATTACTATAGCATTTTGTACTTTAATCTATATATATACTATTATATAAAGCATTTATGATAAAGATGAGTGACATGTGTCACCTATCAACTAAAAATTCATTTTTATTTTCAAATTCAAATATTTTTTTATTTATTTAATATTTTTTTATAATCCAATTTCATTATATTTTCTAAAATTTTATGTTATTTAATTCAACATCCATTTTGATAAAACTTTAACCTTTATTTCATTATATAATTTTTACAACTAATTTGATAGTGAGTTTATTTTATTTTGATTCAAAATTTTACAACTTTAACATTTATTTCAATAATACAATCTTGATTTGTCAAAATTATATACTTTTGGGGGGGGAGGGGGGGGGGGGGGGAGTGTTTGACTGGTAAGATATTGTAAGGGTTTTTTCTATATGCGGAAATAATAATGTTACGGGAAAGATACGGGAAACCCAAACAAACACATACAACTAACACATATACATTCAGAGTGTTGTGAAATGAATTCACTAAGCGGGTAGCGAATTGCGGAGAGAGTAGGGCTAACAATTCATTTACTACATTTATAATATACTAACTATATTTATCGTCGCCGCTGTGCGCGGGTATCCAACTAATATATTTAAATACCCGACAAACACCATATCTACCATATTAGCCTCTGCTCACTATCATTACAAAGTATTACATGAGAATTGTGAAAAGAATTTCTCTATGGGTTGCACGAAACCCTAAATGCAATTTCTATAATACCAATTTATTTCCGTGAACAAACATGAAAAAATAGAAGTCGTTGCTAGTTGTAACCTTAAAATGGTTCGTGTGCTTTTCGTTGGCAGGTCGAACTTCAACCCATTGAAGCCTAGTTTAGAGCAAAGTTGTTTTCAAATTTAAAAAAAAAAAAAAACATAAATAAATAAATAAAAATAAAAAATTAAATTAAATTAAATAATAATGGCATCAGATGGTGACTTTGACTCCTAAAGTCAAATATACTCGTTTAAAACTTGAAATTCATGAATATTACTTTTTTTTTTTTTTTTTTTTTTTTTTTTGAACAGACATGAATATTCCTTAATCTTTGCTAAATCACGTACATAAGTAACACAAAGACATGTACATATCCACACCAACTATATATCGGTGCAAGAATCATTCACGAAATTCATATCGAATCTGCTTAAAAGTTGCTATATTTTACCTAAGAAGTGAAAGAAGAAAAAAACTTGTCATGGTTAACAGATTCGGACTGGGTATTGATGGTGAGATCGTTTCAGACACTTATAAATGACAAGCCTCTTTGAAACTGTAGGGTACAAAAATCAATATCACAAGTGCTTGTGCTCCAAAAACTAATCGATTATTCTATGATCATTTGATGGCACATCTACAAAAGTAATTGGTTTCATACTTTCATAAAAGCATTCAGTCATGTTGATAAAACTGTAGAACCGTGTGTTAGTATGTAAGCCCACAGAGAGCGGCCCTTACAGCCCTTATTATTATAAATCCGAAATAAAACGACTTGCTTGTATCAGCAATTGAATCCGAATCAACAGGTGGAGGCAAAAAGCTTGTATTGGTGTTCCTCAAATTGACTTAACTGAGATATGATTATGATATTGTGAAATGAAATACTGTTGATATTAAACAAAATATTAAGAGCAACTCAGATAGTTGTTTACATCTACCAGCAAGGAATTCTTGACAAGATTCAACATGGGTTAAGCTTTTGGGTCTAAACATGAAAACTTGAAAGAAATTGGTGTATGTCACTAGAATCCGACTAACTAACGATAACTTTACAATGGAGGTGTGTGAAACATGTGTTATCTTACACTAAGCTTGCCATCATGATAATCAAAACAGCGCCCAACTAAAAAGCTCATTTTTCTTAATCAGATAGAAATAGATCGTTCAACTCAAATGTCTCAGATTCTTCGTTTTCACAACCATGTGCTACTTCTTGCGCAACAGCATCTTCCCTCATCATTCTCCTACAATGAATTAATTCGTTACTAAATCAAACCTCAATTGCTAACCTGGACAAAAGATCAATAAAGAAACAAAACTCAAAGTACACTCACATCTCTCTCTCGGTTAGGCGTAATGAATACCCTTTTGAAGTTTTGCTTCTTCTTTGTTCTCTTTTCTCAGCCATTTCAAGCAGTCTTTTCCTACAATTGGAGAAACAATATGGGTTTATACTTGAGTCAAGATAGAAGAATTGTAGATAAAATAAGCAAAACTGATAGAAATATAGAATACTAACTCTTCTCGTATAATGGCCGCTGTTATTACCCAAGCTTTTCTACAATCAATGCGTTAAAAAAACGAGCCGGAACAATTAGAGTTTATATATAATTCTCAACCAAAATTAAAATTAAACAATTAAGATAAGGCACAAAAAATTGATAGAATACTCACTTTTCGTTATGGGTTAGAGATGAATACTTAGCGGCAAACACTTTTGAATTATCACCCACCGCTATTTTTTCTGCCACAATCAATCATTTTGTTAATAATTAAACCTCACAGGAAATTAAATCGCATAAAGTACAAATGCCTAACAATGTAACTTTGACCTAGCAACAAAAATGCATATATAACAGTACAGCGCGCAGTTAAATAACTTACATCAATATCAAAAAACATACAATTGTTCATACTAGCCGCACGTCCACGCAATGTGGCAGCATGAAATGTGGAGAAGGTGATGGTCTTTGGTGATGATATATGGTAATAAAGATGAAACGTGGGTAGTTGTTGCGGAATTGATCCACAAAAAAAATCAAAACAATCTCTTTTCTCACCATATTAACCACTTCCCTAAATGAATTGATCACTCTAAATGATTATTTTTACATTAAAAGTAAGATAACCGTCAATTTAATGTGAACTTAAAAGTTTATAAATAAGCAGAAAGGAAAGAGGATAAAAGCATGAAAGCAAAGAACACCCTAATGTTGAGCTAATCAAATCAATGCACATATACATATCAAATCTAATGTTGAGCTAATCAAATCAATGGTTATTAACAGAGTGTTTGGGATTGTGTTTTGGAGTCTGATTATAGCATTTGCAAAACGCAAATAATGAGAAACCTGCGTTTGGCAAATCATCGAAAGAAAGTGATTATCCCCGGTTTCATAGAGACAAAACGCAGTTTTAAATACTCAATTTGTTTTGAAAACGCAATTCCCGAAACACCCTACTATGCAGGTAAAGAGCGGCAGCCACAAATGCGTCACAATTTCAGTATGCAGGTAAACGCAGTTTTCATGTAGCTAAAGCAATGTTACTAGAATAAATCCGAAGGAGTTTCACTGTCCTACGACTATGTTGATATAGTTTCACTTAAATGTATTAGACCACCTAGCTAGTTCGAAGCAGATGATCAAACAAGAGGGGGGGGGGGGGGGGGGGGGGGGGGGGGTACCCAAGGTACAACTTCACAATTACATAAAACGGTAAACAAATGAGGCCTTCCCCGTTCAGACCATATCCATAATCCGCAAGTGCGTATCTAGTGAGGCTTGAACCTTAGGCCACTTTGATGGTGGCTTATATATGGGCTTATGAGCTTATTTGATTTCGGTTTATATTTCATATATATATAAGCGCAGGGACGGAGCAAAGGGGGTGCCCGCGGGTGCACGTGCACCCCATGGATTTTTTTGGATATAGTGTTAATTTTTGAAAAAATTGTCGATTTTTTCTAAATGTATCTTAAATGCACCCGGTGCATGACAATGTTTTTCTAGTATTATTTAGTTGGTATACTTACAAATAAAAAATAATAAAATATTCGTTTTAATCCACTTTTTAACTATATTATATTACGGTTCAAAAAAATTTGTGCACCCAGTCATATTTGTTTCTGGCTCCGTCCCTATATAAGCGCTAATAAACACATATAAGCCCAAAAGCTGTAAAATTAGGGCTTATGCCGAAAAACAAATAAGGTAATAAGCCCACATATAAGCTTAAACAAACACCCCCTAAGTTGAGAATAAGTGTTTCGGACCATATCCATAATCCCCAAATGCGTACCTAGTCATAAGGGGGTGTTTGTTTAAGCTTATATATGGGCTTATGAGCTTATTTGATTTCGGGTTATATTGCATAAGCGCTAAAAAACAAATAAGCCCCCCTAATAATAAAGGTGAAAAAGAGCGTATCCCTAACCTAATAAGTTACCAACCGACATTATAATCTGAAATTAGTTTTTTTTTTTTTTTTTTTGATAAATAGAAAATAATAAGGATAGTTACCACGTAAGCGATTCAAACAAAACGGATTTTCAGACTTAACATCCATCCCATCAAGGCCAATTCTGCAACACAAATTTAATTTAGAGGGAGGTCATCTAATCACCAATTTTGATTTTTTTTTTTCCTTTTTACCGGAATTAATTGTCTGAAATTTTTTTATTCCGAATCTTTTTGCGTCAGGGTTAGTTTTATTAAAAAGTTAGTCGGTGTACTGGGCTTACTTTGCTTGCTAAATTGGGCTAATGGAATCCAATGGGTTATCTAAGGTTTTTATACTGGGTTAATTATTTGAAAACGCATCAAACTTGACACTTTTTACGGTTGTATGTAGCCATATTTTTTTTCCCTAATGTGTGACTAAACTTTTGAAGTTGGCGCCTAGGCACTAGGCGGGCACTACCTCTATCTCAATTTGCCAAAAACCGGTCAATGTCGGTCGGTCAGCAGTGATTAACTACGTTTTTCATTTAAAAGTTGTTTTTTTTTTTTTTTTTTTTTTTTTTTTCAATTTGCGGGATTTTTCAGAGTACGGCAATACCTTTTAAGGTTTAATTTCTATTGTATCCCGTGTTCATTTATAACAAAAAAAAAAAAAAAAAAAAAAAAAAAAAAATCCATTGTCATTGTTTCGTATCTATTCATATCCGATTCATGAGAATGTTCATACTTTAATTTGCTTCATAATTTTTTGTTTTCATTTCAGTTTGCTTACGATCCGCAAATCAGAAGCCTCTTGGACTTGACATCTGAAACTATTGTTGTCATGATCAATGGTAAAACTGCTGAAGAGATTCACAAGATGTTCAACTTGAAAGAAGATTTCACTTTTGAAGAGATGAAGGTGGCGATGAATGGTGTTTCGAGTAAATCATGCAAGTGCTTATGTCTCAGTATCTTCCATCAGTTATATTAGTTTAGTCTATTAATAATCATAATAATGTATACTACATTACTATGGTAGAAACTTAAAAAAAATAATGTTTTGGGTGCCAAATTGCCTATATATGTAGTTCAATCTTGCTTTTTGTCTATATTGTGCGCAGTGCGCATAAAGATCCACTCATAGTCTCATACCATTAGGCCAAACGCCATTTGTGTCGTCAAGCTGAATATTGATACAATAAAGATGCAAATAACTCCAAATTATCAACTAGCAATGCTCTTTGGATCCTCGGACAACTTCTTTTCCTCTTCAACTTCCGTTACACAGTTTGTATCGGGTGTTTTTTCCTCAGTGTCAGAAATAGATTTAAGGGTAGTGTTTGGCTCCGAGCAAGTATCTCCTTTATTAAGTATAATCCTCTTTGCATCATCTTCCTTCATTTTCTCAGCGTACTTCTTGATGTCAAAACTTTCTTCAACTTTTCCACCAAATGCAGACTCGAGTTCATCCATGCAAAATAAGTTTTCCATGATACTTTTTGTGTTTGGATCGTCAGCGTATACAAACTTCACTTTGTTTGCAGTCTTGGGCTCTAGGAAAGGCTTAACGATCTGCAAAAAGGCCAGTTTTAGATGAGGTCAGCTTTTATTTCAATTGGAAACGTTTGACTTTTGTAGTCAAATGTGCTAGTTTACAGAAATACATATAGTATCGGTTATTGCACCTTTCCAAAGAAATTTATGAAAGAATAGATTAGATGTGGTAAATCATCCAAATAGTGCAAGGTTCTTGTTAGTTATACAAGAAATCCGTATCATTTTGAACTTTAAAAGTTCTGATTTTGACTCCAAAAGTCAAAGTTTACCTCTTTTTTCTTATTTTTCAGAGCTTGGACAATGTTTTGTAGCACATGATTAAGCACACATACCTTATAAAATGGTTCAAAGAATTTTGGTGGATTATATAGAATTGCTAAGCCGAGCCTCTCTGGATATTGATCTTGTAAGATAAAAGCAGTTTCCTTTGTTGACTTGATCGATATGTTGGACAAATTGAAGCCATTAAAATCTATCAACCAAATCATTTGCTCTTGATCCGAAGGCAGATTCAATATCGCGTTTTCCATACAATACACCAAATACTTTATCTGTGCTTTTACTGACTTTGAGTTCTGTAGATTAGCAGTCAACAACAAGTTCATCTTAAACACTTGTCAAAATAATTTATAGACTTCATCTTTTCGTTTCTACATCCATGGATGCAAAGAAAAAGAAAATAACATAATCACACATTCAGTGAAGTGAGACAAAACCTGGCATGCAGGCCTTAAAACGAGAACCACCCTCCCGTTCTTATCCTTATAATTCGACCTATAGATTTTGCCAGTTTCTGCTTCGGCAGCAACATGTTCCTAAATCAACCGAATGTAAACAACAATGATTAACACGACATCATAGTTAATATCTTTTGTCCCGTTTCAGTTATAGTACTTTTGCTTCATACATCCGAGATGCTAAAAGATGGTTTTGTATGCCTTGCATCATTTTGAATGCCGACTTTCAAAGATGATACTAAATTGAGGGAAAAAAAAATCCTAAACTTACCCAAATGATTTCTTCTGGTTTATAGCTCATTCTCCATATCAAGGATCCTTCAAGCATTTTAACAGTTTTCTTAACATTCCAATTTCTTGCCCTTAGATATCTTAATATTGATGCATCAGAACAAAAACTAGCAAAATCATCCGGGCGATGCTCTATGACCTTTTCAAGTGATTTGAGCTTCTTTATTGCCTCACGCACCTCAACAATCTGAAATATAGCTTACTTTTGTTAAACCTGAATATCTTACATTTTAATAAGTTTATACGAACCGTTTTTTGTTGATCTTCTGGTGTTATGGGCTCATTTGAGTTGGATTTCTTTAGTTGTGGATTCATAGCTTGATAAGAGGTCCTGCATTTTAGCAAAATGAAAAACATAACTTAAAGAACATAAAAATATAATGATTACTAATCTCTTTAGAAAACGTCATGAATTTCATCATACGTTGACAGAAAAATTTTAATCTAACGCTGTTTTTTTTTTTTTTTTTTATCAAATTGAAACAGCATTATCAGTAGAAGATAACATATACATAATTGATCCGAGAACAATATAATATGTTGAGCATATGTTGACTGCAAAAAGTTCCCTTAGTAGCAATTTTGGTGAAAAATTCATATTTTGTTAAGACCCCGCAAAAAAAAACTTGCCGATAAATTGTAAAATGACAAAAATACCCCTAGCTATAAAAAGCCAAACTTTTTACTTCAGAAACAACTTTTAGGTGCTCTATAACATTCAAACACCTTATCAAAGGCATTTGTATCTTTTTGAAAATTTGAGGGCATTTTGGTCTTTTTTTTCCGGAATCAATATGAACGAAACCAAATCGATAGTTTGATGACTGTGAGCCTGTAATGTTGTTCCATACAATCCAAAGATTAGATACAAACTGAAAAAACTTCATTAAAACTCTATCAAAAAGTCAAAGCTCGCATTGGTGCTAAACTACTAATCAAATTTCAAACATGTATGAAAAAAAAAAAAAAAAAAAAAAAAAAAAAAAAAAAAAAAAAAAAAAAAAAAAATTCAAACATGTATGAAAAAGCAACTCAACATCTTTTTTAACCAAATTTAACTACCAACTTAACTGTAAGAAATCAAGCATGTAACTAACTTAAGAACACATCAAACTTCAAAAAATTTACCTTTTGCTTCTTGGGTTGTGAAGACTATTTGAGCAAGAGCTTTGATGATTTCTAAAAATAGAAAGACATAAAAAAAAGTTATGATTAAAGAGTGATTAGTTAAAAGATCAAAAAACTGTTAAAGGGTATCACAGAAAATGATGTGTTTACATGGGGATTGGGTGAAGATGATAATCTAAAAGTAGAAAGATTTTTTAATTGGATGACTTTTATTTTAAGACATGTGAGAACAAGTTAATGTGTTTAAAAGAAATAAAAAAGTGGTGTATCCGACAAATAAGTCTTTTTGTCTATTGTCATTTGTCACATATCTTTTGGGGCCTCTTTGTTTTTGCTATGGCTCACTCAATTTTTTTAAGGGGGTGTGCAATGGAATCGAATCGGAATCAAATTAGGATCTTAAATTTTATGTCTAAGCCTACGTGATAGCATTTTATTTGAACATTTGTTTGCGACAACGAACTCATTTCTTCACAAAACAATATACTGTTGCCATGAGGCGCAAAATTAATCATGCTTTTGGGCATCATAATAATTTCTCATTTGGATTGGATAGTATGGTGTGGTGTCGGGTTGGTGTCGGTTTAGGATAAGTTTGGTCTCAAAAAGACCGTGAACTTAGCTAAAACGTTTAAATCACAGTCGTGTTTGAGATACTCTAGATAATTATGTAATTAAAACTTGTAAAAAGAAGGTAATTTTCTCTGGATTAAGTTATTAGTTGATAGACTAAAAAATACAAGCTCTTTTAAATAAGTCCAATCCATTCACTTATCGTAATCTAGTTTTGTTGGCCAACTGGCTTTTGGTCGAGCAGTGAGATTCACGACCGCACTAACTGGTTATGGGTAGTTCGGAGTTTATCTTTCAAAAATATGACTATCTAATTTCAAATTTGATATATCAAATTCTATTTAGCTTTTTATAGCAATTTTATGGAAAAAGTTTGAATTATAATTACTTCATCAAAACTAATTTCACCTTGATAATAAACACAATCCAAAACACCTCTTGTGCAAATAAGGAATTACATATATATTCAATGAAACTTGAGTACTTGCATATTTTTTGTAAAATACAAATTTTAAATGCGTATAATACAGTGTTGTTTAAGCATGTTTTAAAAACATACAAATATCACAGTCACATCGAATAAAACTCAAACAGTTGAGTTGTTGTGTATGAATAATTGACACCCTAATTTTTAAAACAAGCCATGTGATATGAATGGGGTTAGTTTAATAATGCAACTTTTTTCGTTATGATATTAAAAAAATAATAATAAAAAATAAAAAAATAAATAATAATAATAATAATAATAATAATAATAATAATAATAATAAATGATACTTATAAGCGATGATTATGGATCAAGACCATCGTTTAAACTTTTAATACTAGTTTGTATCAATTGGGACCAACATTTTTAATTAAATATTGCAACATCTTACAATTTTTTATTTTTATTATTATTTCTTTTTAAATATGTTGGCAATGTATTAACAAACTCTCTGTGACTTCTATATATTTTTATTTACATTTGTCATAGCATGCATAACATTTGTTATATCGTTTAAAACAACATGGTTCTAGCATATCTCATATTTAACGGGCATGAAAACTATTTACGTGTAGCAAATGACGTATAAATTACTCAATTATATATGTTTGGTTCAAATTAAAAGAACATAGTCCGTGAATAGGAAGGCGACCTGCGACAACGCCATCTTAGTAGAAGGGGGTCGTTATAAAAGAGGGGCTGCAACGAGGGGTGGGGGTCGATGTCTATTCTCAGGCAGCTACTGACTCGGGGAGTCGATTTTAGGACAAAATACCCTTTTTCCGAAAATGAGTGATACCAACTTGTCGCAAACATTAAAATAAATGTTATGAACTTTAAGGACTCGACTAAATAAAATTGAGCTTTTAAAAGTGTTGGTATTGGTGTATTACTCACTAGTTATAACGCCCGCGCACGCGCGGGTTTTTTTTAAAAATTTTTGAATCATATATTTTTATTTATTAAAAAACAAATAATTTAATCTTTGTTTTGTTTGATTTATGATGTTTAATTATAGTTTTTTTATTATTAAAGATAATTATTTAAAAATTTTAATCCTATTATTAATTGCATCTTATCTATATTTTTTGTATTTATCTTCTACTTTTGTTATGGATAAATATAAAATATTACCTAATAAGAAAATAACTTTTTTTTAAATAAAATTATTACTAAATAAAGTATGTATGCATTTTTTTGATATGAAAAATTCCCAATAAAGGTTTTATTGTATTATATAAAAGATTAAAACTTAAAAGTTATTCATATTTTACTTTGCGTGTACAAACATTCGAATAAAACATGTTTTGAGGACAAATATTCGAATAATAAATCAATATTTATAATTAAACGGTTTTTTTTTTTTTTTTTTTTTTTTTTAATTTTTTTCCAAAACCAACCAAAATAGACCAAATGAATAATGATACAAAAGTCGTAGATAGTATACTCAGGAGTCATGTAGTCACAAGTCACAACATCTAAAGTTACCCCATTAAATAATTTGACTATTGCGTTTATAATAGTTGCTGTGGTCATAAATAATTTATTACGGTAGTTGAAAATAAAATGAGAAGATAAAATACAAGTTAGCTTAAACGTGTTAACGGACGCGAGTTTTCCTCTTTAGGTTATTTGGAGACCGGGAATCTTTTACTCAGATGTACATACGTGTTTAACCAGAGTACCCTTAACTGTTTTCGACCTTTTCCTGAACATTGTGTACGTGATGAGGTTTGAACCCGAAACTATCTTACTTTACAAGTTAACTCAATCCGATAATAATCAATGCATAGACATTTTATTTTATGCACATATATCCATTACTATTTTAGCCTGATAATTATATACCTTCAATAACGGGTCAGGGTAGGTGAGAATGAGAAGCCAACTTTGACTAATGTGGGCATGTGGCAAACACAATAAACAAGAATCAGGATTAAAAAGAAAAAAAGAAAAACATGTCTTTTACCTATCATCTATTAATTTATACATTTTTTGAGACTTGATAATTTGCTAAATCCAATATTTGTTAGTTAGAATCAAACTGGGTTATGTTAAATAATTATGAGTTGGTTGGATGTCAACTTGATTAGTTTGGTGATATATAAATAAAGTTTGCTAATAACTTGAATTGAATAGTCGTGTTGACTTGATGAGTTGAAGCCACATTATCTGTTCGAGTTACTTTTCGGTTGGCTGCAGACCCAGCTCGCCTGATCGTGACACATGACCAAATTCGCCTGATCGGAACATATAAATGGGTGAAACAATTTCTTAATTTGAACAGAGATTACCAAATGGGCTAAACAGGTTGAAATTGCCTCTTATTTCAGATATTATGCTTTAATCATCTATGGTTACAAAAATAGACATACTATGTGTAGCCAATTGAAATATTGTTTGATCACATTGTCTCGTTTTTTATATTCATATGAAATATTGCAACACTTTGGTAAGCTGGACACATTTTGATCAAGGTCGATGATCGACACAATTTAAAGAGATTACACACAAGGAAGTCCGGTCACTACCACCCTAACCGCTCTTGGTGCATTTGCTGCTATAAGCATCTCCTACATGTACACTTGCTACTATATGCATTTCCTACGTGTTGCAGTTTGCGTCCAATCATCAAAATTGGCATTTCTACGGGTTGCAATTTGAGTCCAATCGTCAAAACTACGGCTTAAATGGTCTTTTTCTAGGCATAGATGAGAAACTTTCATATGATTAAGTATGGTTGACTTCAACTATCATGCAGGCAAGTAACAAACCATATAGGAAAAATAAATTAAAATCTTAGATCTCCAATTTCCAGAACCTTTGAACTGGAGTAAGAATAACGACACAGATCAAATTTCTAGAAAAGGGCACTCATATATAAATATATACAATGTTTGTGAAATTTATCACCAGATTCACATCGCCCTTTCTATACAAAATCTTGCCACCATATACCACCCTACATCTTTTCTATTCGACATTTTGTATAATATGCAAAAAAACTATAACCGCAGGTCCTATGTCAAATATTAAAAAAAAACTTGACCTTTTCCTGCGCCCACAGTCCACCAATGCAGTGCAAATAAACTTTGAACCCTTCGACATAAGGGTTTGTCTGGTGTTACCCAAGCAGATATACCTGTGACTCGACTTTATGGAACAACAAAATTTGGTATTTATAACCCATTTTTAGTAGATAAAGCTTTAATTTCATTTATTTTAGGGGCTTTTGTGCCCACGCATAATAAACACCTCCAGATCTCGGTTTTTCTTCCTTGGTTGGGTTCAGGGTTCGGGCCCCATAAGTATCCTTTCCTATTACCCCATTCTTATCTATTCTGAGGATTATACTGCCACAACTCTTTAGACCGATCAACATTTTCAATAGAGTTCTCTAATGGTGTGTTAAAAGGATTATAACTATTCCCATTTCTTGATGCATATGACGAGTTTACTTTATTATCCTCAACTGATGATGTTCGTGTTCCAATCCTAGGTTCCGTATTCTCGTATGGCCTGTGTCTGATCATTTTATTTTCCTCACCTGACAATGTTCTTGTTCCAATCCTAGGTTCCGTATTCTCGTATGGCCTGTGTCTGATCATTTTATTATCCTCACCTGACGATGTTCTTGTTCCCATCCTAGGTTCCATGTTATCGTATGTCCTGTGTCTGGATTCAGGCCTCGTAAGCCCCCTAGAATTAGAAAACTTAGCTTGGGATGGACCGTAGGATGTTGAGGGTTCCACTTTTGGTGCAGCCATGAAATCTTTAGGAATTGAGTCCATGTCCATGTAACATTTTCTAGCCTTTGCATCAGCAATTAGAGCAGCCCAATCTTCTGACTGAACCAGAGCACTTGCGTTCCCCATCACCTACAAAAAAGCATCGACAATTCAGCAGCAAATAAATATAATTATGATATTAGAAGCGGGAAATTTGGGTAAATTTTTTAATCTTTTGTGTTTCTTTGGTGAAACAACGTATCCGAATGGGTCCAAATGAGCAAAAATTAAACAAAAGATCAGGTCTTAATGGGTCAGAACAGGTTAGGTCGAGCAGTGTTGACCTGTTAACACCTTAGTATCATTTTTCTTTTAACTTAAAAAAAATTAAAGTATCTATTCACCACATATTGTTATACTCGAATTTATTATTGTATTAAGACTCATAATAACAAAATTGTCTATTAATAAAAACATAGTATTAAAGATATAAATTTATTTTACTGGAACAAGACGATTTAGAAGGGGTTGTAAGCATTTATTTACTCCATAATACATTTGACTTATCACAGCAAACCAGACCCATATAAGTACCCATTTATGCAAAGGCCCACTCTGACCCGTTACCCAACCCATCCAATTGACCAACTCTAGTACGGAATAATAAACTTGGGGGAAAATATAATAGATTACAGAAGATGAAAAAAAAAAGATCATACCCAAAGTGCCCTTCTCGCACGAGTTAGAGCAACATTCATCCGGCGAATATCCGCAACAAAACCCACTCCATGGCTTGAAGCACGCACACACGACATAATTATAACGTCACGTTCTTGCCCTTGGAATGCATCAACTGTATTAATATAAATATCTTTCCCTTCCTCAGAATTCAATACTTCCTCAAACTCCCGTTGAATGCATTTCAATTGTAGTTTATATGGTGTAATGATGCCCACAGTAACTTTCCTCAAACCCAAACTCTTGACGGTTTTCTGAAGATGTTCATATAACCGAAGACAAAACTGAGCTTCATGTGTATTCTGTAAAGAAACCGACCCTCCCCAATGTGATTCGCGCCCGTGTGTAACATCATAAAAAATATAAGGTCTTAGTAACGGGTCTTTGTAGTAAACCTCAGGGTCTAATTTGAGAACACTATCACTATCCTCAAGGCGTCCTTGGTAGAAATGTCGAGAAGGGAAATCCCGAATCTGTGGATGCATACGATACTGAACCGATAACAGAATTGTGGGGCATCCCGCTTGTTGAAATCTTTCGAAAAGACTCCGACTGTATAATAAAGTCCCAGCTGCTTTACTAATAACAGTTGCGGGGAGTTGTTGTGGGTCCCCAACAAGAACACATCGGGCTGCACCGAGAGCAAGTGGCGGTAAGACTCCTACTTCACTAGCTTGAGCGGCTTCATCAATAACTACCATATCAAACCCGTGAGTTAACCGTGAAAAAAGCTTTCGACCGCTACTCGATACGGTAGTGAACACAATCTCAGCTTCATTTGCAAAACTCGCCTCTAGACTAGCCCGTGCTTCCTCCAAATTGAAATTCCCACCGTTGAACCGACCCTCTAATATGCAAAGCCGTGACATTTCAACTAATACTTTGTCTCGATTCTCGACCACGGCTGCAAGGTGTTGTAATAACGAGTCACGGTTCTGGTCACGGGCCATGAGAACGTCCGGGTCCACACCGACTGACCCTTGGGCCCGGCCCGCGTAAGCTGCAACATTAAGTTGTCTTTGAAGGGATGCAATTTCTTGAGATAACTGAGCTTCACGGGCTCGTAACTGATGCATCCACCCATAAACTTCTTCTCGACTTTTAACTAAAAGTTGTTCGGTTCTACGTTCAACAGACACTGCCTGAGCCGCGCGTGTTTGAGTATCGACCCCTACACGGGCCACGTCAGGTCGGTAAACCTTCATCTCACCATCGATGAACCCTCGGTCAAGAACACGTGTTAAAAGCTCGTCGGTTGCAGCATTAGAAGGAGCACAAACGAGCATTCTTGGTTTTGGGCAAAGCTTATGAAGGGTTCGAAAGAGGTTTTGGTCCATGTTTTGAAGAACCTGGTCAATGGACCCAACAGGGGCGTTTTCAGGGCTTTCAGTTGCTTGTTTGTAGCTTTCGGGAGCAAGTTTTTTAAGTAATGCGGCATAGTAATGTTGATACTGAACAAGATGAATAACGTTTAACATTCCCCATACTGTATGAGTCTTTCCTGTTCCAGGTGGACCTTGGACTAGAGTAAAGGGCCAGGGATCTTGCTTTTTGGTCAAACCATTAGTTGTACCAGCAGCAGTATGCATTGCAGCCCAATGGATAGCTGATAACTGGGGAGTATTAAAGGTTTGGTGCAGATGCTTAGCAAAATTTTCTGTAAAACATTCGGGCGCGGTGGGCACCTGTTCCTCATATTTAGGAAATTGCTCTGGGCTCGGCTGAAGAATCGCGCTTTGCATCTACAGAAAATTATTTAACCAAAATCAGCAGGTTGTACAACATTAAACTGAATGAACTTTTTTTCTTAGAAGTGGCAATTTTGACCAATGTGTCTTTTGGGGTTGGCTGTTATTATCTTTTGCATGTCAAACATACCAAATAAACATAGCTAAATAGAAAACAGGTTGCAAGTCGGCCAAAGTGTGTCTTTTAAAGCATAAAACCTCCTAAATCTTTTATTTAGTAACTTAGGTTTGTTAATGAAATAATAAAGATTTTGTGCAATCATATTAGAACATAAACCTTTGAAAAAAGATTTAAAAAAAAAAAAAAAAAAAAAAAAAAAAAAAAAAAAAAAAAAAAAAAAAAAAAAACCGATAACAATGACACATTAAAATTGACTGTTGATAAAATAAAGTGCTTTGAAACCAAGGTTTTGACCCATTAAAAATGACATGTTTTAACCCATACCCAATTTGACACATTACTCAACCAACTGAATCCGCCCATTTTGCCACCTTGAATATTCGTTGCTCCCTCCGTCCCAAAAATACTGCCCACATTACTATATTAGTTTGTCCCAAAATAACTGGAATTTTGCAAGCCAATGATACTTTAAATGCAAGGCTAAAATGACACGTCAATTTGTTAAACAACAGTTGCAACTATTGCTCGTAAATTACTTTGTGTATTTTTTTGGTTTGTGGACAATAAGAGTGGGACTCTGGGTATAATTTAGCAATTGCCGCCCAAACTGCAAAACCCACCTGTGAATTGAGTCTACGAAATGCATGCAGTGCAGTATATTCTCTCTGGGTAGTAGCAAGCGCACCAAGAACAGTTAGAAACCAGACCCCCTTAGGCAGTAGTTTATCTAATATGTGGTCATCATCAACATTACTGTAATTTTAGAAACACAAAAAAACTTCATTAAGACCTAACAAAAAAAATACACATAAAGATAAAATTAGAATACCAAAATATAATACCTCCTAGAATCGTAAGAATCGCCAACATAAAAATGAAGGACAGCCCCAATAGGATCACGAGTATCTACTGGTATATGACGCCTCACCGTACCAGCTACACGTCCACTAACCTCAGACTCCTCTGTGATTGATCTCTTAGATCTGACTGTTAAATGACAACAGATTTACAGTCAATACTATGACGCAATTTTTATTTATTTGAGCTTAAACTACATTAATGGTCCCTGTGGATTTCTCAAAATTACCGAATTCATCCCTTGCCAACACTAATTACAGATATGGTCAATAAAAACACATCTTTCATATCTGATCATCTCCTTTACCCTTTAGGGACCTAAATTGAAATCAGGTACGTACTTAAAGGAACGAAATTAAACTATTTCCAAAATTCAGTATTTTTACTAAACCACAGGGACCATTTATGTAACTTACTCTTTAATTTACAAATAGGAAACATGTAACACCTGTTCCAGGTCTAGGGGTTGAGAGAACAGCAACTTCACCCTCCTTAAAATGCCATCTGCTTTCGTGTATAGGTAGAAGTATCACATCGTACCATCCTGTAAACACAAAAGATTAATAAAAAAAGCACCTAAAAGGCTAAAATCCACTTAAAATAAGTAGAAACATTATAGACAACAGACAGTACCTCTTTCCCGCCTTTCAACATTTTTTATTCGAACCATTGTATGTGAATTAGAATTCGTTTCTGTTAATTCCTCCCAAGTACTGTAGAGTTGTGCACGGCATTCTTCAAAGAGTAAGGGCTCAAAAACTCGAACATACTCTTCTACTGATTCGAATCTTCCTGGAACACGTTGAAGCTCCGCATCCTCTGAATGTCCAAAAATTTCGAATTTTTATTACATAAGAAAATAGATGTCCAGAAACTAATGGACACCTTATAAAGGATGCTAAAATGATATAAATTTTGTATTCAAAAGTAATCATGTTAGTATCGTAGCACAAGCTCTCTGTAAAACAATGGTACATAGTATAGCTTATTACTAATAAAATGAGGATTTGTCTTCCATTCAACACGCTCTTGTGAACGTTGAACTCCAACGACAAGATGCTGCAGGGATTCCCTTTGCTATGCATGGGCCTGAGCAATACAAACATTACCATTCATTTAACAACTAATACAATCACAGTTGTTATATCGTGAATTGTATTTTGAACCCACCCTAAACCATTCACGGTAAATCATATTAGCAAGATGGACAAGTAAACAACGAACTCATTATGCGAAGTCAATGAAATTAACCAATTGCATGATGGCGTCATCTATAACTAGGAATCTAGAAGTGGCAACTATTGTTGTTTCTTCTGACTCTAATAATAACAGATTCTCCGCCTTTTGAGTAAATGCATGTATTGGCCCGTTTTCTGGTTTTTCCCCAAACTAATGTGCGCTTAAGATATTAGGACAGAGTAAAAGACAAATAAAATGTAACAACACAAAGGAAGCAAAACATGTCATTATAAACGTTATACTACTGTTTCAATTACGAGTGGCAAGAGTATCAGACCTGGATGCTGCCAGAACTTGTCATTGGTCACCTCCCGCAGAAGACGCTCAATTGATGTATCCTGATACTGGGTGCTGACAGTTGCTGGTTTCTTTGAAGGAAGTTTTTTAAATAAGGCCTTGAAATCAATATTGTTTTGAACGCTTAGCGGAGGCTTTTGGTTAGGAGCATAGCCATTCTTCATCTGTCTTGAATCGACTGCTTGCTTCAATAGACTCTGCCTATTATCTGTTATAAGTTTATCCTCTGCAGCATGATTTGCCCCATTATTTATCCTTTTAAAACGAGTCACTCCTGAATCTGAATCACCATTGTTACATTCCGATTTGATATCACTAGACTCCACATTATCGTTTCCTTCACTGTTCGACTCGTCAAACTGTATTGCATCCTTCATCGTTTCTCCACTGTCGAGAAGAGGCTGTGAATCTTTCGGGATACGAGTTGTGGTAGGTGGTAGAAAGTTCGGCCTTCTAGGTGTCGGAATTTTAGCAGCTCCCGCTTGCTTAACATCTGACAAATTAAGAAACATGGTTTGCCTGCTGCGTTTTTTACCCAACATCGTTTCCTTTTGTTCGTCAACTTTAGGTTGTTTCCCGGAGTTACTTGCTAGCTTTAAAGCGTGAGTTGCTTCAGGTCCTCTTATTTCTTTTCGTTTTGGAGCTAAGACGGAATCTCCTTGATTCCTATTTTCACCTTTTACATTATTTGACCCCTCTTCGTCAGACCATTCACCTTCTTCCTTGTCAACAGCAGAGCTAGTAGTAGTTTCCCTCTTCTGGTTTTCATCGACTTCAGCTTCCCGAATTCCTTTTGACCGACTCAAAGGCTGCAAACCCGGTCTCCTTACTACTGTTCTACGAGGACTAGTGGAAGTTGTACTTAATTTATTAGTGCCGACAGTTGATTGGACTTTCCTCCGGGTGAAGCGTAAGGGAGATTCGTCATCATCATCCCTGCCATGCTCATTAAGATCAAATGGCGGCTTTTCTTTAGAACCCATTTCTCATATACACAAATTACCAAAAAGTTCTTGATCGCTCAAAAAAATGCGAACAAATAGGCTCTGCAAGAAAATTTTACACGAATCAAATAACAACTTCAATCACAATACAGGTATAAAAAACACTAGAATATGCAAAAAGTACAATTACAACACGACAACTGCATTGAATTCTACGACCCTCTTTAGTACTAGTAACACACTTCTATCCATCGTATATTGGCAAATATCATATACCACATTCATTTGAAGTACACAGAACATGCATATCACCACAAATAACAGCCCTAATACACACTCAATTATCCCACCAGCAAGTTCATTAAGATCAAATAATGGCTAGTCACTAAAACCAATTTCAATATACGCAAACCGAACACCAACGTTTTACACAATTCAACCACGGACATACAATGTTCTCACTTACAATAAAATAATAAATTATAGTGAATCCATTTAGATGAATGTAATCCAACTGTATCAAGTGTATTTAATCTCTATATAATTTAAGCTAGGCATTAGTTTAAGAAATCATAATTGTTCGTATCGTTATCATTATAGGTTTATGCCACCTAGAATATTCCATTCATACTTATCAAGTACTATAAATAGCATAACCTAGACAAACGACGACGCAAACAATTTTGCTTAACTCAAACTAATACCTAGCCTAAATCATATTATTCCATATGTAGAGATCAAATTTCCATGTATCAGTTCAATCACATTTATCTCTAAGTATAACCTAGATAAACAACACCACGAACAAAAATAGCATATCTCGAACTAACACCCTAGTTAAATCATATTAATCCATATAGAAATCAAATTTACATTTATTAATTTAATCACATTCATCTACGATGCACAATATAAAAGCTTATAATGTGAGTTTAAGCAATACACATATGTTCAGAGGGTGTTTGTTTCGGCTTATATAACCAGCTTATGGCTTATTTGGTTTTGGACTTATGTTTCATAAGCTCACTTTTTGTGGCTTATTTTGAAACTTATATAAGCTTATTATGACATAATAAGCTTATATAAGCCGAAAAGTTTCAAAATAAGCCAGAAAAAGTGAGCTTATGAGACATAAGCCCAAAACCAAATAAGCCATAAGCCGGCTATATAAGCCGAAACAAACACCCCCTACAGTACACACTACACAATATAAAAGCTTATAATGTAAAGGAACTGTATCATGTAAGTTTATTCAGTAAATAACTTTAGCTAGATATTAGTTTCTCGACCAACATCAATCAAGCAATCTAAAAAACAACAATACCCAACCCCGCCAGAGCGAGGTAGGGGGAGGTTAGACAGTCACACCCCTACCCCTACCCGAGGGTAAAGGGACTAGCAAACAGACTGCATTCCTGAACGAGCCAAAACGTGGAGCAAGTCGTAAAATCATATTCATAAACAGTTATCAGTTCCAATAAATTAGGTCAAAATCATTTCAATCGATTATATCTAGATCTAGGTTCCAGAAACACGTGTCATCATCATCATCGTAATCGTAACTAATTAAGTTCAATCCATTCAATTCAAGTTTTGTATATCAATTGATGATGACTTTATTTATATATAAGCTGAAGGATTGATGTATACGCACCTTTTAATTAACTATGTGAAATTGAAGGTGGATTCAGTGTGTGTTTTTATAGAGTGAAATTAGGGGGTCTGTGAATTTGTTTGATGCGGGGACTTGACTCTTGAGTTAGGTTTTATAGGCAGACGGAGAGGAAGCATGTGGGATTTTTGGGGGTTTTTGAGATCTCCCGACCCGACCCGGATTTCTTCTACCGATAATCAACGGTCATAATACACAATTGTTTTTTAACTTCGAGATTGTTTTATAAAGATTGTGAATGTTATTGATTTTTTGGTACTCAAAACTTAGAGCACACGGTAAGGTGACCCCGGGTTAAAACTTAACGCATTCTCACGTCAGCGTCACATCATCTTTTACCTTTTAACCTTAGCTCTTGATTTTCCACCCCGGTAACATAACTTACATTTAACTCACCTTAACTTACCTCCACCCCAATTAGTATTTTCAATTTCAACCCCATTAGAGGAGGGTGGGATGATTTTTTTTTTTTTTTTTTTTTAGCCAATGTTCCAACTTAACGCACGGCAAGGAGTTAACATGCTCCTTAACTTGCTCCTTTAAGGTAAGGTAACGCACCCCAAAATGGAGCTGCGTTAACGTTTAACCTAGGGGTTGCGTTACCTTACCCTCCGCTCTTATAAGGTTGGGAAGACAAGCGGTTTTTATGTTATCTGTAATATTAGCTTTCTCTCTCCAACGACTTACAGATACATTTTACCACAGTAAGGCGACTTTCATTTTCTTTTTTCAAACTTTTTCAACAACAAAATATTTAGTACTACATTTTACTTTTTGTACGTTTTATATAACGGTGTACAAATAAAAGAAGATAAACAAATTCTTGTTTTATCATAACACTCCCTCACTCTAGATTTTCTCTAACTTATCTTCTTGCATTAAAAATTTGGTTTGTGTCAAATCTGATAAAATATGGTAAGATTTTTTTGGTTTGTGTCAAATCTGATAAAATATGGTAAGATTTTTGTGGTTTGTGTCAAATTTTGTAGTTTAGTGTGTTGTTTATGTTGGTCCAGCTGACGAGGAAAAAATTGACGACAGTGTCCCACCGAATGGCCACATCAAGGTCGGTCGTCGACCTCCTTGGCACGCCTGGTCTAAATTGTATCAACTTCTTTCTTATTGTAACTTTGTGAGATGAAATTTATACGGTTTTTTATAAGTTTACAGAGTATGTTTAGCGAAAATAATGGTTAGTAGAACTAGAAATGTAACTATAGTATAACTAAATATTAAACACACATTTTTTTTAATATACTCCTTTCGTTCAAAATTAATACTTTTTTGGATGTCCTGATTTATTTGTCCACTACTAGATATAAATAGGGAAACTTGATCAAGCAACACTAATTTAGTTCAAGTACAAGCGAAGTTCCTCAATATTTTTGCCTAATTCCTCAATATTGTCTTTTGTTGAAGTTCAAAATCTAGTCAATAGCCACTTTTATTTCATATTACTTAGGACTCGCAATATCATATTAAAGACAAAGTTTAACCAAACTTATTTTAAGTTTACAATGTTAATTCCAGTAACTGGGTGTTTGACATAGAAGCAGTTTTTTACTATCACATAAAGAACTGCTTATTTCATATTGTCTTAAATTAAAATTAGGCTTTATACTAAATGCACTAATTGAATATTTACTAAAATATTTTCTTTTTCAATTATTATTGCAACTTTTACATAAGTAAATTTAAACATTGTTCTAAAAGTACTTACTTTTACGCAACCTATAAGTACATTTTTTGAAGCAATCCGAAGCACCCACTAAGTATAATTTTCATATCAGTCATAGCAAAGCCTCTTTGCTCCAACAAGTATTACTTCGATTACATTGTGTTCTTGTGTTTTGTTATTAAAGAAAAGTAAAAAAAATGTAAAGTAAACATTTTACCCCAAAAAATAAAAGGAAACACTTAATCTAATAATCAACAAAATCATATTACCTTTATTCCACAACTTCTTTTGTTTCGTTTTCATTTTTTTTCTTTTTTTCCTGAACTCTAACTCGAGAACACAATGTTAATATTTATGTGCTTATAAAAAGTGATTTTTACTTTAATTTTAAGGATTAGATCGAAGAGTAGAAATGTACTTTTTTTTAACCAAAGATTTGGGCAAATTTAGCGAACAACAAAAATGAAAAGCAGGCCAAGGGTTGTTTGGGTATACATTTTGGGCTTTGGCCAGCTGGATCACATACACTAAATGGATTTGCAATTTGTTTGCTAACTAGTTTTTTTTTTTTAAGAAACTGATGTGAAAATTAAGGGATTAAGTTAGAGTAGCAATTTATTTTTCCAAATGTACTGATTTGATACATGAATTTTAAAAAAGTTATGGAAATGTAACGGACTTTCATCAGTATTCCAATTTGGCAAATGACGATGACGTGTCATATTATAAATGGTGTCACGTGTCAGACTTTCAGGTATGACACATTATCATCACGTACCAAATTTGAACACTTATGAAAGTTCATTACATTTCTATAACTTTTTTAAAGTTCACGTATTAAATTGGTACATTTGAAAAAGTACATTTCTACTCTTCGATCTAATCCTTAAAATTAAAGTAAAAATCACTTTTTATAAGCACATAAATATTAACATTGTGTTCTCGAGTTAGAGTTCAGGAAAAATAAATTGCTACTCTAACTTAATCCCTTAATTTTCACATCAGTTTCTTAAAAAAAAAAAAAAAAAAAAAAAAAAAAAAAAAAAAAAAAAAAAAAACCTAGTTAGCAAACAAATTGCAAATCCATTTAGTGTATGTGATCCAGCTGGCCAAAGCCCAAAATGTATACCCAAACAACCCTTGGCCTGCTTTTCATTTTTGTTGTTCGCTAAATTGGCCCAAATTTTTTTTAACCATTTATAAACTCAATTTCTCAAATCTAAATGGTTAAAAAAAATTCAATCTTTTTAAGGGGCTAGCTGAACCACAATAAAACAAAATCTTTGGTCAATGAGTATATTTTGGCTATAGTTTGCTACAAAGAATATTTCAGATATCAAATAGAGTATCTGTTTTGTATCATTACAGTATGTTTCAAACTAGTTATTGAACTTTGCTTATTGGGAATTGTTCATTAGTTTACAGTTAGTGAGTATGGATCTAGTGAGAAGAATTAATGAAATGAGAAGAGTGAGAAAAAATTATAGCCACATATTTCAAATAAGGAAAGAGAAATAATAGGAGATGCATCTATTTTTTATGGGTGCATCTAATATTTGTGGTTGTAATTTCTTCTCATTCTTCTCATCTTAATTATGTTTCTCATTTGATCCTAAGTCTACAGTTAGTAGCAAAATTCATATTTAGTACTTCTTTTTTTTTTGGGCAAAGCAAGGTAGAATTCATTAACGATCAAAATTCATATTTAGTTATCTACAAAATACTTCAAGAATGACACTTTGTATTTTTATTTTCATATAGTTATAACAGTTTTTAAGTGTTACAAATATACAAACTTTGCATGTTTAAAGGGCCTATTTTTTAGCTACGCCCACGGCCACCCAAATTAGTGAAGTTGTGTTAAAAAGTTACAGACAAGAAATTCGATCTGTTTAAAACTTTATATGGTCAGTAAAAACAATTCATACCCTGTCAGTAAAAACACATAAAACTTTATTTGTGTGTTTCCAATATAGTCTGGTTGGAGTGTTTTAGCATACAGTAGTCCACTACTACAACTGGTGTAATTTTACACACGGATAAGAGGATATCTCCACCATTTTAGGTGTGGCAAAACTAAAAGGACACGCTTGAAAATACCGTGGCAAATCTTGGCGTCACAAAATGGTTTACGCTAGTAAGCGTGGAGAAGCACTTAAATTGCAACACTTTAAAGCGTGGGGAAATTGATCACAAAGTCCACGCTCATTATGGTGGAAAAAATCCCAATTTTGTACACACTAAAAAGCGTGGCAAACATGGCAACTACACACTTTTAGCTGTTGCTATTTTTTTGAAAGTTTCAAACATGCACACATCACACACTTTTTAGTGTGGCAAAAATTTAAGAAGTACACACTTTTTAGTGTTGCTATTTTAATAATTTTACATTAAAAAAAATCACAATTCAAAAAATTCAAATCTATAGCATATAAATTCTGTTACATGGTCTGCATATTCAAATCTTATTAGCCTATTTTGGCCAAAATCTGCATACTCAAATCTGTAGCATACAAAAGATTTCAAATCTGTAAAAGCTACACATACAAAAGATTTCATTGCACAATAAAGCTAGCTTCATCAATCTTCCATCTTCAAGTATTCATTGCAAGCTTTGATCTTTTTTCTTCAAGAACCACCTAAATAGTCAAAGAGAAGTAGGTCCATCAGAAAGGCTTAAAGGAAAATGGTATCCATGCCAACTACAGTAAGTTATACACATTTTTAGAAGGCTGTAAGCATCTACAAAATCAAAGATCGTGCAAGGCTATAAATTTAACATATTCTACCCAGATCTGGTTGACAAAATAAAAGCTCCAATTTATACAATTGAAAAGGACGGGGATAATGCTGAAACCTGCATCATTCGGTTCCATGCTGGCCAACCCTATGAGGATATCGTAATTTTCTACATTATCTTTTGCACGTGATTGTTAGGAATATATGATGACTTGACAGCACACCACAAATATGTTTTTTAGAAGGTTCATGAACATACAATAAATAACACATAATCTTTCACCTGGATGCGCATAAGTAATAATGTCTGTTTATGTGAAACAGGTCAATTTGGGTTCTAACATGTTAATAATGGGACATACGGGTAAAATTTATAAAATTAGCCAAGGAAATGGCCAGGTTTGAAATTTGGGTTCGAACATCTACAAAATCAAAGACGAAAAAGAATTGCACTATTGCCCGTTCAACGTTGGTTAAAACTTGCCACCATGTGTGGTTTATAAATTAATTATTTGATATAAGACCCCTGCTCCCCTTTACCCCTTGGCAGTCCTACCCTGGTGGAGTGACAGACAGAAGTGAAACTTACACCATCAATTTATGAACCTTGAACTAAAAGATAACACCCGCCCTCATGTAGCACATGTCTAATAAGTAATAACCCTGTAACTGGAAATAACCCTACCTCACACAATAACAAAGTCTTGCCTAAATGAATTCGTGTAAGTCCTAGTAATACCTATTTATCGTGACTTATTAACTGGAAAACGAATTAAGATAAGGAATATCCGTGAAAAGAAGTATTTGCAAAAACCCCATTTAGATTAACAAAGAAAAGTTAACCTGATACGAATTGTCTGAAAGTCAACAATGGGTGACCACGCGGTCAAATATGAGCCCAGAAGGTCATATTGTGTCTAAACAGCTAGTTTTAGGTAATGGTCGAAAAGTAGCCCGTGGACATAGTCAATGCTCCGATCTATGTTTTGACCTCAGAGGAACATGGCATATTGTGTCTGTTGCAGCTACCCTAAAGTGATTATTTTACCCCCCCCCCCCCCCGCCCTCCCTAAAACAGTTATCGTTGCTATTTCCCCCCTTAATTCTAACCTGGCTCAGCCCCTGTTCTCATCCTAAATGTTCCAACACTTTCTATTGAAAAACAGGGTAGTACCTGGGTAGTGATCTGGAAGTGGTGATGTGCCAAAAGAGGGCTGGAAAAAAAACATAAAATACTTCAAACAAGGGACTGAATTATATATATATATATATATATATATATATATATATATATATATACTAGATTTCGAAGCCCGCCCGATGGGCGGGCATGACTTATAATTGCCGTTTTGAAAAAATCAGTTAACGAAAAATTAAGATATAAACGTACCAAATTTTTTATTGAATGAATTTAGAACGAAAAGAAATAAACGATTATCAAATATGAGAGAATAACACTCGAAGGTTTCTTTCCATGATATGCATATCTAGCTATCTGATCGGGAACCATTCCTTATGGTACTTGTTGCTTCTACATCCCTTTGTTCTTCTGGTTCAAGCTTTACTGTGATGTTTCTACTCAGTGAATTCATACACATTTGTTATTACGGATTAATAAATAAATAATAATAATAATAATAATAATAATAATAATAATAATAATAATAATAATAATAATAATAATTATAGGTCACCCGTCCATTTTGACACCCATTTATCCGTATTAACTAATAAACTTACCCGCCCATTTTCCAACATCTCAGTATTCAATAAAGTAAAAAAAAAGAGTAATTATATTTTGATGGCATTTTTTAAGTAATATAAGCTTTTGGTATATGGGCTCTTCATATGAAATAAAAACAAAAGATCACAACATTAAAATTATCACAAAATATCAAACTACTTACCAGAGAAAATGATAACCAAATGTCTTAAATGTCTTCTGAGTATGTTGACATCAGCTGCAGGTCGGTGATGTCATTGCTTTCTAACCCAACTAAGTAATTAGATGCAATTGCATGTTGTCATTGTATGACAACCTGGAAGAACACAATTATAGAACAATTAAAAGGTATAAAGTTATTTATAAAAAGATAGTTGCATAGCCTGCTCGATAGGCGGGCGAGACTTGTGAATATCCGAGGAATAAATTAAGTAACGGTTAATGAATTACGAACATCATAAAATATTTATATACAGTGGATAAAGAACATAGAGAAATGAATGATAATCCGATAAGAGAAAATTAAAATTACTAAATTACCGTCATTACAAACTATATGCTTTTAGTTTAAATGCAATATATAAAATCTTTATACACAAATATTACTGTATGGACTATTCGATTTAACAAATATTTACATGCATCCCATATTCGCTAGTGGGTCCTAGACATATTCCGTTTAACAAATATTTTTCCATGGGATTATGAAAAAACTATTATTTTATGGACTATGGAGCATGAGGTAGCAAATGTGGCCACCTTGTACATCACTTGCGCAATAATATACGATGCTTATTGTTTTTCAGCTTTAAGATGTTGAGAAAAGATTTTTTTTTCCTCTTTCTGGTAGCCAATCAGTCTTATGATGTTAGGTTCATATATCCAACCTAATCTTTATTGACCTGCATGATTTAGTGACAAAAGATTATAGTGGATGCTCATTCTCGTTGTCAGTTTCAGATAATGATTTCAAAATCATAATTTTGATGTTGCTTAGTAGAATCTACTTAAGAAACTATAGATGTTAACTCTTAGTTTGTTTTGAGATATTCTATTCCAAGAGAAAACATTTGGTGACTTTTGCTTTATGCTTTCTGTCCACTTGGATTTAACTTGTGATTAGTCACATTATCATTTAGCCCTACACATGCTATACTTATTAATCAATACAATCTTCGCTTAATCTAGTTGTTAGATGGCTCAAAATGCGATACTTATCTGATGTCAAATATAACTACATGTGCTGAATTTTCCGGATTTCCTTCTCATTAGTATTCATTTTCGACAACCTTAGCTAATGTGACCATATGCCCATGTTGATCAAAATTAGTCCATTAAAGTTTTCACTGTTTTGCTTGTTAGAAAATCCAAATTAAGTGCAGTGTGTAATAGCATAATGTCAAAGACATACATACTTAGAGTCACATACCTATAGACATAATTAACACGGCAATACAAAAATGATTCAGGAAAACTGAAAGTTCAGTGGGTCAACATGGTCTGATCCGGATCGGGTACAAAAAAAGGTCTAACCCTGACCAACCCATTTTGACCCGGTCCAGTTCATTTTTCCATTTTTCCATTTTGAGCAGTATATAGCACAATAACATTTATACAACGTCTACAACAGTATATAGCACAATAACATTTATACGGCAGGTTATCTTTGGTAAAAGTGAATAGGACAACTATATACTAACCTCAGTTTCTAGCTTGAATGGTTGTTGGGATTGCAGTAGTTGAAAGAAGCACTTTCTTTATGAACTTTACGCACCGAAAATGAAGCAATCAAAGCTTTTGTTTGGCATATACTCATATCACGGGCGTCTTTTCTTCCACGTGAATGCAACTTCCTATGACCTGCACAGGATTTGTAAGCCGAAGTTTGGCTATGAGTATGAACTAATTATAAACAAAACTATTCAAGCAAAGTAGAACATTATAGATATAATATATATTCAGTAGATAGATGAAAAGATAAAATATAAACATGTTTACCAACCAGATATGTATTGTGTATTCCCTTATATCTTACTGCAACAAATTCAGTCCTTTGCATCTTGGATTCAACCACCTGTAATCTGGAAAGACTTGACTTTGTATTAAGGAAAACTTAAATATGTTATCATTAATGGTTAGTGACATGTGCAAATTAGATGGTCTAGAAAGGAAATTTACTTTTGAGCGGTTAACTCAGTGGATTCTGTCGTACAAAATTTCCTTTAGATGCAACCTTAGCCTCTCCCGACTCAGTATATTCATCTTCAAAATTTTTGTTTGGTTCTTGATTAACCAAATGAGTTACCATGATTATATCATATATCAAACCCATTTGTATTTGTGAAGACCTAACTAAAGATCCTTGTGAGGAATTGAACATGAATACATAATTGATATTGAGATATTTAAACCATACCAGCATAACGATAACCAAAAAGTAACTGAGCATTAGATTATTGATTAATGTGAACTAACCTATTGTCGATAGCCTCTTGTATATTCCTACCATCCAACGCCTCGAATCCAAGTCACTTGCCCAGAAGGGCCACTAACCTGCAAAACAAATTCCTAAATAAACATATATGATGTTTCATTATATGACACAGTCACTTAGTGAGTGTGTGGCATGCTTTTAGTACAAATATAGTTGTTCAAATAAATGCATGCTCATGAAAAGGTTCCTTTTTTTACCCTGGTAAAAGACAGTAATAAATAAATGCATAATAGGGAGTCATATAATGCAGTCAAAAGAATTTTGAAGCAGAGTCTTGCAATCCAAATGGATAATCAGGTGCCTTTGGAGGTTAGTGCATCCTAATTACATATAAGTTTTTTGCTAGATTATTAATGCTTATTCAAATGGATTCACGTGAAAATCAATTGTTCCTAGTGATCAGTATTACATCAGAATATACGTTACACTTTCAATTCAAATGTTAACTGTATTACATCAGAATATGATATTACGTGTTTTAGTTGAAAAAAAGTCCTGTGATATCTGAGGACATACCTTGCTGCACGTCTACTTTTTCTGGAAAATAATATTCCAAATCCATTTAAATAAACATTAACAATCTAGCAAACCTTTGTAGACAATTGATTCGCACAGGCTGGAGTTAGAAAAGCAATATCGAGATCATAGCAAGAACAAAAAGCAGCCCTATTAAAGCCTGGTCTTGCTATTGGTGTGTTTTGATTCATCTCTGACATAACACCAGTACCATTCTCATCGAATTCTCTGCCAAACACAACATAAGCTTATTTCAGTAAGTAGGGCCAAAATGAATGTACAAATATAAAAGAATGATTTGCTTAAGCTATCTTACTTGAAGAAACCGCCTGTAACAATGCATTTAACATTCCTTGCAAAACAAAAAACAGGATCCACGTTTGCTGTCTATCAAGAGAAATTTGATATATATATATATATATATATATATATATATATATATATATATATAAAAGGTGATAATTTATTTACTAAATCAAATGAAGAAATGAAGACTAAACTTTGCAGTACCTCTGCTTGTGGAGCATAATAAGGAGTGAAAGCAGGTACCACATGAACTCAAGGTTGATCCTTTACACTAATACCTTTTTTTCTCTCGCCTCGTTTTCTTCAAATCCGTACCCATTCCCAATCCCATTTCCAAACCAAACATACCCTAATTGTAATCTCGAATCACACCTTGACGACACCGTTACACACGCACAGTTATTACATAATTAAATTGGATTTCACACGTTTTTCCTATTTGAAAGTTATTGCAGGTGAACATGTATTGCAAATTTGCAATCAGAATTGGATTAAGTAGACAAGATACAGCTTTAGAACGCCAAGAAGAAGAAAAGTCAAGATTGCTGCAGAGCAAGTGAAGTAAGCTATTTGTTTAGTCAGAATAGAATGCTTGCCTGATTTGACACATACAACACGCTTCAACATTTGGTTTGGAGCAATTAGGTGTGCCCCTGGGTCTAGCAACCTCCACATTTCCAATGCATAGTCTCTTTCAGCCATTGTGCAGACATGAACTTCAAATCTTTTACGGCCTTTTACAATCAAATAGCTTCTCAATTCCTACCAGGCGGGTCGTAGCCTCTCAAGGGCACTGGTATCACGAATCTGTATGTGCAAACAAATTTTTATAAAAACTGACAAAAGCTTAGGATTTCACAAATACATTGTATGTGAATTTCCCATTGACCAGAAGCTCATAAGATGATAAAAGAGAGCTCATCGACTAATTAAAGGGTGTTGCATGAGCTTATCTTGTGAGGTTATCTGCTTTGTGAAACCGGAAGCGACTCACGTATATATAGGCACTGGTTGACTTACTCATTGCAGGACTCATTGATTCAGGAACTTGGTCACTTAAATGAACATCACTCCTTAAATGCTTTAATGAAAGTTGCAAGGCTCTTTTTAGGATCTGTCCTATCAAGGGAAAGTATTTCGGGCATGTGTGGCTTTGTAATGTATGTCATTGTCTGCAAGATGGCTTCACTAAACCTGATGCAAGCTTCTCTATGTTCCAATTACCCGAAACATACAATTCACATCTCCATAGAAAAACTACCTAACTGAACCATTTTGACCCGTATATAAGTAACTCATTTCAACATGATCCCATGTCAAACTGTTACCCAACCTGACACTTCATATGAGGAAGAAGAGCTACAACTTTCAATCATCGGATAATCAGACGAATCGACACTTCGCAACCCCCTTTTGAGCCCTTCATTTTTCATGCAAATGGAATCATCACCAATCTTTTAGTGGAGTCCCTTAACTATTTTCTCGCTCTATGGAAACAATAGTTTAGTGGAATCCCTTAACTCTGATAACTAAATTCAAGTTTGTACTGAAGATGCTTGCTTTAGCATGGACCATCAGAAATTGTACTAATAAACAATTAAAGTTCACAAACTTTTACATCAGCTACATATACATTCCCAGAACAATAGTCAATACCTGTTATACAAAAGAGTACATGAACATATCCCTTTTGCACATTGAGTTGGAAATAGAATGAGACTCATATTAATGGATTTAAGAGGAATGGTTAGACCTAGGATGCATGCTTAAAGAGGCACAAAACATAATCAATATTTTCTAAATCATGTCAAGGGGATATACTGCAGTTGTTATTTAAGTAATTCTGCCATGCTGAAAATTTTCTAAGATATTATTTAGCTAAAAGATGTGATCTAACAGTTACAAACAAATATGCAAGAATCGACATGGCATGCTGATAATTTCCATATATCATATCTTTCATAGTCATATACGATTTTGATGATTGATTTAGGTTATAGAATGCATTATGAAAACAGCATAACATAGCACCAATAAAATTATCACACAATCTGATGAAAAACAAAAAATATTGGTACTCGTCTACTTATACTTGCATCAGCCACCATGTCGAGGGTATTGATAGTGGTATAGCTGTTAGACTTTAATATTACGTGATAATAAGAAAAGGAAAAAAATACATGTAACAAAAATTAGAGTTGAAGATTCAGATTTGCTTGGCATACTGAGATCTTCATCTTTCTTCCTTTGTTGTGACCTCACAAATTCTTCAATTTTGTTGTGACCCGCAGTTAAAACACATATTGTCAGCGACATGTTCTTGTTACTATGAAAATATATGATGCGTGACTGACTAAAATAAATCAATGCAAAGAACAAACATTTGAACAATCTGCATAAAGGTAAAAACAAAATTTGTTACCTGTATTTTCTTAATCTTTATAATTAACAATAGCAAAATGCCTATTTTTAGATGTAATAATTACAACCTGCACAAAAACACATTAAAAATTAATAAAACACTAAAATCGTGAAGGAGTTTTCTTCCTGGAGAGAGTTCTGATTATTAGGGTTTTTCTTTCGTTAAAAAATATACGTATCTTCTTTTGAAGAGGGATGAATGTGTAACGTGATAATGCTAATATTAGGGTTATGGGAAAAAATATTCAATGTAGATTTCCAATATAGATTTTGACATACACAATCTTAACCAAAAAGAAGTGGTGGTTCAGTGGTTAACACACCACATAATATCAAAATGGTCTTGAGTTCGAATCCATGCAGTTGATTTTTTTTATAAAAAATATGCCAGCCGAATTATTGCTTTAATAAATCCGAAAATTGCTTTAATAAATCCCAATTAAAAAAATTGCTTACATGGCAACAATGTGATGACATGGCGGATTCCGAATTAAAAAAATTGCTTACATGGCAACAATGTGATGACATGGCGGATAATGAATTACATGGCAATGAGGTGGCGTTATGTTGATTTATCTACGTGTAACGCCTCCTGTTATATAATATATATATATATATATATATATATATATATATATATATATATATATATATATATATATATATATATATATATATATATATATATATATATATATATATTGCGATAAACAACAAATAACTTTCCTGTTTGTCACATGTACCAGTAGCATCAGAAGTAGAAGCACCATTATATAGACCAGGAAACGCAGTTTCAACAACTTTGAGCATTCCATAAAGCTCATTGAGCTTTCGTCCCATATCCTTGAGTTGCAAACCTTGAACATCTAATTGCTTCTTATGAGTCACTATTTCCTTATTTTGATTCTCTAATTGCTTTTTTTGAGTCTCTAATTGGTTTTTTTGAGTCTCTAACTGTTTTTTTTGAGTCTGTACTTTCTCCAACAAAAAACGGTTTTCATTTGTTATAACCTCACCCCTCATCTTTCTTAGATCGTGACTGAATTTGGATATTTGAGATTTTGTTACACTGGCTCCAAAACAATGAGGTTTTTCATCTCCCATAAGTTTGTTAAGAACATTCCTAGCAATTTCTGCCAATACGTCATGTTCAACATTACCTTCAGGGCCTCCTAGCTCTAACTTCTTTCTTTCTATTTCTCTATTTGCTTGAACCTGAAATAATGCATACGCTTTTAACTTCATAAATCAAAACATGCCGTATAAAACTTTAAAAAACAATTATAAACAAATATGCGTATACCATCATTTCTGTTGTAGCTTCTTGAATATATGTGTCGTCCGCTGTTTTATAACAAATGTGAAACCTCTCAACATCATTCGGTGATCTTTTATTTGTCACTTTCTGTATATTAGATAGAGAATATCAAAGAATGCATATCAATATAAGTTATAACAATTTCGAGATTAAATGTTACTTACAAATTCATGATCTCTTCGCGCGAAACTAAAAGCACCGCTAGTGTGAGTATGGGCTTGGTCAAGCCGTGCTTTCTTCCCACATGCTGATAGTTTCTGCATTTCAGGACACCACATCAGAAAGATTGGTTTAGTCTAATTTTCATCAATTACAACCAAGTTGGTTTATACATTAGTAAAACAGATTGGTTTAGTCTAATTTTCATCAATTACAACCAAGTTGGTTTATGCATAGTAAAACAGATTGTTTAGTCTAGTTTTCATCAATTACAAACAAGTTGACTTTTTAGTATCTTAAAACCTCAAGAGCAGCAGCATATATCTTTAGTCTACTCATTTTGCTTAGGCATTAGTCAGCATGTAACACTTTTTTGTATGTTATATGGTTAACATATATATATATATATATATATATATATATATATATATATATATAGGAACATATGCGCTCCTGATTACTTGATTACTGACCTCCAATATAGCTGCAAATGATCTCGGTACCAGTTTCTAGTTTATCACTTTAATGCATTTTTATATACAATATAAATATTGCATTTTGTTTTGTATGTTCACTCTATTAGTTTAAGCATAAATATCCAACTTTAAGCATGCTCTGATGTATATAGAGATGATTAAAATCACAAAATTTTCCAGATATCAGACACAAGAACCACCACTATTACATTAGTAGATATCAGACACAAAATTTGGAATTAAAACTACTCAACTCCACAAATGTTTTTACGTTTAAACTTTTACGCTCTAAGATTAACTAAAAGTAAACATGTAAACCAAGTTCAAAACAATGAATAAACTATCAAACCCTAGCATTTCATCTGAATGAGATGCAGTTACTTAATATAGATATCAAGAATGGAAAATTTTAATACCTTTGTTATCGGCTTTCGAAGATGACTTTTATACACTTGCCATTGGTGGTCATGGAAGTTTTCTGGTGGTTCGAGTAAATCCAATGCTTCCAAAAGCTCATCTTCTAAATAAGCAGTCTCTTGAGCACCAGGTTCATTGACACCATTAACTTCATTCAGCTTATTCGCAACTTGCTTATACAAGCTCATTTTTAACCTATATTTTAAGGTTCTACGCTTCCCTCTGAATATATCACAAAGAACCTTGTCAACATTATCGCTTTGAGGTATGTTGAATCTCCGCTGCCAAAGTTATCAATAAAGAACATTAAATGAAGAATAAAAGTCAAACTATAACGATAATATCCCACTCTTATTATTACTTAAATAGAAGCTTCTTAAATACTATCATCATAACACTGAATTTATGGACAATTAACAAAATGTATTACCCGGAAATTTTAAGATTGGAAATTTTATGATCTTTCAAGCTTACACCCTTCGAAATATTTGATGCATACCCATCAGGAACTTTGAGATCCTTTAACAATTGTAAAAAGTTGGACTTCTCAACACTAGACATCGTATAACATGCTGGGGGTAAGTACGGCTTTCCATTAGGACGATTGATAAGGTGAAGGTCATGCCTAATTCCCATTTCCTCGAGATCCTTGCGAGTGTTTTCATTGTCTTTAATCTTTCCATCCAAATCTAATAAGGTCCCGAGAATATTGTCACACACATTCTTTTCGATATGCATCACATCTAAGTTATGTCTAAGTAAATTGTGCTCCCAATACTCTAAATCAAAGAATACACTTTTCTTCTTCCATAATTGGTTCTCACCGTCAATATCTTCTTCAATGATGATATATGTACTCTCAAACGCACCTTGGTTGTTATGTGTTGCCTCTGTGGTATGAGTACTTGTTGAGCCAACATCCTCCCTCGTCCTTTTCTTAGACTTTCCATATTTAAATCTTACTCCGCTTAATTGTTTCAAAACATCTAACCCTGTTAGTGGAGTTGGCGGACCCTCATTCTCTATTGTACCATCAAAACGTTCCTTTAGAAATCGATAATCATGATTCGGCTCTAATCATCTTCGATGTCCCATGTAGCAAAAAATTTTTCCATGTTTTAACCACCTAGAGTGAGTGGAGTTCGCACAAACTGGACATGCTACACGACCCTTGGTGCTCCAACCAGATAAATTTGCATATGCCGGAAAATCGTTGATAGTCCACAAAAGGGAAGCCTTAAGTTTGAAATGTTTCTTAGAAAAAGCATCGTATGCATCAACACCCTTCCATAATGATTGGAGCTCTTTTATTAAAGGTTTTAGATATATGTCAATATCATTGCCAGGACCTTTCTCCCCAGGAATAATAGATGAAAGAATAAATGATTGTTGTTTCATGCATATCCAAGGAGGTAAATTGTAAGGAATCAATAACACTGGCCATGTGCTATGTGATGTACTCATTGTACGAAACGGATTAAAACCATCACTAGCCAGGCCAAGCCTCACACTCCGAGGATCCGAGGTAAACTCTGAATATCGATCATTAAATGCGCTCCAGGCAAGACCATCTGCGGGGTGCCTCAATTTTCCATCTGTTGTTCTACCAATATCATGCCACCTCATATCCTTTGCTGTTTTCTCTGACATGTACAACCTTTTAAGTCTCGGAATTAAGGGAAAATAACGTAAAACTTTTGCCGGCTTATTGGATTTGCGTGATTTAGAACTTCCAATCACTTAATCACTTTTATATCGCGAAGCTTTGCAAACATGACATGATTGTTGACCCACCCTGTCACCCCAATAAAGCATACAATCATTAGGGCACGCATGGATTTTTTCGTAACCTAGACCTAAATCTTTAGTTAACTTTTTTGCTTCATTGGCGGATGATGGTAACGCTGTAAGATGTGGAAATGCATCCCTCAAGAGTTCTAGTATCATGCTAAAAGTCTTGTTGGATATTCCGCCAACGCATTTAATGTGATATAAATGTAAAGTGAAGGACAAATTCGAGTACTTGCAACCAGAGTACAATTCTTTGTCACATTCTTCTAACAACTTCTTATATAAAAGACCCTCATCACCATGACTACCATTTTCCGTAGATTCTCCGGTATCTCCTTCCAACGTTGTATCTCCTTCCATCGTTGTATCTCCTAATTCGGCGTTATCCGAAGGCAAAGAAGTAATACCTAACGCATCACGAACCAAACCTCTTATATCCTCTTGACCAAAAGAAGTTTCCTCAACATTAACATTACTAGATTGAGATGGTGGTAAAGATATAGTATGCTCTCCATGCACAGTCCATTCTTTATACCCGGGTAAAAACCCATAACGCAATATGTGGGCATGAGCTTTATCAAGATCTAACGGTTTACCGAGACAACATCTATTACATGGACATTTGATGAATCCTCTTATACTTCTAGCACGAGCAAAACTTATAAAATTTTCGGCTCCGTCTCTAAAAGTTTTGCTTTTAATTGGAGCATTAATCCAATTTTTATCCATCGCTTATACTTACCAAGTTTCCGATACAATGCCTAAAATCATTAGAATTGAAAACTTATTGGTTTTAATAAATTCCAAAAATGTTATGTGTAAAGATAGAAAATGCTATAGCATACATGTAATTTTCCAACAATCACACATGATATTTTTTTTATTAAAAAATTGTTCAAACACTCAATACTAGCTAATACTATATATTCAAAACTTAAAATAAGAATTAGCTTACAACAGTCAAATTTCACATTCAACAACATACTGTAGTTATGTTTATAACTACAAAAAGTAATACATAACTAATTATCTAATTATTATTCAGTTGATGATAGTTTCTGCATTACGTGATGGGCAGGAGGTGGTTGTTAAAGTTCAACATGAAGGCATCATGACAATAATATTGACATACACACAACCCGTGTTCTGTATCATCATTTAGTACTAATTCCATAAGCTGAACAATATATCACAACAAATAAATACTAATAGTAACAATTTCTTATATAAACCATTAGCAGTTGATTCATAACAATAAAACATATTATCATGGTGGGATCAATCAGTTGAAACTATTTATACTAATCGAACTACATGGTTCTTGGCTAAAACTATCGTCCTAAACAACAGCTCGTTTAGCTATGTGTTTTTATTACTAATTGAAATCAACAATAAAAACTAAACGAGCCACAAAATAGCTAGTAATAACCTCATTTTATATCAAGTAGCTAGTAATAACCTTTTATTTATAAATAGCAACAAGCAATAACAATACAGATGATGTTGACGTCATTACTCAGCTGAAGAGCAACAATATGCATTTTTCATTTTGCCTTTCTTGTGTTACAACTACTGGACATTATCCTATTTACAAATTTTACAGCCATTATAACAAATTTTACAGCCATTATAACAAAGCTTTGCTTGCACCAAATCTCATAATCTCATATACGCTTAGCAATACCCTCAACTACCGGACATTATCCTATTCAACATATTTAAAACTGATATAAATATTATTTACAAATTTTATAGCCATTATAACAAAGCTTTGCTTGCACCAAATTCTAACATTGAAACAGTTTGTGCAGGTTCGAAAAAATACTTAAAATAAGAATTAGCATTATTATTCAAAACATATTATCAAAAAAAAAAAAGTCACAGTAATTTCTAAGAGCATTATTATAACTCGCATTCAACAGACTTCAAAATCAACAACATACTTCAATTTCACATTATTATAACTCACTAAAACGACACATAACAAGCTCTGCAACAACTCAAATAAACGCGTATAAATTGTTTATACATTAGCTGCTGCAACAACTCAAACCCTAGCTTCCAATTAACAAGCTCTGCTGCAACAACTCAAATCCTAGCCTCCGATTAACTGTTGTTATCCAATTAACAAGCTCTGCAAAAGTGATGGAAATCGAATTAGCTGTTGTTACTCGAATTAAAAGTGATTTAGGGATTTTTATAAGCTCTACAAAAGTGATGGAAATCGAATGAGAGGATGTAACTAATAGGTATATTAACGAATTAGGGATGTTAACGAATTAGGTATATTAAACCTGACTTCAGCTCTGCAAAAGTGATGGAAATTGAATGACTTCGGCTCTGCAAAAGTGATTTAGGGATTTTTATAAACAGATTTAGGGATGTTAACGAATTAGGGATAAGATGTTAACGAATTAACATCTTATAAAGTGATGTTATATAAACTGATTTGGGGATTTAAACTCGAATTAGGGATTTTTATAAACTGATTTGGGGATTTTTATAAACTGATTTGATGTATTTGGGGATTTTCATAAAGTGATGGAAATCGAATGAGAGGATGTAACAGTAAAAGATATTGGTATAGTATTAAATAATGACACGTATGAAAATATTTGTCCACGCTTTTTGCTGTGGATCTTTTTTTTTCCAATTTAATTTTCCACGCTTTTTTAAGTGGCTTGAGCTAGTACACGTATAAAGTTGTGACCTATTTTCAGACACTTATTTGCGTGTACAAATACAAAAAAAAACCACGCTTTACAAAGTGTGGCAAAATAAGCGTGTAGATATTCATTTTTTGTAGTAGTGGTCATAGTATTCTATTGCTTCCTTTTGCTTAGGATACATAATTAGTTGTCTCAAGTTAACAATGGAATCATTAAGACAACTTTGACAAACATCAGGATCGATGTCACCTTGACAAAAGAGCGATCAAGTTGACTCTATTGGTGCCTTGGCCGGTGGATAATTTGTAGAAGCCGAAGCCAGAGTTGGTGTTGGGGAGGGTAGACAAGGATGTCGAGATTACTTTGGTATGTACTATTTACAGTGTAGTTTGCTGCTTCAATTCTTTGCAATCACAAGGAAAAAAAGGTGGTTGAGCTAAGGTGGTGTATAAACATTCGAAAATCGAAGACAACAATAAGAGAAGTTTTCGAATGACTATGGGCATGTTGTGTTGGTGCTCGATTCAAGGCCAAAGAAAATATATGACTTCAAACGCTTTAATATGTACTTGATAATGATCAAACTAGAAATCATTTAAGAAATAAATTTTGATACACAAACAACTAGCTAGGGACTTGATTATCTGAAAATGAAATAAAATCAATTCGGACATGATGATGATCACACCTATGGATTATTAGAGTCGGCCCTAAGCCGCCCGGTCTGTGGGCTTAGGGTCCTTAGGGTTTACTAATGTAATCTCTATACAATGTGCATGAATAATAATGATAACCTACGGGGAATTATGTAGTTTAACATGGATATCTCATACCAAAAAAAAAAAAAAAAAAAGTTTTGAACCAACAAACTTTCCCGCCAAACTGAACAGACATCAAACAACTAAGCATGGTGACCACTTTAGTTCCAAGATAACTTAAAAGCAACCATATTCTTGAATTCACTAACCAATTTTTTGACGAACCTAGCAACGTAAGTGACAACCCGAACCTAGTCACTAATAGGTGTATACGTATTTGTATCCAAATGTCAATAGCTAACCACCATTTTCATGTAGGAATCACTGGTCCACAAATTTTTGGATTCTTAACATATATGCTGATCTGAGGTGAAGAAATATAAGAATTATTATACAACAAAAAGAAATACTACACAAACACATAGAAACCTACTGTCATGGTGTACAAGTTCACCACATAATTGGCATCATTATGTTTAGGAGGTAACAACAATCTTTCGTAAAATCAATAAAGATTCTGAAAGTGAATACCGATCCCTTGGCAAAACCTATCTAGGGACTACCTCAGATAATGAAACATCATTTACTGAAACCTGTGACGATCTTGATTTTGATGGCTTATATTTTCCAGGATCACTACTACCAGTCGACGAAGTGTAATCGCTAATGAGTGGCGCTTCAGGATTAGAGCTGCTATGCATGAAAAATGCAGGCCCTGATGGTAGTGGAAGCGTGAGAGAGAAGCTATTAAGCATAAGAACAACTGAAGCCATGGTTGGCCTATCTACAACATTTTCTTGAACGCATAATAACCCAATATGTATACATCTAATGGTGTCACGCAATGAACCTGATCCAGACTTCAATGTGGGATCTATCATATCTAATGGTGTACCATTCCGCCACGTGTTCCATGCCTAAAAGATATTAACAAATCAATCGTTTAACATATAGAAAACGCAATCAAAGTTATATGGGCAAAGGAATGCTTTCTCACAAATGATCACCCTGTCAAGATTGTCTTAGGCAGTGTTTCGTGTATCTTACTTGTCTTAGTTTATGGGCTTACTGAAAAATGTGAACCCAGTAAGCTCAATTTTTAGGGTTTATAACCTTATACAAAATAAGCTAGATGCTCAAACTGATAAGGTTTAAGTTCCTAATAATCATATTATTGGCTTAAATATTTTCATAATAGATGATTTACCAAGAATATTTGATTATTAGTTTTAGTAAAAATACTCAAATTTGAAACTTTGACATGGAGCTATTTTTTTTAAGATATTCAAAGGTGTGGAGATTTTTTGTATTTAGTTCTAGCCCTTAGGTATAAAGTTTTAAGAATAGTGCTAATGGCGACCATTAACACCCTACCGACTGGTATGCCGTCCACATCCCCTCATTAGCCCGACATCACCCGACCGCGTCCCCCTAACCAAATGCACATAAGGGTCGGCTACCCGACCGGTATTTCATTTTGGTTTGTGTGTGTGGCTTTTTTTATTTGTTTTTGTGGAGTATGTTTTTTGTTGTAATTGCGGTCGCTTTACTAGGAGCATAGCGGTTTTACAGAGAGAGAAAGGTGGCATGGATGACCGCTGAGAATAGGGTCACCATTAGCATTGGTCTAAGAATCTTCTCATATGCACATTATTGGGTATGAATGTTTAGAAGCATTCGTCATGGCATAATTCTCCCCAAAGTTGTTACCAGTTTTACGAACTAACAAATTATAACTAAAAAGTATATATGATTAATTGATTTGCTAGTGGATACTTACAAAGCTAAGAAGGTCTTCTATGCTCTCTCCATTTCGAAAACTTGTATTCTTTTGACCTGTTATCATCTCCAACACCAACACCCCAAAGCTAAATACATCAGATTTTACTGAGAATTGCCCGTGCATGGCGTATTCGGGTGCCATATAACCACTGTATAAGAGACGAAGACACCCAAGGTTTGAGCACAAGCACTATTTGAGTATATTAAGGAATAAAATACTCCAACACCTAATGAAATTATTTGAAGGGCACTTACTAGGTTCCAACAATTCTATTCGTATCTCCTTGAGTTTCCTCATGTTTGAACAATCTTGCCATGCCAAAATCTGCTATTTTAGGGTTCATCTCAGCATCTAACAAAACATTGCTAGCTTTCATATCTCGATGAATTATCCTTAGACGAGAATCTTCGTGAAGGTATAAGAGTCCCTTTGCAATGCCTTTGATGATTCTGTAGCGTTTTTCCCAATCGAGAAGTGTATGTTTACTGGGATCTACAAAGACCATCATAATCACAATATTGAATACAACAAGTACATTTGTTGCTTACACAAAAGTCTCATTAAAATTTATAAAAACTCATTAATTAACTTCCACGACTACAAGGGCTGCCTAATTTTATTACTTTTCTTATTATGAAATTACCAACAAGTAAAGTTTATAAGTTATAAACTTTCCGCAATATATTGTAATGGTACTATAAAGTTTCAAATATATATGTTGTAATGATGCGTACGTTGTCAAATATTGTAATGGTACTATAAACTGTCAAATATTCTAATGGTGCTGTAAATGGCATATTGACTTTTCAAAATCATTTTGATGGGTTGAAATTAGAATGTAGACGATTATTTTGAGACAAACCAAATTAGAAATGTAGATATAATTAGGAAGAGAGACATTATCTGTGATTTACTAATTATGTCCTTTATTGGATGTGAGAAGTGAGGTTGAGAAGAGGCACGACCTTAGTAACATACCAAATATAAATTGATCAAGACTTGCATTTGGCAAGAACTCGTAAATGAGAATTCGTTCACTTCCTTCAATGCTAAAACCCAGAAGCCTAACCAAATTGCGGTGTTGAAGTTTCGCAACAAGCAAAACCTCATTTTTGAATTCCATGTCACCTTGCCCAGAATCCTTTGCTAGCCTCTTTACTGCTATCTCTCTTCCATCTTCAAGTTTACCCTAAATTTCATATTATAGCATATAACAATATCCAAATTACATCAATGTTCTCATTTTTTGGCACATAACTAGCAAGATCTATTTTGTTATACCTTGTAAACCGCTCCAAATCCGCCTTGTCCCAGTTTATTGTAATCAGCGAAGTCATTTGTTGCAGCTTTTACTAAACTAAAGCTATATTGGAAAGATTCAGCTGTTCCAATATCCATAGTTTCAGCTGGTAGATAAAGAGACGTTTAAAAGTTAATTTTACATGCCAACTATTGTCTCGATCTACGCAATAAAACGCAACTCAACCAAGTGATCTATTAAATTGGGGTGGTATATTGTAGTTCCTTTAAACATGATTATTTTGTTGGAAAAGGGTTATGAAAACTACAAAGATGCTAGTAAAATACACCAATATAATATGATACTTTCAATTAATTAACCAGTCCTAAAAGCTATCACAAGCCAAAACTGTTTAAATGATACTTCAAATATGATTATTGTTTGAGCTAAGAATTTGAAACTTACTCTCTATATTTTCTGTCGACGGTGTTTGCCGCTGTTTTTTCCTCAATCTTATGAAGATACAAATAGAACTGATTAATATTATGACACTTACTGTTACAGAAATAGTTACTATTATCACCGTTCGTGTCTTGCTTGTATTTCTTCCTGCAAAAAAAATAATAATAAAAAAAATTAAAAAAATAATAATAACCGAATAGTAATCTAAATTTGAACATTCAAACATTCATTAGAGGAATGTTCCGTATGAAAATTACGAAATACATGGAAGTACATAAATCTTCCTTGCACTACAAAAATAAAGTTGTCTTTTAGTACATAAATCTTCCTTGACAAAATATTTTTGAGCATTTGGTGACACAAACATTTTATAAGATGTGTCGTTACCAAAAATAACAGCTTCACCAAGGGACGGATGTAGGTGGTAGATAGATGTGCCATGCGCGACACGTGAAATACTTTTATTGAAGTACACCTTTCTACAGTTAATATGGAGGTTTTCAGTTTTTTGGTATCGTGCTATTGGCCGGTATAGCAAATTGGATATTAAAACTAACAAACAAGATTAATACAATCAACATTTTATTTATTCTATTAATATTTTTAATCTTTTTTGTGATACACATACCCAGTTTTGGATAGCCACTGGCTTCAAAGTCATAGCCTCATAGTAGGTTAAGGTTCTAGAGAAAAGTCCACTTTTGTAGAAAAGTGAGAAAAAAAGTTATAGGGTTTAATTTGAAACATCTCAAACTTCATGAGTATGTTTTGAAACATACCCCCACCCCACCCCCCCCCCCCCCTCCCACCCCCACTACCCAAAAAAAAAAAAAAAAAAAAAATCCCGCCAAAAAAGAATTTTTTTTGAGGCAAAAAAAAAAAATTTTTTTTTTGCCAAAAATTTATAACCAAGATGCACTTTTTTTAGTGCATCTCAGTTATAAAATTATAACTGAGATGCACTAAAAAAAAAAGGTGCATCCGGGTTATAAATTTTTGGCCAAAAAAAAAATTTTGCCCAAAATTTTTTTTTTTTGCGGGAAATTTTTTTTTTGGGGGGGGGGGGGGGGGGGGTTGGGGGGGGGTGCGAATTTACAAAACCTCCTTAAAGAATGAAGGAAAATACAATTAGGTTCCTGTAGTTTGGTGTGAAAAAAAAGAGGGGAAGGAAGGGCTGATTTGTACACTTTTCTATCAAAGTGGACTTTTTTCATGAACCCACCTCCATAGAGTCATAGGTATATTCACAAGGATCTAGATCCCGTGAGAAATATTTTAACATGAGCATGCTAAGTGTCCGTTCGTTGGTGTAAACAGCATGAGAAACCTTATCTTTTATATAATAAAACATAACCCTATTGGGAATTTTCCATTTCAAAAAAAATGCATTCATACCTTATTTAGTAATAATTTTATTTAAAAAAAATTATTTTTTTATTAGGTAACATTTTATATTTATCCATAACAAGTAGAAGATAAATACAAAAAATATAGATAAGATGGAATTAATAATATGATTGAAAATTTTAAATAATTCTCTTTAATAAAAAAAAACTATAATTAAACATCATAAATCAAACAAAACAAAGATTAAATTATTTATTTTTTAATAAATAAAAATATATGATTCAAAAAATTTTAAAAAACCCGCGCGTGCGCGGGCATTATAACTAGTATAACTCTATATACGTTTTCATGAGAGAACATGAACAATATGTTTAGTGTATTTTCTTCAAACCTTTGTAAGTGTGTAAGCTTAATTAATCAAAACATAACTTGCTTCAACTTTTCTTTTTTACTTGGTTATACAGTGTAAAATAGAACATGTTTTTTTGTTGTTTTACTATGCACATATGAACAATTAACTTGAAACAACTGAAAAACGAAATATTTACAATTAATTTGAAGAAGAAAGAATATAAAACATTGGCAGCTTTCTGTTAGTCAAAAGGGAACAAATCCTTACTTTGACTAATATCATTATACTAAGGGTGACTACATATTATTGGCTTAATATTTTGATATATGAAGATTATTATAGCTGAGAGCAAAAAGCTAGCGGATACAAAGCAGATCTGTAATCTCCAGTCCAAAAAAATAAAATAAAATAAAATAATAAAAATAAAAACTAAGAAGCAGATCAATATTAATAACTAACTAAATAATCAAAAATCTACTTACTTCTCATGCAGAGCCGTATATGATAGTGTGCGAGCTGTATAAACGCACAAGCCTAAAAAATTTAGAGGCCTCAAAATCTATATTCCATTGTATATTTGGGCCCTCAAAGTTTACGTACTTCCATGATCAAAATGTTAATGATATATTAAATTATGTTATAAATATTCTGTTAAACTCTACTTGAGAGTGACGATGAGCTCTTAAAAATTCAAAGCTAGATCGCTATAATATAACTTTGATCGTCATGTTTTAGTTATCACATAAGTTTTTGCACAGGACCTCTGCTAAATTAGCTACCACATGTTCTCGCATAATTATAACCTGTATGAAACTTAGTTAATATCTTATCTTACCTGATGATGGTGGTGGGATAGCAGGAGTATTCTCGTTATAAAACAGTCTCTCCTCATACCGAAAATTGCACGTAGGTTCAAGAGCTCTCCCTCCAATATTCCCACTAAACCGATTCCCAAATTGACTAATTGCACCTCCCAAGCACTCATTGCACTGCAGCTGAGTTAAATACGGAATACACTGAACAAGGGCATATATATTTGTAAGACCTGGTCCAGGAGTGTTCCCTGTGGCGAACTTGCGGAGCAAACCACCAGTCGATGCTTCAGCTGTCAGATTGTTTAACAAAGATCTTAGATCCCGAGTGAACTGATCAACATCCGAACTATTTAGTGTGTTCACCAAAAACACATATGACGTTACTTGAGTGTTTCCTAGTATAGCCTGGTTTGAGTATTTTAGCATACAGCTGTCGTAGTAACCAACTGCTTCCGTTTGGTTAGGACAAACTTGTCTCAACTTAACAATGGAATCATTAAGACAACTACGACAAACATCCAGATTCACGTCACCTCGACATAGGGCAACAGAGTGGACTGTATCACTGCCTTGGCCTGTGGAACTGTTAAAGAAACCAAAGCCAGAGTTGGTGTTAGGAAGGGTGGCGAGGGTTGTGTTTAGGTTTCTTTCGTATGGGCTGTTTGTAGTATAATTAGCCGCGTTTTCGCAGGAATAAGAAGTGAAATCAGGTTGAGCTAACGTGGTTGTATTTACTAAATATAGGAAAATCAGCAAGAACACCAAGGGCAATTTTCTAGTGAGTATGAGCATGTTTAGATGCTAGAAAGGAAGAATTAAATGAACAAATAAATTGGGTGGAAGTTAAAGGGTCATAAGTATTGAACATTTTTGCAGTATATTGACTATTCTAAGAGAAAAGTATGTATACCCATAGAGAAGCAATTGACACGATAATCCTCTCTTTTTGCAGTCTCTATTGACTATTCTAAGAGAAAAGTACGTATACACGTACGTTCGGACATCCGAATAAAGCAAAAGTCCAACAAAAATACAATGTCATGAAGCAGTTGAGACTTATGTGGCAGAAACAAGACCATATACATGATTAAAAAAATACACATATATAATGCATATGTTATAAGTTGTAACATTAGCCTAAATGAAAAGAAAAAGAAAACCGTCACATAAATAAGTAATCTCTATCTCTACTACTTAGAATGCATGTATATACATTTTTTAAATTTAAAATACTTAAAATTTATGTAAGGATAATACGTAACATGTCCCGGTTGTTCAATTGATTTGCTTATTTACCTCAAAATTTGGAGTTTCTTAATTTAGACCGGGCAACTGGGCATCTCGACACATATGATGACAAGTGTCCTAAAGTTGCCCAAAAAATACACAAGTTGCTCAAAAAATAATCCGAAAAGTGACACTTGTCATTGCAGATTTCATTTGCCCAAAAACTACAGGTTGCCCTGGTCTAAATTAAAAAAACTCCAAATTTTGGGACAAATAAGCAAATCAATTGAGCAACTGGGACATATTAAGAATTATCCCTTTAAGTAATCTTAATTGTTTATAATACTTCTTAAACTTAAATGACAAGTTTTACTATTTTACTTTTCATTTCAATATCAATCTATACTACTTTTAAAATGTCACCTTTTTAAATGACAAATTTTTAATATTGACCAATCCCTATTTGTTTATCAATTATTTATTTTTTTACAAAATAATAAAAAAAATATTTCTCTATTTATACTACATATAAAAGGTGAATAATTTTCCTTTAAACTTTAAATACTTAAAATGAGTAATACTCTTTGATTATTACTTTCTCACAAAAAATAGTTTGATTTGTTTTGAATTTGTTTTCTTATAAATATCATTAAAATTTTTATCAATCACATTTAATACATATTATATATATTTGTCATTTCAACTACATATATATAATAATACATCATTTGTTGAAAAAGCTATAAACCTTTTTTTGTAGAAATCAGTAATTGTTTCAACTAATTGTTGTCATATTTCATTTTCATTTGAATTATCGTTTATTAAAAAAATAACATTTAATTATTTTACGTTGTTTACATAAATATTACCAGAAACACTTCACCAAAAATATCCATACTATAATTATTTTTCGTTATTAAGCCCCGTCGCAATGCACAAGTACTCATCTAGTTTATCTATAGTACATTTACCATAATAAACGTTGCCATTTTGAGAGGGTTTGTTAGCCAATGATGATGTAGGTTATATACATTGGAGTAAGATTTATGAACAACATAGGCAATTAGTTCAAGTGGCAAGAAATGTGGTTAATAACCATTAAGTGTGTTAGAATCTTGCAAGCTCATCTTTTAATGATTTTTTACGGCTTCATTATATAATTTCTACTTTTAAATATGCTTTAAAAACTCTCGCTAACTACTTTTTAATTTTCACATATAAGACATTCTTTTGATATATAAACCTAATATTGGGTAACCAACTAAAGAGTACACACAATTTTCCTTCATAGTTCCTGACAAAACTATCAAAGAACCCTTGATCACCTTTACTCTTCCATTCTGCAACTTCACTGTATGCCCCTCGATCCAGAGTGCCAAAAGATATCAAATTTCTTTTCAACTCAGGAATGTAACACACATTCTCAAGCACAAAACTTCACGGTAGCTACTGGTTAGCTAGTTTGTTTTGTTTCTTGGATGTAAGTGCTTATGACATATCATAAGTTCTAGTTTTTAGTTATTTTTTAAGCTGCTTAGCTGACCACTTTGTTATGTATGCTTTATCGCCTATGTAACGGGCTGAGATATGGGATTTCACCCATATCCTTTGTACTTAAATATTTTTTGAAGTAATATATTTACCGAGTCGTTTGACCTTTTACCCAAAAACTATCTTTCATCTGTACTCTTACCTTCCCTGTCCCTCTGATGGTACATGTCCTATTATATCACCGACCAAAACAGAACCACCATTAAACTCCTTAAAATCAAACAAGATATCCTTCTTAGGCATCATGTGATAAAACCACTGGAGTCCATAGTCCACTCTAAGAACATTTCCTAACTCACCGTCATCAACAAGTTACCAATGTCATAACCCTCAGAATGCATATCAGAGCCCTATCTAACATTCTTCTTCAAGTAAAATTTATTGGCTAAAGTCTTTGTCATATACAAAGTTTCCAACTTTAACCAAACTCCCGCAATAGAATCTTCTTTGTTGAATTCCCTCGACACCTTGTTATCCAAGCACAAGAGTAAGCCACTCTATGCTTTCTTGTAGACATCAATCTTTACCGCGGCAATATTATTAGCGTCAGTCATTGTTGATACAAAAGTTGGGCGTTCCTTATTTGAGTTCATGTTCTCATACAAATTAGATCTTAATGCTTGAGACCTGCGCACTAAGAAAACAAACAAACACCGTTAGGCTTATCGTGGGATTGTCTCCCACGATTATCCTCCGGTGTGAGAGTAAGTAATCGGTTTTTAGGGTTATATTGAAGAGTTAGGGTTGTAAGTCGTACCTTTAACGAGAGTTATGATATGCTTTATATAGGCACGGAATCCTTATTGGATGCGTGCACCTCACTCTTCGGTATATATCCGGTTTGGATATATACCTCTTAAATAAGAGATATCTATATCAAAACCATAAATAACTATACGTCATCATGTCCCCCCAGTCTAGTATGCGTAGGCATTAACCGCGGATGCTAGACTAATGATATTAGCGGCAGCGTGGTGGGGAAGATTCTAGTATTTCCCGCCAAAAGGGGGATACGATGAATCTAGCCTCAAAATATCCCACATATCCCTTGAGATATGTGAAAAAGTGCATGTACCTGTTGGTATGCCAACCACACGATGGAGATAGTGGGATCCACGTGTCGTTCATCCAAAGCAAGGGGAAACCCTATATAAAGGGTTCCCATTTTCACTGTGTTTACCACAGTGAAAAAATACCATTTCCTCCATATTAAGAATCTTTGTTCAAGAAAAAGCTAGTATCTTCGAAGGTAATTGCGTGTGCGCATCTTTGGAACGTCAATTAGAAGAGTTCCGTTCTGAGATGGACGAGGATGAACTACGTCAGTTCACCTCCGACTACTTCATCCCGCTTGCGGTGCATCCGGAAGTACCGGATGTGGACGCATGTATCACAAAACAGGGGTATACACACGCTTTTTTGAGTTTGCAAACTAGCGCGTGCCTATATCCCTATTTTTTAGCGACGTGCTCAATTTCTATCGTCTGCATATTTCGCAGCTGCACTGTATAGGTGCGGCGAAAATAACGAATTTTAAGGTAAATTGTCGCTTACTTGCGATAAATCCTACTCTCAACCTCTTTCGCGCGTTTTACCACATAACGTAGTCGAACGGGTGGATTACGTTTTCAAAGCGCCCAGGGCGCTACCAGTGTTACACTGAAAAAGTGGACTCCCTTACGGGTTGGAGGGAAAAGTTTTTCTGGATAGATGATAGGGTATTCATCACGCTCTCTGGGTTTTATACTCAAGGGACGCTTCCAAAGGATGAGCGCCCAGATCCCGGTACGTACAACGTGGAGGATGCGAAGACCATTAACGGTAACCGCATCCCAATCAACTCCTATCCCGAGGAGTTTCTGGTTCATATGGGAATGAGTCGCAACTATTTCGGAGGAAGTAATGAAGTGCCAACATTTTTTTATGGAAGCGGCTGGGGTGGGTGCTTGTCCTTTCTTATCTTCGCGTTGATAATGTAAGCGCTCTTGTATATGTTAATTTTATCAACTAACTTGTTCTTTTCTGTGCGTTCATGTGTTGCGCAAAGATGGATCTGTTTTCCGTGGTGAGGTTGACAAAGCCCACGCAGGTGACTGTGGGCGTCCGCCCCCTGAGGGAGGGTGAATTGCCTATCTTGGAGGCTACCGCTGGACGTCTTCTAGAGCCTGCGCACGAAGAGTCCTCTGACGCAACACAACCTATTGTGAATGCGACACCGATGCAGACTGTTCCTGCGCAGGGAGTGGCGGCTCCTGAGCGCGTGCGCACTGAGTCGTCTGACAGTGTTGGGATCCTCAGGGTTGACACTAACTCTGAAGAGGAGCGCCAAGGTGCAAAGCGCAAGGCTGTTGATGATGGTGGTGAGGGTACCTCCAAGCACAGACGTCATACTATCATTGTGGATGAGTCCACAGATGAGGAGACGTCAGTATCCTTTGCTGCGCATGAGAATGCTGAGACTTCACCTCCTACGTAAGTAACAATTGTTTGATTATTTATTTTCTTTTTCCTTATTCGCCACACAATGTCTTGACCCTTTATTTTTGCGTGTAGTGACAAAGCTGCAGGGGGTGATGCACGTTTGTTGAGGGGTTGGTGTCACCCCAAGCGGCTCATGATCATGTGGAGGAGCCGTTGAGGGTGCGTGAGGAGATGTCTGTGCAGCAACTGATGGAAGAGTTGGGTGCGGCTGCTGAGCGTCAGGCTGAGTTGGTTACTCAGCTCAAGGCTCGGTATGTTGGTGAAAGCAGCAGCCTCGCACAGAAGGATGAGGAGATTGCTCTGCTTAGGGCGCAGTTGGCTGATGCGCGAGCGGATGTAGAGTCCACAACTGCACATGCTAGGAGGCTCGTGGATGAGAAGCTGTCTTTAATGGTTGAGGTGAAGCGCGAGCGCGCAGATGCTGAACAACACAGGACTAACTGCGCTTGGGGTTTAAAGTACCTGCAAGAGAACAGAGGCAGGCACTTCGCCTACCTTGATGAATTCAACGAGCGTGTGGAGGCGGCTCTGAAAGTGCAGGAGAGCAAACTGCGCAAGTTGAGTATATAGTACGATGATGAGTTGTATCCTCATCTAGTTTCTTCTGTTGCTGAGCGCGGGTATTTATTTCTTCTTCATCTTTTTTTTTTCTTTTTTTTTGTAGCTCCTTTTTTATCTTCTAACGCGTGCGTTGTTATATTCACAGGTGGTTGATCAGCCATGGTCTGCGCTTGGCTGCCATGGGCACGTTGGAGTCCCATGGATGGCGCCACTTGTTGATACAAAAGTTGGGCATTCCTTATTTGAGTTCCTGTTCTCGTACCAATTAGATCTTAATGCTTGAGACCTGCACACTAAGAAAACAAACAAACACCGTTAGGCTTATCGTGGGATTGTCTCCCACGATTATCCTCCGGCGTGAGAGTAAGTAATCGGTTTTTAGGGTTATATTGAAGAGTTAGGGTTGTAAGTCGTTACTTTAACGAGAGTTATGATATGGTTTATATAGGCACGGAATCCTTATTGGATGCGTGCACCTCACTCTTCGGTATATATCCGGTTTGGATATATACCCCTTAAATAAGAGATATCTATATCAAAACCATAAATAACTTTGGGTTTGGGCTTTCGTGAGCCCAAACCGTTAGTATGGTAGCCCAATCATTGTTATGATAGCCCACTCGTGGTGGGTTTGGGTCTTAGTAATGTTCATTAATCGGGTTCGTGACCCGAGTATGGACTATACGTCATTAGTCATGGTTTCCGGGAATGGACCTAACGCAATCTCCCAACCATGTTGAATTAATAGTCATCACATCTTCACATGCCACAACTTAGACCCATCAAATTTTTCGACGTCAAGCTTAGCTATTGACGACATATTCTTTAAACCTTCATGCATAAAAAACATTTATTGCAAATCGAATTAATTAGAAATATCCTAGATCCTCGATCTTGAACAAGAAACACCGATCGAACACCATGATGGTAACATTGAACCACAAGAAAATTTACAACAGACTTGACACTTCAAAACACGCTTTGACAAACGCAAAAATAACAAACCAAGCCTAAATATTCTAAACTTGATTACTTTAAAGTGATTTAAGACTACCATAAAACGACCCGAACTCTTATACCACTTGTTGGACAATTACGACAACAAACCCGAAGTTCAATCGTGGAATGCTAGATCGCAGGTTTGTATCGAGCACAAGTAGTTACCCTCAACCTATAACCTGTTGAAGAACATGAGAGAACAAAGAACATACACCACAAAGTTAGTCGAATAATTAACTTTTTATTAATGCCAATCGACAAAAATAATAATAATAAAAAAAAGGAGAATACAAAATGGGTTGTTTGAAACCTTCACACCTATCTGAATTTATAGAGATGAGGGGCATTCTAACCGACCTAGGCTTGGGCTGTAAACCACAACTGACTCAAACTATAACATCCTATACAAAGCCAATGTATGACTTGCCTTGCATGGCAAGTACTAGAACATAAAGAAAGCTACACTTAATCGACTTAACATAACGTAGCTAGACTTGGCAATAAAACTAATATACTGAAACCTATGACGATCTTGATTCTAATACCTTATATTTTCCAGGACCACTACTATCGTTCAACGAAGTGTAAACGCTAAAGAGGCATTTCGGGATCACTGCCGCTATGCATGAAAAATGCAGGCCCTAATGGTAGTGGAAGCGTGAGAGAGGGGCTATTAAGCATAAGAACAACTGAAGCCATGGTTGGCCTATTTACAACATTTTCTTGAATGCATAATAACCCAATATGTATACATCTAATGATGTGGCGCAATGAACCTGATCTAGTCTTCAGTGTGGGATCTATCATATCTAATGGTGTACCGTTCAGCCAAGTGTTCCATGCCTGGAAGATATTAACAAATCTACCATTTAACATATATAATATAGAATCAAAGTTATATGGGCAAAGGAATGCTTTCTCACAAATTATGACCCCCACCACTATTGTCTTAGGTGGTGTTTGGTGTAGCTTATTTGTTAGTAAAAGTTGTAAACTTGCTAGGTGCTCAAACCGACACAAGTTCTTAATAAAGAGATTATTGGTTAATATTTTCATAATAGACGATTTACAAAGAACATGTGATTTTTAATTTTAGTAAAATACTCAGATTAAAAATGCTCAAATTTGAAACTTTGAGACGGAGCTATTTTTTAAGATATTAAAGTTGTAGAGATTTTTGTATTTAGTAATAGCCGTTAGGTATAAAGTTTTAAGAATCTTCTCATATGCACATTGTTTTGTACAAATGTTTAGATGCATTTGTCATGACATATTTCTCCCCAAAGTTCTTAACAATTTTACGAACTAACGAATTATAACTAAAAAGTATATATAATGAAATGATTAGTGGATACTTACAAAGCTAAGAAGGTCTTCTATGCTCTCTCCATTTTGAAAACATTTATTCTTTTGACCTATAACCATCTCTAACACCAACACTCCAAAGCTATATACATCAGATTTTATTGAGAATTGCTCGTGCATGGCATATTCAGGTACCATATAACCACTGTATACGAGAAGAAGACACTATTTGAGTATACGAGGGAATAAAATACTCTTATCCCTAATGAAATTATTTGAAGTGCACTTACTAGGTTCCAAATATTCTACTCGTGCCTCCTTGAGTTTCTTCTAGTTTGAACAATCTTGCCATTCCAAAATTTGAAATTTTAGGGTTCATCTCAGCATATAACAAAACATTGCTAGCTTTCATATCTCGATGAATTATCCTTAGACGAGAATCTTCGTGAAGGTATAAGAGCCCCTTTCCAATCCCTTTGATGATCCTGTAGCGTTTTTCCCAATCGAGAAGTGTACGTTTACTGGGATCTACAAAGACCACCATAATCACAATATTCAATAGATCAAAAACATTTGTTGCTTACACAAAAGTCTAATTAAAATTTATAAAAACTCATTAACTTCAACAAGTAAAGTGTATACATTTTACAATAAAGTGTATAAGTTATACAATAAGAACGTAGTTTCCGAATTATGAAATTACCATCAAGTAAAGTGTATAAGTTGTAGAATAAGAACGTTATTTATGCAGTATAGTGTAACGGCACTATAAACTTTCAAATACATTGTAATGATGCGTACGTTGTTAAATATTGTAATGGTACTATAAACTATCAAATATTCTAATGGTACTATAAACGTCATATTGACCTTTCAAAATCTTTTTGATTGATTGAAATTTGAATGTAGACATTTATTTTGAGACAAACCAAATTCGAAATGCCATTAATAAATAAACCAAATTCGAAAGGTAGATATAATTAGGAACATAGACATTATCTTTGTTTTACTAGTTACTAGCAGGGTACCCGCGCGTTGCAGCGGCGGGTACCCTGAAATAAAATTTTTCGATGAAATTAATAAAAATGTCACGGGAAGTCATTCCGACACCTAAATTTGCCTAGAGAATGAAATACTAAAAGATTTGGTAAACTACACTTCCCACCCTAGCATATATTTACAATCTTAGTCCCTAAGGGTGTAATAGGGTTCACGCAAGGTCCAAAACACTTTCCTATATAAACCTCATTATACCCTCATTTAGGGTTTGATACCATTTCTCTCTCAAACCAGCCGCACCCTATTTCTTCTTCTTCTCCAATCGTTTTTCCGGCCAAAGAAACACCACCGCCAGCCACTTAAACTCACCGCCACCACCACCACCACACTCCTTACAAGCTCCCCATCATTTGATGTACATCACACGCCAAGAAACACCTCCCAACACCACGATTAACACCACCACAGCTCGAGTTCATCATCAAAACCATCTCTCTCGTTTTGTTGATGCCGGCGGTCGAAGGTAGGAAAATTCACCACCTTTTTTGTCGTTCTAGCGACGGTGGAGGATAAGTACATGAATTTTCAAGAGTTTTTGATTAAATTGAGATTAAAACTAATAAATATGAGGCTAAATAATTGTTAAGATAGAGGGTTGTACATTGTGTTTAAATGATTGTAATATTTGGTGTATGGGTGTTTTTAATGCTATTAATGTAGAATGAGGGTTGTACATTGTGTTTAAATGATTGTAATATTTGGTGTAGGGGTGTTTTTAATGCTATTAATGTAGGATTCTAAGGAATGTTGCCTGAATTTCGATTTATGCTAGTTTTTATTGTACACAATGCTTTGGTTGTTGTAATTATGAAAATTGCTTGCTTTAAAGTGTTGTAAACCATGCATCATTTTTTATATATCTGAATTTTTTGGAGAGAGAGTCATTCCTCCATTATAAGTAGTATAGATGTCCTTTATTGGATGTAAGAAGTGAGGTCGAGAAGAGACACAGTCTTTGTAACATACCAAATATAAATTGATCAAGACTTGCATTTGGCAAGAACTCGTAAATGAGAAGTCGTTCGCTTCCTTCAATGGTGAAACCCAGAAGCCTAACTAAATTGCGGTGTTGAAGTTTCGCAGCAAGCAAAACCTCATTCTTGAATTCCATGTCACCTTGCCCAGAATCGTTCGCTAGCCTCTTTACCGCTATCTCTTGTCCATCTTCAAGTTTTCCCTAAATAGCATATTATAACACATATCAATATCCAAATTAAATCAATGTTCTCATTTTTGGCACATAACTAGCAAGATTGATTTTCGTATACCTTGTAAACCGCTCCAAACCCGCCTTGTCCCAGCTTATTGTCTTCAGCGAAGTCATTTGTTGCAGCTTTTACTAAAGTAAAGATATATTGCAAAGATTCAACCGTTCCAATATCCATAGTTTCGGCTGGTAGATAAAGAGAGGTTTAAAAGTTAATTTTACAGGCCAACTATTGTCTCTACACCATAACACTCACCTCAACCATGTGGTCTGTTACTTTGTTGGACAACAAGTAATAATATAAATAAATATAAAAACTAAAAAGATGCTAGCTGGTAAAATACACCGATACGAAAATGATACAGTACTTTCAATTAACCGAACCTAAAAGCTATAACGAGCCTAAAATGTTTAAATGATACTTCAAACAAGATTATTATTTGAGCTGAGAATTTGAAACTTACTCTCTATATTTTCTGCCGGCAGTATTTGCTCTTGTATTTTCCTCAATATTATGAAGATACAAATAGAACCGATTAATGATGTGACACTTACTGTTATAGAAACAGTTGCTATTAACACAGTTCGTGTCTTGCTTGTTTTTTTTCCTGTAAAGAGAAATAAAAAATTTACCGAATAGTAATCTAAATTCGAATATGTAAAACTTTCATTAGAGGAATGCTCGGTATGAAAATGATTAAACATATGGAAGTACATGAATCTTCATTGCACTACAAAGTTAAATTTTAGTTAAAAAAAGAACATGTGACTAAAAGTGAACAAAAACTCTTAAAGTTCGAGAAACTGTCACCAATTGAAACATCAATAGCGTATATGTGTTTCACCTTGACAGAAAAGAAGTTTGATAATATATTTTTGAGCTTTTGGTGAGACAAACATTTTATAAGATGTGTCATTACAAAAAATAACAGCATCATTCAGGGACGGATGTAGGTGGTGGCTAGATGGGTCATGCGCGACACATGAAATACTTTTATGAAGTAAATCTTTCTAGTTAATCTGGAGGTTTTCAGTTTTTTGGTATCGTGCTATAGGTTGATATAGCAAACTGGATGTCAAAACTAACAAAAAAATATTAATACACTCAAGTTAATATAAGCCCGGCCAGTAACATTAAAACCGGCCAGGATATTAAACCTAGCTCAGATAAGTCTCTCCGCAGGAATCTGTTAGTAATACCATACTTTTTATTTATACTATTAGCATTTTTAATCTTTTATGTACACATACCCGATTTCCAATCCGCCGCTGGAGAGCGGATTACCCGATATTCTAACATGAGCAGGCTAAGTGTCCGTTCATAAGTGTAAACAGCATGAGAAACCTTATATAACTCAATATGTTTTCACTAGAGAGCGGATTACCCGATACTCGAAGATGAACACACACCATCAGTTTGTTATATCGACCGAAAAGTAAACCTTGCACAAATTAACCCTTAACCAAACGTTTATTGATTAAATACGAAAAGAATGATTACAATGACCCTCCCCTCTTACCTCCTTGTTGTAGAGATGAGGGTGGAAGAAAACAAACCCTAAAAGAGTTGAACCGGCTGTCACAAAGGAGAAACCGCGACTCGCGAATCGCTGGACTCAGCAAACGTCACACAACCAATATGATATATATATATATATATATATATATATATATATATATATATATATATATATATATATATATATATATATATATATATATATATATATATATATGATTAATAGTCGGCTATGCATTGAACCGACATATACCCTTTCCTATTTGACTACAATAGGAACTAAAGGTTTCATAAAGACCCCTAGACTATCTAATATGGATACTATATTACAATACTTTATAAGTGCGTAAACTTAATCAAAACATAACTTGCTTCAACTTTTCATTTTTACTTGGTTATATAAAGTAAAATTGAACATGTTTTGTTTGTTGTCTTACTATGCACAAATGAAATATTACTGTAATTTGAAACAACTTAAAAAAGAAATATTTACAATTAATTTGACGAAGAAAGAATATAAACATTGGCGGCTTTCTGTTAGTCAAAAGGGAACGAATCCTTACTTTGACTAATATCATTATACATTTATACTAAGGGTGACTACATATTATTGGCTTAATGTTTGATTTTTGAAGATTATTATAGCTGATAGCAAAGAAGTAATTAGCGGATACAAAGCAGATCAATAGTAATAACTAATGACTGCATAATTAAAATTTTACTTACATCTTGTGCAGAATCGTATATGAAAGTGTGTGAGGTGTGCAACTGCACAGACATCAAAATTTTAAGGGCCGTAAAATCTATATTTCTTTGTATATTTGGGTCCTCAATATTCACTCCCATCATCAAAATGTTACCAATATATTAAGTTATATAATCAATATTTTGTTAAACTCTACTTGAGAAAGACGATGCGCTCATAAAAGTTCAAAGCTAGATCGTTATAATATAACTTTGATCGTCATGTTTAGTTATCACATAAGTTTTTGCACGGGACCTCTGCTAACTTAGCTATGGCACTGTTCTCGTGTAATTATAACCTGTATAAAACTTAGTTAATATCTTATCTTACCTGATGATGGTGATAAACCAGTTGTTGGGGGGATAGCAAGAGTATTCTCGCTATAAAACAAGCTCTCCTCATACCTAAAATTGCACATAGGTTGGAGAGTTCTCCCTCCAATATTCCCACTATATCGATTCGAAAACCGATTAATTGCACCTCCCACGCACTCATTGCACTGCTGCTGAGTTAAATCCGGAGTACACTGAACAAGGGCATATACATTTGTAAGACCTGGCCCAGGAGTGTCCCCTGTGGCAAACTTAAGGAGCGAACCACCACTCGATGCTTCAGCTGTCCGATTGTTTAACAAAGGTCTCAGAGCCCTAGTGAAACCATCAACATCCGAACTACTTAGCGGGTTCACCAAAAACACAAATGAGTTTACTTGAGTGTTTCCTATTATAGCCTGTTTTGAGTATTTTAGCATACAGCTGTCGTAGTAACCAACTGCTTCCGTTTGGTTAGGACAAACTTGTCTCAACTTAACAATGGAATCATTAAGACAACTACGACAAACATCCAGATTCACGTCACCTCGACATAGGGCAACAGAGTGGACTGTATCGCTGCCTTGGCCTGTGGAACTGTTAAAGAAACCTAAGCCAGAGTTGGTGTTAGGAAGGGTGGCGAGGGTCGTGTTTAGGTTTCTTTCGTACGGGTCGTTTCTATTATAATTAGCTGCGTCGTTGCAGGAATAATAAGTGAAATTACCAGGTTGAGCTAACGTGATTGTATTTACTAAATATAGGAAAATAAACAAGAACACCAAGGGCAATTTTCCAGCGAGTATGAACATGTTTAGATGCTTGAAAGGAAGAATTAAATTAACAAATTGGGTGGAAGCTAAAGGGTCATAAGTATTGAACAGTTTTGCTGTATCTATTGACTTATTCTTCGAGATAAGTATGTATAGCCATAGAGGAGTAATTGACATGGTAATCCTCTTATGATAGATGTCAATGAAGCAGTTAATTTGAGACGATAATCAACACGTTTAAATTTGAAAAATTTGCATTTCACGCTAGATACACCTGAGAAAATAACACGCTTTTGTGTAGGGGTGTTATTCGGTTCAGATTTGTCTGATATCAGGTTATGCGAATAGATTTATTCAGATTTTGAAAGAAAAGACTTTTGATATCATATTCATCCGAATAAGAGTTTTGATATTCGGATTTGGTTTATTCGGATACCATTTTATTCAGATATTTGGTCCAACAAAAATACAATGTCAATGAAGCAGTTGAGACCTATGTGGCAGAAACAAGACCATATGCATGATAAAACTACACATATATAATTAATCTCCATCTCTATCACTTAGAATGCATGCGTATGCATTTCTTAAATTTAAAATACTTAAAATTTAAGTAATTTTGATTGTTTGTAATACTTCTTAAACTTAAATAACAAGTTTTACTATTTTACTTTTTGTTTAAATACCAATCTCTTTTACTTTTAAAATGTCAACTTTTTAAATGACAAGTTTTTATTATTGATCAATCTCTATTTGTTTATCAATTTTTTATTTTTTAAAAAATAATAAAAAGTATTGCTCTATTATATATTACTAGACTAGTACCCGTGCATGACAACGGGATTTTATAGCGACAGATAGTTTATTGATAAAAAAAAGTTTATAGGTTATAAATGAAAAATAATAAAAGTTTGAAGATTTGAGAATTAAACATAATGTTTTGAAACCCGGTTCGACCCGGGTGGTTCAACCAGTTGAACCGTTCCGGTCGAAAATTTGGTCGATTTAAACCGGGTCAGCTTGCTAGGTTGGGTAAAAAACGGGTCAAATTAAACCGGTTCAACCCGTCAGGTTTGAAGCGTCCCGGGTCAACCCGGTTTGTGATTTGTATTAATTGTTTTAATTGGTTGTACAATGTATATAAATCATTGTACTTTTAAGTAATGGGTGTTTTAATAAGAGTATTAATTACATTTCATAATTTCCTTTAATAAAATTTTTCAACATTTCACATTTCTTGACTTTTCACTTTTTCACTTTGACCATTTTTCCTTTATAAGTAGTACTAGCTTCATAACCCGCCCGATGGGCGGGTTCGCTTTATACTATTGCTTGACAAACTTTAACTATACGTAAGTAAATAACGAATAACGGCAAACATGTTAAACGAAAAAATTGGAAACAAAAATTCGGTATATATGTACTCCGTATTATATATAAAAAGAACAATAATAAGTATGCTAATCATTATAAAACTAATCTAGAAGAAAATTGACGTGACAACAATAAATGTTCATATACATAAAACTATCTTGATATTATGACCCTTATCTAATCTATTGCTTGAGAACTTTATCTCTACCTACGGATGCTACTTTCTCGTCATCAGGACTTCAATTGACAGCAAAAACCTTAACATGAAAAGAAAAATAATTATCTACTTGAAAAGAAAAAAAATTATCTACTTGTTCAAGTTGGTGGATTTTGATATTTATCTTCCGAGTAAAAAAGAAACACAAATCAAAACCATACCTCATATGCGTGACCAAAAGGTCTTGCTTCAACTTCTGCGTCCGTACATCCCAATCCTTAAAAGATGGCATGTACCAATCAATTTTTTAAGAAAAAGTTGGATTATTACTGCAATAGTATTCTTTGTTATCACACATAATATATTCCAAAAAGGAAATGACATCACAGAATTTGTTGAATGACCAAACTCGTATCTAAAAACAACTAATCATTTTTGACCCAATACACAACTTAGCCGTAGTAAGTTCTAACTACAATCATCATATGGACATTTACAAATAATCTTAGTTTCTTTTATATAGTATGCATCATAAACTCATGTGCTTCATTCATGTCAAATTAACAAATGCATATACTATAGTCTAAATGAATCAGAATAAGAGGGACCCTTTATTTAACCGTTAGTTAATGATCAAAATGGGCACTTTTGGTGTGGCATAAAGACAGATCATGTTAACATAATTCTTTTTATCCTAATTCTTTATTAAAAATTTACCCGAGAGAGAGAATGGTTCCTTCTTTCAAACATAAAATTAGAAGGTTTTATGAATTTGGGATACAATTTATTGCTGATTTTGACCTGTTGCATTTTTTACTATTTAATGGATTTACCTCTTTGACCCGTGAGAGATAACAACAAAACCTAAATCGACCCGGTAATTAGTAAATAAGTTAAGATTGCCACCTTTACCAACTAAAATGCTTTTCATAAATCAATTTGAACAGAGCGTGTTGCACCTGTTAGTGGCACCAATTACATAAACTCCCTTGCGTTGATCAGCACCATCTAGCTCTATCAATAGCTGCAAACGTAAAGAGCTTTCACTTTAGGGGGCAAATTATTCTTACAAAAGCGCAAGATAAGCGAGCTTAAATAATTGATTTTGTAGATTTTGTTAACCTGATTCAAAAGTCGCTCAACAACCCATCCCCCTTCCTTCCCTCGATTTGTTGTTAGAGAATCTACCTGAATCAAACAAAGCAGCAGCAACATCGATTTAACGCCATTGCAATTTTTTATTCCAGTAAATAAGAACTTTAATAACCCAAGCAACTGAAGCAAAAGAAATTTGTCAAAATCATATAAGATACAAGAAAACCTCATCGAAGAACAATATGCATGGAGAACACGTCCTTGCACGACTGAATATCGTCCGCACTGCCAATTCACTCTCACCGACATATTTGTTCAGAAGTTCAGGACCCTTCACAGTAATAAAGAAATATGTCAGTTTTACGGAACGGTAGATAAGATGCTAGAGAGTAGAAACAGCTGACAGACCTTAATGTGTATGAAATTTGCTCCCGCTTCTTTAGCAACAGCCTTGGCAATTAATGTCTTTCCACAACCAGGAGGCCCATAAAGCAAAAAATCCTGTCTCAAACTCCACTTCATGCTCCTAAAAAAGATAAGTTACATATAAGAAGACAGTAATTAACAATGAGAAGAAACTCATTTCATGTAATTCGCATCTACATATTAGATTTACCTCATACACATCTGGATACTTTATACGATTAACTACGTATCGGTTAAACACCCTTCTCAACTGATCAGAACCTCCAACGTCCTCCCATCTGACATTTGGAATGCTCGAAAATCCTTCTCTTCTAGACGAGGGTTGAACCAGTTTGGCTGCAACCTTTGAAAAGTTACAAAAATATATCAGCGGCAGCAACAAGTAATCAGATTTGATAACAATTAAATTACAAAGTCTCTTATTACCTCAAAATCAGACATTGTGATTCTAAGTTTTTCCATCTCTTCAGGAGTCCATTCTTTCCTCAACCAGTCTTCGTTTTCTTCGGTGTCTGTATTTTCCTTAGAAAGTTCCAACTTTTTTTCATCAACAATTCTCTTCAAAGCAACACGGCCAGCCTTGTTCACCAATGCTGATAAATCAGCTCCAACAAAACCTGGAGTTGCCCTAGAAATTTTGACCAAATCAAAAGCACCTTCAACTTTCAAACTCCGTGTAAGAGCAGCAAGAATCTGAATTCTAGCCTTTTCATCTGGAACACCTAAAGTGATCTCATGGTCAAACCGCCCTGGTCTTCTTAGTGCTGAGTCAAGAGCATCAGGTCTATTAGTAGCACCAATCACCAAGACATATCCTGGTTTGCCATCAGCAGTTTCCGTGTTATTTGAAGTACCGTCTTGTTTAGCAACCCTGTGAAATTCATCCATACAAGTCATTAACTGTGTCACGATGCGCCGTTCCATTTCCCTTTTTAGATTTTCTCTTTTTGAAATTTGAAGCAATTGCATCGATCTCATCGATAAAAACTATAGATGGTGTGGTTCTAATTGCTTTTGTAAACAGCTTTCGTATATTCTCTTGTGATGCACCTGATGATAAATAGACGCCACTTATGAGTTATTGTTACAAAAAATTATTGACTATTTGAGGTACCTAATAATATAGTCCACTTAATCCATATCGTATGAATAACACGTGATTATACATGTTTAGGTAAGACCAGTAGAAGTCTTTGACGATTTATGTCCCCAGCCAAGAGAAGAGAATCTTTGGCATTATATCCAAATTTTGTGATCTAGGCTTACGCATAATTTGCAAATGCAATTTAGAGCCATAAAAAGAAAATGGATATCTAAGACAATCATCATTTATCAGCACACCTCAACTGTAAGCATGATCAAACTTCTTGGAAAATAAGCATGGTCGTATGACAGTAGTGATCGAAAGTCGAGTTACCGTAGAGTGAGAGAAACTTTATAGCCATGGATCACAAACTAAACCAACAACTCTATGAAGTGGGGTAAAATAACGGTGGCTGGTGCCAGCCTAAGGGGTGACGAATAGTCCCGATCAGTTGTACTGAAATGCCTTTTGGAAGATTGAACATATCCCGGTTTCTACTTGTAGAGGATTAGCTACTGCTTTTGGATGCACAGGCTAGTAAATCGCCTAGTTGGCAAACTTAATATAATTAAATTTTCTATTGTGTGCTCAAATAAGGGTGATGCGAGACTTATATATATAACACATTACGCAAAACAATAATACATGAAGTAAGAAAAACATAACAGTTATAATACCTGAAAGGCCAGACACCAAGTCAGTAGAGGAAACCTTATAAAAAGGAACACCAGCCTCATTAGCAATAGCCTGAGCTAAATTAGTCTTCCCACACCCAGGAGGCCCATGTAACAATAGCCCCGACATTGGTTTAACACCAAGAGACCTGGGCAACTCCGGGCGGAAGAAAGGAAGAAGCACATCTATTTTCAACTCATCCAGCACTCCATCCATTCCACCTAAGGCCTGCAAATTGAGGGAAAAAAGGTCAAATCTTGTGACTCCATTCTTTCTTTTGCATAGTATTTTACATACATCTTCTTGTTTAATATCTTCTGCTATAGTAGAAAGTGCAAGTTAGAACCAAAAATAGTCTTCAGTTAAAAATACACCAATAAATGATAAGTTATGATGTAACAACCTTTGTTGATTCCGAAATTAAGCTGGTGCAGTCACATAAGTTGAAAAAGAATAAGATTCTCCCAAATTCTAACCTACATATTTAAAGTGATTATTGCATCAGCTTAACGAACAATTTACCAATCAAAAATTAATAATTTAATGTAACCTGACTTACACTGCTCTCATGGTTGCTCAATTTTCAAGTAGAAAAGACTTTTTTTCATTGTCACAAATCCGCCTAAAAGCGTGTACTTATTTCAATAACATATCACCACAATAAAGAACAAAATTAAAGAAATACTCATCCAAAAAGGTAAAAAGAAAGCAATAATCTATAAAAACTTACAGTCACTCTTTTTTGACATATTACCAATCTGCATTTATATTTATAAAGATCTACAAAATTTTTCCAAAAAACAAAAACATCTTATTGCCGAAGACATGTCAATCTATATCATAATTTTTCCAAAAATCGAAAAGGAAAACGTAATAATAGCAAAAACTTACAGTCGAGCTCACTCTTTCTCGATCATATCCCTATTACCAAACTGCATTAAAAGTCGATAAAACATCTTATTGCAAAAGACATGTCAATCCATATCATAAACTCTTAAAAATCAAAAAGAAAAAAATACATGATAATCGATTGGTATAGTCTTTGCAGTTTGGTAATTCACAATCGATAGTTTGGTATAGTTTTTAAACAATCGATAGGAATTAATGATTAAAATACAAACCCTTATCGTGGATCAATTGTTTATACCATGAATCGAATAAGATGCGAATTAGGGTTAATCCAACCGGTCATTGAAATTGAAAGGTTTTGGAGTGATTCTAGGTTTGATGAAATGAATTGGTGATGGTAGGTGTGTTTTGAATTTGATAATCATATGCTACTGTCATTGAATGTCTCAAATTAATGCTCCGTAAGTTTAGCTAAATTGAAAATAAATCACTCCACAATTATAGCAGCAGAAAATTGGGTCTTTATGAATAAGATGCGGTATGTGTTTCTGTGTTGGTGTTTTGGAAAAGTTGCATCAATTAAAGCATGACATTGTGGGATTGTATGCATTTAACAAAAAACACAAAGTTGCTCTATTGGTTATCAATATGTTGCATGGGAGGGGAGACCAGGGTTCGATTCCTGTAAGTGTCAAAGTTTTTGTTTTTAATTTCGTGGTATCATAAAGCTGCCAGCATGTCAAGTGTTGCCTAGTCACAAGATGACTCATATTATCCAGTCAACATGTGATGCCAAGTGGCATTTGAGGGTCATGGTACAACCTTCAAAGCATCAAATACAACTCAAAACTTATCTCATATATATGTAAAGATAGATATCTATATACTAAGGAGAGGACAGTTGATGAGGCGAAAAATGATCCATTTTTAGGGGGTCATTTAAGCCCGAATCCGAATTTATTTGATCAAATATTGCCCTAAATCGTTCCTTTTGTGATTTTAGGTACTTTGGGAGAGAAATCTGGAAAAGGAAGCAATTCGGACGTTTTTGGAGCATAAAAGTGAAGAAAACGCCAAAGTCTTAATTTTCCATGCTGGGAACAGTAGGTGACGGCGTCAAGAGTAGTTCCCTGACGGCGTCAAGAGCAAAATTCCATGACGATCCAGAAGAGATTTGACGGCGTCATGAAGGTAGGGCGTCAAGAGTAAAAGTCATGACGGCCTGGAAATGATTAAGTCTTGACAGCGTCAAATGTAGATCAAGGCAGTCCGAGAATAGTTTTGGCGGCGAGGTGACGGCGTCACAAGGCTTGTCTTGACGCCGTCAGACCTCTTTTCCTATATATAGTTTTCTAATTTTTCACATTTAGGAGAGAAGTTTTGGGAGAAACCCTAAGTACGATTTTGGTACGAATTTTACAGGTTTTTCAAGGGTTCCAACCCCTTGATACCTTGCATGTGTAATCAAGATAAGTGTTCTTTTAATTCAATCAATATGTCTATGTTTTGGTTGTCTATATCTTGTTCTTGTCTTAATTCCATCATTCTAGGCTAGATCTATCTTGTGTTTGCTTGGATCTAATGAAACCTAGATGTTAATTATGTGTTGATTACTTGTTTATACTTGTTGTGGATGAATGATTTATATGTTAGGCTTAAGAAAACTGGCAGATCTCCAATTGGTAACATGCTTGAATGTCTTAAGAAACATGAACCAACGCGCACTAGGTCTTTATTGGTTGTATTTAATGCATGAGCCACTGTTTACAATCCCTATAGTTGTGCTGGGCATGGTGTAGGAGGAGATAAGAGCTCATAGAATTGGGGAGTTATGTGTGCCACCCCATGAATGGTATTAAGGAATACGATCCGTCACCCATGCATTTATAACAAGTAATTAACGTGTAAAAGATGTCTAGGGAGTAGTGAAATCTAAGTAAATACATTTTCTCCAATTACTACTCACAACCTTAGTATAATTTAGTTATTTTCATTTTTAGTATTTTATTTTGATTGCATCTTTGTATTGGGTTAGTTGATTAGCAACTAATTCCGCCCAAATCCTTCAAACCTGAGATTTTTAATTGCTTTCCATAAAATATAAAAACACAAAAATAATCATCTCTTACCCTTAGAACTAGTATTTAGGCTTTCTAATCCTAGCGACACTATTCCTAAGCTGAACGATCAATCCCCCGGTACTTGTCACTATACTATACTACAACGATCAGGTACACTGCCTAGTGGGGGTTGTAAGCTTCTCGAGATCCCTCGAGAGGTAAAGCCTGTTGCGATTCCCACGCATCAAGTTTTTGGCGCCGCAGCCCAGGGAAATAGTTATTGTCTAGGTTAGAATTTCTTTTTATTAGGTCTACTTGCTAGATTCCTTTCTAGTAAGATTTTATTTTTATTTTTAGGTTCTCTTTAGTCTATCTTAGTTCTTTGTGCCTTTGTTCGTAACCACCCCACATCATGGACAACGGGAACATCTTTGAACCCGTCATCCCACCACAACAAAACCCACCATTAGAACCCCTTAGGCCCCGAACCTTAGGAGAGTATTCCCGACCTAGCCACCAAGGCTACCGAAACACCATTGAGCTCACCGGAGCCAATGTGACCCCCTTGCGATCCGACACCATCCGGTTGGTGCAAAGCGGATGTGCATTCCATGGACTTCGTTCCGAAGATCCAAACCAACATCTTAAGGACTTCCTCAAAATCGTAGATTCCATAGACCTAGATGTTGAAACTAGAGAGACAACCCGATTACGCCTATTCCAATTCTCTCTACGGGATCAAGCTAGTCAATGGCTTGAGCGCTTACCCGCGGGATCCATCACCACATGGGATGATCTCACCACTCGTTTCCTTGCTCAATTTTTCCCACCGGGGAGAACTACTAAGCTTAGAAATGACATCTTGATGTTCCAACAACATCAAAATGAAACCTTTTATGAAGCATGGATTCGATATAAAGACCTACTCCGAAAAGTCCCTCATCATGGCATCGAACCATGGCTCCAGATCCAAATCTTTTACGATAAGGTTGACTATCAAACAAGGAGAGCCATTGATTACGCAGCCAAGGGTAGGCTAAATAGACTTAGCGTTGACGAGTGCTGGAAAGTTCTTGAGGGGTTGGCACAATACGAAGAGGAAGGATGGGAGGACCCGATGTTCCCAAGCAAGGGAAAACTTGACTACGCATGTGCCACCCAAGAACAGTTGTTAGGAAGCATCGAGAAGCAGGTAAAAGAATTAATGAGTATTGAGAAACTTGCTGCTGAACCTGTGTGGAATCATAATCTACGTAGGAATACGGTTATCAACCAAAATTTTCCTGAACGTTCACGACAAGAGGAATTCGAAGGGATAATGGTAACCTTCATGGATAATCAGGAAAAACAAATCCAGCACCTAGAAGCACGCATGGAAAGCACTCATAAAGCTTTTATGAATTTCGCAGACCAATTCATATCAAGGGTCAAAGAAAAGATCAAAGAAAATTCCGTACCTAAAAAAATTGAAAAAGTCTTCGAGGTTTCAACCCCTTTGGTGTTTGACTAAGAGGATAGCGGGAAATTTTCCCCAAGTGCTTTACCATTAACTACCCCCGTTCTCATGAGCACCCCCATGCAGAGAAGAGTTCGCAATTCCATAACATTTTCGTTGGATGTTTGCGAACCACATTCCCGAACTTATCCAAGAGACGTTCTTTTGGTTTTAAACCCGGTGTAAAGAGGTTGCACCTCAAAAACACCACTGATTTGAAACCCTCTATGGAACAACATCTCTCTTTTCACACCAATGACCCGTGCACAGGGTTCAACTTAGCCAAAACGTCACCCAACCCCTTCTACAACCTTACCTCTTTCCGTGACAGTAATGAGACGTTCGACCCTGGTGGACCTCGTTAACGGAATAGCTACTCATGGGTTTTACTAATGTCTAGCTATTCACGCAAAGTGCAGGGACTAAACATGGAACTACTCCAATTCTCACCTTACACAGGCATCTGACGGCGTCAGATTTAACTCTTGACGCCGTCAGCTCGATGGATCAGCAATATTAACCCAAAACCAATCACTTTCAACCCATACCCCACAAATCTCACCCAAAGTGCTGCTGCTACTCCGATTCTCCACCCTTCAATTCGACGTCTTCCGCATCCAATCTACACTTGGTAAGTGATTTTTCTTTATCCTTTTTCGATCAATTATCCTTAGGATCCACCAATTTGGAAAACCCCTTTCGCCCGAAACCCCATTCTTGACCCATTATTAACAAATTGTAATGCCATCCATTTGGTGATTTGTAAACATGGGGTTACCCATTGATCATGTTATCCCACTTGAATCATGCATTAGTTTAGGGAAAGCCACTCATGCCATGGATTCTTTGACCCCCCACCCATGTTTTCTGATTTAAGGAGCGTTTGGGTAATGGGTTAAGAGTTTGAAAATTGATTTTTCTCTCGCATTTGCATGGATTCGGATTCTGCTAAGTCTGACGGCGTCAGGATTACACCAGACGGCGTCAGATGTGTCTGACAGCAAAAAGTCATCAAAATTGCTATTCTAACCACTTCCGTTCATTCTAACTTTTTCCAGGAAAATGAGCAAGAGATCTCGTCAACATCGTGGCAGTTCCTCTAGGTCACAAAGGGTTAATTATGGAGAGTTGGTCCATAGTTGGAGCGAGTTTGACACGGTTGGCGCCAATACCAAGTATGCGGAACTTTGTAACCACCATATTGATGCTGGGGCTGTAGTTGATTGGGAGTTTCTTAGGGCTCAGGGGTTGGAGGCTGCGTTTTTGGAGAGGATCCACACTGATGGGTTTGCGGGTCCTCAGTGGGAGAGGTTGTTCAGGATTAGAGAGACAGTGTATAGTGAGTTGGTGAGGGAGTTCTTTGCGACCTTCCACTTTGATCAGGCTGAGGCTAGGACGGATGTGGGGGGCACCACTATATATTTTAGGCTAGGGGGAGAATTGCGGTCATGTTCAGTCGCTGAGTTTGGTTGGAGGATTGGGTTGTATACTAGGGAGGAGGTTGATGGGGTTTTTATGCAGAGGTTGTTACATGGGGAGACTCAGAGGAGTGAGATGAGGTGTATCACTTTTTGGCCGACCATAGGGAACGGGGTTTACACCTCGACTACTGGGGCAGCATCCATCAGGGACCCCGTAGCTAGGTTAGTCCACAGGTGCATCACATACAGCCTGTCAGGATGTCATGGCACCACTCACCGTGTCACTGCTTCAGACCTGTTCTACTTGTACACCATCTTTTCAGCGGATGTCTACTGCAACATCCCATTTTGGGTGGCCAGTTATTTGAGGACCAGTGTGGGTGAGAGGGATATTGACAAGGTGTATGGGGGGATGTTCGTGACCCGGTTGGCTCGTTCCTATGATCTTCTTACTCCTCCGATCATAGGGTACTTGAGCGACTATGGGGCATGTAGGGTAGTGAGGGCTAAATCCCTCAGGCAGATGAGCATTGTGATGCCAGAGAGGAATGGGACCTATACTTGGTATGAGGCAGGGGGCCAGATGTTGAGGAGGATGCTGATGATGAGGTAGATCCCCAACAGCATCAGTTCCAGGGTTATGAGGAGGGGACGGCTGACTACTACCGACACATGAGTCGGGGAGACTGGCAGGCACACCAGGGTGCCTGGATGGGTCAGATGGACGCATGGCGGACCACCACTGACCAGCGCTTTGATTGGATGTACGATCATACCATCCGCCAGATGCAACACCTCTCCATTCGAGATCAGCTTGAGCCTCACCTGCAGATTGATCCCTTCCCAGGCCGTGAGACTGACTACCCTCCCTACGGGTACACCGGACACCTCCCTCCTGGCTATGACTACCGCTTTGGTCCTCCTCCCCAGTGACTCCTCTTGATTTCTGTTGTCTTTGAACTATTTATTGATGGTTGTGTAATTTGAAACATTTGGTACTGTAATAGCTTAGGATGCGGCCTCTGTTGGCCTTGAACAATTTACTTTCATGTTTACGTTTGTTTAAAATAATTAGTGGTGCTCGTGGTGACGTTATTCATTTTGTGTGATTTTATTTGTTTGTTTGTTATTTGCTTCCGTATGCATGTTTAATTTTTATTGTTGGTAGATCATGTTTCTCAATTAAATAGTGGAAATACTTTACTTTGTTGTTTTGGCCTAGTCTTAACTCCACCTAGAAGTATTTTTGCAAAAGATAAGTGTAAGGGGAAACCCCAAATATGTTTTCAAGAAACAAACCGATCATGATTCTCCACAATATTAAAAGAGCATGTATATTCGTATTTGTTAGAGTCAAATGCTTGTATTGAGTCATAATGAAGTTTTGCAGGATTTTCCAGGAAGTAGGACGAAGTTTTTCCAGAAATTTTCCGGAAACTTAACATAAGAATTTCTGCAGGTCACTTCTGACAGCGTCAATAGATAACTCTTGACGGCGTCAAGTGTAAAAATCTGGAAATTTTACCAGTTTTGTTTTTCTAACGGAGTCTTATGGTTTTTGTGAATTATTAAGTTTTATAATCTCCAGGAGATCTGCAAACTTCATTCCACAAGCATTATATCTTATCTTGTTTTCTAGGATTTAGTAACTTATATAGGATGCCGCCGATTTTACGCGAGGTTGTCTTGTCTATTTTGTCAGGTTTTACAGGTTATGTATGACAAGAAGATGATTTATATTCTGGAAGGGAAGCTTTGATTGTTCATTTTCTTGGAGGAAGATTTAACCTGGCCACCTTATTATCCATACCGAGCGAATCAGGGGAGTATTTGATTTCATTCTCTTTACTTGTTCACTTTTACATTCTTTACTTGAACATTGGGGACAATGTTCATCTTAAGTGTAAGGGGAGGGTAAAAAGATGATACCTTACATATGCACTTTCGCTTGAGTTTGTTTTGTTTGATGGTAGTTGTGTAATAAAACTATGAGAAATACTTGTTAGTGCAATTTTAGCGCCAAATTTAAAATTTTTTACAACATTTAGGAGTCAAACTTTAGCCATAGCAAGCGTCTCATGGATAGGAGATTGTATGACTAGCACATAACCGTATATTCAGAAAAATTTTCCACCCAAATATGTGAGGTTCGCCTTTAGATTTGATAGGAAAAGCATTTATCATTAGTGCTTATGAGTGTACCGGTAGCATTTAGATTCTAGAACTTGCGTTAGTGATGCATCCCGAGACCGCTAGTGAGACTACATTCGTGTAGTAGGATTTACTACATGATAAGAGGCATTAGGATTACCCTTGTGTTAAACCCGTATCATAATTACTTGACCATTTAAGTCATATTACTTGGCTAGTTAAGTCAACTAATTTTTCCCACACCCTTAGCGTTGTACTCATCTTTAGTACACGAAACCCCTAGTACACCCCTCCGAGCCTATATTTTCGTTTCTAATTTTAAGCATCTTACTTAAAGGAAGAATTTGTTACACCCCACTTAAATGTACAACCAAATCGCCTTAGCCTTCCGTGTATGCGCTCATTTTTAGTGCATTATTGTTATTTGTTAAACCCTAAGTTAACTTTCTAATTGATTACATGGTTGCTAAGTCGAGTCATATCCTTGTACATATTGTTTTGGGACGATTGGGACTCATAGGTAAGTACTTATTTATGGAGTAATGGGGAAGAACATCATTTATTACCCCCATATGTGCGTTAATCTTAAAAGTACTCCAAGTGTTTTGATTTTCTTAATTCGAGTCATTAGATTAGTTAATTATAAAGTATGTAAAAATTCAAGTGTAAGGGGAATGCTCAATCCCCTATGATGTATTATTTTGGATGGTAGGGTAAGAGTGTATGCAAAAAAAAAAAAAAAAAAAAAAAAAAAAAAATCGAAAAATTCAAGAAAAAAAAATAGAAAAAGGAAAGAAGAGAAAAAACATACGGACTACCATCCCGTTTCGTTCTATGCTCATTTTATGTTTTTGTTATTTTTCATTTATTAGCTTAAGTCGAGTCTAGTCTTGGCTTAGCAACGCCTTATTGTACATGTAATTAACCAAGAGTGTTAACTCGCCACCAGTAAAAACTTCCTTTATCCAACAAAACCGTGTATTTCATATCCCTACACCTAACGTTACAACCCTTTAAAAGACCTCTTTGATAGTTTATCCTAGGTACTTACGCCATGTGGTGGAGGTTTGATCCTTTCCTAAGCCTATGGTAATCTATTTTGCTATGACAGGTAGTGAGAGATATCTTCCATTTCCATATTGTAATTTACACTTTATTACACCCGAGAGATGTGAGTATCTAAACACTATTTGTGAGGTGCTTGTGTATGACCTCCGTGCTTGTCTATTGGTCTTTAGTGGAACGATTATTTGTTGTAATTACTTTTATATTAGTGTTAAATGACCCCTAACTTGTCTTTTGAGTAGAATAAAAGCGCATTTGCTTGAGGACAAGCAAATCTCAAGTGTAAGGGTATATGATGAGGCGAAAAATGATCCGTTTTTAGGGGGTCATTTAAGCCCGAATCCGAATTTATTTGATCATATATTGCCCTAAATCGTTCCTTTTGTGATTTTAGGTACTTTGGGAGAGAAATCTGGAAAAGGAAGCAATTCGGACGTTTTTGGAGCATAAAAGTGAAGAAAACGCCAAAGTTTTAATTTTCCATGCTGGGAACAGTAGGTGACGGCGTCAAGAGTAGTTCCCTGACGGCGTCAAGAGCAAAATTCCATGATGATCCAGAAGAGATTTGACGGCGTCATGAAGGTAGGGCGTCAAGAGTAAAAGTCATGACGGCCTGGAAATGATTAAGTCTTGACGGCGTCAAATGTAGATCAAGGCAGTCCGAGAATAGTTTTGGCGGTGAGGTGACGGCGTCACAAGGCTTGTCTTGACGCCGTCAGACCTCTTTTCCTATATATAGTTTTCTAATTTTTCACATTTAGGAGAGAAGTTTTGGGAGAAACCCTAAGTACGATTTTGGTACGAATTTTACAGGTTTTTCAAGGGTTCCAACCCCTTGATACCTTGCATGTGTAATCAAGATAAGTGTTCTTTTAATTCAATCAATATGTCTATGTTTTGGTTGTCTATATCTTGTTCTTGTCTTAATTCCATCATGCTAGGCTAGATCTATCTTGTGTTTGCTTGGATCTAATGAAACCTAGATGTTAATTATGTGTTGATTACTTGTTTATACTTGTTGTGGATGAATGATTTATATGTTAGGCTTAAGAAAACTGGCAGATCTCCAATTGGTAACATGCTTGAACGTCTTAAGAAACATGAACCAACGCGCACTAGGTCTTTATTGGTTGTATTTAATGCATGAGCCACTGTTTACAATCCCTATAGTTGTGCTGGGCATGGTGTAGGAGGAGATAAGAGCTCATAGAATTGGGGAGTTATGTGTGCCACCCCATCCATGCATTTATAACAAGTAATTAACGTGTAAAAGATGTCTAGGGAGTAGTGAAATCTAAGTAAACACATTTTCTCCAATTACTGCTCACAACCTTAGTATAATTTAGTTATTTTCATTTTTAGTATTTTATTTTGATTGCATCTTAGTATTGGGTTAGTTGATTAGCAATTAATTCCGCCCAAATCCTTCAAACCCGAGATTTTTAATTGCTTTCCATAAAATATAAAAACACAAAAATAATCATCTCTCACCCTTAGAACTAGTATTTAGGCTTTCTAATCCTAACGACACTATTTCTAAGCTGAACGATCAATCCCCCGGTACTTGTCACTATACTATACTACAACGATCAGGTACACTGCCTGGTGGGGGTTGTAAGCTTCTCGAGATCCCTCGAGAGGTAAAGCCTGTTGCGATTCCCACGCATCAACAGTTATCCAAAAAATGCTTCTCCCCAACTTCTTGGCTACAGCTACAGTGATATGTGTGTGGATGTACAGTACTAGCAATAGTAAATTGCTAGACACAAACTTCTTTTTCCACTCTTATCACAAACACAAAAACCAGGTATTCTCGATCTTTCTTCCACTCACTCCTTATCATCTCTAAAACATCACCAAATTATCCATCATCTTCTACAATTATCGTCTCTAAAACATCACCGGATCACAAAACAGAAACAAAACATGCCCACTTTCTCACACAAAACACAAACACACACATACCCACCTTCTCAGCAAATAAAAAAAAAGTGAAAATCAAACTGACGATGATGAATCATCTATCATTTTTCGATGATCGGCTCAAGAAGAAAGGTAGCCCCCATCTCATTTATTATTATTATTTTTTGAATAAATTGAAATCTGGATATTAAAATTGGGGTCCAATTAAACTGGAATTTATGATACTTTAGTTGTGCTTAGTTTTATGTTTTTTAAATTCTGCGGTTATTATTATTATTATTATTATTATTATTATTATTATTATTATTATTATTATTAACATCACTTTATTAGAAACTCATAAGGTTTACAAGAAATTAGTAGGGAGCCGAGAAACAATCTGAGCCCCCACTCCTCTAGCTATAGCGAAGCTAACCCTACTAAAAATATGAGCAGCAGCACGTGCTCCAATGTCTTGAGTCACCGAGAATCTTTGGATACGTTTTAGTAAGGCCACCGCATCCTTCTCAAGTTCCCCAAAAGAAGAGAAAGAAAAGGGGAGAAACCCATAACCCATATCCGAGCATTTAGTGTAAAACCCTAAAATCTGAATACCTAATTTACGCCTAATTTTGAGTTTTACCCTAAACTTTGCAATGATTTATTTAAGCCTTAAACTATATATTATGTGTTATAAATTAAATAAAACTAATTAAATGACTATAAACCCTAATTCGGCTACTTATGATATTAAATGCGTTTTAGAAACCCTAAACCTAATGACATTTAATACGTATTTGTAACCCTAATTGATCATTAAATGGCATTTAGTATGTTTTAAAACCCTAAGTTGACTAAATGTGGAAACTTACTTAATATGTTATGAACCCTAATATGTGTAGATTCATTGAAGAAAACGTAACATCTATTGATTCGTTTACTTTCCGTTCAATTTCATTAAGATACGGATATTCAGTCTTACTTTTAGACATTATTTCATTTGCATTTCGTATTGGTACGGATACTCAGTCTTACTTTTAGACATTATTTCATTTGCATTTCGTATTGGTACGAATATTCAGTCTTACTTTTAGACATTATTTCATTTGCATTTCGTATTGGTACGGATATTCTGGATACCCACTTTCCCTTACATCGTTATCGGTTGGTTCGTTTGTTTGATTATTCGTTTCTCATAATTCGTTTTCAATGACCTTGACTCATTTACTATGATTTGGACCTTTGTTTATGATCCATTTGTTATGACCCATTTGATTTGAACCATTGATATGATCCTTTGTTGTGATCCATCTGATATGATCCCATTGTTATAACCCCTTTGTTTCGATCCATTTGAATTGACCCATTGCTCAAGGTACTATTCCTAGCCATGAAGGTAACATGGCGACATTGAGGCACCAATGGCATGACACTTTCTGTGGAGGTGTGATTGATCCACGGCGTTCCCTTCTGTTATAATGATTATGGTGCATATGGCCATTCTGTATATGTATGTATAGTCTCGTACTTGCATATGTATTCTGTTTTGCAGGGAGCGTATGGATGCATCCTAGGCTAAATGAATGATTGGATATGGATTGACTTAGTGATTGGTATGTGTGTCATGCACTCCATTTCACTTATGGTACGTTGGAGCTAGCTACTCCATGTACACTAATGAATTGAAGGATATATGGATTATTGTGACTAAGCATATTATATGCTTTCTGAGTTCATGGGTACTCCTGTTTGACATTATGATTATCTGTTTATTATTATTTTTTAAAAAATACTAAAAGAAAGAAAGAAAAAGAAATATAAAACATGTAAAGTATACAACAGTGTCCACCAGCAGTAATGAGGATCCAACAGCTGCAAAATGGTTAAAAAACAAATAATACAACAATAAGCTTCCCCATAGGCTTATGCCTCCCCTCAATCATTGCATATTAGAAAGACTAGTGTTCATGGGTACCAAGAATGAACATTTCCTTTGAGTTTTCCAAGAATAACCTGCTGAGGGTTTAACATTAGTATCCCATCTTGTCCCCCACCCCATATATATTGGGTCAAAATAACTAGGCCAAAAACCATTCTGAAAGTAAGTGCTAGTAGATCTATAAAATGGTCTAGCAACATGTCTTTTCCGACCGGCTGAAAAAGGTCTACCAACAGAAACTGGCTTACCAGCAGGAACTGACTTATCAGCAAGATTGGGTCTGCTGGTTTTGACATGTGCTTGTGAAACATATGGGGGAATAGCACTAACATTGGTCCACATTGGTCTAGGTCTCTTTTGGTCAGCATACATACCCATTTTTTTCTCATGGTAATCACAGTCTTTAATAAGATGAGACTTACTACCACACACAAAACAAGATTTCTTTTTCAAAGATTTGTACTTAATGGGATTGCTCTTATTACACACAAAATTATCAAAAGAAGCTCTTTTAGAATTGGTTAGTAGCTACTCTTGATGATAAGTCATCTGTCTTAAGTGTGTCTGACTTGTCACTTGAATCACATGAGGCATAGTCAGTGGACTGTGGGTCTGAGAACTTGTCACTATTAGAACAAGAGACAGAGTCCTTTGTTTTACAATCAGGGTCTGGCAAGGCACTTGACTTTTTGCCATATAAATGGTGTGATCCATCAAAGTCTGTGGTAGTGGTGGTGGGCATATGTTCTCCTCTAATTGGTCTAGGTACAACATGCAATTCTCCTTCTTTTACATAATTTTCTAATCCTGCTGGTGTAGATTTCGACCTATCATTGATTGCTTCTACACCAACATATTTTTTAAAACCTAGACCTATCTCAGATTTTACAGATTGACTACCATAGAGAAAGCTAGCTAACTTATCACCTGAAATTAACCATTGTTTATGTCTAGTCACTTCCTTATCCAACTTATCTTGCAAAACTTCTTTTTCTGATTCAATTCTATCTTTTTCTTTTTCAGTAAATTTTAACTCATTGCTAGTTATCTCTAAATCTCTTTTTAATACTCTTATCTTTTCCTCATAAGCAAGTTGATTCATTTGAAACCAAACCTTTTGATTTTCTAAGGTTTTAATTGCCTCTCTTTTAGCTTGTTCATTAATATAGCAATCATTATAAAGAGTTTCTAATTCATCAAATTCTTTCTTAAGCTCATTATATTTACTATCACAATCAAAAGGGCAATTATGTACCTTAGGAATGACACCCATGAATGCAAATGCTTCTGCATCACCAATAGTACAAGCTTCCTTTCTCATCTTCTTGGATTCATCCTTTCCACCATACCTTGCTTTGATTGCATTCCATATATCTCGTGCATCATCCATATAATGAAAATCTGCTATATGATCAGCAGGAATAGATTGAAGCAAGGTAATTCTTGCCTTTGATTCCCTATGAACTTCAATGTGTTCATTTGTAGTCGTTGGAGGGAGAATAAAGAGTTTTCCATTGCTATCACTTCCAATCCTTTTCGGGCTGTTGCCATTTTGAATCACCGTCCAGATATTCATATCATTGTTCATGATCCATTGTTCCATTTTCTTAGCCCAGACCTCATACTCATAATCCATCAAATGAGGAAACATTACACGATCCCTTTCAGTGTCAGATTCTGCCATTATACTAATGAACAGCAGAAACAAGTGAAATCAGCAGGAACGAAGTATAGAATCAGGAGGAACCAAACCAGTAGCAATTGATCAGCAGGAACCAAAAGACATCATCAGCATAAACAAACTTTCACTTCAGTAGTAATGAAACCAATCAGTAGGAACCGACCAGTATAAATCGTGGACGAAGACTTCACAAATGGCGTTTGGCCTAATGGTATAAGTGGATCTTTATGCACACAATATAGACAAAAAAGCAAGAGTGAGCTACATATATAGGCAATGCCATTATTTTTTTTTAAAGTTTTTACCATAATATACATTATTATAACTGATGGAATATATTGGGACATAAGCACTTGCATGATTTACTCGAAACACCATTCATCGCCACCTTCATTTCTTCAAAAGTGAGATCTTCTTTCAAGTTGAACATCTTGTGAATCTCTTCAACAGTCTTACCATTGATTATGTCAACAATAGTTTCGGACGTCAAGTAAATCAAGTTATAATAATAATAATAATAATAATAATAATAATAATAATAATAATAATTAAAAAAAAAAAAAAAAAAAAGTTGTAGTAACATTCCCATATAGGGGTAAGCAAACGGACCGGATGGACCGGACCCACTGACAAAACCGACCGGACCGATCACATTCGGTCCGGTCCTCGGTTTAGGCTTTTTAGTTAATTCGGTCTTCGGTCCGGTCCGGACCGGACCGATAAAAAAAACCGAAAAAACTTGTCAAATCTTGCCTATTTGGACCGGACCGGACCGAGATCGAGACCGGACCGAGCACATTCGGTCCGGTCTCGGTTTATGGATTTTCCTTAACTCGATCTTCGGTCCGGGTCCGGTTTTTGGAACGTGATCACCCCTATTCCCATAAGAGTAAGGACCAATCCAACACACGCCAACATACTTTCCCTTATAAATTCCCGTAATTGCCAAACCATAGCCCCAATTTCCAAGATGGCAAGGAAAATAAAAACCAAGTCAAAATCAAACAACAAACATGGGTATGTTTTCCCAATTTAATTTCAATTTCCCATATATATATATGTATATATATATATATATATATATATATATATATATATATATATATATATATATATATATATATATATTGGTTTCATGATGAAATTTTATTAATTTGCAGGGACACAATAGTGATTGAAGGAGGCCTGCCTAAAGAAACTGAACACAGTTAGTTTTTCTTTTTCTTCTTAATGGTTTAACTGTTTTAGGGGGTGTTTGTTTAAAGCTTATCTGAGGCTTATTTGTTTTTCGGCTTATATATCAAATGCCTCAATTTTCCGGTAGGCTTATATAACTTTCTTTTCCCAAATTGTTGTCCAAATACAACACAAAGTTTAATAAAAAAATTTCTTTCTTACTTTTTACGAAATTACAGTTTTACCCTTAACTAATTCTCTAATGTTTGTAATAGTAAGGGTTAATGGCATATAACAGCAACGTATTTTTTCATTTGTGTCATTATCAGATATGAACTAAAAATATTACCACAATACCCATCGAACTTTGCATTTTTGTGCCGATATCATCAACTTCGAAATTTGAGAGAACCCGAAATAGAAATGTGGACAATAAATATAGAGGGAGCTTATGAAATATTATAAGCCGAATTCACATAAGCTCATAACCTCATATATAAGCTTAAACAAACACCCCCTAAATTTGTTTGATTTACTGGTTTGCTTCGAGAATGGGACATATGATCTTTGCAAAATCTGTTGATTTCAAAAAGTAAAAGTGAATGATGAAGCTATTGTTGATTACATGATGTGGACACCCTATTTAGTTAATCCAAACGACAGTTATGGGAATGATACATCCATTGTCGTTCCATTCTATGCTTATATTCATACGTCTTGTGGTTCATGGCGATACACCAAACGCCCCCTCAATGTTAAATGGACTAAAGTTTTGTATATAGGTTTAATTTATATTAGATTAACTGAAAGTAAAGTAATTGTTTTATACTCGTGCTTTGATTTTTATTATGTATCGATATGATGCCTGCTAAAAGTAACCGTATATACATGATGATAGTATATGAGATTTGGAAGGATATAATAATTTTCAATATTATGTAGCTTTTGTGAAGTCAATGACCAAGCCAAAGACGGCCCAGTTAGTTACTAGCGACCGAGTGTATATCGAGGTCGATGAGCTGATTGCTATGGAGTCTTGTGTTATCAAGAATTGGATCAAATATGGAACTGGCGTGTTGAGGCTCACATTCAAAACCAAGATCGTTTTAAAGGTTATTGAATTCTGTAAGAAACATGCGGAGATCCGGAATAGTGATGAAAAGCTCGCCCGTGAGAATTTGAAGGATTTCCATTCTGAATTTGTGAAAAAGAATCACGACTTTCTTATTGATCTTCTTTCTGTGAGTTTTCCTTCCCCCCCCCCCCCCCCCCCCCCCCCCCCATCCGTTTTTGTTCCGTTGTATTGGTTATTCATGCGTATATTTATATGTTGAAACTTTGAAAAATCTATTCTTAAGGGTAAACATCTTGTGGTTGGCTACGGAAACCGGTCAGGTCACCAATCTTTGAAACAAAAACCGGCGAGACATAATAACTCTTTGTACAAAATAGAATTGCAACTATTATAATGTATGGCAAGGAAAGTAAATACAAATTATCATAATTCACTTTGTAAAAAAAAGAAAATCAACATATGTGGCAGACGAGGTGTACATTTTTATTTTGTTAGATTTTTTTTATAAGTCTATCATCCCTCTTGTAATTTTGTGAATAGACTCCTTTATTTTGAAAACTTGTAAGAGACTATCAATTTTAGCTGTAAATATGATACAGTCCTCGTGTATTAATAATCCCCGGGTCAACTTTTTTTTTTATTTTTTTTTTAATTGGCTGGATTTCCCCGAGTACAACAATACCTCCTTCAAGGTTTAATTTCTATTGTATCCCTTATTTATTTATAACAATAAAGTAATCAAATTTCATTGTCATTGTTTTTGTATTTATCATCATCTGGTTCATGAATATGTTTATACTTTAATTGGCTTCATAATTTTCCATTTTGATTTCAGGCTGCATGCGATTTGCAGATCAGAAGCCTCTTGGGCGTGACTGCTGAAACTGTTGCTGACATGATCAATGGGAAGACTGCTGAAGAGATTCACAAGATGTTCAACTTGAAAGAAGATTTCACTTTTAAAGAGATGGAGGAGGTGCTTGAATATGACGCATTTTGTTTCAAGGGAATCATGTAAGGCCTCAAGCGTTTATGTCCACAAGACTTGATGTCATGTTTTTTTGTCTTTCTATCTTTCTCGTGTTTAGGTTATGTTTGCCTATAAAATGGCTAGTCTCCTTTTACAATTTACTGAAAAAACTGAATCTATGAAACCTGTACATATGCAAAAGGACCTTTCGTCGAATTGTAGGTCCTATTTTAATGGGAGCCATTACATGAACACGAGAAATCAAGGATTATGAGATTTACAAAAAGAGAGTGTTTCAAGAAAGACGATTCTTGATCATGAATCTAACTAGCCGATTCATTAGTGAACCATCTCATCTAACTTTTGTCTGTATCGAGCTAAATTCTGTAATAACAAGCAAACCCCATGTAAGATTAGGTTAACCCGTCAACTTCTTTTTGTCAAACACAGTTACTTAGAGCTAATCGTTAGAATTATAAAATCTAAAAAGGAGTAAACATTAAGCATCTTTAAGCCAGTTCAGAATGTTATGTATACCCCTTCAGTCTTTTACTATAGTATTTTTTTTTTTTTTTTAAGCCTGTTTGGACTCGTTATCTACAACCAGCAACGACTTCTATTTTTCATGTTTGTTGAAAAATGTTCTTTTGGCGGCAAAACAAACTGGTCAACTATGACTATGAGTCATGTCGTTTCGTTTATGCTTCATGTTGTTATATAACTAACAAACCATACTTCATTTCTTACTCTTAAAGATCACCATCGTCACCCTTTTTTAGTTCCAATAAATTCAATCAAAGTTTAACAAATTGCGTCCTCCTATTTCAAAAACAAAAATACAAACAACAACAACAACAACAACAAACGAAAAAGAAGTCCATCACCACGACCAACATCATCAATGGTGCCACCAAATGTTTGGCTATACCTAGGTGTCTCCTAATTTTTATTGGGAGAAGTGCAACAAAGGTGATAATGGCATATAACTGCTTTTGATTGAGCAGTGTGGCAAGTTGATCAAACATAAAAAACTAGAGAGAAGGAACAAGAAAAATAGCAACATTGAAGCAAGAGACAACCGAGAAGATGCCATACAAGGCCGGATCGGGGCAATAGAGAGAAGGAACAAGAAAATAGCAACATGGGAGGTCCAAATAACGACACAAACAAAGAGGACTTGTAATCCTTACTCTTAGATCACCAATCATCTTTTGCAATCTTCATGACTCCATTACATAATATTAATGGCCCTTTATATTGTTTGTTAAATATTTGCATGATTGTGTGTCTTTAAATACTTATATGAAGCTTTTCAAGTGTATGGATGATTATAAATTTCATAATAGTATCACAACAACAATGAATTTTGTAACAATAAGGGGTGACCCAGCGGTAAGAATACCAGACATTCAAAGAGGAGGTCAAGGGTTCGAATCCAAAAAGGAAAAAATTAATCCCCTTATGGACACGGAGGTTCACTTGCGCCGAATCCGGGCTATCCAAAAGGGTAGTCGCCCTATGATTAGTCGGCTTGCAATGTCGAGTCGGAAACCCATATAACCAAAAAAAAAAAAAAAAAAAAAAAAAAATGAATTTTGTATTTAGAACTTGTTTGTGTATGGTATGTAATAATTGGTTGGGTTAAGGGTAATCAATCGTTTGGTTTCTCACATTTGGTAAGGACCATGAGGTATGACCGGAGTCAAGAGTCGGGGTAACACTCACGAGTCAATTAGTGCGTGTTTTTAGTCGTAAGTGACTTGGCCTATTTCATGAAAATGGACTAGTATTTACAGATATCACATTTAGGGTTTTATGCAACCCATCGATGAGATCTAATGTTTTTGAGTGGATGAGGTTATTTTCAGATGTCAAATTTTAAGGTATTTTGAGATGACCATAAAAAAAGTAAAAAATAAAAAAAATAAACCTACTCAAGAAGATGATGAAAGTTGTTACATTCCTATAAGAGTAAGGACCAATCCATGACACGGCAACATACTTTTCCTTATAAATTACTCCCTAAACCCCAAAGACACACAAAATTTTCCCCAAATTGATTTTGGTTGCCAAAAATGGCAAGGAAAATAAAAAGCAAGTCAAAATCAAACAACCATCGTTTCAATCGTGGGTACGTTTTCCTCAATTTCATTTTCCCTTAATTTTATAATCGGGTTTTGATGAAAATTTATTAATTTGCAGGGAGACAATAGTCGTTGGAGGTCCGCCTAAAGAAACTCAACAAAGTGAGTTTTTTGTTTTGTTTTTTTTTTTTTTTTTTTTTTTTTTTTTTCATAAATTTTGTTCAACTTTATGATTAACTGTAAATAAAGGTTTGAATTTGTGTGTTTGGTTGTTTTAGGGCTTGTTTGGCTAAGCTTATTAAACATAAGCCCATTTGGGCTTATTTTTTATAAGCTCCAATTTTGTGGCTTATTTTGAGACTTGTCGGCTTATATAAGTTTATTGTGATAAGATATACATATAAAAGCCGACAAATCTCAAAATAAGCAGTAAAATTGGAGCTTATCTAAAATAAGCCCAAATCAATTTTCTGACTTATTTTGAGACTTAACGGCTTTTATAAGTTTATCATATCATAATAAACTTAAATAAGCCAACAAGTCTCAAAATAAGCCACAAAATTGGAGCTTATCTAAAATAAGCTTACCCAAACACCCCCTTAATGTTAAAGGTATCTATGTGCTGTTAAAAGTAACCGTATATACATGAGATTTGGAAGGATAAATATAGTTTTATAATTGGTGATATCTTATCGGCTCTGATTATTTACTAGACTGACGGCTGCTATTTTCAAACAGACCCGAGTTGGACTGTGCTGTTTGGAATAAGGGGGGCCGAAATTTTTTTCTCAAGCTAACAAAGTAATTTAAGTAAAACTTCAAACAATTTGTTCTAATGATCACATACATTAGGTTAAAAACTTAAAATTTTGATAAGAAAACACATTGATAACTAATAAAAAAAATATTAGTAGATGAAAACATTGTGCATGAAACGGTGTCAAGCTTCATTCTTTTGACATCTAAAGGTTAGGGGGTCATTTGGGCGTGTTGGAGCGGGTCAAGCACCCCCTGGCTCCCCCACTGTCTCCGTCTCTGGTTGTTTGTGTTTTATTGATTGAGTGAAGCGTTCTGTCTGTAGCCAATATTTGATTATTAAATGTAGTTGAACAGAGTTTAAAAACAGGGGTTGCTCGATTGCATAGTCTCGTCCAAGTAACAACAATTCTGTGCTTCTTTTTTTAAAACCATTTTCTGGTACTGAAAATGACATCAATATAATAATTGTAAATTTTTTTATGTAGCTGTTGTGAGTCCGTCCAACTCAATGATCAAGCCAAAGACAGCCCAGTTAGTTACTAGCGACCAAGTGTATATCGAGGTCGATGTCGATGAGCTGATTGCTACCGAGTCTCGTGTTTTCAAGAATTGGATCAAATATGATGGAACTGGCGCGTTGGACCTCACATTCAAAGCCAACATCGTTTTAAAGGTTATTGAATTCTGTAAGAAACATGCAGAGATCCGGAATAGCGATGAAAAGCTTGCCCATGAGAATTTGAAGGATTTCCATTCTGAATTTGTGAAAGAGAATCACAGCATTCTTATTGATCTTCTTTCTGTGAGTCTTTTTTCTTTCTTCTTTTTCGTGTTGAAATTTTGTTTAATTTATTCTTGAGGGTAAGTAAACATCTTGTGGTTGGCTATGGAAACCCTTCTTAATTTTCCGTTTTGGTTTCAGGCTGCATGCGATTTGCAGATCAGAAGCCTCTTGGACGTAACTTCTGAAACGGTTGTTGGCATGATCAATGGGAAGACTGCTGAAGAGATTCACAGGATGTTCAACTTGAAAGAAGATTTCACTTTTAAAGAGATGGAGGAGGTGCTTGAATTTGATGTATTTTGTTTCCGGGGTATCATGTAAGGCCTCAAGCGTTTATGTCCCAGTATTTTCCATCAGCTACAAGACTAAATGTCTTTCTATCTTTCTTAGGTTATGCTTGTTTGCCTATAAAATGGCTAGTCTCCTTTTACAATTTACTGAAAAAACTGGATCTATGAAACATGTACATATACGAAAGGATCTTTCGTCGAATTGTAGGTCCTATTTTTATGGAACCCATATCTAAAAAGGAGTAAACTTTAGGCATCTTTAAACCAGTTCAGAATGTTATGTATGCCCTTTCAGTCTCTTACTGTTTATTAACTCTTTTAAACCCATTTGGACTCGTTATCTATAAATTCGAACCCAAGTAAATCCGAATTCACATAGATAAGTTGGAACTTTCCCCTCTAAAACTAATAACTATTTCACCTTGGTATAAGCATAAACGCTCGCCTTACTTGGTGCTGCTGGACTTCCTCTTCTGATATACGGAGTACTTTTCATCTTTGACAATATAAAGCATAAGTATTCCTGTCTATAATTCCAAGCTTATAACCTGAAACAATATGAAACAGTATGATCGACAGGAATACCTACATGCTTTAAATTGGCAAAAATGATAAATAAAAACCAAGTGGAAAAAACTAAATAAACGCATTGTGAGAATCTTGCAAGACCAATCACTCACTTCTTGAGAAGTTAGTTTGTCAAGTTACATTATAATGGACCTCAAGGAATTCCCGTGTGCTGCGATCATTACATTCTATCCCGCTTGTATACTTGTAGTTGAGGTTCAAGTGTTCAACCTGCACGATTTAAGTTTAATTATCAGATTTTTTATTTATTTATTTTTTTTTGGAACTAAGTTTAATTATCAGATTATTACAATTTTAAACAACAAAACTACATTCAAACACTACCTCCTAAATCCCGTTCTATAAAACTGATTATCAAATAAAAGGTGTACTTACATGTTCTTTGAAGGATGCAACAGCTCTTTCAGCACACATTTCCAAACTCTCACCATTTGGTGGAGGGATATCAAAACTATGACGCCATTCATGAACTTGTTCTTTCCCATAATTATCAGCAGTTTCTTGCTTATTTAAACTCAGCAATTCCCTGAACACCCTCATCTTCTTCCCCACACAATTTTCTACTTTTTTTTTTTTTTTTTTTTTTTTTAAGAAAACTTCAAACTTATTCCCAGACAACAACTTAAGAAAAGACACTTTATTTAAGGCACTATCAAACCCTAGATTTTTTCCTTTAAAAACATCCCAAAAACAATATTAATACATTAACAAACAAAGAAAGAAAGAAACACACTTACACAAACTGAAAAACACAAATGGGTATTTTCCGGCGAGATGAACGGTGGCGTTTGACGGTAGTGATATAATGTGAGAGAGAAGAAGAAAGCTCACAAAAACAAAGAAACACAAATGGGTATTTTCCGGCGAGATGCACGGTGGGGTTTCACGGTGGTGATATAATGTGAGAGAGAAGAAAGGTCACGAAACAAATAGACAAACGCTTACACAAATGACAAAACATAAATGGTGTCTGGTGAAAAATATGATGAAGAATCACACGGTGGCCGGCGTTTTACGGTGGTGGTGATGGTAGTGGTGTCATAATAATCTGCTAATAGGAGAGAGAATAAATGTTTAAAGAATATGTTGCCATTTTTTTGGTTATATTTGTTTTGTTGTATAAAAAGGGTGCTTATGATGGGATATTTGGTTTATTTTTGTAAAAGAGTTTGATTTAATTTTTGTTTTTTGATTTGGCAAGTTTAAATTTTTAGTTTTTTTTCTACTCTCGACTTCTAATAAACCTAAGTTCAGAATGAAATCATATAACTATTTCTATCTAAAGGAAAACATAAATCCATGCAAAGTTGATGACGACGAGGGTAAATAAGTCATTTTACTTTAGTCACGGACGAACCTGAACTCCAAAGTTGTATACAAGGAGGCCGTTGCACGTTTAAAACATCATTGACTAAACATGTCATCTACACAAACTATAAGGACACTTGTTGTAATTTGATCAATTTATTTTATAGTATAATGATTATTCCTATCTTCTTTTTATTCGTGGTCAGACATATAGAAAACCGTGGATTCAGGTTGTAATTTGTACTCTATACTATCATTGACTTATTACTTCATATTCATTTCAAATTAATGATTCAGGTTGTTTACTTTCGTTATTTTAATTACACACACACATATATATATATATATATATATATATATATATATATATATATATATATATATATATATATATATATATATATATATATATATATATATATATTTTTTTTTTTTTCAATATCTTTTCTAAAAACCCGTGGATTCCACGGGTCTTATAAGCTAGTAAAACAATAAACTTTAAACGTGATTTTCAAATTTATTATTCGTCGTGAATACGACTTCGGGGATTAGCCTCTTACCATCTTAGGTATTTATCCTACCTATTTGGAAAATTTTAACTGACAATTTTGCGAGAAATAGTGGTGAGTAAATCACCCGAACATACCGGACTGACTGACGGACAGATTGAGACCAGACCGGACCGACCACATTCGGTCCGGTCTTCGGTCTCGGCTTTTGGGCTAGTTTAGTCTCGGTTTTGGTTGGTCCGGTCCGGACCACAAACCTACTATTCTGCCTTGTTGGAACGGACCGACCATATTCGGTCCGGTCTTCGGTATCGACTTTTGGGCTAATTCGATCTCGGTCTTAGTTGGTCCGGATCACAAACCAACTACTTTGCCTTGTTGGACCGGACCGACCGAGGCCAGACCGAACTGACCACATTCGGTCCGGTCCTCGGTCTCGGCTTTTAGGCTAATTTGGTCTTGGTTTTAGATCGGACTCGATCCGATCTGGTCCGATCCGGGACCGATGCTCAGCCGACAAATTAGTTTTTGGTTGATGGTTTTTTTTAAAGGACCTTTTCATAAAACCCCAAGTTATATAAATCTGGCCCAAAATTAGAGTTTTACATCTTACACAATGATCCCTAAAGTATGAAACTTGACAAAAAGTGCTCAACTTGCCGACCAAGATAAACTATCTGCTGCACACCTCGTACTAAATATTCGACAAGATCTCCACGTGGCGGCTTCAGATTCGATGTTGAATGCAATAGTGGGGTTGAAGCTTTGGCGCCTCACTCGCTTGAAGGAATTATTTTCCTTGTGTGGTCTTCAATCGCTGACTAGACACAAACAAAAACGACAATCATGGCAAATTTTCACTTTTGTTTCATATTTTTACTTAGTACACTAAATATCAGAAACTCGATTTTAAGCAAAGTTTAACCAAACTTCTCTCAGGTTTAAAATTTTAATTCCAGTAAGTATAATTTTCTTATCAATCATGGCAATACTCTTTGCTCCAACAAGTATAACTTCAATTTGGATTTCAATTCATGTATTTGTGTTTCTCAAAAATAAAAAGTTGTTTCTACTTCAGTTTAGGGGTGTTTATCGGTTCGGTTATTAGGTTATTCGGTTTATTCGGTTCGGTTTGTTCGGTTAATTTTTTTTTCTGGGTCAAACCAAAAACCAAAACGAACCGAATTCAAATTTGATTCAACCGAACCAAAAACTGAACCGAATAACCGAAAACCGAACCCCTATAACCGAAAACCAAACCGAATAACCCGAATTACGTAATTTTAATAATTTTTTCATTTAATTATATATATTTTTAGAACAAAAATTTTTTTCAAGCTTAATTAATGTTATATTTATACTAAAAAAGACCTTTAGTGATTATTTTTATATATAAATACATAAAAAAGTATATATATTTATATATTTTCGGTTTTTGGTTCGGTTTTCGGTTTTCATTGCCAAAACCATATCCGAACCGATAACCGAATATTTAGTTCGGTTCGGTTCGGTTCGGTTTTGATCAATTCAGTTCGGTTACAAATTTGATTCGATTTTTTTCGGTTCGGCTCGGTTTTGGTTTCGGTTATCGTGGATATTACCCGATCCATGAACACCCCTACTTCAATTTCTAACATCATTTTTTTTAAAACTAGTTATCAAACAAATTTGCCAATCCAAAGCCCAAACTGTATAACCAAACATCCCTTGGGCTACTTTTCATTTTTTTTGTCGGCTTAGTTGGCCCAAATCTTAAACTTCAATTCAAAATTTTAAAGAGCTAAACTGAACCACTGCACAGTAAAACAAAATCTTTTGCTTAAAAACAGAAAAAGGTGACCGAAATGATATTAATATCGAAACCATGAGTCCCTGATACATCATTCGTCAATGTGCATATTTTGGCTAGTTTGCTAAAAATAAGTTTTTAAGGTCCATAAAATTGACGACAGTGCTTATTGTAAACTTTGGGTATAAAAATTGACATTGACAAATTGTCATGTAATGCAAGCTTGAATGCTTGATAGTTTGCCTAAGACATGTAAAAGATGTGTAATGTATATATTTCTTTATCTCATCTTCTTGCAAAACCGGCTACTCATATAGTCATATTGACCAAGAAACACACAGTAGCTATACATGGTAACAAGGTTCATGATCTCTTGATCATTCAAGTCGTTGCCATAAAAAGTGTACGTATTGATAATATGATAGATTGTACACCCAAATGGTCAAATATAACTAAACCAAACGTATTGTTTGCTTGACTATATGCAAATTGTAGTTTTTTCTCGAGTATACGGAAGAATACCTAACTTGAAATCTGTGAATATGTAAACATGTCACATAGCAACTTGATATCGTCAATGTTGAAATCTCGCTACAACTCAAAGAGATCATTGCAAAACATTCGATATCAAAGCATTTTCATAACCCTCAGAATGCATACCGGAGCCCTTCTGACATTCTTCTTCAAGTACAATTTATTGTCTTATGAATTTGTCATATACAAAATTTCCAACTTGAACCAAACTCCCACAGCAGTATCTTCTTTGTTGAATTCCCTCAACACCTTGTTATCCAAGCACAAAAGTAAGGCACTATGTGCTTTCTTGTAGACATCAATCTTTAACGCCACAATATTAATAGCGTCAGTCATGGTCTCCGGGAATGGACCTAATATAGTCTCCCAACCATGTTGAATTAATAGTCATCGCATCTTCACACGCCACAACCCGAAGTCATTTGACCCATCAAATTTTTCGACGTCAAGCTTAGCTATTAACGACATATTCTTTAAACCTTCTTGCGTAAAAACCTTTCTTTTGCAAATCGAATTAATTAGAAATACCATAAATCCTCAATCTTGAACAAGAAACACCGATCGAACACCATGATGGTAACCTTGAACCACAAGAAAATTTACAACAGCCTTGACACTTCAAAACACGTTTTGACAAACCCAAAAATGACAAACCAACCCTAGATATCCTATACTTGATTACTTTAAAGTGATTTTAGACTACCATAAAATCAACCTAACTTTGATACCACTTGTTGGACAATTACGACAACAAACCGGAAGTTCGATCGCGCAACGCTAGATCGCAGGTTTGTATCGAGCACAAGCAGTTACCTTCAACCTATAACCTGTTGAAGAACGTGAGAGAACAAAGAATATACACCACAAAGTTAGTCAAATGATTAACGTTTTATGAATGCTAATCGACAAGAAAAGAATACAAAATGGGATGTTTGAAACCTTCACCCCATCTCTATTTATAGAGATGAGGGGCATCCTAACCGACCTAGGCTTGGGCTGCAAACCACAACTGACTCAAACTATAACATCCTAAACAAAGCTAATGTATAACTTGCCTTGCATGGCAAGTATTAGAACATAAAGAAAGCTACACTCAACTACGATCTTCTTAATCGACTTAACATAACGTAGCTAGACTTGATAATAAAACTAACATACTGAAACCTGTGACAATCTTGATTTTAATACCTTATATTTTCCTGGACAACTACTACCGGTCGACGAACTGTAGTCACTAAAGAGGCATTTCGGGATCAGTGCCGCTATGCATGAAAAATGCAGGCGCTAATGGTAGTGGAAGCGTGAGAGAGAGGCTATTAAGCATAAGAACAACTGAAGCCATGGTTGGCCTATTTACAACATTTTCTTGAATGCATAATAACCCAATATGTATACATCTAATGATGTCGCGCAATGAACCTGGTCCAGTCTTCAGTGTGGGATCTATCATATCTAATGGTGTACCATTCCGCCACGTGTTCCATGCCTGGAAGATATTAACAAATCTATCGTTTGACATATATAAAATAGAATCATAGTTATATGGGCAAAGGAATGCTTTCTCGCAAATTATGACCCCCGTCATTATTGTCTTAGGTGGTGTTTGGTGTAGCTTATTTGTCTTAGTAAAAATTGTAAACCTCAAATTTTAAGGTTCATAACCTTATACAGTATAAGCTAGATGCTCAAACTAATAAGGTCATAAGTTCTTAATATAGAGATTATTGGTTAAATATTTTCATAGTAGATGATTTACCAAGAAAATGTGATTTTTAATTTTAGTAAAAATATTCGGTTTAAAAATGCTCAAATTTGAAACTTTGAGAGGGAGCTATTTTTTAAGATATTAAAGTTGTAGAGAATTTTGTATTTAGTCCTAGCCGTTAGGTATAAAGTTTTAAGACTCTTCTCATATTCACATTGTTGTGTATGAATGTTTAGATGCATTCGTCATGACATATTTCTCCCCAAAGGTATTAACAATTTTAGGAACTAACGAATTATAACTAAAAAGTATATATAATGAAATGATTTGCTAGTGGATACTTACAAAGCTAAGAAGGTCTTCTATGCTCTCTCCATTTCGAAAACATGTATTCTTTTGACCTGTTACCATCTCTAGCAACAACACCCCAAAGCTAAATACATCAGATTTTACTGAGAATTTCCCGTGCATGGCATATTCGGGTGCCATATAACCACTGTATAAAAGAAGAAGACACCCAAGGTTTGAGCACATGCACTATTTGAGTATACGAGGGAATAAAATATTCTAATACCTAAAGAAATTATTTGAAGTGCACTCACTGGGTTCCAACAATTCTACTCGTGCCTCCTTGAGTTTCCTCGGGTTTGAACAATCTTGCCATTCCAAAATCTGAAATTTTAGGGTTCATCTCAGCATCTAACAAAACATTGCTAGCTTTCATATCTCGATGAATTATCCTTAGACGAGAATCTTCGTGAAGGTATAAGAGTCCCTTTGCAATCCTTTGATGATCCTATAGCGTTTTTCCCAATCTAGAATTGTACGTTTAATGGGATCTACAAAGACCATCATAATCACAATATTCAATACAAGAACATTTGTTGCTTACACAAAAGTCTAATTAAAATTTATAAAAACTCATCAACTTCCACAAGTAAAGTGTATACATCATACAATAAAGTGTATAAGTTATACTATAAGAAGGTAGTTTCCGCATTAAGAAATTACCATCAAGTAAAGTGTATAAGTTATACTATAAGAACGTTGTTTCCGCAATATAGTGTAATGGTACTATAAACTTTCAGATACATTGTAATGATGTGTACATTGTCAAATATTCTATCGGTACTATAAACGTCATATTGACCTTTCAAAATCATTTTGATTGATTGAAACTTGAATGTAGACAATTATTTGACAAACCAAATTCGAAAGGTAGATATAATTAGGAACATAGACATTATCTGTGATTTACTAGTTATGTCCTTTATTGGATGTAAGAAGTGAGGTCAAGAAGAGGCACGGTCTTGGTAACATACCAAATATAAATTGATCAAGACTGGCATTTGGCAAGAACTCGTAAATGAGAAGTCGTTCGCTTCCTTCAATGCTGAAACCCAGAAGCCTTACCAAATTGCGGTGATGAAGTTTCGCAGCAAGCAAAACCTCATTTTTGAATTCCATGTCACCTTGCCAAGAATCGTTCGCTAGCCTCTTTACCGCTATCTCTTGTCCATCTTCAAGTTTACCCTAAATACCATATTATAACACATATCAATATCCAAATTACATCAATGTTCTCATTTTTGGCACATAACTAGCAAGATCGATTTTTATATACCTTGTAAACCGCTCCAAACCCACCTTGTCCCAGCTTATTGTCTTCGGCGAAGTCATTTGTTGCAGCTTTTACTAAACTAAAGCTATATTGCAAAGATTCAACCGTTCCAATATCCATAGTTTCGGCTGGTAGATAAAGAGAGATTTACAAGTTAATTTTACAGGCCAACTATTGTCTCTACACCATAACACGCAACTCAACCAAGTGGTCTGCTATTTTGTTGGAAAACAAGTAATAATATACATAAATATATAAAAACTACAAAGATGCTAGCTGGTAAAATACACCGATACTAAAATGATACTTTCAATTAACCGAACCTAAAAGCTATCACGAGCCTAGAATGTTTAAATGATACTACAAACATGATTATTATTTGAGCTAAGAATTTGAAACTTACTCTCTATATTTTCTGCCGGCAGTGTTTGCTGTTGTATTTTCCTCAATCTTATGAAGATACAGATAGAACCGATTAATGCTGTGACACTTACTGTTACAGAAACAGTTATTATTATCACAGTTCGTGTCTTGCTTGCATTTGCTCCTGCAAAGAGATATAAAAAAAATTAACTGAATAGTATTCTAAATTCGAATATTCAAACATTCGTTAGAGGAATGTTCGGTATGAAAATGACTAAACACAGGGAAGTACATAAATCTTCCTTGCACTGCAAAAATAAAGGTTGGAAACCTCAATATATTGTTGAGTTACAAAAAGAACAGGGTCACTAAAAGTTGTCTTTTTTTAGTTACAAAAATAACAGGGTCACTATAACTGAACAAAGGCTCTTAAGTTCGAGAAATTGTCACCGATTGAAACCTCAATATATTGTCGAGCATTTAACAGAAAATAACAGCATCATTCAGGGACGGATGTTGGTGGTGGCTAGATGTGCCATGCGCGGTACAAGTGAAATACTTTTATGAAGTACATCTTTATAGTTAATCTGGAGGTTTTCAATTTTTTGGTATCGTGCTATAGGTCGATATAGCAAATTGGATATCAAAACTAACCAACAAGATTAATACGCTCAACTTAATATAAGCCCGGCCAGGTAAAATTAAAACTAAGATATTAAACCTAGCCCAGATAAGTACTAGTAGTACATTCTAGTTCAGATTCAGTCTCTCGTCAAACGTGCGTACCATAATCTTTAATCTCCACAGGAATCTGTTAGTAATATCATACTTTTTATTTATACTACTATTAGCATTTTTAATCTTTTATGTACATGATACGAACCTAACTCATACTAGATCGCATCAAGCCACAAAGTTACGTGTAAAACTCATTCCAAAAAGCTAGCTCAAAGGAGGACGAGACACTCAAACTTTATAAGCCACCAACTAATCTCATACTTGGTCAACGTGGGATCGTAACAATACTGCACGCTTTGAAGAACCAACGTCCTCGTTGATCACGGCTATGTTGGTCATGGTTGTCACCCCTCTTTGGGTCCAAGCCACCATTCCATAGGCCATCACTCCGAGCTCGTTGGTCACGACTATGTTGGTCACGGTTGGCACCCTTGTTTTCACGGGTCCAAGCCACCACTCTGTGTGTTGGAACCTCGAAAGACAGGTAGGGCTAGCTTTGATACCAAATGATACGAATCCAACCCATACTAAGTCGCATCAAGCCACAATGCTAGGTGTAGAACTCGCTTCAAAAAGCTAGCTCAAAGGAGGAGGGGACACCTAAATTTTATAAGCCACTAACCAATCCCATACTTGTCCTACGTGGGATCGTAACATTACACACACCCAATTTTCGATCCGCCACAAGCGTCAAAGTCATTGGTATATTCAAAAGGATCTATATCCGGTGAGAAATATTGTAACATGAGCATGCTAAGTGTCCATTCGTAGGTGTAAACAGCAAGAGAAACCATATATAACTCAATACGTTTTCATGAGAGAACATGAACAGTACGTTTAGTTTATTTTCTTCAAATCTTTGTAAGTGTGTAAACTTAATCAAAACAGAATTTGCTTCAACTTCTCTTTTTACTTGGTTATATAAAGTAAAATTGAACATGTTTTGTTTGTTGTTTTACTATGCACATATGAACATTTAATTTGAATTTTGAAACAACTTAGTAAAGAAATATTTACAATTTTTGACGAAGAAAGAATATTAAACATTGGCGGCTTTCATATAGTCAAAAGGGAACGAATCATTACTTTTATATATATATATATATATATATATATATATATATATATATATATATATATATATATATATATATATAGGGGTGAGATCAAATAAAAAGAGAATTTTTGGTAAAAAGAATAAGAAGGATTTTTAACCCTTGATTTAATATCCATTTAAAATCAATGAATGAGATTAACTATAATCCTAACTAACTATTAAGGGTACAAAAGTAATTTTATTCTAACTAAAATCCTAACAAACTTGTATAATAAAACCCAGCTTCACACACTATAATCCTTCCCACCTTTCACAACAATTAAGGTAAAAAAGATAAAGAAAAAAAGATGCAACGTCGTCAATGCTCAAGATCAAGGGCAGTTTGTAAAGATATCAATATCTGACAAACTTTATGGCCAAAGAAATGTGTATGCAGACCAAGGACATTTCATATAGAAGTCAGATCCAGTTAATTTTCCTCTACAAGCAAATAATGGGAAATAACCAGCCAATAGACACTAAAACTTATTCTCAGTTTTAGAACATATTCTCTCCGTATTGAAATGAACTTCTTTAAGGAGATCAGATATTGCAGCTTTAAGTTCATAGTTGCTAGGCTTCAACTTTTCTTCTTTTGGTTTCTCTTTTTTCTCATCCTTTTTTCCTATTTAAAGAAGAAAAATAACAAATTAGAACAACCTGAGACAAAGCTGTAAGCCAAGTACATAAAAAAATATATATACAGAAACTAAGAGGCGTAAGAAAGAGAGATTATTCATACAAGATTTTTCTTTGGAAGCAGTTTTTTTGGCACTTGAAGACTTCTCTTCAACCACTTGATCTTTCTTCTTCTTCGAAAAGGTTTTTGTGACTGTTTCTTTCTTTGATTCGATTGGTGTTTCTTTTCAGCACTAGAGAGATTGTTTAGATGATTTTATGCATTTTGACCCTTTCGTTGGTTCGACCCATTTGACATGTTTCCATTTTAGTTAAGTGACTTAACTTAACCCACTTGACTCCATAAAAATAAAACATAATAGAATCAGCCGAATTACATGTAAGTGGGTCGAAATTGCCACCTCTACTTGTGATCTTCACAATGTAAGTCATAGTACTAGTAAAATGATAGGTTCTATAGGAACTAGACGATCTTATTTGGTCAAATACCAATCTTTTCAATCCCAATGCCGATTTACACCATTTTTAATGCACAAAACCATGTCTTTTCAAACATTAACATGCTCGTTAACTTAGGTCACCTTTACTAACTTCCTATGAAAATTAATGTACATTTAGGCAATTTTTAATGCACAAATAGTGTCATTTCAAACAATAGTGTATTGATTTCCTAAAAATGTCACCTTTTCTAAATTCCTATGAAAACGGATGCACAAATAGACCATTTTAATGCACGAAATAGTGTTAATTCACACAATAGAGTGCCGATTACCTAAGCATGTCACCTTTACTAACTTCGTATTAAAATGAATGCACTATTGGACTATTTTTAATGCATGAAACAGTGTTATTCCAAACAATAGCGCACAGATTGCTGAAGCACGTCACTTTTACTAGCATCGTATGAAAACTAACACACATTTAGCGGATTATTAATGTAGAAAACAATATTATTTTACACAACTCATGATTATCCCAACATATCACTCTTTTACTAACCTCCTGCAAAAATTAATGCACATTTAGACAACTTTTTAATGCACAAAATAGTGTTATTTGACACAGCTCACAATTATCCAATTTTTTCACATTTCACTAATTTCCTACAAAAATTAATGCTTATTTAGGCCATTTTAGTACACAAAACAGTGGATTCTACACGACTTACGATTATCCGATCGTATTACACTTTAGTATCTCCCTGAAATTTTAGGGTTCATCTCAGCATCTAACAAAACATTGCTAGCTTTCATATCTCGATGAATTATCCTTAGACGAGAATCTTCGTGAAGGTATAAGAGTCCCTTTGCAATCCTTTGATGATCCTATAGCGTTTTTCCCAATCTAGAATTGTACGTTTAATGGGATCTACAAAGACCATCATAATCACAATATTCAATACAAGAACATTTGTTGCTTACACAAAAGTCTAATTAAAATTTATAAAAACTCATCAACTTCCACAAGTAAAGTGTATACATCATACAATAAAGTGTATAAGTTATACTATAAGAAGGTAGTTTCCGCATTAAGAAATTACCATCAAGTAAAGTGTATAAGTTATACTATAAGAACGTTGTTTCCGCAATATAGTGTAATGGTACTATAAACTTTCAGATACATTGTAATGATGTGTACATTGTCAAATATTCTATCGGTACTATAAACGTCATATTGACCTTTCAAAATCATTTTGATTGATTGAAACTTGAATGTAGACAATTATTTGACAAACCAAATTCGAAAGGTAGATATAATTAGGAACATAGACATTATCTGTGATTTACTAGTTATGTCCTTTATTGGATGTAAGAAGTGAGGTCAAGAAGAGGCACGGTCTTGGTAACATACCAAATATAAATTGATCAAGACTGGCATTTGGCAAGAACTCGTAAATGAGAAGTCGTTCGCTTCCTTCAATGCTGAAACCCAGAAGCCTTACCAAATTGCGGTGATGAAGTTTCGCAGCAAGCAAAACCTCATTTTTGAATTCCATGTCACCTTGCCAAGAATCGTTCGCTAGCCTCTTTACCGCTATCTCTTGTCCATCTTCAAGTTTACCCTAAATACCATATTATAACACATATCAATATCCAAATTACATCAATGTTCTCATTTTTGGCACATAACTAGCAAGATCGATTTTTATATACCTTGTAAACCGCTCCAAACCCACCTTGTCCCAGCTTATTGTCTTCGGCGAAGTCATTTGTTGCAGCTTTTACTAAACTAAAGCTATATTGCAAAGATTCAACCGTTCCAATATCCATAGTTTCGGCTGGTAGATAAAGAGAGATTTACAAGTTAATTTTACAGGCCAACTATTGTCTCTACACCATAACACGCAACTCAACCAAGTGGTCTGCTATTTTGTTGGAAAACAAGTAATAATATACATAAATATATAAAAACTACAAAGATGCTAGCTGGTAAAATACACCGATACTAAAATGATACTTTCAATTAACCGAACCTAAAAGCTATCACGAGCCTAAAATGTTTAAATGATACTACAAACATGATTATTATTTGAGCTAAGAATTTGAAACTTACTCTCTATATTTTCTGCCGGCAGTGTTTGCTGTTGTATTTTCCTCAATCTTATGAAGATACAGATAGAACCGATTAATGCTGTGACACTTACTGTTACAGAAACAGTTATTATTATCACAGTTCGTGTCTTGCTTGCATTTGCTCCTGCAAAGAGATATAAAAAAAATTAACTGAATAGTATTCTAAATTCGAATATTCAAACATTCGTTAGAGGAATGTTCGGTATGAAAATGACTAAACACAGGGAAGTACATAAATCTTCCTTGCACTGCAAAAATAAAGGTTGGAAACCTCAATATATTGTTGAGTTACAAAAAGAACAGGGTCACTAAAAGTTGTCTTTTTTTAGTTACAAAAATAACAGGGTCACTATAACTGAACAAAGGCTCTTAAGTTCGAGAAATTGTCACCGATTGAAACCTCAATATATTGTCGAGCATTTAACAGAAAATAACAGCATCATTCAGGGACGGATGTTGGTGGTGGCTAGATGTGCCATGCGCGGTACAAGTGAAATACTTTTATGAAGTACATCTTTATAGTTAATCTGGAGGTTTTCAGTTTTTTGGTATCGTGCTATAGGTCGATATAGCAAATTGGATATCAAAACTAACCAACAAGATTAATACGCTCAACTTAATATAAGCCCGGCCAGGTAAAATTAAAACTAAGATATTAAACCTAGCCCAGATAAGTACTAGTAGTACATTCTAGTTCAGATTCAGTCTCTCGTCAAACGTGCGTACCATAATCTTTAATCTCCACAGGAATCTGTTAGTAATATCATACTTTTTATTTATACTACTATTAGCATTTTTAATCTTTTATGTACATGATACGAACCTAACTCATACTAGATCGCATCAAGCCACAAAGTTACGTGTAAAACTCATTCCAAAAAGCTAGCTCAAAGGAGGACGAGACACTCAAACTTTATAAGCCACCAACTAATCTCATACTTGGTCAACGTGGGATCGTAACAATACTGCACGCTTTGAAGAACCAACGTCCTCGTTGATCACGGCTATGTTGGTCATGGTTGTCACCCCTCTTTGGGTCCAAGCCACCATTCCATAGGCCATCACTCCGAGCTCGTTGGTCACGACTATGTTGGTCACGGTTGGCACCCTTGTTTTCACGGGTCCAAGCCACCACTCTGTGTGTTGGAACCTCGAAAGACAGGTAGGGCTAGCTTTGATACCAAATGATACGAATCCAACCCATACTAAGTCGCATCAAGCCACAATGCTAGGTGTAGAACTCGCTTCAAAAAGCTAGCTCAAAGGAGGAGGGGACACCTAAATTTTATAAGCCACTAACCAATCCCATACTTGTCCTACGTGGGATCGTAACATTACACACACCCAATTTTCGATCCGCCACAAGCGTCAAAGTCATTGGTATATTCAAAAGGATCTATATCCGGTGAGAAATATTGTAACATGAGCATGCTAAGTGTCCATTCGTAGGTGTAAACAGCAAGAGAAACCATATATAACTCAATACGTTTTCATGAGAGAACATGAACAGTACGTTTAGTTTATTTTCTTCAAATCTTTGTAAGTGTGTAAACTTAATCAAAACAGAATTTGCTTCAACTTCTCTTTTTACTTGGTTATATAAAGTAAAATTGAACATGTTTTGTTTGTTGTTTTACTATGCACATATGAACATTTAATTTGAATTTTGAAACAACTTAGTAAAGAAATATTTACAATTTTTGACGAAGAAAGAATATTAAACATTGGCGGCTTTCATATAGTCAAAAGGGAACGAATCATTACTTTTATATATATATATATATATATATATATATATATATATATATATATATATATATATATATATATAGGGGTGAGATCAAATAAAAAGAGAATTTTTGGTAAAAAGAATAAGAAGGATTTTTAACCCTTGATTTAATATCCATTTAAAATCAATGAATGAGATTAACTATAATCCTAACTAACTATTAAGGGTACAAAAGTAATTTTATTCTAACTAAAATCCTAACAAACTTGTATAATAAAACCCAGCTTCACACACTATAATCCTTCCCACCTTTCACAACAATTAAGGTAAAAAAGATAAAGAAAAAAAGATGCAACGTCGTCAATGCTCAAGATCAAGGGCAGTTTGTAAAGATATCAATATCTGACAAACTTTATGGCCAAAGAAATGTGTATGCAGACCAAGGACATTTCATATAGAAGTCAGATCCAGTTAATTTTCCTCTACAAGCAAATAATGGGAAATAACCAGCCAATAGACACTAAAACTTATTCTCAGTTTTAGAACATATTCTCTCCGTATTGAAATGAACTTCTTTAAGGAGATCAGATATTGCAGCTTTAAGTTCATAGTTGCTAGGCTTCAACTTTTCTTCTTTTGGTTTCTCTTTTTTCTCATCCTTTTTTCCTATTTAAAGAAGAAAAATAACAAATTAGAACAACCTGAGACAAAGCTGTAAGCCAAGTACATAAAAAAATATATATACAGAAACTAAGAGGCGTAAGAAAGAGAGATTATTCATACAAGATTTTTCTTTGGAAGCAGTTTTTTTGGCACTTGAAGACTTCTCTTCAACCACTTGATCTTTCTTCTTCTTCGAAAAGGTTTTTGTGACTGTTTCTTTCTTTGATTCGATTGGTGTTTCTTTTCAGCACTAGAGAGATTGTTTAGATGATTTTGTGCATTTTGACCCTTTCGTTGGTTCGACCCATTTGACATGTTTCCATTTTAGTTAAGTGACTTAACTTAACCCACTTGACTCCATAAAAATAAAACATAATAGAATCAGCCGAATTACATGTAAGTGGGTCGAAATTGCCACCTCTACTTGTGATCTTCACAATGTAAGTCATAGTACTAGTAAAATGATAGGTTCTATAGGAACTAGACGATCTTATTTGGTCAAATACCAATCTTTTCAATCCCAATGCCGATTTACACCATTTTTAATGCACAAAACCATGTCTTTTCAAACATTAACATGCTCGTTAACTTAGGTCACCTTTACTAACTTCCTATGAAAATTAATGTACATTTAGGCAATTTTTAATGCACAAATAGTGTCATTTCAAACAATAGTGTATTGATTTCCTAAAAATGTCACCTTTTCTAAATTCCTATGAAAACGGATGCACAAATAGACCATTTTAATGCACGAAATAGTGTTAATTCACACAATAGAGTGCCGATTACCTAAGCATGTCACCTTTACTAACTTCGTATTAAAATGAATGCACTATTGGACTATTTTTAATGCATGAAACAGTGTTATTCCAAACAATAGCGCACAGATTGCTGAAGCACGTCACTTTTACTAGCATCGTATGAAAACTAACACACATTTAGCGGATTATTAATGTAGAAAACAATATTATTTTACACAACTCATGATTATCCCAACATATCACTCTTTTACTAACCTCCTGCAAAAATTAATGCACATTTAGACAACTTTTTAATGCACAAAATAGTGTTATTTGACACAGCTCACAATTATCCAATTTTTTCACATTTCACTAATTTCCTACAAAAATTAATGCTTATTTAGGCCATTTTAGTACACAAAACAGTGGATTCTACACGACTTACGATTATCCGATCGTATTACACTTTAGTATCTCCCTGAAATTTTAGGGTTCATCTCAGCATCTAACAAAACATTGCTAGCTTTCATATCTCGATGAATTATCCTTAGACGAGAATCTTCGTGAAGGTATAAGAGTCCCTTTGCAATCCTTTGATGATCCTATAGCGTTTTTCCCAATCTAGAATTGTACGTTTAATGGGATCTACAAAGACCATCATAATCACAATATTCAATACAAGAACATTTGTTGCTTACACAAAAGTCTAATTAAAATTTATAAAAACTCATCAACTTCCACAAGTAAAGTGTATACATCATACAATAAAGTGTATAAGTTATACTATAAGAAGGTAGTTTCCGCATTAAGAAATTACCATCAAGTAAAGTGTATAAGTTATACTATAAGAACGTTGTTTCCGCAATATAGTGTAATGGTACTATAAACTTTCAGATACATTGTAATGATGTGTACATTGTCAAATATTCTATCGGTACTATAAACGTCATATTGACCTTTCAAAATCATTTTGATTGATTGAAACTTGAATGTAGACAATTATTTGACAAACCAAATTCGAAAGGTAGATATAATTAGGAACATAGACATTATCTGTGATTTACTAGTTATGTCCTTTATTGGATGTAAGAAGTGAGGTCAAGAAGAGGCACGGTCTTGGTAACATACCAAATATAAATTGATCAAGACTGGCATTTGGCAAGAACTCGTAAATGAGAAGTCGTTCGCTTCCTTCAATGCTGAAACCCAGAAGCCTTACCAAATTGCGGTGATGAAGTTTCGCAGCAAGCAAAACCTCATTTTTGAATTCCATGTCACCTTGCCAAGAATCGTTCGCTAGCCTCTTTACCGCTATCTCTTGTCCATCTTCAAGTTTACCCTAAATACCATATTATAACACATATCAATATCCAAATTACATCAATGTTCTCATTTTTGGCACATAACTAGCAAGATCGATTTTTATATACCTTGTAAACCGCTCCAAACCCACCTTGTCCCAGCTTATTGTCTTCGGCGAAGTCATTTGTTGCAGCTTTTACTAAACTAAAGCTATATTGCAAAGATTCAACCGTTCCAATATCCATAGTTTCGGCTGGTAGATAAAGAGAGATTTACAAGTTAATTTTACAGGCCAACTATTGTCTCTACACCATAACACGCAACTCAACCAAGTGGTCTGCTATTTTGTTGGAAAACAAGTAATAATATACATAAATATATAAAAACTACAAAGATGCTAGCTGGTAAAATACACCGATACTAAAATGATACTTTCAATTAACCGAACCTAAAAGCTATCACGAGCCTAAAATGTTTAAATGATACTACAAACATGATTATTATTTGAGCTAAGAATTTGAAACTTACTCTCTATATTTTCTGCCGGCAGTGTTTGCTGTTGTATTTTCCTCAATCTTATGAAGATACAGATAGAACCGATTAATGCTGTGACACTTACTGTTACAGAAACAGTTATTATTATCACAGTTCGTGTCTTGCTTGCATTTGCTCCTGCAAAGAGATATAAAAAAAATTAACTGAATAGTATTCTAAATTCGAATATTCAAACATTCGTTAGAGGAATGTTCGGTATGAAAATGACTAAACACAGGGAAGTACATAAATCTTCCTTGCACTGCAAAAATAAAGGTTGGAAACCTCAATATATTGTTGAGTTACAAAAAGAACAGGGTCACTAAAAGTTGTCTTTTTTTAGTTACAAAAATAACAGGGTCACTATAACTGAACAAAGGCTCTTAAGTTCGAGAAATTGTCACCGATTGAAACCTCAATATATTGTCGAGCATTTAACAGAAAATAACAGCATCATTCAGGGACGGATGTTGGTGGTGGCTAGATGTGCCATGCGCGGTACAAGTGAAATACTTTTATGAAGTACATCTTTATAGTTAATCTGGAGGTTTTCAGTTTTTTGGTATCGTGCTATAGGTCGATATAGCAAATTGGATATCAAAACTAACCAACAAGATTAATACGCTCAACTTAATATAAGCCCGGCCAGGTAAAATTAAAACTAAGATATTAAACCTAGCCCAGATAAGTACTAGTAGTACATTCTAGTTCAGATTCAGTCTCTCGTCAAACGTGCGTACCATAATCTTTAATCTCCACAGGAATCTGTTAGTAATATCATACTTTTTATTTATACTACTATTAGCATTTTTAATCTTTTATGTACATGATACGAACCTAACTCATACTAGATCGCATCAAGCCACAAAGTTACGTGTAAAACTCATTCCAAAAAGCTAGCTCAAAGGAGGACGAGACACTCAAACTTTATAAGCCACCAACTAATCTCATACTTGGTCAACGTGGGATCGTAACAATACTGCACGCTTTGAAGAACCAACGTCCTCGTTGATCACGGCTATGTTGGTCATGGTTGTCACCCCTCTTTGGGTCCAAGCCACCATTCCATAGGCCATCACTCCGAGCTCGTTGGTCACGACTATGTTGGTCACGGTTGGCACCCTTGTTTTCACGGGTCCAAGCCACCACTCTGTGTGTTGGAACCTCGAAAGACAGGTAGGGCTAGCTTTGATACCAAATGATACGAATCCAACCCATACTAAGTCGCATCAAGCCACAATGCTAGGTGTAGAACTCGCTTCAAAAAGCTAGCTCAAAGGAGGAGGGGACACCTAAATTTTATAAGCCACTAACCAATCCCATACTTGTCCTACGTGGGATCGTAACATTACACACACCCAATTTTCGATCCGCCACAAGCGTCAAAGTCATTGGTATATTCAAAAGGATCTATATCCGGTGAGAAATATTGTAACATGAGCATGCTAAGTGTCCATTCGTAGGTGTAAACAGCAAGAGAAACCATATATAACTCAATACGTTTTCATGAGAGAACATGAACAGTACGTTTAGTTTATTTTCTTCAAATCTTTGTAAGTGTGTAAACTTAATCAAAACAGAATTTGCTTCAACTTCTCTTTTTACTTGGTTATATAAAGTAAAATTGAACATGTTTTGTTTGTTGTTTTACTATGCACATATGAACATTTAATTTGAATTTTGAAACAACTTAGTAAAGAAATATTTACAATTTTTGACGAAGAAAGAATATTAAACATTGGCGGCTTTCATATAGTCAAAAGGGAACGAATCATTACTTTTATATATATATATATATATATATATATATATATATATATATATATATATATATAGGGGTGAGATCAAATAAAAAGAGAATTTTTGGTAAAAAGAATAAGAAGGATTTTTAACCCTTGATTTAATATCCATTTAAAATCAATGAATGAGATTAACTATAATCCTAACTAACTATTAAGGGTACAAAAGTAATTTTATTCTAACTAAAATCCTAACAAACTTGTATAATAAAACCCAGCTTCACACACTATAATCCTTCCCACCTTTCACAACAATTAAGGTAAAAAAGATAAAGAAAAAAAGATGCAACGTCGTCAATGCTCAAGATCAAGGGCAGTTTGTAAAGATATCAATATCTGACAAACTTTATGGCCAAAGAAATGTGTATGCAGACCAAGGACATTTCATATAGAAGTCAGATCCAGTTAATTTTCCTCTACAAGCAAATAATGGGAAATAACCAGCCAATAGACACTAAAACTTATTCTCAGTTTTAGAACATATTCTCTCCGTATTGAAATGAACTTCTTTAAGGAGATCAGATATTGCAGCTTTAAGTTCATAGTTGCTAGGCTTCAACTTTTCTTCTTTTGGTTTCTCTTTTTTCTCATCCTTTTTTCCTATTTAAAGAAGAAAAATAACAAATTAGAACAACCTGAGACAAAGCTGTAAGCCAAGTACATAAAAAAATATATATACAGAAACTAAGAGGCGTAAGAAAGAGAGATTATTCATACAAGATTTTTCTTTGGAAGCAGTTTTTTTGGCACTTGAAGACTTCTCTTCAACCACTTGATCTTTCTTCTTCTTCGAAAAGGTTTTTGTGACTGTTTCTTTCTTTGATTCGATTGGTGTTTCTTTTCAGCACTAGAGAGATTGTTTAGATGATTTTATGCATTTTGACCCTTTCGTTGGTTCGACCCATTTGACATGTTTCCATTTTAGTTAAGTGACTTAACTTAACCCACTTGACTCCATAAAAATAAAACATAATAGAATCAGCCGAATTACATGTAAGTGGGTCGAAATTGCCACCTCTACTTGTGATCTTCACAATGTAAGTCATAGTACTAGTAAAATGATAGGTTCTATAGGAACTAGACGATCTTATTTGGTCAAATACCAATCTTTTCAATCCCAATGCCGATTTACACCATTTTTAATGCACAAAACCATGTCTTTTCAAACATTAACATGCTCGTTAACTTAGGTCACCTTTACTAACTTCCTATGAAAATTAATGTACATTTAGGCAATTTTTAATGCACAAATAGTGTCATTTCAAACAATAGTGTATTGATTTCCTAAAAATGTCACCTTTTCTAAATTCCTATGAAAACGGATGCACAAATAGACCATTTTAATGCACGAAATAGTGTTAATTCACACAATAGAGTGCCGATTACCTAAGCATGTCACCTTTACTAACTTCGTATTAAAATGAATGCACTATTGGACTATTTTTAATGCATGAAACAGTGTTATTCCAAACAATAGCGCACAGATTGCTGAAGCACGTCACTTTTACTAGCATCGTATGAAAACTAACACACATTTAGCGGATTATTAATGTAGAAAACAATATTATTTTACACAACTCATGATTATCCCAACATATCACTCTTTTACTAACCTCCTGCAAAAATTAATGCACATTTAGACAACTTTTTAATGCACAAAATAGTGTTATTTGACACAGCTCACAATTATCCAATTTTTTCACATTTCACTAATTTCCTACAAAAATTAATGCTTATTTAGGCCATTTTAGTACACAAAACAGTGGATTCTACACGACTTACGATTATCCGATCGTATTACACTTTAGTATCTCCCTACAAAATTGATGCACATTTAGACCAATTTTAGTGTACAAAACAGTGTTATTCCACACAACTCAGTATGTATGCGCAAAAACAGTTTTAATGTAGATAACGCTGATTTCAAGCACATATCACTTTGCCTAATGAAAACTAATGCGCGTTATCTTGTTTTATTTTAAAACCATACAAGTCTTATGAAAACTAATGTGTAACACAACAATGAGGATTTTCAAGTGAAAACTTATGCACATTTAGGCCTATTTTTATTGCATAAACACGTGTAAGTTTTTAATGTGAGATACCACAAATTTCAAGCAAATATAACATTGGCTTCTTTTTAATGCACAAAACAATGTTCAATTAAATCTCATTCTAATCCTTATTATAGCACAAAACAAACAAATCTCCTTCTAATCTTTATTTTAATGCACAAAGACTAACAATTACAAACTAATTTCCTTCTAATAGTATACATCGACACACAACATATGTTCGTAGCACAACCTAAACTAAAATCTGATTAACTAACACGCCTCAAACAGTAATTCACATAATTAAACTAATCGAACCTCCAACAACAATACAAAGCTAATCACGCAAACGTAACCCTATACAAATAATCATGAGCTAAAATTACAAGTATTGCAACTCAACCAGGTTAAGATGTCACATTCTAACAAACATTTAAATGCACAAAACAATCAAATCTGGTTCTAATACTTATTTTAATGAATCAAAATATTCAAAATTCCTTATAATCATTATTTTAATGCACAAAACAATCAAAACTCATTCTAATCCATATTTTAATGAACAAAATAATCAAATCTGCTTCTAATCCTTATTTTAATGAATAAAACAATAAAATTGGGTTACTGTATCAAATATGAATTCAAATATATAGTTATTGATACTCTTCTTCCACTTCTTAATCATTTTGCTGTTAGTTTTTCAAACAAAATGCATTAAAAATCAGATTATTTGTAGATGATTGATGATCGGATTTTAATGAGATTGATGATTGAAATTTATTGAGATTTGATGATCGAAATTATAAGAAATTGATGATCGGAATAATTGAGAGAGAAAGTACTTGGAGGTGAGAGAAAGTAGATCAGAATTATTGAAATGGAAACGTGATAACAAAGATTATAAATGTGTTTGTTTATTTTTATTAAAAGACCTTTTTGCCCTTCCAGCCTTAATTAAGTGTATAGTTTAATCTCATCTATTGATTTTAAATCTAAGGGTCCAAAATTCTTCTTATTCTTTTTACAAAAAATCCTCTTTTTATTTTAACTCCCCCCTATATATATATATATATATATATATATATATATATATATATATATATATATATATATATATATATATATACACACACACACTAAGGGTGACTACATATTATTGGCATAATGTTTTGATTTTTGAAGATTATTATAACCGATAGCAAAGAAGTAATTAGCAAAGAAGATCAATATTAGTAGGGTTAATAGCCTTTAAATGTATCATAATTGTTATTAATTCTTTTTATATGTATAGAACAAATTTTTTGCTATTTTATATATTAAATTTGATTTTATTGTATTTTTGTGTATTTTATATCCATTTTACCCTTTATTTTTTTGCTATTATATGTATGATAGTTGTTATAACCTACACAAAAAATACAATAAAATTAAGTTTAGTATATAGAATAACAAAAAAAAAAAAAAAAAAAAAAAAAAAATTATTCGATACATATAAAAGAAAATCATTTCAACTATGATACATTATTCTGTCATTAGCCTATTATTAACTAAAGACTACATAACTGAAAATTTACTTCTCATGTAGAGTCGTATACGAGGGCATAGACAAAGGATACTAAGGGCATGGGTGAGCCTTGACCCTTAAAAAAAAAATTAATGTATTTTTGTTTATAAAGTTAGTGAAAAAAATTATCATTTTGCCCCTCTAAAATTAATCATTGATTATTCGGCCCTCTTAAAGAAATAGTTCAAGCTCTCTCCTAGTACGAGGGTGTGCGATTTGTGCAACTACATAGACCTCAAAATTTTAAGTGCCTCAAAATCAATATTCCTTAGCATATTTGGGCCCTCAAAATTTAGGTACTTCCATGATCAAAATGTTAACGATATATTAAATTATGTTATAAATATTTGTTAAACTCTACTTGAGAGTGAAGATGAGCTCATAAAAATTCAGAGGTAGATCGCTATAATATAACTTTGATCGCCATGTTTAATTATGCATAAGTTTTTGCACAGGAGCTTTGCTAACTTATTTACGGCACTGTTCTCGTGTAATTATAACCTACTTTTAACCTGTATGAAAACTGTTAATATCTTATCTTACCTGATGATGGTGATGGGATAGCAGGAGTATTCTCGTTATAAAACCGACTATTCTCATACCTAAAGTTGCACATAGGTAAGAGGGTTCTCCCTCCAATACGCCCAATATACTGATTCGAAAACTGACTAATTGCACCTCCCAAGCACTCATTGCATTGCTGCTGAGTTAAATCCGGGGTACACTGAACAAGGGCAAATATATTTGTAAGACCTGGTCCAGGAGTGTTCCCTGTAGCGAACTTGCGGAGCGAACCACCAGTCGATGCTTCAGCTATCAGATTGTTTAACAAAGGTGACAGAGCCCCATTGAAACGATCAACATCCGAAGTATTTTGTGAGTTCACCAAAAACACATTGAACTTTATTTGAGTGTTTCCTAGTATAATCTGGTTTGAGTATTTTAGTATGCAGTTGTCGTAGTATCCTATCGCTTCCTTTTGGTTAGGACATATTTGTCGCAATCTAACAATGGAATCATTAAGACAACTGCGACAAGCATCTGGATTCACGTCACCTCTACATCAGGCAACAGAGTGGACTGTATCGTTTCCATGGCCTGTGGAACTGTTAAAGAAACCAAAGCCAGAGTTGGTGGTGTTAGAATATGGACATTATTTTAGTAGACGTATGTTAGGATCGAACTCGAGATCACGGGATTGCACACAATACGTATGAAGAGAAAATGTAATAATTATTTATAAAGGTTATAATTAATTATTAAACACAAAACAAATAATAATAATTAGTATTATTGATTAATGACTAATTATTTATTAAACGAAGATTAGGAAAGTAATACTAGACAAAACATGGAAACAAGAGAAGGTTCCGGAATACCCTTGTGGATTCCATAACCGATCGGCCCAAGAGGTGTTTCCACCTCCTTATGTGCCTTGTGCTCCAAGTATTGTGTAGTATATAAGCAAACCCAAGATGTAGGTTTTTCTCATAACTTGTACACACACATCTTGGTGTTTTTCTCTCCTTTCTTTTATGCTTGTCGATTTATCAAACTAAACCCCTAAGGGTTTCGATTTTATTAATCTACACAAGTTTTGTGTTTATTACTTGCATAAACTTTTTCTTGAATTAGTACGTGTGTACAAGAACGTGAATCAAACACACTATTGTTTGATTCTTGGATTGAATTACAAAAAGGTAAGGGGTAATTCTTATAATCCTTATAAACCCTAATTAGGGTTCTTGGTTCCGGAAGATTGCATTGATTCTTGTTCGGGCTAGAATCACAAAGGTACGTTTACGATTTATATTATTGATTAATTAATTACATGTTATTCGATCTATTATAATTGCTTCCGCTCATGCTCACTTTGATGTTCATGGTTTATTTATATGAAGGTCATGATATAATAATTCCAACAGTGGTATCAGAGCCGTTATAATGTGTAATTAATTATCGCAACGCATAAAAATTGGATTTTGATTCGTATAGTTACATGTTTTTTTTTAGGGTTTATGTTTTTTTTCCCTAACCCTAATTTGGGTCGATTGACCTTTAAGGGGTTTTAGGGTTTTGATTTTATTTTTTTATAAAATTTGACTAGAAACCCTAAGATGTCATGTAATTGTTTATGTGTTTTAGTAAACGATCTTGGTGCAATGTGTTAATTGTTAAGCCAAATCCATGAAAAGTGCATGTTTGCATGAATTTTTATTGTGTTATTTAAATGGTTTAAATTGCTTATATATATTAATGGTTAAGTTATATTAAAACATGTAAATTTTAATAGATGTCGAATTGGGGAAGACTCCAATATTAAGTAATCAATTATGTGCTATGTGGTATTTATTTAATTTTGGCTTACGCAATCGATTTATCGATGTATGTGGCTCTTTTTCTAAGAAAAAGAAAGCCTTAATTGAATTAATACGTTATACACCTAGATTTGATTATTAATAGGACCTTTTTAATAAGATTTGCATGTGGCTACAAGTTTATACATATTTAATTGTTATGATTATGTATATGTGTTTATTTAGTTGTTTTATTTTTTATTATATATTACTTGTTTTTGTTTATTTATTATGTTAGACATGTTTATATAAACGAAAAGGGTAATTTTTTGAATAGAAAAATGATACGGACTAAATAATGGCGAAATTGTTTTGGTTTTTAAGAGTTTAAAATTTCAAAGGATTGGTTGATTGATGTTTTTGTACGTAATGGTTAAATAGGCTCGACCGAAGTTTACACACTATAAGATGGGTATAAGGATGGCAACGCATTAAATTGTGGCCTTAGATAGACAACATTCTGTCTTAAGGCTCGTTTGTGTGTAAATTAGACTTACCGAACAACCATTACATGTACATTGTCATCTTAAGGGTGAATAATCCACAATTCCACAATGATTATCCGAAACACTAAGCTTTCGGGCTTATGCAAAAGTACGATATAGTGGACGATAATTGATGGTTATTCTTTAATTGGTGAACCCGATACCTCAATCAAAACTTTGTTATTTTACTCTTAGCTAATTGGTAATAAAATTGTTTTGTAAAACCAATGTTATGAAGTTGTATGCATGCTTCTTCATACATTATTTTGATCACATCAAAATAGTTATACCCTTATAAAATTAAGTCAAATGCCATCTAATTAAGAACACTTAAAGTTGTAATTTATGTCATGTGAGACTTGGCGAGATTGCAATGGAGAGGTAAATTTCATAAATTCATTGCTAGCAGATCAACTGATGTGATGGATTTGTGAGTTTGCAGTTTTTAAGTTAGACGACTTAAATTGAGTAGGAAGTGAGACTTGACTCAAGGCATTAAGATGGGGATCAAACATGCTTACATTACAAAAGTTTTGTGATTATAAATCCCATAAATCTAGGAATTGCAATATGATATTGGCAATTATTGTACGACAATTACCTTGTTGAATACTATCATTACTAGCAGATCAACTGATGTAATGGTACTATGTCAATTTAGGATCCTAGCTTTAAGAAAATACTACGGTTTATATGAATATTTACCAATGGGTATTTTATTTTCTTAAAGATCTAATTATCGAAAATACTGAAATTGAATTTTGTAATTCGTTTTAGTGTATTAATGCAACGTTCAAACCGTAAACGTATTTTGAGCTTTGGTAAATTGATCTAGTTCTGTTTTCAAACAAATGTTTGATTAAGAAATATTTACTTAAAAGACAAAAGAAGTCTCTTTTCTATGAAGGAAGAGTGAGACACAATCCTATTCCTTTTCATGAATGAGAAAGGATAATAGGAATATTAGATATGTCTAAATTCTAATATAACTCATAGCAAATTTTTTAATGGTTAAGAAAATTGCATACATTTTTCATAAGGATTTTATCATCTTCATTTGGTGATCAAATTCTTTGTAACAAATATGATATTTGGTTAACAGAAAATTATGTATGACATTTTATGAGTTATTAAATTAGAAGCTAGACTAATTACTGTAAAATGTTTAGAGACAAACTAGTTGTTTTGAATATTTTAAAGGTGCTACATACATTGTAGGATGGTAGACCTATTAAGGAAGAAATTGCATGCCCAATTTTTCAAGTTAATAGCATTTGGTGGATAGTCCATCATTTACGTAGTAGAATACACTCTTTAGTGCATAAGTAATTGTTACGCATGGACATTTAAAGGTGTAGGAAAGTTAAAGACACAATAGTTGTTTTCACTAGATATGAAACATTTACAATGTTGTCAAATTCAGTGGGAGTATTGTGTACTTATTACTGAATAAGAAATTATTGTAATGATCTTTAATTCAGTGGGAGTTACAAGCTTTGATATCTTGGTAGCTAAAGATAATTACTTTCCAAGTGTAGACACTCATACTTTTAAGGATAGTCTTGTACGTTTCCTTGCTAGACATTGTTGTTCTACATCTACTTGTTATGCTAAAATCTATGACACAATCATATTGGTCACATAAACAAATGCATGGCGTGTTGTTTATCAACTATATGAGATTGTTCCATGCACAAGTGGGAGAAATGTTATCTTTAATGTGTGCAAGAAACAACTCATAAAGATATGATTTAATGGATTCTCTTGACTGCAAGGTAAGGGAATAATGTTCTAATATTAATTCAAGAAACACTTGGTGTTACAATTTATGTTATGTGAGAGCTTAACTAGATTGCAACAACAAGGTGAATTTCATATTTCATTACTAGCAGATCAACTGATGTAATTGAACTATGAGAATTTGCAGTTTCTAAATTAGAATAATGTTCTAATATGAATTATACTAAGCTAATTCAAGAAACACTTCGTGTTACAATTTATGTTATGTGAGACTTAACTAGATTGCAACAACAAGGTGAATTTCATATTTTCATTACTAGCAGATCAACTGATGTAATTGAACTATGAGAATTCACGGTTTCTAAATTAGATATCTATTAGAACATGTGTCAATATGATATCAAGACTACTTTAATTTATAGATTTATGAATTCATGGAATGACATAAATTAATTAAGTAATCTAATGCTGCTTCAATCTGAATATTTATGTGTTCTTGAAATGACATAAATAAATGAATAAATAATGTTGTTTACATTATTGTGAAGTAATATATTAACTTAAAATTACTATTGAAACCAAAAGATAGTGTTCATAATTACTTTAGTTAAACATGTTTATGTTTCATTGTAAAGATATAAACATAAAGTCTTTTAATTGTTACAAGACTTATAATAAAGTAAGACGTTATCTTGTTGTGTTTTTTAATTAAGACATATACATGAAGTTATTAAATTGTTAAATGACTTATAACGTATAGTGGGATTATAACAGTTTATGTTTTCTTGTAAAGACATGGACATGAAGTGACTTTGTAAAAAGTGCTTGTGTTATAAAGCATGAAATTGGCTTGAAAATACTATTATACCATTAAAATGACTTAGTTGGTAAATAGACAAGTCAAGAGGAATATGATTATCTTAAATATTGTTAGATTGTCTTACAATATTAATACTAATGAAATATCAAATGTTTATGGTATGTTCAGTTAGGAAAATCAAACTCTTGTTATATTGTTTGACTAAAGATAACTATGACTTCTTTTCTTCCGAAAGTTTTCAAGGTTAGAATGTTGAGTATGACTTGGACATATTTAATAAAACTCCAACATAGAAGATTAATAAGACATTATCATATGATGGAATATGATGAATGTGATGAATCACATTAAGTCTTAAATTTAAGTTCTAAATTTGTTTAACTGCTTATGAAGAGGGTATTAACAAAGTAAAGTTAGGAACTGTCAATATGTATTTGTAATATCCCAAAAGAGAATATTGTATTATTGCTTAATTTGCTAAGTATTTAAAGATAGTCTTTAAATTGCTAAAAGCAAGTGGGAGTTTTGATCTTTAAAAGATAAAATTACAAGATACATAATCTTCTAAAATACACTAGTAAATATCATGATTAAGTTTGACATTTGAATGTTAAATCTCAACATGATAATAAAGTTTGACATTTAAATGTTAAATGTTAAATCTCAAGATAATGGAATTATCATTCATAGAATAGAAATATATCTCAGATATTTGATGAATATGCTGAGGGTTATGATTTACAGTATTATTGTAAACCTGATAATCATTACGATACATTACCAAATATGAAATTGGGTAAAGTAAACATGATATGAATGATTAAGATGCTGTCCATAAAGATAATCAAATTTAGAAACATGGTTTATCTTAATAGTTAGACTAGAAAATAAAGATGAGTTTCTTCAAAGATTAGATAACCATTGTGGTTTAAATCTTTGAATAGAAATCATATGGACAATGTTGTACACGTATTTAATGTATGTTTTATGACAAGATTATTAATCACATTTAAGCAATTAACTGTGATTGAATATTCTTTTCATAAACGCATTAAATATATAAAGATTATGATTGTCATATTTAGTTTCATTTATATGAAATTGACAATAGAATATCAAAACTCTTTCATGAATGATTACTTGAGCGAGGACGATAAGTAATCAAAAGGAGTTTATGAATTCAAATAAATCTTTGGAAGTGTACATGGTGCAATGATCCATGGATGGATAAATGCATGCATCTAGAAGATTATTTTATGTTTAATTATTAAATTCATGTTTTGATTTATAATTGAAATAAGATAATTTCTAAGTATTCCTAAAAGCTAGTGGGAGTATTATGTTTAATTTCTTAAATCATATATGTTGTAGAACATATGAAAAGTAATATTCCATATAAGTAAATGTTAAGTCTTAGAATGGAATGAAACTTTACTTGTAAGATTTAGGAAATAAGACATATAACCTTGGAATCAATGTTTATAAGTTGAAACATGTGCGGTAAATAAATCTAATATAACATGATATATTATTTAGAAAGTCTAAATGGATATGTACAACATGAATAAAATTTAAGTATGACTTAAGGATTTTTCATGAACATCATGTTTTGTTTTATCATGCTTGATTACAAGATGATTTGGCAATATTAATATCTAATTAAAAAGTTATTAGATAACTCGTGTAATATTCTATAAAGAATATGTTTGATTATAGAATCACATCCTAAAATCTGGAATAGCTTCCAAATTCTATAGATGAACAATTTTTCAATAGTTGTGAAAATTGTCATAGCTAACAAACTTGAAAGTTTGAAGGGCATCAAACATTACACGATAGATATTATGGTTTACGGAAAGTTTTAATGGCATATTGTTGTTGCATACAATGATGCTAATAAATTGAGATGACACTCAATACTAGTCATGGTAAGGATTTCATCTTTGACTATATGTACTAGTTATGCTTATTAAAAGCATAGTTGCATTATACATTAAAAGAATAAGAATACTTTAAACTTTAAAATGTTTGGAAGTTTAATAAATTGGTGATTAAGGATGTAACACATTTTATGAAATATTATATGGCATTGTCAAAATAATTGAGTATGCACATACAAGAACTTCACTAGTTGAATTCTTGAAATAAGTATTCTTAAAATTCCGATAGATCAAAGTTGGATGATTTATGTCTTGTCAACAAGTAGGAATGTCATTACTTGAGACATAATTCATCAACAAGAGTTATCATGCATTGATCTATTTAGTATTTGGATAAGGGATGTTAAACAATTATTATGATAAATTGAAATACATGGTATGTTTAATTTATTATATATTGTATCCTATATTTGTATGTTTAATCCATGAATAAAGGTTATTCTTAAATTGTCCGTTGTCAGTTAATAATATGGGAATATTATTAAATTAAGACAAATCTGAAGGTTGGTATAATATACTTAAAGTATATTGATGCGTAGTCATGCCATTTCAGATGATATTCAATGATACCGAATATAGGACTTATCCCAACTACATGATGTTACTTTATGGATTTAGTTATTAAGTAAATCATGAGAAGTTATCCTCAGACTTGAGATGCAAGATAAGTGTCATGAATGTAGTACATTTTTGTGGAACAACTTAACGCTATACGTAACTGGTAGTATAAGGGTTGTTTTCGGAAGTGTTACAAAGTTTGTGGGTTTTGCTTGTAGTCAAGATAGAATTTGTTCCTTCAAATTTATTTTTGGAGTTTAATACTACTGGGCCCCTCGTAGGGTTGGTAAGATGCATGTATGGCCGTACCCAATATCTTCCCTAAATATGTTCAGAAGATTTGGTAATCTTGATCAATCATAAACAACGAGAAACAGAATGGTTAAATTAAGGAATGACTTTAATCCATATCCTTATTAACGTGGTATTAGAAACAAAAGGATAATAATAATGAGAAATCATTAAAAGGTTTTCCAGGAGCCTTACTCGAGATCGTACTAGAGGCATCGGCGTGTTGCAAGACGCTAACCGATGTGATTACACTATTAAAATATGTCCAAGTGGGAGCTGTTAGAATATGGACATTATTTTAGTAGACGTATGTTAGGATCGAACTCGAGATCACGGGATTGCACACAATACGTATGAAGAGAAAATGTAATAATTATTTATAAAGGTTATAATTAATTATTAAACACAAAACAAATAATAATAATTAGTATTATTGATTAATGACTAATTATTTATTAAACGAAGATTAGGAAAGTAATACTAGACAAAACATGGAAACAAGAGAAGGTTCCGGAATACCCTTGTGGATTCCATAACCGATCGGCCCAAGAGGTGTTTCCACCTCCTTATGTGCCTTGTGCTCCAAGTATTGTGTAGTATATAAGCAAACCCAAGATGTAGGTTTTTCTCATAACTTGTACACACACATCTTGGTGTTTTTCTCTCCTTTCTTTTATGCTTGTCGATTTATCAAACTAAACCCCTAAGGGTTTCGATTTTATTAATCTACACAAGTTTTGTGTTTATTACTTGCATAAACTTTTTCTTGAATTAGTACGTGTGTACAAGAACGTGAATCAAACACACTATTGTTTGATTCTTGGATTGAATTACAAAAAGGTAAGGGGTAATTCTTATAATCCTTATAAACCCTAATTAGGGTTCTTGGTTCCGGAAGATTGCATTGATTTTTGTTCGGGCTAGAATCACAAAGGTACGTTTACGATTTATATTATTGATTAATTAATTACATGTTATTCGATCTATTATAATTGCTTCCGCTCATGCTCACTTTGATGTTCATGGTTTATTTATATGAAGGTCATGATATAATAATTCCAACAGGTGGTAGGAAGGGTGGCGAGGGTTGTGTTCAGGTTTCTTTCATACGGGCTGTTTGTAGTATAATTAGCCGTGTTTTCGCAGAAATCAGAAATGAAATTAGGTTGAGCTAACGTGATTGTATTTACTAAATATAGGAATATAAACAAGAACACCAAGGGCAATTTTCCAGCAAGTATGAACATGTTTAGATGCTAGAAAGGAAGAATTAAATGAACAAATTGGGTGGAAGTTAAAGGGTCATAAGAATTGGACATTTTTGCAGTATCTATTGACTATTCTAAGAGAAAACTATGTATAGCCACAAGAGTAATTGACACGATAATCCTCTTATGATAGCCACACATTTCATGATAGAGAAAATACGTATAGCCATAGATATTGACCAAGTCCTCTTATGAGCCACTTTGCTACCTCACTGTGAGTTCTAACATTTTTTTTTTCACTTTCACACATCAAAATATCTCTAACTCAGCACTTAATCCATTTCATCATTTTGAGGCTTACTATTTTATTTTTATTATTTTTTATTTTTTCAAATCAACAAATTTTTTCTTTCAAATAAATATTAAAATTACAATACGAAAAAAAAATAAAAAATAAAAAACGAAAAAAATAAAAACAATAAGATAATTAAAAAAATACAATATGTTAATTAAATGTCACCTCCATATTTTCGATGAATTTATTCTTTTTGCATGTTGATCATGTAGGCATCCTCATCCGACATATACTTTGTACTAGTGACGAGAAACTTCATTTCTTTCAACCGCTTTATTGTCCTGTTTTTCTTCTTCGCCACCTCGTACGCCGATTGAGTGGCTTCCATTTGAGTCTAAACTCATTTTGTAAAGTATCCGCAAAATCTGGCGGGTTACTTCTTGCGGTGCTCGAAGTGGTTTTCGATTTAGTTTTTTCTCGGTCTCACGGTCGTTTTGACAGCAAATTCGTCGAAAACGGAGTTACGGTTCAAAAGTTATGGTCGTTTGAAGTTTGGAAGAAAAAAGGTCAAATTTGTGAAGCAACTCACTGGTTTAGCAACTCGCTAGTTGAAGCAACTCGCTAGTTAATCAACTCGCTGGATTCTCAACTCGCTGGTATATCAACTCGCTAGTTTCTTAACTCGCTGGATTGTCAACTCGCTAGTTTCTTAACTCGCTGGATTGTCAACTCGCTAGTTACTCAACTCTATAGATTGTCAACTTGCAAGTTACTCAACCCTCTAGTATCTCAACTCGCTGACTGAAGCAACTCGCTAGATTCCTCAACTCTCTAGTTTCTCAACTCGCTGACAAAGCAACTCGCTAGATTTCTCAACTCTCTAGTTTCTCAACTCGCTGACAAAGCAACTCGCTATGAATAAGACAAAACCGTCCTTTACAAAAATCCAAATCGCTGTCCTTTTCAGCCAACTCGCTACTAAGAAATCTGTCACAACTCGTAATTTCCGGCCAATTTCCAAACTTCGACAATTTACTATTCATCAGTTACTATTCATCATTTTACTATTCATCATTTTTGAGGTCAATTTGATATTCTGAGAAGCGTTCAGAAATTTTACTATTCACTTGACACTATTCATTTCCGGAAGAAATACACTATTCATGTGCATTACTCATGTCATCGTAAATTTAGTTTACGAGTATTCAAATTCGCGTAACCGTATTGGATCAGGAGCGAATTCATGCATTATCATTGGGACACTTCGTACGGACTAGAACTAGTCTTCATATTATCATTATAGCACTTGCATACTATTCCACTCGTAGGGTAATTAAATTAATACTTTTGGTATAATTTACTTTTACGTATAATTATTTCTAAATAAACGTTACAAGCAATCAATAATGTGACTAACACGTCCGACACTCCCGACTATGATCCCAATATATTTTTATACTCATTATAATAATATAAAAATTATATTATTAATTTACCCGGTGTTTTGAAACCGATTACTATATTTCACGATCGGAGCTTATTACTTCGTCGGTTTGTGTTATTTCAATTCAATAATTTTTCTAACACCCGATTCTCATCAGGAATAATATTTTACAACTTTTACAACTTCGTCGTATTTTATTTTACCTCGTCACGATTTATTTTTAAGTTAACTCGGTACCCGATAACACCTAATGCATACATAAAACTAACTAATACATACACTTTTGGGGACAAGATCCTTAATTAGCCCCAACTTTCCCCATTTTTCTCACCATTTGCCGCCCCCCCCCCCCCCCCCTAGTTCCCTAGTCCTTGTGACATTAATTAACAAAGACCAAGACTTAACTTTACAAATATCTATACTTCATTACTTTCATTTTTATACCAAAACAACTAACAAAGTTCTCTCATCCTTTTCCTTCTCTCTAAAAATTTCGACCAAGACATGAGCACCAAGAAGAAACCATAATTTTTCCAAGATCAAGTGATTTTACAACTCTAGTATACTTCTATTTTGGGTTTTGAAATAAAAACCAAGAAGTATTTAGGTACCTAGTTACTTTAAACACCTTCAAACTACTAGTAAGCTTTTCTTGATCTTTCTTAATGTTTCATATATTTATTTTATGTATTTTCAAGTCATAGTAGTAGATCATGCATATATATATATATATATATATATATATATATATATATATATATATATATATATATATATATATATATATATATATATATATATATATATATATATATATATATATATATATATATATATATATATATGTTATATATACCACTTTTACAATAATACTCTTTAATCTTAGATCTATAATTTTTATTAGTAACTTCAAGAGATCCACCAAGATTGGTGATGTTTAGGAACCCATGACACCCTAAGAAGGTATATGGTAGATCAAGAGTTGTTTTGATTGTTGATTGAAGTGGTTTGATGTAGCAACCACGAATTTACAGGTCCTTACTCAACCTTAAGTTCAAAATATTTTCGGTTTAATTATGTTTACCTGTTTACCTTGATGTGTATTGGTGAGCTAGACCGCACGACACGGCACAACCAAAAGTCAACTTTACGTTTTACAAGATGATTTTAACATTTCAACGAAGTTATGAGTATTATAGTTAAAGTTTATGGAAAAATAATTTTAAAACTAATGGAAATAATCTCGAGAGCTCGGAAAATATTTATGGCACGTTTTATTTACCACGTTCGCATTTCATTTAAAAATATAAAGAAATTGACAACTTTGGTCCCCGAGGGCGCGTTGGGGTTTGCATGTAATCCCCATCTCCTCCCCCTCACCTTATATAAACCCCTCTAAAAAAAATATTTAGGGTTTCATTATTTCTTCTCCTCTCTCTCTCCTTCCCAGCCGACACACACCCACCTCCCCTCTCTCTCTTTTCCGGCAACAAAATCCGGCCATCACACCTCCACCGCCGCGCGTACAAACACACCACCACCACCAATCTCTCTAGTTTTTCATCCCCGTTCTTTTGAGCATATACACGCGCCCTATATCAACCATTAACACCTTGTTCATCCACGATTTTGGACCGATTCATCACCACTTTTCGTTCTTTCTTACTTTTTGATCGAGCCGAGCGAATAGGTGGGTTAACCCACTCTTGTTGAGGTGTTTTTACCTCGTGTTCATCTCAAAAACCTTCGGGTTTGCGAGATAATAAGGATAACGAAAATATAAAGATTTAAAATGAGCTTAAAATGGTGTTTGGTATCATTTTCTTTCACGTTTGTGTTTCTTTTTTTTTTGTCGGATGTGATAGGTGCCGTGAGTTTTGGACTCACGGCCTAGGGTTGTTTGTTTATTTTATTGTGCTTGTGGCTCAGTTTTGGATATGGTGGAACTGGGATTAGATTAGGTTCGGATTTGGTTTTGGAGAATGGATTTGGCTATGATGGGGTAGTCGAGGGGATGGAGTTGGATTCGACAGTATTAAGGATTGTGGGTTGGTCTTATTTTGTTGATTCTTGATATTGAGGTGTCGTTACTCTGGTTGTTCGAGTCGTTTTGTTGTATTGGCCAGGAGCTAGGGAGCCGAGACCATTAGGGTCTCGACAAAACTTTGGTTGTGGGCTGTGGTCATATTGGTGATAAAACAATTAGATTGACGGAGTTTAGGTTAGTCGGCGTGCCGTAGACGGCCGTCGTTTGTTGTAGTTGTGTTGCGGAATTTGGAGGATTAGACAACAATATTTCTATTGTAATGATGTAGGCCGTGTTGGGCGTCACCGAGACTTTCTAGTCTTGTGTGACACCCGACGAGCCAAAATGGGCACGAAACGAAGAGTAACTCGTAAAAGGATAATATTGATTAAAATTAAATGACACTCTTTTTTTTTTTATGTACATATGAAATTAACTTTTAAATGTTAACTAACGACTAACAATCGTTACTTAATATTTTTAAGTTGATGATAATTATTAAATGACGATAAGAACATTATATAACGTCTTAGATTAATAAGAAATATTAGTTAACGTCGATGACGTTGTCGATATTTCTAAGTTAATTTGGAAACGTTAAATAATGATAAAAACGTTATTTAATATTTATTAATAATAATAAGCGAAACACCAAATAAATATGAACAAAACCGGGTTACTAATCGTTTCGAGGGCATGATTGTCGATATGCTAGTCTTAGAGATCATAGGACCTAGTTACTCTTACAAGTCGTTTGAGTCTTGGTCTTTGTCTTAGCGTGCGTTCACTCGAGTCTGAGTCGTGTCTTCACCGCGCACAAATGATACCAAACATTAATAAATGTTTTTAACAATAGATATTGAGGCGAAAATGAGTAATTTTTGGAAATAGTTAACTCTTAAAAGTTTATATATTTCGAATTAGATACTAAGACAAGTTTATTTTAATAGGTTGTGCCGAGTCCGTTGCGCCGTGATGTTCTATTTATCGTTTTGCTAAACTACTCTTATATCGTTGTGTTGTGCGTTACTTGACTAAGGTGAGTTCTCGTAGCCCCACTTTTTAACATGTTTTACCTTGGGGTGGAAATGGTACTCAATGCTTTATAAATGTTTTATGTTGTGAATTACTGTTTTTACATGATTTTGGACATATATGTGTGATGATGCGACTATATGCTGTGACATGTTTGTTTTGTGAATACATGACTACGCCACTGTTAACTCTCTGCTGAGGGCCCACAAGTTGATAGGCTCAGTTGATGAAACTGTTAACTCTCTTTGAGAGCCCACATGTTGATAGATCTATCGGGGTAGCTCCCCACGTGATATTTGTTATGAGTTTGATGTACACTATAGGTTCAGTTGGCGTGACACTAATTTCTGATTTGTTAACGTGCTTGTAGTTGGGAATCATTTTCACTAATGTCCGATGCTATTTTTCACAGCTTCGTGGTTTACTTTTAAACCTACGAGCTCACCAACTTTATGTTGACGTTTTCGAGTATCCATTTTCAGGTGTTTAGACAGAAGTTGCTTTAGAAGGTTGAGTATTGGCCTGGCCTAGCAAGATTTAAGTCAAGAACCTCCCAGGTTGTATTCGTGGAGTTGCATTTTGATATCTTTCTAAGTGATGTTGTTTGACTCTGAGACTTATGCTTAATATTTGAATCTTTGTACTTATCCCGGTTGTGGGAGTTTGCGACTATTATCTTTATGACGTTATGCATTTAGTATTTCTCTATTGTGACACCTTGTGTTCTTGGCTAATAAGTCATACCCCGTAAATGCCTTTCCGCTGCGCCATTTTTGGGGTGTGACAGATTGGTATCAGAGCCTCGGTTATAGAGAATTAGGTGGTTTAACCTAGACTATAACCTAGGAACCCTCATATAGGTTGCATTATAGAATCTACGTGTGCGATTATGCAGGTAATATGACATGAAGTGATGATGATAAGTAAATGCAGCATGATGCGATCTTAAAAATGCCTGGCCAACGTTTTTACGATAACATGATGTGGCATGGACTTATCAAAGTCATGGATGGTCTATAGGAAGTTGAGTGTAGTAGTACGACACGTATACCGACCCACCCTACATATCTCCCATCTAACGTTCACCAATGTCCTGTTTTTGTAGGAACATGCCTCCAAGAAGGTCGACTCGAGTCAACCGAGGTGTTCCACCAACGAGGGGTGGAAGGACTGGTGGACGAGGAGGTAGGGCAGGAGGTCGCGGCACAAGAAGCGACGATGCCAGTAATGAGACGCCCGATGTTGCTGCCATTATTGCTCAGCAACTGCGAGAACTGCTACCCACTATTGTCACCCAAGTCGGCGATCATATCAGTAACCAAGGGAACAACGTGAGCGGAAATGATCAAGTGGACAACGGCGATGGAAGCGATCACGTCAATGATAGGAACCATACCAACGGCCATAAGGGATGTAACTACAAGGAATTTACCGCGTGCAAACCAGTGGACTTTGATGGAAATGGAGGTGCGATAGCTTATACCCGTTGGGTGGAGAAGATGGAGTCAGTGATTGACATAAGTGAGTGTGCGGATCATAAGAAGGTGAAGTTTGCTGCCTGCTCATTGGTTGGAAAAGCGTTGACCTGGTGGAACACGCAAGTTCAGGCTAGGGGCAGGGAAGCAGCCATGGGAATGAGTTGGGATGACTTTAAGGCGTTGTTGAAAGAAGAGTACTGTCCGGATAATGAGATGCAAAAACTAGAACATGAACTCTACCACCATACCATGATAGGAACTGGTCATACAGCTTATACAGATCGGTTCCATGAGCTCGCTAGGCTGGTACCTCATATGGTCACTCCTGAATCCAAAAGAATTGAAAGGTACATCTATGGGTTGGTCCCCGAAATTCGTGGAATGGTGAAAGCGACTGAGCCTGCTACAATCCAGAGCGCGATACTGAAAGCTGCAGCCTTAACAGATGAGCTAGTTAGGAATGGTGCAACGTCTAAGAGTGGCGATAAGAGAAAGGCCGTGAGTGAACCAGTTAAGCAAGGAGATGCAAAGGGTGACAACAAGATAGCTAAGTGGGGAAAAGGATACGTGGCAACTAGTACCGTCAAGAAGGAGTATCAGAGTCCTTACCCTATGTGTGCCAAATGCAACTACCATCATCCAGAGACTAGGCCGTGCCAGGTGGTATGCTTTAACTATAAGCGACCTGGTCATATGGCAAAGGATTGTAGGGCAGTGGCTAAACAAGTTACACCAGTTTATGCCGTTAACCCTAGGGCTTGTTATGAATGTGGGAGCCCAAACCATCTTCGTAGTATATGCCCTAGATTAGGTAGGGCACAAGCACCAGCGCAGAATAACCAGAATCAGACTTTGGCAATCGGTGGAAACAATGCGAACCGTGGGAACAATGTGAATGGTGGAAACAATGGTAACCCAGCTCGTGGTCGGGTATTTGTGATGAATGCTGAGGAAGGACGCCAAGACCCGAACATCGTGACGGGTACGTTCTCCTTAAATGACCACTATGCTACTGTGTTGTTTGATTCTGGTGCCGATTATAGTTTTGTCTCCACTAAATTCATGCCCCTGTTAGATATAGGACCTAGTAGTCTAGGCTTTAGTTATGAGATCGAAATAGCAAGTGGTCAAAGGGTAGAAGTAAATAAGATCGTTCGCGGGTGCAGGCTAGAATTAGAAAACCATACTTTTAGCATCGACCTAATACCATTCGGGCACGGGAGCTTCGACGTGATAATAGGTATGGACTGGTTGTCTAGGTATAAGGCTGAAATAGTGTGCCACGAGAAGATGGTTCGTATCCCACTAGAAAATGGTGAATTACTTAAGGTATATGGAGAGAGACTCGAAGAAAAGGTGAAACACCTCACGAACATGAAAGTAGACGAGCAGAAGCTAGAAGATATTCCGATTGTTCGAAATTTCCCTGAGGTATTTCCCCACGACTTATCCGGATTACCCCCTTCACGAGAGGTTGAATTTCGCATAGACCTAATCCCTGGAGCTATGCCGGTTGCAAAGTCTCCCTATCGCTTGGCACCTACGGAAATGGAGGAGTTGTCTAATCAACTCAAGGAACTCCAAGACAAAGGTTTCATCCGACCGAGTTCTTCGCCTTGGGGAGCACCGGTGTTGTTCGTCAAAAAGAAGGATGGTTCATTTAGGATGTGTATCGACTACCGAGAACTGAACAAACTAACCATTAAAAATCGATACCCTCTCCCGAGAATTGACGACTTATTCGACCAACTTCAAGGTTCACGATACTTTTCCAAGATAGATCTCCGTTCCGGCTACCATCAGTTACGAGTGCACGAAGATGACATTCCAAAAACCGCTTTCAGGACTCGATACGGTCACTTCGAGTTCACGGTCATGCCATTTGGACTAACAAATGCGCCCGCGGTCTTCATGGATCTGATGAACCGAGTGTGCAGGCCCTACCTAGATAGATTTGTCATCGTATTCATCGATGACATTTTGATCTATTCCAAAACAAAAGAGGAACATGAAATGCATCTGAAGTTAATTCTAGAGTTACTAAAGAGGGAGAAATTATACGCCAAATTCTCGAAGTGTGAATTTTGGCTACAAGAAGTCCAATTCCTTGGACATGTGGGTAACAAGGATGGTATTCATGTAGATCCTAGCAAGATCGAGGCCGTGAAGAATTGGGAAGCCCCTAAGTCCCCAACGGAAGTCCGCTCATTCTTAGGACTGGCAGGCTACTACCGACGATTCATCGCGAATTTCTCCAAGATTGCCAAACCACTTACCTCATTGACTCAAAAGAACAAGAAATACGTTTGGGGCGAAGAGCAAGAGAGTGCCTTTCGGACGTTGAAGGATAACTTGTGCAATGCACCAATTCTAGCCCTTCCCGATGGACCCGAAGATTTCGTAGTATTCTGCGATGCGTCATGTCAAGGTCTTGGGTGCGTGTTAATGCAGAGAGGTAAGGTGATTGCCTATGCCTCTCGACAACTTAAAGTTCATGAGAAGAACTATACCACTCATGATCTGGAGCTGGGCGCTGTAGTATTCGCTCTCAAGATGTGGCGACATTACTTGTACGGTACGAAAAGTACTATCTATACTGATCACAAGAGTCTCCAACATATCTTTAATCAAAAAGAATTGAATATGCGCCAGAGGAGATGGATTGAGCTTTTCAGCGATTATGATTGTGAGATTCGCTACCACCCAGGTAAGGCGAACGTAGTAGCTGATGCTTTGAGTAGGAAGGAAAGACTCAGGCCTAGGAAAATAAAATCCATGAGTATAACCATACAATCGGGTATCAAGGATAAGATACTAGTGGCTCAGGGAGAGGCATCTATAAACATGGATGCACCCACAGAGAAGATGCGAGGTTTAGATAAACAGTTGGATAGAAAGAATGATGGTGGACTATACTTTGTAGACCGGTGTTGGGTACCATTTACTGGTGGTGTGAGAACCCTAATCATGGATGAAGCACATACGACGAGGTACTCCGTTCATCCAGGAGCAGATAAGATGTACTACGACCTTAGAGAATTGTATTGGTGGCCTGGGATGAAGAAAGACATAGCTGACTACGTTAGCAAGTGCCTGACTTGCTCGAAGGTGAAGGCGGAACACCAGAAACCATCTGGTTTGCTACAACAACCAGAAATTCCAGAATGGAAGTGGGAAAGGATAACTATGGACTTCGTCACTAAGTTACCTAGGACCAGTAGTGGACACGATTCGATCTGGGTTATCGTAGATAGACTGACTAAGTCTGCACATTTCTTACCAATCCGAGAAGATTATGCGATGGAAAAATTGGCTAGACTTTACATTAAGGAGATAGTGGCAAGGCATGGTGTGCGCATATCGATCATATCTGATCGTGACAGCCGTTTCACGTCAAATTTTTGGCAAATGTTGCAAAAGTCACTGGGGATGAACTTGGATATGAGTACGGCTTATCACCCACAGACCGATGGTCAAACCGAGCGTACCATACAAATCTTGGAAGACATGCTCAGAGCGTGTGCTATAGACTTCGGGGGAAATTGGGATACTCACCTCCCATTGGTCGAGTTCTCCTACAACAATAGTTATCATGCTAGCATAAAGATGGCGCCATTCAAGTCACTTTATGGGCGAAAGTGTCGCTCACCTATTTCTTCGGCAGAAGTCGGGGAAAGCCAAATGATAGGACCTGAAATAGTGCTAGAAACAACCGAGAAGATCATTCAAATCAAGGATAGGCTCAGGGTTGCACGTAGCCGTCAGAAGAGCTATGCCGACAATAGAAGGAGACCCCTAGAATTTAGCGTTGGTGATCATGTATTACTTAAGGTATCACCTTGGAAGGGTGTTGTACGATTTGGTAAGAAGGGCAAGTTAGCACCTAGATATGTAGGACCTTTCGAGATCACTGAGAGAATCGGTCCAGTAGCTTACCGACTAAGACTACCACTAGAGTTGAGTGGCGTTCATGATACGTTTCACGTATCGAACCTTAAGAAGTGTCTTGCAGATCCAACCCTACACATACCTTTGGAAGTGATTCGGATAAATCCTAAGTTGCACTTTGTAGAGAAACCAGTTGAGATTCTAGAGCGTGAGATTAAGAAGTTGAAACGTAGCAAGATACCAATAGTAAAGGTCCGCTGGGACTCAAAGCGTGGGCCAGAGTTTACTTGGGAACGTGAGGATCAGATGAGACTTAAGTATCCGCACCTGTTTGACCATAGTACTAGCTGAATTTTGAGGGCAAAATTCCAAATAACGGGGGTAGACTGTAGCAACCACGAATTTACAGGTCCTTACTCAACCTTAAGTTCAAAATATTTTCGGTTTAATTATGTTTACCTGTTTACCTTGATGTGTATTGGTGAGCTAGACCGCACGACACGGCACAACCAAAAGTCAACTTTACGTTTTACAAGATGATTTTAACATTTCAACGAAGTTATGAGTATTATAGTTAAAGTTTATGGAAAAATAATTTTAAAACTAATGGAAATAATCTCGAGAGCTCGGAAAATATTTATGGCACGTTTTATTTACCACGTTCGCATTTCATTTAAAAATATAAAGAAATTGACAACTTTGGTCCCCGAGGGCGCGTTGGGGTTTGCATGTAATCCCCATCTCCTCCCCCTCACCTTATATAAACCCCTCTAAAAAAAATATTTAGGGTTTCATTATTTCTTCTCCTCTCTCTCTCCTTCCCAGCCGACACACACCCACCTCCCCTCTCTCTCTTTTCCGGCAACAAAATCCGGCCATCACACCTCCACCGCCGCGCATACAAACACACCACCACCACCAATCTCTCTAGTTTTTCATCCCCGTTCTTTTGAGCATATACACGCGCCCTATATCAACCATTAACACCTTGTTCATCCACGATTTTGGACCGATTCATCACCACTTTTCGTTCTTTCTTACTTTTTGATCGAGCCGAGCGAATAGGTGGGTTAACCCACTCTTGTTGAGGTGTTTTTACCTCGTGTTCATCTAAAAAACCTTCGGGTTTGCGAGATAATAAGGATAACAAAAATATAAAGATTTAAAATGAGCTTAAAATGGTGTTTGGTATCATTTTCTTTCACGTTTGTGTTTCTTTTTTTTTTTTGTCGGATGTGATAGGTGCCGTGAGTTTTGGACTCACGGCCTAGGGTTGTTTGTTTATTTTATTGTGCTTGTGGCTCAGTTTTGGATATGGTGGAACTGGGATTAGATTAGGTTCGGATTTGGTTTTGGAGAATGGATTTGGCTGTGATGGGGTAGTCGAGGGGATGGAGTTGGATTCGACAGTATTAAGGATTGTGGGTTGGTCTTATTTTGTTGATTCTTGATATTGAGGTGTCGTTACTCTGGTTGTTCAAGTCGTTTTGTTGTATTGGCCAGGAGCTAGGGAGCCGAGACCATTAGGGTCTCGACAAAACTTTGGTTGTGGGCTGTGGTCATATTGGTGATAAAACAATTAGATTGACGGAGTTTAGGTTAGTCGGCGTGCCGTAGACGGCCGTCGTTTGTTGTAGTTGTGTTGCGGAATTTGGAGGATTAGACAACAATATTTCTATTGTAATGATGTAGGCCGTGTTGGGCGTCACCGAGACTTTCTAGTCTTGTGTGACACCCGACGAGCCAAAATGGGCATGAAACGAAGAGTAACTCGTAAAAGGATAATATTGATTAAAATTAAATGACACTCTTTTTTTTTATGTACATATGAAATTAACTTTTAAATGTTAACTAACGACTAACAATCGTTACTTAATATTTTTAAGTTGATGATAATTATTAAATGACGATAAGAACATTATATAATGTCTTAGATTAATAAGAAATATTAGTTAACGTCGATGACGTTGTCGATATTTCTAAGTTAATTCAGAAACGTTAAATAATGATAAAAACGTTATTTAATATTTATTAATAATAATAAGCGAAACACCAAATAAATATGAACAAAAACGGGTTACTAATCGTTTCGAGGGCATGATTGTCGATATGCTAGTCTTAGAGATCATAGGACCTAGTTACTCTTACAAGTCGTTTGAGTCTTGGTCTTTGTCTTAGCGTGCGTTCACTCGAGTCTGAGTCGTGTCTTCACCGCGCACAAATGATACCAAACATTAATAAATGTTTTTAACAATAGATATTGAGGCGAAAATGAGTAATTTTTGGAAATAGTTAACTCTTAAAAGTTTATATATTTCGAATTAGATACTAAGACAAGTTTATTTTAATAGGTTGTGCCGAGTCCGTTGCGCCGTGACGTTCTATTTATCGTTTTGCTAAACTACTCTTATATCGTTGTGTTGTGCGTTACTTGACTAAGGTGAGTTCTCGTAGCCCCACTTTTTAACATGTTTTACCTTGGGGTGGAAATGGTACTCAATGCTTTATAAATGTTTTATGCTGTGAATTACTGTTTTTACATGATTTTGGACATATATGTGTGATGATGCGACTATATGCTGTGACATGTTTGTTTTGTGAATACATGACTACGCCACTGTTAACTCTCTGCTGAGGGCCCACAAGTTGATAGGCTCAGTTGATGAAACTGTTAACTCTCTTTGAGAGCCCACATGTTGATAGATCTATCGGGGTAGCTCCCCACGTGATATTTGTTATGAGTTTGATGTACACTATAGGTTCAGTTGGCGTGACACTAATTTCTGATTTGTTAACGTGCTTGTAGTTGGGAATCATTTTCACTAATGTCCGATGCTATTTTTCACAGCTTCGTGGTTTACTTTTAAACCTACGAGCTCACCAACTTTATGTTGACGTTTTCGAGTATCCATTTTCAGGTGTTTAGACAGAAGTTGCTTTAGAAGGTTGAGTATTGGCCTGGCCTAGCAAGATTTAAGTCAAGAACCTCCCGGGTTGTACTCGTGGAGTTGCATTTTGATATCTTTCTAAGTGATGTTGTTTGACTCTGAGACTTATGCTTAATATTTGAATCTTTGTACTTATCCCGGTTGTGGGAGTTTGCGACTATTATCTTTATGATGTTATGCATTTAGTATTTCTCTATTGTGACACCTTGTGTTCTTGGCTAATAAGTCATACCCCGTAAATGCCTTTCCGCTGCGCCATTTTTGGGGTGTGACATTTGAACAAGTTAGAAACTAGGAAAATCTATTTTTGATACTCTCAAAATGTTGCTGTCCCTTTTTGGCAAACGTAGAAAGATCAGGGGCAAGGGTGTAACTTTTGACCAAAGATTTAGAAAATACTCTCCGATACGAAACTATAGCCGAAAACGGGGATAAAAACGAGTTAATAACGAAGGAGATATGATTTTTGTAAATTTAACGACGAAAACTATTTTCTGAAAAACTGCATGCTGTTTGACAGTTTTCGACGGGCAAATATAGGCGTTAAACGTAACCTAGAGGAGCCGAACTACCAAAAATATATTAGTATATACTAAAACGAATCCGTGGATATAAAGAACGAGTAAAATGAGCTTAAAACGACCAAGTTATACACGTTTTAAAATCGTCAAAACTATATATATATATATATATATATATATATATATATATATATATATATATATATATATATATATATATATATATATATATATATATATATATATATATATATATATATAGTCACTACTAGAAAATAATATAACCACGTACTAAATAATATATTTTCTAGATTTCTTATTCAAGGAGTTTATTTTTAATTAACGAAATACGTACGACTCAAGGTTTATTTATGCGACTACTAGACGATATCTTAAAGTTTTCAAAACGAGGAATATAACACTAACATTTTTATACGATATACTACGACAAGTTATATACTTCTAAATTTGGACTTATTTTCCTAAGTATGGAAACTATTTTACTTTGACAATAACTAGTATTTCCAAGTTACGAGTGGTATAGGCATCATGTGCACGTGCATTCATTTCATCAGGTCATGATCTAAGGCATCATGTGCACGTGCCTGCCTGCCAAGCTGAAGCCTCATTGTGGTTTGTTGCTGACTTAGGTGATGAGATTTGTGTCTCATTATCTGGTATATTATATTCACTTATTCTAGTTGATTACTATAATTGTCTTTCACATAAGCATGTTCACGTATCATATATGTCACCCTGTTATGTTTCTCCTTGCATAGTTTCATCATTTGATCTCGAGTTTGGTCACCTGCCTTAGTCTTTCTGAACGTCTTGGTATTTGTGAAGGACATTGTCTTAGTATAACTGAGCTGAGTATTTCAAAATTCATGGAACCTCGGTGGAATATAGACTAGTCACCTATACTCAACCCGGGCTAGTGGGACATAGACTGACTACCTATGTCTGACTCAGAGATGAATTTTGCAACACTGAGAATGGTTATAATAAAATTTTGTCTGGATTAAATTCTCTACCCAATTTCCAAATGTTTCATTCATGTGTGCGTACTTACTTTCATCACAATCTCATTATGTCGCAGCTGTCACAGTCTTTTCCCTTCTCACCATTATTATCATTCCTCTTCCCCATATATATATATAAGGAATTAGCTTACACTCTATAGATTCCGATGTCACTCATCACTCATTACTCCCAATATTGATAAGTGGATATTATCAATGACCTCCCTAGGAAAGACTTCCCATACCATATATAAGGAGGATCCCTAGGTACATTATGACCATTTAAAACTCAACAGAAATCTCAGGATATCACAAAACCACTCGAGCCACGTCAACTCGTCATATCACAACATCAACCTTTCATTCTATAATAACCAACTCTCGAACATCTACTACCAGGAAACGTCTTAATTATGTCTCACCCTTCTTTTCTCGTTTTGAAGAGCTATGCCGCCAAGGAAAGTTAAAGCTACTCCAACTATGACACCTGTTGCTATTCGGAAATTGGTTAAGGATAGTATCGCCAAAGCTCTAGAGATCGAGAGAGCTGAGGTAGCTGCAAAGGCTGCTGAGGCCGCTTTACAGACAGGGACAGATGGGCAATCCGATAATAAGCGCGAATGTACTTGGAAGAATTTTAAGGTTAGTGATCCTATCAAGTTTAAGGGCACTGAAGGAGCGGTTGCTTTGATTCGCTGGTTCGAAAAGACTGAGAATGTGTTCCTCATGTGCAACCGTCCTGATGGCAGCAAGGTAAAATTTGCTACTGGTATGCTTTTGGATGAAGCTATGTCATGGTGGAATTCTTATGCTCAACCGATTGGTATGGAAAATGCCTACAAGCTCACCTGGGAGCAATTCAAGAAATTGATGACTGATAAGTTTCGCCCTCGTACTGAGGTGCAGAAGTTGGAAACAGAGTTTTATAAGCTAGTGACAGCAGGTAATGATATCGAGGCATATATCCGAAGGTTTCAGGAGTTGGTTGTGCTATGTCCAACTATGGTTCCAGATAATGAAAAGCTGCTAGAAAATTTCATCGGTGGACTACCGTGCAACATCAGTGGGAACGTAATTGCTTCTAAATCAGACACGCTGGAGGAAGCTATCAGAATGTCTCAAAAGCTTATGGCTCAAGTGATGAAGCAAGAAACTACTGTCAACAACAACAACGAAAACAAAAGGAAAAGGGATGACAACCAAGGAGACAATCAAGTATGGCAGCCAAACAAAGGACAACAAGTGTTTAGAGCTTATGCTGCAGGACCAAGCATAAAGAAAAGATATACTGGAAATTTACCTTACTGCAACATGTGTAATCTGCATCACTTACATCATTGCAGTGGACTATGTGGAATATGCAAGAAGCGGGGTCATCTGGCTAAAGACTGTAGGAAACCCACAAATCAGAGGATTCCAGGAAGTTGCTTCAAATGTGGAAACTTAGGGCATCTCAGGAAAGACTGCCCGGAGATAAGGAACAAGAAAACCAAAGCCTTAACTCTCTAGTGTTGTATTTCTTTTGTGTTTAATTCTACGTTCTATCGTATAAGTTTCATGTACTATTAACGAATTTCGATCTAATGAATATTCTATCTTTTATCACCGCAAACTCCTAGCGATTTCATTAAGATTCCTTTGGAACTACACCACCTATTATCTGCAGACCAATGGCCAGGATTAGAGAACGATTCAAACATAGGGAGATATGCTCAGAGCATGAGTGATTGACTTTAGCAATGGTTGGACTAACCATTTACCATAAATCAAATTCAGTTGCAACCATAGTTATCGAGTGAGCGTAGAGACTACACCATTTGATGCACTCTATGGTCGAAGTGCCCGTATCCATTGACGAATCAAAATTAGAAAATCCTAACTCACTAGTCCAGTAGGCATTCATGAAATAACCAGAAATTTCTTACGAGTCAAGAATCAGATACAAGTTCAATAAGTTGCAAACCCTTAGAATTTCAAGTTAATGGCAAGATTATGTTGAAAGTTTTTCCTAGGAAAGGAATGATACCATTAAGAAAAATTTGGGAAGATAAACCCGGGATTCAGACAGTATGGGTTTAGTGGCCTACAGACTTGAACTCCCATTAGAGCTCAGTAGCTTACACAATAAATATCATCATCTTTTCACCAATACCACTCTAGAGACCAACACAAACTGAACTTCGGGACGAAGTTCCTGTTAGAGGGGAAGACTGTCACAACTCGTAATTTCCGGTCAATTTCCAAACTTCGACAATTTACTATTCATCAGTTACTATTCACCGGTTACTATTCATCATTTTTGAGGTCAATTTGATATTCTGAGAAGCGTTCAGAAATTTTACTATTCACTTGACACTATTCATTTCCGGAAGAAATACACTATTCATGTGCATTACTCAGGTCATCGTAAATTTAGTTTACGAGTATTCAAATTCGCGTAACCGTATTGGTTCAGGAGCGAATTCATGCATTATCATTGGGACACTTCGTACGGACTAGAACTAGTCTTCATATTATCATTATAGCACTTGCATACTATTCCACTCGTAGGGTAATTAAATTAATACTTTTGGTATAATTTACTTTTACGTATAATTATTTCTAAATAAACGTTACAAGCAACCAATAATGTGACTAACACGTCCAACACTCCCGACTATGATCCCAATATATTTTTATACTCATTATAATAATATAAAAATTATATTATTAATTTACCCGGTGTTTTGAAACCGATTACTATATTTCATGGTCGGAGCTTATTACTTCGTCGGTTTGCGTTATTTCAATTCAATAATTTTTCTAACACCCGATTCTCATCAGGAATAATATTTTACAACTTTTACAACTTCGTCGTATTTTATTTTACCTCGTCACGATTTATTTTTAAGTTAACTCGGTACCCGATAACACCTAATGCATACATAAAACTAACTAATACATACACTTTTGAGGACAAGATCCTTAATTTGCCCCCAACTTTCCCCATTTTTCTCACCATTTGCCGCCCCCCCCCCCCCCCCCCCCCCCCTAGTTCCCTAGTCCATGTGACATTAATTAACAAAGACCAAGACTTAACTTTACAAATATCTATACTTCATTACTTTCATTTTTATACCAAAACAACTAACAAAGTTCTCTCATCCTTTTCCTTCTCTCTACAAATTTCGACCAAGACATGAGCACCAAGAAGAAACCATAATTTTTCCAAGATCAAGTGATTTTACAACTCTAGTATACTTCTATTTTGGGTTTTGAAATAAAAACCAAGAAGTATTTAGGTACCTAGTTACTTTAAACACCTTCAAACTACTAGTAAGCTTTTCTTGATCTTTCTTAATGTTTCATATATTTATTTTATGTATTTTCAAGTCATAGTAGTAGATCATGCATATATATATATATGTTATATATACCACTTTTACAATAATACTCTTTAATCTTAGATCTATAATTTTTATTAGTAACTTCAAGAGATCCACCAAGATTGGTGATGTTTAGGAACCCATGACACCCTAAGAAGGTGTATGGTAGATCAAGAGTTGTTTTGATTGTTGATTGAAGTGGTTTGAACAAGTTAGAAACTAGGAAAATCTATTTTTGATACTCTCAAAATGTTGCTGTCCCTTTTTGGCAAACGTAGAAAGATCAGGGGCAAGGGTGTAACTTTTGACCAAAGATTTAGAAAATACTCTCCGATACGAAACTATAGCCGAAAACGGGGATAAAAACGAGTTAATAACGAAGGAGATATGATTTTTGTAAATTTAACGACAAAAACTATTTTCTGAAAAACTGCATGCTGTTTGACAGTTTTCGACGGGCAAATATAGGCGTTAAACGTAACCTAGAGGAGCCGAACTACCAAAAATATATTAGTATATACTAAAACGAATCCGTGGATATAAAGAACGAGTAAAATGAGCTTAAAACGACCAAGTTATACACGTTTTAAAATCGTCAAAACTATATATATATATATATATATATATATATATATATATATATATATATATATATATATATATATATATATATATATATATATATATATAGTCACTACTAGAAAATAATATAACCACGTACTAAATAATATATTTTCTAGATTTCTTATTCAAGGAGTTTATTTTTAATTAACGAAATACGTACGACTCAAGGTTTATTTATGCGACTACTAGACGATATCTTAAAGTTTTCAAAACGAGGAATATAACACTAACATTTTTATACGATATACTACGACAAGTTATATACTTCTAAATTTGGACTTATTTTCCTAAGTATGGAAACTATTTTACTTTGACAATAACTAGTATTTCCAAGTTACGAGTGGTATAGGCATCATGTGCACGTGCATTCATTTCATCACGTCATGATCTAAGGTAGATCGTTATTACTCATATTAGGTTGCGGTTAGAGATCGTGCCTCATTTCAGTGTATCCATTCTTGTCATCGTAGCTATCGCACCAGGTGAGTCATAGCCTCTACTTTTTCAATTGTTTTGGTAAACTCTTTGGGGGAGAATACATGCTCGTTTTACTTAAACGCACTACTTGTTTTACCTGGTTGATTACTCAAATATTTCCAGCTTTATCTAAATATATATTTGATCACCTGCATTCATTGGTATGTTTGATTATCTGTATTTCATGGGATTGATCATCCTTGTTTATATGACCTCATGGTCACCAATTGTTCCTATATGTTCCCTGTAATATTGTGGTATTCCCTACTTGGCTGTGATGTCAAACATAATATTGCTGTTTTCCTACTTGACTGATTTATCATATGACCTCCTTGTAATATTGTGGTATTCCCCACTTGGCTGTGATGTCAAACGTAATATTGTGGTATTCCCCATTTGGCAGTGATGTCAAACGTATTGTGGTATTCCCCACTTGACTGTGATGTCAAACGTAATATTGTGGTATTCCCCACTTGACTGAATGTCAAACGTAATATTAATGTTTCCTTACTTGACTGAATTAAGATGCCTTTGCATCAACCTTATTACGGGTTTTCCCGCTTAACTGATTTATCATATGGCCTCATTGACTGAATTATTTATATAGCCGTTTTGCCATATTTATCTGGGAATTTGGATATCAGTATTACTTTTGTTCACGTAGACTTTAACACATTTGGCAGTGGGTTGTAAACACACAGGTTACAAGTCTCTTATGGCGGGACTTGCAACTGAGTGGATTTACAATGCCTTTGCTGGGCGATTATTTCTCTATAGGCATTATTTGTTAAACAAACTCTATGAACTCACCAACCTCGTGTTGACACTTTAGCATGTATTTTCAGGTTTTTAGCATATGGCACGCTACTGGAGGTTTTGGCAGGGCATGGCATGGTCATAGAAGAGTCTGATTATTTATATGGGGACCGTTTTAAACTATTTTAAGGGCCTACTTCCGCACTACTTTTAACGATGTAAATACAATATTTTTGACTTAACTATTCTATTCTAAATGATTGAAGTGAAAACCATTTTTGAACTTGTGTTGTAATACCAATTGAGTTACACACCAGCTACATGTATGCTTCCGCTGGACCCGATTTTGGGGGTGTGACAAAATCTCTTACGAGAAGCAACTCGCCAAACCCTTTTTTCCACCAAAACTCACCTAAAAATCATTCTTTTTCACGTTTTTGATTGAAATCTTTTGTACAACTTATTTAAAAACACTAAAGCTTCAATAAAAACAACAACTTTAACAACAAAACACGTAAAAATCGAAACTTTTGGAGAAAAATAGGTACGGTTTTAATGAGAACAAAAAAAAGTGACCTTTTCTTGTTAAGTTTCAACAAAGACGATTTAACACACTCCTAAAATGTTGTTTAGCGATTGATACCACTTGTTAGGACCTAATATATCAACTCTATCATGTTATTTAAGCTTGTATGAAGATCAAATGGTGACTTAAGATATATGTATATGTATGTCAACTTTTATATAAAGAGAATAAGATGAAAAGGAGGCTTGTATTCAACTAGAGAAAAACACACATACACACACTCAAGCACACTCACAAATGAGGTGTGTTGAGGCTTATATAGTTCCTAGCATAAACCACATGGGCTTTGCCATGGGCTTGTTCATGGAGTGGATTGGGCTTGTTGATTACATAAAGATACAAGGCTAATCTATATTATATAAAAGTTAAACCCCTTAATTTAATGTGCAAGAGTAATGTGCTCAAATGGGTTGTATTGTACAATGTAGTTTAAGCAACATCCATGTTTTATCAATCACAAAAGTTAAACCCCTTAATTTAATGTGCAAGAGTATTGTGCACAAATGGGTTGTATTGTACAATGTAGTTTAAGCAACATCCATGTTTTATCAATCACACAAATTGAGATACTTAATTTAATGTGCAAGAGTATTGTGCACAAATGGGTGGTATGGTACAATGTAGTTTATGCAATATCCATGTTATCAATCACACGAATTGACATATACAAGGTTCAATGTATATGCGGCTATGGAACATGAAAGGGGTTCGGTTTTGCAATTTGAAATAATACAAAAGAGGCTGCAATTACAACCTTATTAAATGACGAATATGCAATTACATTTTTCTTATTAAATCTATCATGCATAAATGAGAAGCCAGGCCTGTTGCCTTTCCACAAATTGTAAGTGAGTCCAAGAGCAATCAAACTAAAAAGGACCATTTAGTATATCATCATGGCTGCGCATACAGAAAATCCAGGCTCTGTGATGTATCTGGATGAGCTGCAGTTAGATTCCACCGGCACATTAGTTGTAATGCTGTGTTGAATATGGGATATAAATGCATCTACCAATGGCCGATACTTGGGGACTGAATTCTTGGTTTATGATGCTAAGGTGTATTTATCTTAATTAAAAAAAATAATATGTAAAACCAATAATGGAAAAAAATATTAATAATGTATGTCTGTTCACACTTTTTTTTGCAGGGTAGTGTAATACATTGTACGGCAAAGTCTATGGTGGCTCACAACTTTTTGAGGTTAAAAGAGGGGGGGGGGGGGTGTTTACTCCATTAAAAATTTTATTGTCATGCATAACAAGAAAGAATATAGAGTTAGGAAGGACGATACCTTCATGCTGGAGTTCGATGGATCAACGATAATAAGAAAATCTTTGGTTATATCGGAAGGTTTTGTCAGGTATCCTTTGCAGTTGGTGGATTTAGAGCATATCCAGCCTACAGACAACAAATACCTCATTGGTAATTTTTAATTTGTTTATGTATGCTCATTTATTAATTGTCCTTGAATAGTGTTGGTTAACTGTAATGAGATTTATTACCTTTTAGATGTTGCTGGGTACGTGACGAATGTTGGAAGGTTGAATTACACGAAAACAGGCCGAAAAAACCTCGATTTCTACCTGCAAAATCAGTGGTTGTTATGGTTATTTTTTACACTTTATGTTGTAAATTTAGTGATTCTTTTGGCAATAGTTAATAATTGACTTACCCATTGTTGTAATTTCCCACCTATGTATCAAGTGGACACTCAATACGGTTGACTCTATGGGAGGCCTTGCAGATATATTGATTGAGAAGAAATCAAAAATATGGGGATGTATCCTATTGTTGTCACATCAACATCTGCAAAGTATTATAACAGTGAGTGGCCATGGAGTATTTATTTTATTCATGTTATCTCAATTTATAAATTATAATTTAAGTTGTATTGTTACCTGCTAGATAAGCTCTATTTATCCAGTAGTTCCTCTAGCGTCATACTAGATGATGCCAAGATCCCTGCTATCAACGCATTGAAATCAGATACTGGGTAAGAATATGTATGAATTTAGAGTTTGCTTTTGAAAAGCTTATCCAAACCATAAATTTAACAATATAATTTACCTGTTTACTCGCAGTGGTCATTGTTCAAAAGCATCTTCACGTGCAGATAATTCCGAACCAAGGGAAGGTACCATTGAGAATCTCTTCATATGGTCCCGTAACCGAAAAAATGATGTATGTATTCTTTTGTATCCGCCAAAACTATATAGTCATTCCCCTGCATAATATTGATATAACTTATTTCTATACAGACGGCAACTTTCCTCTGCAAAGCCCGAATTGACAATGTCCGAACTAGAAAGGGTTGGAATTTCCCCTCATGTGGAGGTGAAAAATGCAGAAAGGGTGCTACTAGAAAAAATGGACGCTTCTGGTGTGATGCGTGTGATAAGCCAGTTGAATACCCGGTAATAAGGTAATGTAATGTTTCTCACTTATAGAATATGCATTTATATTTAACAAATAAAGTGGCTTAGACTAATACATACCATTTGTAACATGGCCAATGCAGGTATCATCTAGAACTTGGTATATCGGATGAGACTGAACAAACTGTGGTAGTTCTGTTTGATGAATCAGCAACTTCGTTGGTACAATGCCCAGCTGCATCACTATTGGAATCCGAAGATGAGGTATAGTTATAAATCTCCTGACCGTTTACATCCTCTGTTACTCGCAACCTGTCCCTGCAGAATATAGATGATCATGCAAACTTGCCAGCTGCTATAGCAAATATCATTGGGACAACACACATTTTTGAAATCAAATCTCATACCTACTACGAGTATGGAACTTTTGAAAGTTTTACCTGCTGGGTGGTAGACCCACCTGAACCGTTGGTGGGGAGTGCAAGCTCAAGTACTGTTGATGATGCGTTACATGTTCATCGTCCAACCCACATACCAAACCCCCATCAGTTGAAACACCAGCCAAGCCTACAGAGGGTAGTGGGAAAAAAAGTAAGCAACACATAAAATATTTGCATATAAAAAAATGCAACCAACAATCAAATTAATATAATACTCATGTTTTCCATTGTTTGTAGGTTGGATATTGAAGATTCAGATTCGGAAAATGAGCTGATTCCAACTGACAATGAGAATCCTGCAGGAAAAAAGAAAAACAAAAGGTGAGCAAAATATTTAAAATTTGCATACCAGAAAATACAAAAAATCACTTAAGGAAACATAATTAACATAACTCCATGTTTCCCCTGTTTGTAGGCTAGATATGGAAGATTCAGATGCTGAAGATGGACAAAATAATGATGATAATGTTCAAGGAAATGCCATTGTACCAACTGTGACTAAGAAAAGACGGTGAGCACATGCTGGATACACTTTTTGATCCCTAATTATTTCATCTTTGACCAACTATTAACATCTTTCCTTCCTAAATTTTATTTTCAGAAATGTGGTGATAGAATCTGACTAAGTTTCAATAGCCTGAACCTGGTGATGCCTTTTTACATGAACATTCAACATATGAACAATATTAAAACTGATTTGGACTTTTTTCGTTATTGTCATTTGGAGAATAATTAAAACTTATTTGGACCTTCTTTGTTATTTTTCCCCATGTATGATGTAACACTCCCAATTCATGGTTGCTGCGGAATTCAAACTGGGTGTTACTCGACGGCACAATAATAGAAAACGAACTCCAATTGAGTCGTTTTAAAAGATTTATCATTCAAATTGTATAAATATCAGAGATTACAAAATGAGGTCCCAAATGGTTCCATGTTTACAATTTACATTAAATGAGTTTTTGAATGATAATAAAATTTATAGCCCTCTTGAGTATCCGTGCCCTTCCGTGCCATCCTTGATCGTCATGAACCTGAAATACATGCTTGAGAGGTCAACACAAAGGTTGAGTGATATTCATAGAGTTTGTTTAATGTTTGAACACAATATGTTGGTAGTGTGAGCTATAGACTCACACCAATGTTTGGAAAACAAAACATTTATTATCATTACTAAGCTTATGACACCAAAACGTTAACGTGTACCAATATCGATCGGCAGATTTATCCCGGTAGGTACTTTGCTGTCATACCCATGTCTCAAATATTAATGCATTTGTATGAACTTAGTCAATACAAATGGGATTCGTCAATCCCAATAGGCCTATTCACAATATTCGCGCTCACTATTGCTAGTGATTAAATGGTTCATAATAAAGGATCTCGGTTTAGCAAGGCTGGTACTTAGTGATAATAAAACAATCAGGCAAGCATACAATTTCAAAGCATTGTGTTCGGTTTAAAATAGCATGTATTCTCCCCAAGGGTTTGTAAAACAATTAAGTAATGGAAAGTGGGGCTATGAACTCACCTTGAGTTGGATGATGTTTAATGAGAATGATGGATATGCCGTGAGAACTTCTACGAGCAACCTAGAATAATTGTTGTAACTTAGGTTTGGAATAATGTCTAAGGAAACATAAACATGCCAATATATATCTTGCACTTAGTCCATGATGTGGTACAATGTATAGTGTAAGTCTTTGAAAAGAAATGATTCATGAAACATGTATAGTTTATATATCGTTTACTACCGTTCGGGCCGACATAATTCAGAAGTCATGTAGTAAACGTTCGAGGAGCCAGGACACTTTAATTCGTAAATCCACAACTCATCTCGACGGCTTACATAATGAACTCCTCACATGAGGCTCCCTACTATTGTAGTAGTTGATAAAGTATATACATATATAAGTTTTGATCCGAAAAGTTACATGTCCAATATTTGAATAAACTTAGGAAAGTTTATGATTACATGAAGATTGTTATTAGGGTGAGTTTCTTATAACTTGTATCTCATGGTTCTTTTAGATGAAGTAGATCAAAGTTGTATGTTTAAGTTATCGCTAACTCTCTAGTTCATGTATTTGCCTTGGTAAGTGTAAATGGTCGTTAGCTCATGTTTTCACCTTGGTATGTATATATGGTCTTAACTCATGTTTTCGCCTTGGTATGTATATATGGTCTTAACTCATGGCTTTGCCATGACCTTTGGTCATTGTTCCATGGTCTTGAGACTCAACCTTGGCTCTAGCCATGGTTGTGGTCTTGATTCTAGGTCATAAGACCTCTTTGGTCTTTATAAACCATAACCTTTATATAGTGACTTATATATGTAAAATAGCTGTTAATAAACTAAGAAAAATCTCATTCGTTATTGGTTTTCTGGAGACGTGCTCCTGAGTTTTTGAAGAAAACGTGATTCCGGACAACTTTCGTGTTTCAACTTTTTCATGAAACGGACCAGAAAGGCCTCTTTTTGCGTGTTTTATGTTTCTGTAACAGAAGTTATTTGGCAGCTTTGCCGCAAAGTTTTGGTAACTTCAAATGGTCATAACTTTTGACTCGTATACTCGTTTTAGGTGGTTCAAATTGCTATGGTTTCCTTGTTAGGTCCTCTACTACAATATGTAATGATCCAATATCATAATTTTACCATTTTGATCAGATTATACCAAGAAAGTCACTAGTTTACTTGTTTAAATAACTTAACTTAACAATCATTTGTAATAACTTGTTTTACCCATTTTTATACATCATGGACATGATCACAAGACATAATATAGCATGAATGATATGTAAATAACATGAATATGATATTTAAGCAAGGAAGTGTATTAGAGTTGGCTTACAACTTTGGCTTTCTACAAAGAAAGGTAAGTAGCATGTAAGGAAAAGGACTTTGATAGACTTTAGCTTCAACCCACTTCACTTCAAGCAATCTTTCTACCCTTGCATTCTTGAAAGAGAGATGATGAAAGTTGAGGTGACTTGAGTGGATTCAAACTCAAGAGAAATCACCAAAGTTTCTAGGGTTTGGAAGTAGTTTGATGAATCAAAACCAAACTAGAGTTTATGTGTTGTTATGCACTTGAATCTTGTATGAAACTTGGAAGAAATTAGCTAATGAAAGGGTGTTGGTGTGTGTGTGATATGGGACAGCCAAGGAGGGGAGAGGGGGGGCTTTTATAGGGTCTTAAGGAGGTTAGTTCATTGACTTGTCAAACCTTGGAGACCAAGTTGTACACATGTAATGATCTAAGAGCTCTATGCATGAGATCATGCCACAAGTGTGAATCCCCCCCCCTAGAGGCTGTTCATAAGGCTTGGGGAGCAAGAGTTGGCTTTTAGATGATATTATCCAAGTTATTGAGTTAGTTTTGGCTCCGTAAAATGCTAACCGTAAATGGTTAAGCCACGAAACGTAAAACCGGGTATCGTAAAAATACGAAACTTGGAAGAATGGTTAAACTTGTCAAAATACTCCATAATAAAATATAAAATGAGTGGTAGGTTCCATTGGGGTGCTAAAACCCTACTCAAACTGGAAACACGGGTCTAAAACGCGTAATACGTAAAATGTACGAATATTGCGTAAAATTGAGAAAAGTAAAATATTACTTTTCTAATAGGATATAAATGATTTAAAAAGACTTATAATGTCTAGACTGGGCTCAGTCTAGTGTCGGTTGGTATTAAATGTCTTTTAGACATAAAACCGTAAGCCTAAAAATCAAGGAATGACATATAAAATCAAGGAATGATTTTTTGTCAAAGGAGGAGGGAAAAATATGTTGACTTATTCCAAAAAGTTGAAAACTCAAATTGTCTTAGAAACGCGGTTCAAGTATAGGCTAAGGTTACGGCTGAGTAAAAACGCTTAAAAACTGAAAATTCCAGTTTTTCACGGCCGAGGCTTATTTTGGTCATGTTTTTCTCAGTCATGATTAATTCTCAAATAAATCATGAGTGTGTCAAACATTTTTCTGATGCGGGGTCACTTAACGCGGTCGAGTTTCGTTGTGCGTAGAATTTTTGAATGACGTTTTACCCTAAAACGTGTAATTCCTTATTAACTTTCACGAAAATGATCTGACGAGTGTCAAACTTTTAATTTGCCATGGAAATGATTTAACACTCGAGGCCATGAAACAAAAATCAAATTTCGGGAAAAAATGAATAGTAAAAGTGAATAGCGAAATTTTTTGGGAATAGTAATTAACCTGAAATTGCGAATTGTTACATATGAGGGTTTATTCTGCCTGCCAGACATGGAATGGGTTTTTTTTTGGTGTTGACTTTGTTTTCAGGTACACTAAAGTTGATCTAATGTAGTTGAATACCCGCTGCAACAGAGGAAGCACATGCAACAAGGACTTTTACTGGATATTAAATGATATACTATGTATAACTTCTTAGGCATATCTGTTTTTCAGAATGAATAATCTAAAACATTCTCTCTGTATACTGTTTCCTGTTAAATTCAACTACCAATATATCATAAATAAATATCTGATTTGTGAAACTCCATTATCTCTAATTTTGTCAATGTAATTTGTTAATTGATAATTTTCCTAATCTTATGTGTTTATTATTTCCTACACATAACAATCTCATGTGGTAATGTATATGTCACATTAACAGATATAATGACATTACTTGATATCAATCAACCATTCAACAAAAAGAAAAATCCAAAATATGCACCAAATAAGTATGCCATGTAAAAATCAATTCACATATATATTATTATAATGAAATATATCTATTTACTTAAATTTGCATATTCCTCACACGGATGGATCAACAAAAAATATAACTCCTATACAAATTTCATTCATGGAGTATCATTTAACCGTGTCAATACATATACAAAAATGATTTTTGGACATACAATGAATACCAAAAATGGATAACTATTAGCTACAACCCTGAATACATGTAATCTCAATGAATTACCAGTTCAAATTCTAAGTATATGATATAAATTCTTATAGTAGTTACAAAAAACAAATAGTTAATCTGAAACAAATCTTTAATTTAGAACATGAAAAGGTACCCTGTAACAATCAACACTAATAACATAATCAAAATTCTCATAAATATCTAATAAATTTCTTTTATGGGAGATTGTAAGTTACATATTCTTTACTAATATGAGGGCAGCTCAAGAACTTATGAAGGCCTTTAAAAGTCAGCTTATGCCAACAATCTATACATATCCAGTTGGTTATTTTCACATACTATCTCTTAACTATAATATAAACTTATGGCAATTAGCAGGGAGACCATGTCGCATTACTTTCATTTGCCCATAGACCAAGCTGCAAAACAACTTAACGTTGGTCTAAGTGTTTTTAAAAAACAGTGTCATCAAGTTGGTATACAACGTTGGCCATATCGTAAGCTAAAGAGTTTACAGAAGATGATTAGCGATTTCCAAGTTAGCAATCGGTTGAATCTAACTTTTTAGTGTTAGTTTCATATAACATCTTATATTTCAACTCACATACATGGAAATACAATCATCAATATCTGCAAATAAAAATGATACTTAGTTGCTATCCTTTAACTTATCGGTCAATTGACAATACCCTTTAAGTCATGAGTTTTCTGTATGCATTTTTATGATCTACCTTTTATAGATTATGTAATGGTTTTTTATTGTAGCATCAGCGTGGAGGTGCAGAAACTAATGGGAACATTCAAGCTATAATTGAACAACTAAAAGAAGAAATAAAACATTTAGAGCAAAACCTAAATTTACCAGTTGCCAATAGCACAAGACGACTCAGGCAAAGGTATTTCAAAGCTAAACACCAAGAAAGAAACCAGAAAAAAAGAAGAAATCAATTTGGAATTGTCATTAGCATGTGCAGAAGCAGCAAGTGTGAAACCATTACAGATTATATATCCTGAAAACTACACAACTTATGAAGAGATGAATGATGGGTTTGTTAGTGATTCTGATGAACATGAAGAGGAAAAAAGAACATTAACATTTCTTTCTTTATAGGATATTTCCTAAAGTTATTTGGCTATAATCTCATATGTTAGGATATGTGTTATTGATACGAGTAATGTATCAACAATAAGGTGTGTAAAACGTTGTTTGCTCATCTTTTTTAAACATTGATCCATCTATTGTTATCCAAATATTATTTCCTACCAATAACAGACACATAATAGTTACATGTAAAGAAATAAAATTGATGACACCACTTAATCTTAACTATTTGTGAAAAGATTACTACGTTGGTTCAAAAATAATACAAATCAAATTACCATTAACCATATAACTTTTGTAAGAGAACACCAATTTCAAACATTCACCAAGGATTAACATTCTTGAAAAAACTTATGTACATTATGTCTTTAAGCACCTATAAAACCTAAATATCTAAATTTGATTTTTTAAATTAAATCAAAAAAAAATCCACTATTTATGACTAACTATTAATCAAATACCAGCTAAACAGGTAACAACATTCCATCATTAAGCAAAAACTCATTCAATTATTTCTATGACACTTAATAGTCTATACCTTTTTTAGAAGTGGGAATTTTAAAGAACACAAAACAATACTATATCTCATAAACATTGACAGTTATACAATATTTTGTGTCTTTCCATTATCCTGAATCATCTTCTTATACAAACAAAAAAATGGAATGAACTACTTCCATTCATTTACAACAACCATCTATCAAGACCTATACAGACATACACATAATTGTATGTAGTTTTCAACTCCTATTTCAAGGATGTCATAAGGTTTGTACGCAAAAAAATAATTTCCACAATTCCAATTGGTTTGAAAAAAAAAATCTTATATTCATGAATTAGTTTAACTTAACTAATTCATCTTAATATATTTATTCTATTTAAATAATCTTTACCCATGTGTTATAGGATCACATGAACAAAATGAAGAATTCCCATCACTATCAGAAATGTTGCACAAATCTTTGGTGATTGATTCAAAAACAATTATTAACCAGCATGGCAAATTACAAAGCTTTTGTGGTTTAAAACTTACAGAAGTTGTTGAAGAATTAAAAGGTAAACATCAACACTAAACTTTAATTGAATTATGCAGATACAAAAAAATTTGAAAAAATGAGCATACCTGAATCATGAAAATTGCCTTTACAACATAATTTGTTAGGTAAAGGGTCAACGACAACATGAAATTCAACAAACTTGCCACTGACTCATATGCCTTCTACTTCGGAAAGTCCCTTCAAATACAAAAAAAGGAGATCATCAGGTTTAACAAATTATAACAAATATGAATTCTGCCTAAGAAATGTTCTGCATATGACAAACCTTTAACTTCATACACTTATTTATCACCAATACGTTGCTTCTTGCAGGACCATCCTATCTGCGTGGATCAAGTAAAACCCTACAAGGAGCTGCATTTTCATCTTCAGGTAATTAAAAAAACTATAAATCTTGAAGCATCTAATTTGATACATAATGTGATATTATCAGTAATGTTTACCTATTTTGGGAAGGTATTTCTGTGGTTTACCATGATATTGGAGCTCCATCGTTTGAATGTCCAAATTGCAAGGCACTTATGTAGTATGAAGAGAGATGCCCGAGAGATAAGAGCACACGCAACCCAATGTTCTCCATCTGTTGCCAACGTGGTAAAGTGCTTCTTCCCAAATTTAATGAAGCACCTTATCTTCTAAACAAACTAATCGACTATAACCATCCTGCATCTTCAAGATTCAAAGAACAAATTAGAGTATATAATGGTATGTTTTGCTACACTTCTTTTGGGGCAAAAATAGATAATTCAGTTAACACAGGCATAGGACCATACACATTTAGAATCAATGGACAAAGTTATCATCGAATAGGTTCTCTACTCCCTGCACGGGAAACAACACCTAAATATGCACAAATTTACTTTTTTGATACTGCAAATGAAGTGAAAAACCGGATAGGAGCTTTTATGGACAAGGAAAGTGCCGAAGTGGTAGATGAAAAGATAGTAGCAAGCCTAATTAAAATGTTCGATCAATCAAGTTCAATTGCCAAGGCATTTAGAATGGCCAGAGATTGGTGTGACTCACAGAATTCACCAAAGTTTGAACTACGTCTGCTAAGTCACCGGAGTTCTACCCGGCAATACAACGCCCCGACGGTGCCCGAAATTGCAGCTCTGATTACTAATGACTTTGGTGATGGCATTCCCACAAGAGATATTATTATAAGCAACAAGGATGAAGGTCTGAAACGTATATCTGAGTTGCATCCAGAATACATGGCTCTCCAATACTCGTTGTTATTCCCATATGGAGATGATGGTTTTCATGAAAAGATACAGTATCATAACAACAGAGGTAATCACAAGACCAAATGAGATTATGTGACAATGAAAGAATATTACGCATATGTAATACAGCAACGAAACAACCAAGGTACTACCTTGCTTAGAGGCGGTAGATTATTCCAACAATACCTGGTGGATGCATTCACATCTGTTGAGGAGCAAAGACTTAAATGGACTAGGCAAAATCAAGATACATTACGTGTGGATCTATATCATAACCTGTGTGACGCTGTAACATGAGGTGATACAAGTGCCGCAGGTATCGGGAAACGAATTGTTCTACCAAGGACTTTTATAGGCAGCCCAAGATATATGATGCAAAACTACCAAGATGCTATGGCTATATGTCGAACGTATGGAAATCCAGATCTGTTCATCACTTTTACAGCCAATCCAAAATGGCCCGAGATTGCTGAAATGTTAAAACACATCCCGGGACAAAAAGGAATTGACCGGCCAGAAGTGGCAACCCGTGTATTCAAGATTAAACTTAATGAAATGATGGATGATCTTACAAAACACAATATTTTTGGAAAAACGCGGGCAGGTAATACAACTTCAAACATAATATCAATATATCTATTGTTATACACCAAATTGTGCATCAACTTATGCTTTAATTAATGTCCTTTCAGTTGTATATGTGATAGAATTTCAAAAACGTGGTTTGCCGCACGCACATATCCTACTATGGCTAGAAGAAAACTTGAAAAGTAAATCCCCATTCGAGATAGATGACATTATCAGAGCAGAGATACCATGTAAAACAAATGATCCAGAAGGATACAAAGTAGTTACTGAATTTATGTTACATGGACCTTGAGGTAAAGATGCTAAACATGCACTGTGTACTGTTGAGGGTAAGTGTTCGAAACATTTCCCTAAACCATTTGTGAAAGCCACAATAGTTGATGGTGACGGCTATGCTATTTACCGTCGAAGGAACAATAACGCTCAGCATATAAAAGGAAAGTTCAAATACAATAACAGATATGTGGTTCCTCACAATCGTTATCTTCTCCTAAAGTACCAAGCACACATTAATGTAGAATGGTGCAACAGATCTAAGGCAATTAAGTACTTATTTAAATACTTAAATAAAGGGCCTGATCGAGCTACAATTGTTATACAAGAGAATGTACGAAACGACGGTGGTTTGGCAAATGTCCAAGTTTTGGAGGTGGACGAAATAAATAATTATTTAAATTGTCGCTTCTTGGCTTCATGTGAGGCGGTGTGGCGTTTGTTGTCCTTTGACATACATTATTCATACCCATCAGTCATGAGACTGAATTACCACTTGCCAAATCAAAACGCAATCACTCTTCGTGACTCAGAAAGTTTAACAGCACTAATTCAGAGGGAAGGGATCGACATTACTATGTTCACTGATTGGTTTGAATTAAATAAGCGTGATACAGAAGCTAGAGCATACACATATGCTGAAATACCAGTACATTATGTATGGCATGAGAAAGACAAAATGTGGAAAGAAAGAAAAAGGCACAAAAGCATTGGGAGAATTTTTTACTCGCACCCGGCTTTTGGAGAACGATATTACCTTAGAATGTTGCTGAACATTGTCAGAGGATGTGAAAGTTTTGAAAAACTCATGACTGTTAACGATAGGCTATGTTCCACATTCAAGGAAGCGTGCTTTGCATATGGACTATTAAATGATGACACAGAGTGGAAGCATGCTATTTCAGAAGCAAGTGTATGGGCATTCGGACCACAGTTACGTGATATGTTTGTCACAATTTTGTTGTTTTGCGATGTCAGCAGGCCTTTAAAATTATGGGAAGAAAACTGGCATATCTTATCAGAGGATATCCTACATAAAAAAAGGAAAATTTTTAAGTATCCAGAATTGGAGTTGACAGATGAACAACTTCAGAATTATTGTTTCATTGAAATCCAAGAGTTGCTAAATAGGAGTGGAAAATCTTTATCAGAGTTCAAAGATCTGCCCCTACCTAACCCAAAGTTACTAACCAACTTGGACAATCGTCTCATAAGAGAAGCGTTGGATTATGACATGAAGAAGAGTAAGGCTGAACATCAACAACTTCATTCATTGCTAAACACTGAACAACGCATAATCTATGAAGAAGTTACTCAATCTGTGCATTAGAAAAAGGGAAAGTTTTACTTTGTATACGGACCAGGCGGAACAGGGAAAACGTTTTTATACAAAACCATCATTTCAAGGTTCAGATCAGAACGTATGATAGTACTTGCAGTCGCATCTTCAGGTACAAATTATTAACAAGCTATAACAAACAACTGATCTGTAAACTTAACAAAATGCGCGTTAAACTAATTGTATAATTTTGTATAGGAATTGCTTCATTGTTGCTACCGGGAGGGAGAACCGCACATAGCAGATTTGTTATACCACTTGAGCTATTGGAGAATAGTACATGCGGCATAAAGCAAAACACACATTTGGCAGAGCTTATGCAGCAAGTTCGGCTAATTATATGGGATGAAGCTCCAATGACCCAAAAATATGCCTTTGAAGCGTTAGACAAGACTCTCAAAGATATTTTAGGATTCCATGATCCGGATTGTAGGAGTCGAATATTTGGTGGCGTTACAGTGTTACTAGGAGGTGACTTTAGACAAGTTCTTCCAGTAATCCCAAAAGGAAGCAGGTCTAAAATCGTCCAATCTTGCATAAACCAATCTGAGTTATGGAAGAGTTGCAAGATCTTCAAACTTACACGCAGCATGCGTGTCAATGAATATACTGAGAAAGGTGAAATTGATACACGCAAACAGGATTTCAATAGATGGGTTTTGGCTGTGGGGGATGGCACGTTACCAGCAAAATGCAAAGAAGGGGAGGATGAGCCAACTTGGATTGACATTCCAGAAAACTTTCTGATTAAGTAATGGCATTCTCCTATTGAGAAAATTGTTGCAGTTACATATCCTGATTTTACAATCAGGCAAACTGACGATATGTACCTCAAAGAAAGGGCAATCCTCACTCCTAAGAATGATGATGCTGATGCCATCAACGAGTACATGTTTAAATAATTAAAAGGAAAAACATTTACATACAACAACTCAGATGAGATTTGCAAAGGATCTACAGACAATCTTGAACAACATGACCTTTATCCGATTGAATTCCTGAATTCATTAAATTTTCCAGGGATGCCCCCACATGCTCTACAATTAAAAAAGGAACTGCCTGTCATGCTATTGCGGAATATCAATCCTAGCAAAGGACTATGTAATGGAACAAGGTTGCTCATCACAGATCTAGGCCAGTTTGTTATTAACGCTAAGATACTAACAGGTTCACATATAGGGGATAATGTCGTGGTCCACAGAATTATACTCACATCAACACAATCCAAATGGCCATTTGTCCTAAAACGAAGACAATTCCCTATAAGACCGTGTTATGCAATGATCATTAACAAAAGTCAAGGGCAGTCACTCAATTACGTTGGCCTCTACTTGCCTAATCCGGTATTCAGTCATGGGCAACTCTACGTGGCGTTATCCAGAGTTACCAGTCCTGATGGTCTTAAAATACTAATGATAGAAGACAAGGATCCGGAACTTGCAAACTGCACGCGTAACATTGTTTTCAAGGAAACTTTCACTAATCTATCTTAGCATATCTATGTAATTTTCCGACATGAGATCTAATAAACACATTACTGAGCTTATTGAAAATCTCATATGCTTCAATATCACATACATAATATCAGAAACACAATATGCTTTGTTCATTAAAACAAACTCAAATTCATACCTGATTCATATTATCAGTTTCGTAAATACCACATTCACGCCAAAAGACAACAACTTCAAAACATTTGAGCCCATAACTTTATCCCTATTCCAACTCTTAATTTTTCAACACATTCTCAACCATAAACTCATCTTTCACCTCATTGTTCGCCACTTCTCTATAAACATAACCATCTTCCGCCCAGCCCCTTTTACCAATTCCTTCAAAAACATATCAGGTTTCCTATTAGCACCCTCAAATCCAACACCTTTACCCAAAAACTAATCATCACAAAATCATTCCAACTCTTCCAAAATTAGCCTGTTAACCAAGACATATATTTTAATTTCTAAATAAAAAATAAAGAAACGTAATCCAATAACATTTTTAAATCAAAAACATCATAAAGAAGCTAAAAATACCTGCCATATTTGGTTCAATCATCGGATCATCAAATCCTTAATCAAATACCTCAAAACTATTTGATTGTTTAGTCTTTATTTTTATTAATTGTGAGTTGTATTGAAAACCCTAAAAATGAATTTCAGATATGAGTTTTCGTTATATCCAGTGTGAGAGAGAGAGGTGTGTGAGATAAAGTCAACCATGACCCCTTTTCCCCCTTTTCAATAAAAGAAAATAATTAAAATAAAAATTAAACAAATAATTAAAACTTAACAAAGATAACCATTCATCCATTGCATTCTTAAATTACTACAACCATCCATAAGTTTCAGAATCACAAATCATTCATAAATTTCAAACTACATCAAAACACAAAAAATACTGACAACTAAAAACTAATCTTCATCATCAGAAGATTCAGCTTCATCCAATTTCTCCAACATCTCCTCCTTCTCCTCCAAACTTTGTCGACAGAGCACCAGCAGTTGAGCCAAGAGATCAAGTTTTCTGCGATCCTATAGTTGTATTTCACAAAGAGCATCATGACCAGTTGCAGCCACCAAATCAAAACGTAAGCATGTAAGAGCTGCTTCATCGATGGTCCGTGCCTTTTTCTCAATAACAGCCCTCAGCTGGCTGCTCTCCTCCCCTAGGCGAGCAATCAAACTCAGTTCCTCTGCTTTGTCATGTGATATTAAGAGTTTGAAAGCATCCCCAAGTTTCCCAGATTCCGTCGCTGCTTTAGCTTCATCGAGATTAGGTGTACCTGCCATGTTAAGATTAGGGTTAGAAATAGTTTAATTTGATAAATAAAATTAGGACTAATATATAGTAAATACATGGGGTGGAAATAATTAGGCAACATAAATTACAATTTGCAAAAATCAATACAGAAAGAAACTCAAGAGGCATTAGACCATTTAATTTGGGTGTTAATACAGTCCTTGCATCTTCTCCATGCAGGAATGTGAAATGCAGTAGTTAGAAAGATGTATACAATTGCAATATTAACCCCTCACTTATATATTGGATATAAAACAACCCCTTTATGCACAATGCATTACTAATAACATCCTAAACTTAAAAAAAATGGTTATTTAAAATTTTATTACACACTTAAATAAAAAATATTTAACAATCCCCCGTCCTATGTTGCATATGCACAAACATTACAAAAAAAAAAAAAAAAAAAAAAAAAAAAAAAAAAAAAAAAAAACATTAATTAGCAATCCACACGTAAAAAAAATACAACACACGAGTTGTATCTTATAACTTATAGTTTGTATATATATTAAAAACACATTTATAAATTGTAACAACATAACGAAAAAAAAGACAATTATTCAGCAAAAAACCCGTCCCGTGCATCGCACGGGTTGTATAAAGCCTCGTATTACATAAGCTACTAACCTATTAGTTTAGCCCAATCCACGAGCCCATTAACTATTCAATTATATATTCTACGACACATAACAAAGTTCCTAATCTAGAATGACCATCACTTCATTATATATTTCTTTAATGCTAACAAAAACCCTAGGCCGAATTTTACAGCTTTTTCAAGGGTTTTAACCCTTTGAATCTTTCATGTTCAATTAGAGATAAGTACTCTTTCAAATCATTCAATATGTCTATGTGTTGTTTGATTATATCTTACGCTTGTCTTCTATTTAACATGCTAGGCTAGATTTATTTTGTGTTTGCTTAGATGTAGTGAAACCTAGATGTTGATTATGGGTTGATTGTTTGTTTATAGTTGTTACGGATGATTGTATTCGATGTTAGGCTTAAGAAAACTGCAGACTTCCATTGGTAACTTGCTTGAACGTCTTAAGAGACATGATCGGAAGTGTACTACGATTTTTGTTTGTATTTAATGCGTAGGAGAATTCTAATGATCCCATGTTAGGAGCTTCTAACGGCTCGACATAGGAGTGAAGTAGGATCCTATAGAGTTAGGGAATATTGTACACAGCCCTACGACTAGTATTAAGGAATATGACCCGTCATACATGCAATTGTAACAAGCTATTAACCTGTAAAAGATATCTAGGGAGTAATGAAACCTAAGTAAACACAACTTTCCCCATCATTGTTTACACCACATTAGTATAATTAGCTTAATTTTCATTTCTGTTATTTTATTTTGATTGCATCTTAGTTTATTAGGTTAGTTGGCTAGCAACTAATTCCGCCACTCTTCCAAAACCCGAGATTTTAATTGCTTTTATAAAATATAAAAATACAAAAAGAATCATCCCTCACCTCTAGACCTAGTTTATTAGGCTTTCTAATTCTAGCGACACTATTCCTGAGTTGAACGATCAATCCCCCGGTACTTGTCACTATACTATACTACAACGATCAGGTACACTGCCTGGTGGGGGTTGTAAGCTTCTCAAGATCCCTTGAGAGGTAAAACCTGGTGCGATTCCCACGTATCACTAGACCATTACAGTTGAAGTTCAGAGCTACAAAGAATCAGTGCCGTCAGTGCCAAAGATCAAATGCCGAGATCGTCGGAAGAGAAAACTTCAAGTCTGCCTCAGTATCTAGACTACAGAGACTCTGCACTTCAACAACGTCAACATAGTTTATTATTATTGTAATTTACTTTGTTTTTAGGTCTCATTGTAACCATTCACGTGTGACGATATCTTGGAGGGAGATTGTTAGCCTCGTTTCTTTATAAATATAACGTCACACAAGTGAATTGGACTAGATTTGTAACAAGTAGTACATGCAGGGACTACTATTGTACATTAGGCAAACTCATATTGTAATGAGCCTATAAATACCCCTCATGACTCTCCATGAGGGGTGTGGGAAATTGTGTAAACTTCATTTCATTTATTCATTTATAATAAAACTGTTGGATCGATATATTCTGACCAAACTACTTTGTAGCTTGTAAGGTTTTAACAATCTTGAATAACTCAAAACAATTAATATTGAAACAATGATATTACTTTGTAAAGTATGCGGAATCTACTAACACAAAGCTAAGAAGAACTTTGTTAATATTAAAACAACTCTTAAACATGCCTCTCTAATTACAGGTTCACTAACAATCCCTAACTTTCTCTAAAATCGCTTTTTTTAAGACTCTTGGAAACTTTGTATGACTTCAACTAAAAACTTATATCCTTAATACCATCATAAGGCTCCTTATATAGATAACCTTAAGTCGGTTTACATTATCTACTTGAACGACAAGTAATTATCCCTAACTAATTCTAGAATATTTATACAATATTACATAATAATCCTTTAAGCAATATTGCACTTTAAGTCCTTGTTCTTCGAAGTACTTTGAATAATCTTCAATAAGTAGCAGTACTTTGACCTTGATCAGCATGTTGACTATTTAGCAGTACTTTGACATAACAGTACTTTGACTTCATATCCCAACAAAAACACTTTTCTTTCACATTTCTCTCTCTACTTTCTCTTTAGAATAATGATGTATTTCAATCAACCGCGACCTTCCGAAGGTGTTTCTTGGTCTTAACAGTTACCTTTCTTATATGTATGTCCGTTTACTACAAATGGACTTTCCGGAGCTTTACCGGCAAGTTCATCATCAAATAACGGGGAACCATATAACGCATTAAGATCATTATTTGACCCCGGAATCCCAAAATATGCATGCCAAATCCATAATTTTTGATCCGTAACCGCTTCTAACATAATAGTTGGGTATTTATGATCATGTCTTTTGAATTGAGCTTGTAAGGCCTTTGAGCAATTTTTTCAATCCCAATGCATACAATCAATACTCCCTAGCATTCCCGGGAGTCTATGTTTTTCTTCATGCAATGCATATATTTTTTGAATGTCCTTTGAAGTAGGCTTTCTTAAATACTTTTCATTGTATAAAACATGTATGCATTTAGTAAATGAGTCTAAACATTGTCGTGAACAACGTTCACCTATTTGCAAGTACTCATCAAATGCATCAGGCGCAGTGTTGTACGCCAATTGGCGGATGGCGGATGTGCACTTCAAAAGAGGACCAATACTTGCACGACCGACAACATCGTAACGTTGTCTAAAAAAATTATAATACTCGGGAAGAGGATGAACATCATAACTTAAAATATCGTTGAGTATTTTATTAAAAAGTCTATAACTCATACGATACCTTCGCCTAAAATTCTCTTCGGGATATTTAGGATCAGTCTCATCGTCACCAAAATAGTCGTCGATTAAACGTTGTTCCGCCTCTTCTCGTTCATGTGGTATGTATGCCCTCGTGAACTTTTGACCCGATCCCCCGGCTTCTTGATCACACAAAGTTACAAATTCTTCATACGCCGCATAACCCCGAAGATATCGCTCCCGATCGTCTTTAAAATAAACATCATAAGGGTCGTAATAAGGGTCGTTGGGATTGTTTGGATCCATAATTGAAAGAAAGTTGAGTGTTATTGAAGTATAAATTAAATTGGAAGAGTGTAAAAAAAAAGATAGATTAAAGAGGTTCTTATAGGATTTAAAGGAGTAAAATTTAAAAAAAAAAAATGATTTTTTAGGCAAAATAGCCGTTGGGTAACGTCCATATTCCAAAAAAAAAAAAAAAAAAAAAAAAAAAAAAAAAAAAAAAAAGCCACCGCTAGGGCTTGCCACCATGGCGCGAGCACCCATGGCACCACCCACGGTGTGGTGAGCCGTCGTCAAAAATGGGCTGGTGGCCATGGCACTAGCATACCTCATGCTCTTATGTGAAACAAGTTATTGATTCAGTGTGGTCATATGAAAAATGAAAACGATGTGGATTGTAATATGTAAAGACCCTTCTTTCATTACACCTCTATTTTAGTTCCTTTATGGCTAATGTAGAAGTAATGGGTTTAAGATGACCCCCGACATATTTACACACTTTCAAGTATGTAGTTGCCACCGAAAAGTGTTAGTTTGTTGAGATTGGCTTATACATAAACAGTACTTGTTGAGATTTGCTCATACCAAACACTACATGTTGAGATTGGCTCAAAAATGGAAAACCCGAGGTTTTTTTTATGTTTACTTTAAGCTGAAAATGTATGAAAAGGTATATGAAAAATGCCAACGAGACAATTAAGTATGTCTCATTTAAAAAGCAACCCTATGAACTGATTTTAGTAGGTTTCAATATATTTGTTCTAATAGTAACATATTATTTCTTCTTTTGTGTTGCAGATGAGACAAGTAATATGTATTCTATGTTGAACGTTTCAAGAGAAAACCCAAGATGACATTTCCTCCAGGTGCATCAGTTTTGCAGCTCTTCAATGTGAATCCTTTGGTTTTTTGTAGTAGTTTCTTTACCAGCTTGAGCCTTTGTCCTGAATTCAGTTTTGGAAGATGGTCCACCTCGGTATGACACTTTGTATAACAATAATCGTTGCAATGATTTCCATTCTATTCTCACTACTTAAATGCCTCAACATGTGTACTGGGATGAGGAAGAACACAAGATATGCATGAAACTAAATGTTGAAATAAAGTTAAAAGAAGATGAAGTTGTGCTTAGGTTGGTTCTTAATGTTAACACATATCAGTTTATTGGTTCCATTATGCATTAGTTAATGTCTTTTTTTGTGTGTTTTTATGTATAAATTGAAAAAACAACATGTATTTTAAATTTGAAAACAAAATAACAAACATATACTATAAAAAGGTGCAGAAAGCGAAACAATGAAAGATAGGTGTGGAGATTTGATGGCATTTGTAAAGATTAAAATATTTTCCTAAATTTTTATGGTATATGTTTGTCTTAAATGAACAAGATATTTGTATTTATGTTTATAATAGCTACAATTTGAAACTTGGTGACATTATCCACTTTAAACGGAATCCTACATGTATAAATAGTATTGTTAGAGTGTTTCACATGATTGAATTGAATATAGAATGGGAAGACGGTGGTCAAAAGAGGTGGATCTTCAGGTTTAAAAGTATTATACTAAAGTGGCATATAATTGTGAGTTGAGGAAATGATTTTGTATTTTCTATATGTATTTCATCCAACTTATTGGCAACCGTGAAGAATATGTTACCTTAACATGGATTCAAACAGATTAGCTAACTACAAACATATGAGAACTTTGAAAAGAGTTATGTAAATGAGTAATGAAGTATTTGTAATTTTCTTACCCTATTATTATATTTGTTTAACATTATTCTTTTAATCATTCTACTATTTCTTTTATTTTATTAAAAAAAATTAAAAGCTAGCCGCCTATCGGACGAGTCTTGAGGCTAGTTGGATATAAGCATTAACTAGATATTGAAGCACATGAGATTTTTTATTTATTTTTTTTTTATTTTTTATTTTTTTTTAGTAAGAGTCGTTGTTATAATTTTGAACGTTTAAAATTATATGCTTCTATAACTCACTGGTAAACGCACGTAACAAAACTTCGTTCTCTTATTAACATTTGTCAAATGTTTGGACACTATGTTTAAACCATTCGATGAATAATGTATTTTTAAAAAATTGTATGCGTTGAAATCACTAGAGACGTATGATGGTGCACTCGTGAATGTAAATAACATAAAAGAGTAAAGTTTGATCTCTACTCCATCTTATTAAGGGTTTTGCTAAACAATGCCCACTGAGCAATGTTTAATATCAATATAAAAGGAAATTTATACTTTATTAAATAAAAAATGGTATATATTTAAGTTAATTTTTATGTTAATTTATTGTGTATTAAATGCATAATTAACATATTATTTAATGCGGCTTAAAAATTGCTCAATGGGCAGTGTTTAGCAAAACCTTTTTATTAAATATGAACTTAAACGTTTTTAAAATATATTTGTGTAAATAGAAGAATTTCATATTGAAGAGTACGTTATAGTAATCAACGCCTATAAACAAAAACTTTGTAAGGTAAGAAAAATTATTTTTCCTTCGCGATAACACGTGTGTAACAAACTTTCGTTTAAACTAAAGACTGTAAAACATTTTTATCTTTGAAAATTTACACATGGCATCTTCACGACTACACAAAACCTTACCATTTTGGACGGTTTTGTCAACTTTCAGCAAAATGAAAAATGATACCAAAAAGAAAATAGAGAATGAACTTTATGTAAATTATAGTATAAACTCTTACATAAATTCAATGTTGAATAGTACAATATAATCATTCATTAGTTATTTTTTTATACGGAGTATATGTTCTTAATGTCATTGTACCCAAAAGATGGTTTATACTAGTTACATTTTATACATGGTACATTTTATGCACATAATATAGTTTTCAAGCATATTAAACAGAGTTAAGTTTAATACGGAGTAATTTGTATGCACCTAATGTGGTTTTTAGCATAATCAAAGGGCTAGATTATTTAAGGATCTTTTTTCAAGCTTCAAATGTTGTAATATTTTTATTGGTGCATCAAGTGTTTTACATGACCAAACTACATCAAGGTAGTTCAAGTGTTTCTAAGACCAAGCAACACTAATATATTTCAAGTACAAGCCAAGTTCCTCAATATTTTTGACTAAATTCCTCAATATTTTCTTTTGTTGAAGTTCAAAATCTAGTCAATATCATATTACTTAGGACTCGCAATAATATCACCTTAAAGACAAAGTACTTTAACCAAACTTATATTAAGTTTACAATGTTAATTCCAGTAACGGGGTGTTTGACATAAAAGCAGTTTTTTTTACTATCACATAAAGAATTGCTTATTCATATTGTCTTAAATTAAAATTAGGCTTTATACAATAATATTCAACCTAAAATATTTACTAAATGCATATAATTGAATATTTGATCCAGTTATTTTCTTTTTCAGTTATTATTGCAACTTTTACAAAATAAGCAAATTTAAACACTGTTCTAAATGTACTTACTTTTACGCAGCTTATAAGTATATGTTTAAAGCAATCCGAAGCACCCACTAAGTATAATTTTCATATCAGTCATTGCAAGCCTCTTTGCTCCAACAAGTATTACTTCAATTAATATTTTTGTTTATAAAAAGTGATTTTTACTTTAATCTTAAGGATTAGGTCGACTAATAGCAATGTAATTTTTTCAAATACATCGATTTGATACGTGATTTTTAAAAAAATTGTAGAAATGTATCGAACTTTCATAAAGTCTAACACGTGACACCATATATAACATGATATGTCATCATCACGTACCAAATTGAAACTCTTATTAAAATTCGTTACATTCTAGAACTCTTTTAAAGTTCACATATCAAATCTGTACATTTGAAAAAGTAAATTGTTATTTTAGACTTAATCCTTTAATTTTAACATCAGTTTCTTAACAAACTAGTTATCAAACAAATTGCAAATCCATTTAGTGTATGTGATCCAGCTGGCCAAAGCCCAAAATGCATACCCAAAGTCCAAACAACCCTTGGCCTGCTTTTCATTTTTGTTGTTGGCTAAATTGGCCCAAATCTATAAATTCAATTACTCAAATTTATATTTTCTAAAGTGTAAATTGCAAAAATAGTACTTGTGGTTTGATCAAATTGCACGTTTCGTCCTTGTGGTTCAATAAGTGCAAAGATCGTCCTTATTTTACACTGTTACGTGCACTTTTGATTCTTCAACAGTGAAATTTGGCAAACCACAAGGACAATTTTTGTAATGATGAAGGACCAAAAGTGCACGTAACAGTGCAAAATAAGGACGATCTTTACACTTAATAAACCATAAGGACGAAACGTGCAATTTGGTCGTCGTCTCGGGATCCACCTCCGACGGTCAAGTTAGTATCGATGCGATATAGCATACAAGAATCAGGTTTAGAGTAACCTGTTGTGTTCTGTTGTGAAGGGAACCCCAACCCTATATTTATAGGGTATAGATTAGGGTTTAGGCATAGAGTGGGCCGCTGTCTGCCGGGTCGGGCCCATTCCAGACTATACGTCCACAAGCCCCCCAAGTCTAGTGTGACATAGTGCATGGCTATGTTATACTAGACTTAAGTTCTGTTCATGGCCGCGTAGGCCCAATCAACCATGACGGCATGGCCCATGTGTGCGCAACTTGTGTGCACATGGGACGGACCATACTGCGCAGCCCACATGCGACAGTGCGCACGGGGATTGCGATTGTGATTGTCTCACAATTGTGAAAGTGGATCTCGTATGTTGCATCCTGGGTAAGGGCGTACCTTTTGTACTAGTAGCGATGCAGCATGGTGCGACAGAAGACGTGCTTCTGTGGCAGAAGTGCGCACTGTGCGTGACAAGGATGTGCGCTGTACGCGACAAGGATGCGCGCTGTTCGCGACAGAGGTGCGCGCTGTGAGCGCTGTGTGCGAACATTAGATTCTTCTTTACAACCGACGGAGGACGTCTCCCCTGCGGCAAGATGGTGCGAATATTTAAATCCGTCTTTGTACCGGGCTTGCAATACCTCTTACGTACGATCTACTTCCAAATATACCTACGTGACGCGTACGAAAACAGTGGTACTATATACCCTGGTAGCCCCCCAAGTTTGATGGTGCTACTCTTGTAGGAGCAGAATGCAAATATTAAAAGTATATGCCGCGAACCGCAACATATAAAACCTAATGAAGTAAAAGATTAGCGTGAAGCAATATATAGCACATAGCATGTGAAAGTAACACATAAGAGAAGTAGTAGTGCGAATTACGCCTATCGTGAGGTTTTACAAACTATATAAGAGAAGTAGCACGTAGCTAATCTACAAACGCAGTGCGCTCATGGCGATTGATTGATCTTTTTCTTTTATAAAAACAATGGTGCGGATGGACACACCGTGACCGCGACTAATAGTTTCAATCGCACGTACAGACGCAGATGGATGTATCGTGACCGCATAGACTCTAACGTTTGTGGATGATCGCAGATGACCACGGCTTTTGTTCAGTGCGCTCATGGCGATTGACTAGCATCGTGGTGCCTGTACGTGACAGTGCGCTCATGGTGCCAATCTGCGAAGATGTCCGAACGCACGGCCTAACGCGAGTAGATTTATTGTGACTGCGTTGTTCGCTGCTAAAAGATAAAGTAGGTCCGATCGTGCGGACTTAGTGCCGTTATAGGTAAAATCGTGTTTACCAAGTTTAAAAGATTTACATAAAATCTTATGAATATTTAAAAAGATAACATATCTTACCAATTTAAAAGATATGCACAAAAAATATTGGGATATCCTTTTAAATTTTAGAAAATATTTTAAACAGATACTGTTTGAAAATATTACTACGAATATTTTACGCATTTAATATTCATAACTATAACACCCCGTAAAATTTTCCTACGATTAACACGTTACCATAACATAGATTAACCATTTTTACGAGGAACTAAATTTTTTTTTATGCATGACATATTATGTGAACCACTACGACATTTATGATTGACCATTTACCTAGGAACGATGCTTACACACAAACCTAGATAATCTAATTATCGCGAATATATATTTTAAACGTTTATATTTTTATAATATACGTTTCGTATATTTAAGGTACAATATTTATATATTCCCGGAGCCTACGAAAATTCCCGAGATCACTCATTAATATTATTTGATCGTAACCCGACTCTCAAAACACACCAGGTGGGCCCCGTTGAACCATTGGGCCACTTAAACCCACTTAACTGTTGATATAAATAATTGACTGAAAACATTATTCATATCTTCCGATATCTCTATGTTTTGATAATCACAAAACTTAAACTAATCAAACCAAAGATCATGACGTAAACATGTATTTAGTAATAAATAATCACTTTCACCAACAAATCACTTAAGGTATGAATAAACAAAGTGTTTAGTGCAATGTATGATCAAAGGGGTATTTAATTAACTAATACAAAGTTTATTTAATTATATAATCTTATTATATATTTTTGAAAAACACTTTTGGTAATAAGGAAAAATGTTTTAATCATACTAAATATATGATTTCAAATATTTAACCAAAATCAGTTAGTTTTTCACCAAATAAACTTTCCCCACTAAAAGACAAGTTTTCTGGCCGTTACAGTTGGGCGGCCCCCTTAATTATAAGGGGCGGTCCCCTTAATTTTAAGGGGGCCGGCCATGCTTTAAGGGGACCGGCCACGCTCCTCTGTCAGAAACTTTTGCCTATAAATACCACCTTAAACCTGGATTTTTTCCCTACCTTTTTGCACAAAAACTTTCTGTTCTAGATCTCCATTTCAATTCTAAAAATCCTTTGATCATTTCATAAGCCTTTGTTTCCAAGTGATCCAAAGCCTCATTCTTTCAAGTGCAAAGAGAAGAATACTTCTATTAGAAGTATTACAACTTAGTATCATCTTGCTATCAAAGTTGTTTGTTTACATTTCCTTGTATATCTTTCATACTTTGGTGAATAAGGTGTATGTATTAGTAAACTAGATTTAGTTGAAGAATCTAGAATTGTTGTAAGTGTGAAGTGTGACTTGAAGTGAAGAAGAAGGGTTAGATAGTAGTGGTGATAGGAGATTGTAGCAATAGGAGCTTGTAGTGAAGAAATTAAGGATCTCTAGTGGAGAAGACTAGAAGACATTTGTAGATTGAAGTTGTGAAGACATTAGTGGCTTGAAGGTGTCAAGACATTAGTGCATTGAAGTTGTGAAGACATTAGTGGCTTGAAGGTGTCAAGACATTAGTGCATTGAAGGTGTGAAGACATTAGTGGCTTGAAGGTGTCAAGACACTAGTGCATTGAAGTTGCAAAGATATTAGTGACTTGAAGGTGTCAAGACATTAGTACTTTGAAGGTGTGAAGAGAATAGAAGATTGGTGTATAGAAGATTGGTGTGTAGAAGATTGGTGTGAAGAAAATAGTAGATTGGTGTGAAGATTGGTGTGTAGATTGGTGTGTAGATTGGTGTGAAGATTGGTGTGTAAATTGGTGTGTATATTGGTGTGTACGGTTTTCTCCGCCATAAAGGAGGTCTTTGATCTAGTGAAGAAAACTCTCGAGTAGGTGACTCGGGGAGTGGAGTAGGGCAAGGAAGGTGTCCTTGTAGCCGAACCACTATAAATCCTTTGTGTCTCGGTTTGATCTTTCCATCTCTCACTCTTTGATTTATTACTTACTTGCATTTCACACATAGTCATAATTTATAGTATTGTGCATATGATTGATTTCACATAAAGATCAAACTAAAATCCATTCATAAAACTAATCTTACAAAAACCAACCTAGTACATATAATTATATCTATACACTACTATACATATATATGCTTACATAAAATATATGAAATTGTATATTCTTTCCAAACATTATACATAAGCATTGTATATATAAAACCTTTAATAAATCTTGTATTTATACTTTTGTAGTTAAGTGTTTTGAAATTGTACATTATACATAAGTAGTATTTATACAAAATCATAAATTAACTAGTTTATATATTTATGTATTAAAGTGATTTGAAAGTTTCATCTTAGAAACTATCTTTTACAAATAAGCAAAACGAAAAAGACGTAAAACTATTCAACCCCCCCCCCCTTCTAGTTTTCCACAATTGGTACCAGAGCCACGTCTAACAAGATTTTTAAAATATACTGTATTTTAAAACTTGTAACGATCTATGGAATTCGAAAAATATCTAGAAGGAGAATTTACGCAAAAACCACCATTATTTGAAAATGATCATTTTCTTGAATGGAAAAATAAATTTGAAAATTATGTGAAATCAATAGATCTTGATCTTTGGCATATTATTTCAATTGGTGATCTTAAACTAACTAAAATGGATTTTGAAAATCAATATAATAATCTTCAAATAAAAATTGATAAAAATACTAAAGCTAAATTACTTATTTTCAAAACTCTACCAAATGTTGAATATGAAAGATTATTTCCTTGTAAAACGGCAAATGATATTTGGAAATGCCTTTTAAAGTTTCACCAAGAGAAATGTAAAACCAAAGATGATAAACTTGATATTGCACATGAAATTGTTACTCTAGAAAATTTAATAGATAAATATTTAGTTGAAATAAACACATGTACTACTAGTTCAAATGTGATCATTGAAGGTACTAAGTTAACCATATTTCATTCATTTAGAAACTCATTTCTGGCCAAAGTAAACGAGCCAAACCATGTACCAAGTTAACCATAAACGTGTCCAAATATTTCTATACGCCACACGAGCTCACCAATTGCCTTCATTCGAACACTATGCGAACAGTGAAATGTCAGGAATGATTTGATATTCTCTCTTACACAATCTCTTGTTGGTTACTCTTGATTGGTGGACATTTTGGTGCCACACCTTAAAACCGAGACAACACATCAACCATTGGCATCATTCGCTTGTCCTAAACCCTCACAAGCCTTCTATAACTTCCCATGCAAACTCATTTGATCACACACAATCATACGTACCAAAGACATAGTTTACTTGAAGTTTACAAGCTAAGTTGGGACGAGAAGTTGGCAAGGCATAAGAACCATAGAAGTGATCCAAGAGAACCATTCTTTGCTCGTCTTGAACCTTGCTGAGCCATGAACCATACTACGTTGAACCTTGTACCTAGCTTGATCCATACGTTCCCTTATTCCCCACCAAATCGTGGTGAGGTAAGAAAAACACAAAGCCTCTCTATTTTATTTCATTATATTTATCAATTTTACACGTTTACTTTTATCTTTTATTTCGTAAATATTAAACGTAACATCTATATGTTTTTCCTTCTTTTCATTTTTGACCACGCTAAAAATCGAGTATGATAATAATTTTGAGCTAATAATAACGTATACTTAAATTATATCACACGTTCCATGTATACCTTGACCCATTCGAATAAGCACAAAAACACTTAGAATATTTCTAAGTGTTGAAACTGTTCTCAAAATGAAGTTTGCTCGATCACTTTGGTCTCGTAAATAAATATTTAGACACGTGACATATTATTTTTAAGGCTCGACCTCATTTTTGACATGACCAACAATTGAGAAACACTTTTTATTCGACCTATTGACCTCGTATGAACTGTTTTCTAGAGCCAAAGTAAATCGACCTCTAAGCTATTTTTCAGAAATCTTTTATAACTTTTGGGCCTTAAAGCCCGTTAAGCTGTTAACAAGCTTATTCGATAAGCCGATCTCATAAGCTTGTTTGTAACGTTTTTACAACTTAAAATATAGTCCAAACTCAGGCCCAAACCTTTCGTAAGCCCATTGGATCGGAAAATGTTAACGGGCCTTGATATTGTCTCGTTAAAGTCCATTTAGTGAAATAAGTTGTTTTTAAGCTAATAAGCAGTTAAAATAAGTTATTTTGAATACCCTGAGCTTATTTATCATGTCAAAAAGCTAAATTATTAATTTGATAATTTTTGGACTAACTATGCAAATTTTCTTAACCGAGGGACTAAAAGTGTCAAAACTGCAAACTTGGGGTATAAACTATCAAAACAAATTTTTATAAGTTAGAAACTGTTAATAATGAAATTTGGAAGTGAGAAATGTAAATAATAATACTTTTGGACTTAAAATGTAAATTATGTATAACTTTGGACTAACAACGTAAATATATTCCGTTAAGGGTAAAATATGTAAATTGATAAAACTTAAAGGATTTTTCTGTAAATATTATTTTATAAAAATAATAATATTATTTATATGAATAAATATATATTCGGGATAAAGAAACGAAATATGTTTTATATATATACGCTATATATTCGTAATTATAATTAAACGATATAATGATACATTATTTATTTCTTATAAAACGATACGTCTATTTTTATATCAATCATCAATCATTTTATTTACAAGTTATATGAATATATAACTTTATTTTTGAACTTCAAACATTTAAACAAACACGAGATTCGTTTATAATTAAATGTCTAACATTCGCGATAAAACCAGATTTAGACTATCAACTAAAACATACCATATCTTTTAGGTTGTGTGTGAAGCCGTTGCCTTGCATCGTTGAGATTATGTTACTACCACTACTACTGTACTACTAAGGTGAGTCATAGCCCCTACTCTTAATTATTTTATAATAATTTATACACGTTTTTGGGGGAGATACATGCTTAACTATTGTTTTATACTTTTATAAGTACTCGTTAACTATTTACATATTAGTGATTTCATAGCCCACTCTTTAACTATTTTCCCGTGGGGGGGGGGGGGGTGGGGGGAGATACATGCTTAAAACTCGAACACAAGTCTTTTATACCGGGTATTGAAATACCGTCAGGCCAATGTTATTTGCTTAAGTTACTATTGCCAAAAGTCCCTCGATCATGAACCTTAATCACTTGAAGGGTGAACATAAATAAATGTGGATAGTACTATTAGTGATTGACAATCCTCGTTTGGTTGTTAGAGAAAACACCAGGCGCACTTTATTGTTCTTATTATATGTTATTGGCAAATACCTATCTTGAGGGCCTACTACTTACCGTCATAACTTGAGATTATGATTGGCTGTTAATCGTTGAGTATCATGAGCTTAAGGCAATAACAGGAACATTGATTTAAACTTATTGATTGTATGTGATTACAATACATTCTTAACTTGTGATTCGAATCTCGTGTTGAATGGATTTATAAACAAACTACTATTTTGGTGTTGACCCGATTAGGTCAAACAAACTACTATTTTGGTGTTGGCCCTGTGAAGGGCAACCCAACGAACTATTTTTGAATTGATAAGGAAATCACTCATTTTCTAATTAACGATTTAAACTATAAACTCTATGAACTCACCAACCTTTGTGTTGACACTTTTTAGCATGTGTTTATCTCAGGTAACTAAACAAGAAGGAACTTGAAGGCACGGAGTGGGCTTGTAACCCGGCATGGGCTTAAATAAACGTTTTGACACATTTCAAATAAACATGTTGTTTAAATTATGAAACATCTTGATGTCTCGAATATTTGGTATTTTGAATGAATTAAACTTTAAAGCGTCACTTTTGTGTCGTTTTCTATAATTGTGATAAAGATCCTCTAAGTAACACCCAAAAAGTCTTCCGCTGACATCTTAAGTCTTCCGCCGACATGATGATTTTGGGGGTGTTACAATAACGATTATCTAGAATGAAATAATCTAGAATGAACAACTTTGTACGTATATAAAAAAATATATATATATGTGCGCTGTGCATTATTATATTTGGAACATAATCTACAAAGTTCTATAATAATTATTTAATATATACCGCATATATATGGGTATTCGAGATTAATATTATACCGCATCGTGATGCCCGTACCCCATGCGATATTTTAAATATGTATGCCGTTGCATGTGGTAGTATCTTATTAAAAAATAATCTTATAAAAAAAATATATTTTAAAGTTACCGGCTTTTGAACTCGATGGTTGCTTTCCGGTGATGGGAGAGCACGAAACTTGTCGTAGTCATGGTCCCACGGATGACGCCACTTGTTGATAAATAATCTGGCGCGGGCTGGATTTGACGACTCTCCCAGGGCCGTTCGTCGTCTTCTCGAGCCCTGAGTAGACCTGTCAACAAAGAGAACCCGGTAGGAGTGGACCCGAGGCCGTAGCCCCGGGATCCACCTCCCACGGTCAAGTTAGTATCGATGCGATATAGCATACAAGAATGAGGTTTAGAGTAACCTGTTGTGTTCTGTTGTGAAGGGAACCCCAATCCTATATTTATAGGGTATATATTAGGGTTTAGGCGTAGAGTGGGCCGCTGTCTGCCGGGCCGGGTCCATTCCAGACTATACGTCCACAATCATTAAGACAGCTTTGATACACGTCAGGATTGATGTCACCTAATCACCTCGAGAAAGAGCGATCAAGTTAACTCTATCAGCACCTTGGCCAGTACATGGATAAGTTGTAGAAACCGAAGCCAGAGTTGGCGTTGGGGAGGGTGGACAAGATGATGTCGAGATTCCTATGTATGTACTATTTACAGTGTAGTTTGCTGCTTCAATTCTTCACAGTCACAAGGAAAAAAAAGGTGGTTGTGCTAAGGTGGTGTGTAAACATTCGAAAATCAAAGGCAACAATAAGAGAAGTTTTCGAATGACTATGGACATGTTGTGTTGGTGCTCGATTCAAGGCGAAAGAAAATATATGACTTCAATCGCTTTAATATGTACTTGATAATGATCAAACTAGAAATCAATTAAGAAAGTAAAATTTGATACACAAAACAACTAGAGACTTGATTATGTGAAAATAAAATGAAATCAATTGGGACTTGATGATCATCACACCTATGGATATCTCATACCAAAAAAAAGTTTGTTTAAATTGGTTTGAATGGATTACAACCTCTTGTTTTTGTTGTAACTTTATTTATCTAGCTGCTTGCTAGTGTTATAATACAAACCGCCATTCAAATAATTCTAAACGGAAACCGAATTTGATTCGCAATTGAACTTATTACAATCGAATGATTGATGGGGTTTGAAAGAGAATCGGGTACTAAAACGTAGGTATTACAAATGCATGAAATAAAATTGGGGTAGTTGTTGGCTTTTGAGTTTTGAACCAACAAACTTTCCCGTCAAACTGAACAGACATAAAAACACAAAGCATGGTGATCACTTTAGTTCGAAGATAACTTAAAAGTGACCATATTCTTGTTCCCTAACCAAATTTGTGACTGACCTAGCAACGAAAGTGACCCCGAACCTAGTCACTAATAGATATTTGTATCCAAATGTCACTAGCTAACAACCATTTTCATGTAGGAATCACCTGTTCACAAAATTTTGGATTCTTAATATATATGCTGATCCGAGGTGAAGAAACATAAGAATTATTACACAACATAAAGAAGTCTTACACAAACAGATAGAAACTTACTGTCATGGTGTGCAAGTTCACCACATAATTTGCATCATTATGTTTAGGAGGTAACAACAATCTTTGGTAAAATCAATAAAGATTCTAAAAGTGAATACCGAGTCCCTTCGCAAAACCTATCTAGGGACTACCTCAGATAATGAAACATCATTTACTGAAACCTGTGACGATCTTGATTTTGATGGCTTATATTTTCCAGGATCACTACTACCAGTCGACGAAGTGTAATCGCTAATGAGTGGCGCTTCAGGATTAGAGCTGCTATGCATGAAAAATGCAGGCCCTGATGGTAGTGGAAGCGTGAGAGAGAAGCTATTAAGCATAAGAACAACTGAAGCCATGGTTGGCCTATCTACAACATTTTCTTGAACGCATAATAACCCAATATGTATACATCTAATGGTGTCACGCAATGAACCTGATCCAGACTTCAATGTGGGATCTATCATATCTAATGGTGTACCATTCCGCCACGTGTTCCATGCCTAAAAGATATTAACAAATCAATCGTTTAACATATAGAAAACGTAATCAAAGTTATATGGGCAAAGGAATGCTTTCTCACAAATGATCACCCTGTCAAGATTGTCTTAGGCAGTGTTTCGTGTATCTTACTTGTCTTAGTTTATGGGCTTACTGAAAAATGTGAACCCATTAAGCTCAATTTTTAGGGTTTATAACCTTATACAAAATAAGCTAGATGCTCAAACTGATAAGGTCTTAAGTTCCTAATAATCATATTATTGGATTAAATATTTTCATAATAGATGATTTACCAAGAATATTTGATTATTAGTTTTAGTAAAAATACTCAAATTTGAAACTTTGACGTGTAGCTATTTTTTTAAGATATTCAAAGGTGTGGAGATTTTTTGTATTTAGTTCTAGCACTTAGGTATAAAGTTTTAAGAATAGTGCTAATAGCGACCATTAACACCCTACCGACAGGTATGCCATCCACATCCCCTCATTAGCCCGACATCACCTGACCGCGTCCCCCTAACCAAATGCACATAAGGGTCGGCTGCCCGACCGGTATTTCATTTTGGTTTGTGTGTGTGGCTTTTTTTATTTGTTTTTGTGGAGTATGTTTTTTGTTGTGATTGCGGTCGCTTTACTAGGAGCATAGCGGGCTTAGAGAGAGAGAAATGTGGCATGGATGACCGCTGAGAATAGGGTCACCATTAGCATTGGTCTAAGAATCTTCTCATATGCACATTATTGGGTATGAATGTTTAGAAGCATTCGTCATGGCATATTTCTCCCCAAAGCTGTTACCAATTTTATGAAGTAACAAATTATAACTAAAAAGTATATATGATTAATTGATTTGCTAGTGGATACTTACAAAGCTAATAAGGTCTTCTATGCTCTCTCCATTTCGAAAACTTGTATTCTTTTGACCTGTTATCATCTCCAACACCAACACCCCAAAGCTAAATACATCAGATTTTACTGAGAATTGCCCGTGCATGGCATATTCGGGTGCCATATAACCACTGTATAAGAGAAGAAGACACCCAAGGTTTGAGCACAAGCACTATTTGAGTATATTAAGGAATAAAATACTCCAATACCAAATGAAATTATTTGAAGGGCACTTACTAGGTTCCAACAATTCTATTCGTATCTCCTTGAGTTTCCTCATGTTTGAACAATCTTGCCATGCCAAAATCTGCTATTTTAGGGTTCATCTCAGCATCTAACAAAACATTGCTAGCTTTCATATCTCGATGAATTATCCTTAGACGAGAATCTTCATGAAGGTATAAGAGTCCCTTTGCAATGCCTTTGATGATTCTGTAGCGTTTTTCCCAATCAAGAAGTGTACGTTTACTGGGATCTACAAAGACCATCATAATCACAATATTGAATACAACAAGAACATTTGTTGCTTACACAAAAGTCTCATTAAAATTTTTAAAAACTCATTAATTAACTTCCACGACTACAAGGGCTGCCTAAATTTATTACTTTTCTTATTACGAAATTACCAACAAGTAAAGTTTATAAGTTATAAACTTTCCGCAATATATTGTAATGGTACTATAAAGTTTCAAATATATATGTTGTAATGATGCGTATGTTGTCAAATATTGTAATGGTACTATAAATTGTCATATATTCTAATGGAGCTGTAAATGGCATATTGACTTTTCAAAAACATTTTGATGGGTTGAAATTAGAATGTAGACGATTATTTTGAGACAAACCAAATTAGAAATGTAGATATAATTAGGAAGAGAGACATTATCTGTGATTTACTAATTATGTCCTTTATTGGATGTGAGAAGTGAGGTTGAGAAGAGGCACGGCCTTAGTAACATACCAAATATAAATTGATCAAGACTTGCATTTGGCAAGAACTCGTAAATGAGAATTCGTTCACTTCCTTCAATGCTAAAACCCAGAAGCCTAACCAAATTGCGGTGTTGAAGTTTCGCAACAAGCAAAACCTCATTCTTGAATTCCATGTCACCTTGCCCAGAATCCTTTGCTAGCCTCTTTACTGCTATCTCTCTTCCATCTTCAAGTTTACCCTAAATTTCATATTATAGCATATAACAATATCCAAATTACATCAATGTTCTCATTTTTCGGCACATAACTAGCAAGATCTATTTTTGTATACCTTATAAACCGCTCCAAATCCGCCTTGTCCCAGTTTATTGTATTCAGCGAAGTCATTTGTTGCAGCTTTTACTAAACTAAAGCTATATTGCAAAGATTCAGCTGTTCCAATATCCATAGTTTCAGCTGGTAGATAAAGAGATGTTTAAAAGTTAATTTTACATGCCAACTATTGTCTCGATCTACGCAATAAAACACAACTCAACCAAGTGATCTATTAAATTGGGGTGGTATATTGTAGTTCCTTTAAACATGATTATTTTGTTGGAAAAGAGTTATGAAAACTACAAAGATGCTAGTAAAATACACCAATATAATATGATACTTTCAAATAATTAACCAGTCCTAAAAGCTATCACGAGCCAAAACTGTTTAAATGATACTTCAAATATGATTATTGTTTGAGCTAAGAATTTGAAACTTACTCTCTATATTTTCTGTCGACGGTGTTTGCCGCTGTTTTTTCCTCAATCTTATGAAGATACAAATAGAACTGATTAATATTATGACACTTACTGTTACAGAAATAGTTACTATTATCACAGTTCGTGTCTTGCTTGTATTTCTTCCTGCAAAAAATATTAATAATAAAAAAATAAAAAAATAATAACCGAATAGTAATCTAAATTTGAACATTCAAACATTCATTAGAGGAATGTTCCGTATGAAAATTACTAAATACATGGAAGTACATAAATCTTCCTTGCACTACAAAAATAAAGTTGTCTTTTAGTACATAAATCTTCCTTGACAAAATATTTTTGAGCATTTGGTGACACAAACATTTTATAAGATGTGTGTCATTACCAAAAATAACAGCTTCATCAAGGGACGGATGTAGGTGGTGGCTAGATGTGCCATGCGCGACACATGAAATACTTTTATTGAAGTACACCTTTCTACAGTTAATATAGAGGTTTTCAGTTTTTTCGTATCGTGCTATAGGCCGGTATAGCAAATTGGATATTAAAACTAACAAAACAAGATTAATACAATCAACATTTTATTTTTTCTATTAATATTTTTAATCTTTTTTGTGATACACATACCCAGTTTTGGATCAGCCACTGGCTTCAAAGTCATAGCCTCATAGAGTCATAGGTATATTCACAAGGATCTAGATCCCGTGAGAAATATTTTAACATGAGCATGCTAAGTGTCCGTTCGTAGGTGTAAACAGCATGAGAAACCTTATATAACTCTATATACGTTTTCATGAGAGAACATGAACAATATGTTTAGTGTATTTTCTTCAAACCTTTGTAAGTGTGTAAGCTTAATTAATCAAAACATAACTTGCTTCAACTTTTCTTTTTTACTTGGTTATACAGTGTAAAATTGGACATGTTTTTTTGTTGTTTTACTATGCACATATGAACAATTAACTTGAAACAACTGAAAAACGAAATATTTTACAATTAATTTGAAGAAGAAAGAATATAAAACATTGGCAGCTTTCTGTTAGTCAAAAGGGAACAAATCCTTACTTTGACTAATATCATTATACTAAGGGTGACTACATATTATTGGCTTAATGTTTTGATTTATGAAGATTATTATAGCTGATAGCAAAGAAAGCTAGCGGATACAAAGCAGATCTGTAATCTCCAGTCCAAAAAAATAAAATAAAATAAAATAATAAAAATAAAAACTAAGAAGCAGATCAATATTAATAACTAATGACTAAATAATCAAAAATCTACTTACTTCTCATGCAGAGCCATATATGATAGTGTGCGAGCTGTATAAACGCACAAGCCTAAAAAATTTAGGGGCCTCAAAATCTATATTCCTTTGTATATTTGGGCCCTCAAAGTTTACGTACTTCCATGATCAAAATGTTAATGATATATTAAATAATGTTATAAATATTATGTTAAACTCTACTTGAGAGTGACGATGAGCTCTTAAAAATTCAAAGCTAGATCGCTATAATATAACTTTGATCGTCATGTTTTAGTTATCACATAAGTTTTTGCAGAGGACCTCCGCTAAATTAGCTACTGCATGTTCTCGCATAATTATAACCTGTATGAAACTTGGTTAATATCTTATCTTACCTGATGATGGTGGTGGGATAGCAGGAGTATTCTCGTTATAAAACAGTCTCTCCTCATACCGAAAATTGCACGTAGGTTCAAGAGCTCTCCCTCCAATATTCCCACTAAACCGATTCCCAAATTGACTAATTGCACCTCCCAAGCACTCATTGCACTGCATCTGAGTTAAATACGGAATACACTGAACAAGGGCATATATATTTGTAAGACCTGGTCCAGGAGTGTTCCCTATGGCGAACTTGCGGAGCAAACCACCAGTCGATGCTTCAGCTGTCAGATTGTTTAACAAAGATCTTAGATCCCGAGTGAACTGATCAACATCCGAACTATTTAGTGTGTTCACCAAAAACACATATGACGTTACTTGAGTGTTTCCTAGTATAGCCTGGTTTGAGTATTTTAGCATACAGTTGTCGTAGTAACCAACTGCTTCCGTTTGGTTACGACAAACTTGTCTCAACTTAACAATGGAATCATTAAGACAACTACGACAAACATCCAGATTCACGTCACCTCGACATAGGGCAACAGAGTGGACTGTATCGCTGCCTTGGCCTGTGGAACTGTTAAAGAAACCAAAGCCAGAGTTGGTGTTAGGAAGGGTGGCGAGGGTTGTGTTTAGGTTTCGTTCGTATGGGCTGTTTGTAGTATAATTAGCCGCGTTTTCGCAGGAATAAGAAGTGAAATCAGGTTGAGCTAACGTGGTTGTATTTACTAAATATAGGAAAATCAACAAGAACACCAAGGGCAATTTTCTAGTGAGTATGAGCATGTTTAGATGCTAGAAATTAAGAATTAAATGAACAAATAAATTGGGTGGAAGTTAAAGGGTCATAAGTATTGAACATTTTTGCAGTATATTGACTATTCTAAGAGAAAAGTATGTATACCCATAGAGAAGCAATTGACACGATAATCCTCTCTTTTTGCAGTCTCTGTTGACTATTCTAAGAGAAAAGTACGTATACACGTACGTTCGGACATCCGAATAAAGCAAAAGTCCAACAAAAATACAATGTCAATGAAGCAGTTGAGACGTATGTGGCAGAAACAAGACCACATACATGATAAAAATACACATATATAATACATATCTTAATAAGTTGTAACCTTAGCCAAAATGAAAAGAAAAAGAAAACCGTCACATATATAATTAATCTTTATCTCTACTACTTAGAATGCATGCATATGCATTTCTTAAATTTAAAATACTAAAAATTTAAGTACGAGTAATTTTGATTGTTTATAATACTTCTTAAACTTAAACGACAAGTTTTACTATTTTACTTTTTCGTTTCAAAATAAGTTTAAGTCACATGGTTGCTCTTTCAATACCAATCTCTACTAATCTTAAAATGTTAACTTTTTAAATAGCAAGTTTTTAATATTGGCAAATCTCTATTCGTTAAAAAAAAATAATAAAATAAAATAAAATAAAAAAACTAGTTAAAATATTGCTCTATTTATACTACATATAAAAAAATAATAATGTCCTTTTAAACTTTAAAAACTTAAAAGGAGTCTCTTTTATTAGTACTTTCTCAAAAAAAAAAAAAAAAAAAAAAAAAAAAAAAAAAAAAAAAGTGACTTGTGTTTAATAAGTTGTCTTATAAATATCATTAAAAAGTTTATCAATCACATTTAATACATACCATAGATATTTGTCATTCAACTCTATATATAATACATCATTTGTTGAAAAAGCTAGATTTTTTTTTCTTAGAAAACAATAATTGTTTCAACTAACTGTTGTCATGCTTCATTTTCAATTGAATTATCGTATATTAAAAAAAATCAATTACATTTGATTAATTTACGTTGTATACATAAATTTTACGTGAAACACTTAACAAAAATATCCCAAGTATAATTATTTTCCGCTATAAAGTCTCGTCGCTGTGCACGGGTACACATCTAGTTTATCTATAATACATTTACCATAGTAAACGTTGCCGTTTTGAGAGGGTTTGTAAGCCAATAATGATGTTGGTTATATACACAGGGGTAAGATTTATGAACAACAGAGGCAATTAGTTCAAGTGGTAAGAAGTGTGGTTAATAACTTAATAACCATTAAGTGTATTAGACGCTTGCAAGCTTACCTTTTAATGATTTTTTACGGCTTCATTTTATAACTTCTACTTTTAAATATGCTTTAAACACTCTCACTAACTAATTTTTAATTTTCACATATAAGACATTCTTTTAGCATGCCTATTTTTTCCGTACACTAACTACCAACTATTTTCAATTTCAACATAGATGCCACATTTTATGTGTATGTCATGTCATAACATATCTAAAATTAATAATCGAATGCCTAACACTTTTCGAGGTAAATTGCAAAAATGTCTATGTGGTAAGTCATTTTTGCACCCGATGCACCTCCCATACTTTAATAGCGAATAATGCACCTATGGTTCCCTTTGTTGCAATTTATGTTATTTTCGTTGACGACCATTTAAAAATCCCATTAGTAAGTCCTCACGTGCATTCCACGTGAGGGTATTTTTGTCATTTCAGTTCCCCTACCTTTTTTACACATGTTCCCAGCTAGTACACTTGGATTTGGTTGCCTAATCTAAATACCAAGCACTTTATATGAATGAACTTCTTTTGACAAATAGGCTTCAATGGATGAAGTTGACAAGAGCACTAATCTTGTTGCAGTGGATCTTCGTATGTGTGTGCTTGTGGTGGATGAGGATGGAAAAATATACTATCTTGTGTGAATGGATCATCAAGTAGGAATATGCTTGCAACAAATAAAAGTTAGAAGCATTATGATCAAGGGTTAATGATGGTTTTAAGAACACGAAAATGTGTGTATGACTTTGCGGAAAAAATTGGATTTTATGTGTGCAATAGGTAATTTGCAAGAGGTGAATGAGCCACTATTTATAGATAAAAAAAAAAAAAAAAAAAAGAGTTTGACGCTCCACCAACGGCTCTACAGTTCCCTTATCAATAAGGAAGCAATGGCCTTTGAAGGAGCCGTCCCTTGACAAGATGCATCTCTTGTTTGTATTTTTTGGGGGCTTGCAAATCTTAACAAAATATTTAGTGAATAAAGCATAGTCTTGCAAGATTATGTTTCTAGAAACCTAATTCAAATTTACACTTTATTAAAAAAAATTATAAAAAACTAATTTGTAAAAAGGTTTTGTGCACATTAAAATGTAATATGGTAAAATATATTTCTTTGATCTTTAACCAAGTTTTATAGTTCCATTATTTGTATCTTAAGCGAGACAATGGGAACTTATGTGTAAATAAAAATGTTTACTTCAATTTTACGTAGTGACACCAAAATATTAATTAGAAACTTTCAATGGTCTGTTAAATGGTTTGATAATAATGCAACACAACAAATATAATCAAACCTGGTGTTGAACCATACTTTAGATGTCGAGAGGTATTGTTGTAAGTATGCTTTGATGATTTGTGGTTACGAGTAACTTACGAGTTTTACGTTATTTATTACAAGTTACATGTTTGTCATTATTAAAACCTAAAATAGTGTATAGTTTAATATCATAACATTGGCACTAATATGGGTCATTCGAGAGAAGCGATTGACTAATGCAAAACCTACCGGTAATTACTAAACTAATCTAAACATTTAATTCAGGAGGTTCAATTTGAGAGATTGGCAAGATTTGATTACTTAAACTAATAAATAAACTAAAAACAATAATTAAATGCGAGGTTGTGGTCGATGATGGAAGAACTGTTGAGATTTATATATATTATAACATGTTTGAATATATAAAACACAGTGGATTAAAGGTCCCTAAACATGGATCCATATGATGTGTAATGATTAAATAAATAACTACGTTATTACCTTTGTTTCATAATCGATTGATTTCACTGAGCAAGAATCGAACCCTTGTTTCACCTTAGAAACACACAAAACCCTCTAATCACCAAAGGAGATGACCTTTACCGATTGTCCACACAACACGTCCTTGTGTATCACCTGAATGCTAGTTCCTTTATTACCCACGATCGTGCAACGAACAACTAGCTTGTTTTGCTTCGATGATCAAAAGTAAAAAACCCTAAGTTGGGGTTGTTTGCGATGGTTCTAAGAGAAAAAGAAGGGGAGAGTATTTTTTTGTGATTAGTTTTCCTAGAGTTAAGATTATGATAAATCATAATCCTAATATAACTCTTTCTAAACTTAATGAACAAGTTTTCCACCCTTCCCTTTTTCCCCTTGTTTTACCGGCTACATAACCTCAATGGGCTTCCTATTGTTGGTTTTTGGTATAGTCCATTTAATCATGTCCAATACATATTAAATAGTGGCCTTTAGTTAGTTAATGTGTCTAACAGATTCATTAACGACCGTTAGTCGATCATGAGTTATTTAACCAATATATATATAACATACTTACTATAAATATATTAAATACATTTTTATTCATGATACCTCAGTGTATACATGTGTGACCCCATAGGCTCACACATTTCTAGCCGTTTAATTATTCAATATGATATGAGCACTTCCAATTAAGAATGTGCTAGCCAAGTTTATCCTACTATGTCTTCCTAATTCTTCTACAAGTGCATTGATCTATGTTATTTCCGTTGTTGAATCTAATACAGGTTAGGCCAGATAGTCATTGTTACCTAGTCTTATGCATATCAACCTTTAACCCGATGGTCATAGTGTTAATAAGTCTCAAACATGCATTAAGTGTGTCAACTACTCTACATGATTTATATCGATAGCCTAATGGTTATAGTACTACCTATTCTCTCGCGAATGGTCATCAACAAGAGAATACGTGCTAACTTACTTGTTTTAGTCGTAATTCATCTAACCTAAGGCTTGGTCCACCTATAATCCTAATGGCGAAGATCGTGAAGCTCTGTTATCACTTACCCCTAACCACTATGATACAGATAAAAAATCACAGAATATTCATCTAATAATTAATGATCTAGACAATAGACGACATACAATAAACAAGTAAAAAAACAAATCGAATCAATAAACATATAAAATATCCAACAAAATTTCATTAATTCAAGTAAACGAATCAAATGATCAATATATAATAAATGTTGCTAACACCAAAGGGTGTGTTGGGAATTCTGCTGAATAGAGAATTCTACTGAAGATACTGCTGATGGTTCCTGCTGAAGCAGTGTAACTGCTGAAGCAGTGTAACTGCTGAAGACTAGTTTCAGCATAGTTTGTTTATGCGGAAATAGATATTCCGTGTATTATGTAATTTAGTTAGGATATGCATGAGTTTATTTAGGCAGTGATAATGCATATCTTTTGAAGTTTTTAGAAGATACGTTTCTTGTGAAACGGTTTAGGGTTCCTTGGCTATAAAAGGAACACATGATTATGTATTCGAGACATGTTTTTAGAAAACACTTTCAGTATTATTAAAAGATCCATAGAGGATCAAGCATTCTTAGTATTCAGTTGTTTTACTTGTGTTTGTTTCCACTTTAGAATACAAGTTTTAGAGATTTTCTTTTAGTGTGTTAGTGATTACATTAACATAACTAACGATCCACGAGTGCTCAAAGATCTATCAAGGTCTAAGGTTCAACAAGTGGTATCAGAGCCTCGGGAGAGTCTCTGTGATACTAAGAAACATCAATCTTACACCCTCTCAATCAAAAACAAACCAAACAAAACTTACAGAAACATTAGTTGGTTAGTGTTAGCAAACAATAATATACAAATAATATACAAAGTTACAATGACAATAGAGATGAACTTGAAATGGCAGTTGGCAATGATTTCTCTAAATATCAAAAGGTTTGAGAATAAGTCTGGGAGAAAGTTTGGTTTCAAGGGAAGAGATGCAGCAAGATTTGACAGAAGAAAGGTTAAGTGCTACACTTGTGGTCAGATGGGTCACTTCTCAAGAGAATGCAATGATAGAAAGCCTGGTGATGAGGTTAGATATGGTTCCTATCAGCAGAGTCTAGTGGAAGCAGGAACTTCTAAAGCTGGACCTTCCAAAGCTTTGGTGACTGTGGATGAACATGTCAACTGGACGGTTCATGAGCCTGCTGAGGAGGAAGCTTCTGGTTCTGAGCAGGTGTCTATGCTGGCAAGCTGCACTACAGAGGATAAGCATGATCAAGTTGCCATGATGGGCATCTCTCAGGTACATAACTGTGTGTTTGGTTTTAGTGTAAGATATAATGAACTTAAGGAAGCATATGATGAATTGAAACCTAAATATAATGAATGTTATGTAGAAGTTGAGGCTTATAAACAGGCTTTAAAAACTTTAGAAAGACAAAAAAATATGGTTTCAAAAGAATTAGCTTGCTTATGATGAAAAGATAAGAGTGTTAGAAAGTGAATTAGATTGTGCTAAGATTGATTTGAGGCGTACTGAGAAAGAAAAGGCTGATGTAATTTCAGAAAACCTTGTGCTAAAAGAAAAATTAGATGAGGAAGTAGCTAGACATAAAACATGGTTAATATCAGGTGACAATTTAGCTAGCTTACTCTATGGTAGTCAATCTGTAAACTCTGGAATAGGTTTAAGGTTTAAGAAGTATGTTGGTTTAGAAGCTAGGAATGATCTAGGTAAATCAACACCAGCAGGATTAGCTAACTATGTAAAAGAAGGTAACTTACATGCTGTAGCTGGACCTATTAGAGGAGAACACATGCCCACTGACCTTTCCATAACTGTTGACTTTGATGGATCACACCATCATTATGGCAAAAAGTCAAGTGACTTGCCAGACCCTGATTCTAAATCTACTGACTTTGTCTCTTGTTCTGACAGTGACAAGTCCTCTGACCAAGGGTCTACAACATATACCAGTTGTGATTCAAGTGAAAAGTCAGACCTCACCCAAGAAATCACCCAAGACTCCCCACAAGCCTGTTAGAGTTACTGCTGATTCCAAGACAGTTTCTTCTGAAGACTTGTTATTTAATTCTTTGCAAAACAATGTTTCTAATTCTGTCAAAAACAATTCTGTTAATGTTTGTGGTTTGAATGCTTTTTCATGTTATGGAACATCTTTCACTTTGAATAAATCTTCTAAAAAGAAGAAATGCTTTGTGTGTGGAAGTAAATTTTATTTGATTAAGGATTGTAATTTTCATGAGTAAAGAATGGGTGTATGTGCTAGTCATAGGAAACCTAGACCAATGTGGAAAAATGTTAATGATATACCATCTTTTGTTCCACATCAGCAGAAACACAATTCTGCTGATAAACCTTCTTCTTGGAGAAGAACTGGTGCTAGACCATATGTGAGACCCACTAGTTCTTATTTTCATAATGGTTATTGGCCTAGACATTTTGACTCATTGTATGTTGGTGGAGGGTACTGGGATACTGCTTTGAAGCCCTCAGCAGGTTGTTCTTGGACTCACAAGGGACCTAATTTTCAATACAGACCCAAGAACAATGGTGGATCTAACACATCTACATGGCCTAACTCTTATGATCCACAAGGCAGGCTCAAGTCAGCAATGACTTGAGTCTCCAAAGTGTACTAACTTTTGTATATTATTTTGTTGTTGTTGTAGGATCATCCCCTGAAGAGTACAGAAGTAGGCATAGTAGATAGTGGTTGTTCCAGGAGCATGTCAGGAAACAAGGATAAGATGCATGACTTTGTACCTATAAAAGGAGGAGGCAATGTGACTTTTGGTGGAGGAGATGGTAGAATCACTGGGAAAGGCACAATAAAAACATCTCTGTTGGATTTTGAGAATGTATATTATGTGAAGGAACTTCAGCACTTCAATCTATTCTCAGTATCACAAATTTGTGACACCAAGAATAAAGTTTTCTTCTCTGAGGATGAATGTCTTATGCTCTCAAAAGACTTCAAACTTCCAGAAGATACAACCATTTTGCTAAGAGTTCCTAGAACCTTCAATTTGTACACATTCAATTTGAATGATGTCCAACCTGAAGGTGATCTAACATGTTTGGTGGCCAAAACTTCCCTGGATGAATCTGTTGACATAAATAATGTCTTAAAACATTGTTAGCATATTAACAATGTCTCTATGTTTTGATAATTACAAAGCATAAACTCATTAATCTAAAACTTATGACGTAAACAAGTTTTTAGTGCTTAACATTTGTCTTTACATCCAAATCACTTAAGGTATGAATAAACAAAGTGTTTATTGCATTCTATGATCAAAGGAACAATTTTCTTAAACACTAGATTTCTTATAAAATGTCACAAAACATTTTATATCTTTTACAAAACATTTTTGGAATTAAAGGAATATGTTTAATTCATTATAAATATATGAATTCAAATTTCCAACCAAAAATGGCAAATCTAATCCAGAAAAACCTTCCCCACAAAAAGACAAATAAACCCAACGTTCAGGAGGGCGGCCCCCTTAATTTTACTAGGCGGCCCCCTTAATCATTAATGGGACCGGCCTACAATTAAGGGGACCGGCCACGCTCCAGAACAGTATTTTCCCCCCCTTTAAATACTGATTCATCCCTCAGATTTTTCTCACCTTTTGCACTTCTAAACTTTCTGATCCAGATCTATTTCTCTATTCTCTCATCCTTTGATCATAAATGTATATATATTCTTTGTTTCAAAGTGATCCAATTTCCATCCTCTCAAGTGCAAGAGAAGAATACTTCTATCTTCCTAGACAAGAAGTATTACAACTTGTTGTGATCTCCACATCAAAGTTGTTGGTGTAACATCAAGATTATTTACATATTCTTTGTGAAGATTGTTGTGAATATTTGCTTGTAGATAGTTGTGTTAGATATAGATTGTGTGATTAGTTGATAGCTTGGTGTGAAGAAGAAAAGCTAGGAAATCTATTGGTATGAAGAAGCTAGGTGTGAAGTAGATTGATTTGAAGAAGGTGTGTAGAAGTTGTGACTTAGGTGTGAAGGTGTTGTGGTGTGATTGTTGGTGTGTAGATTGGTGTGTAAATTGGTGTGTAGATTGGTGTGAATATTGGTGTGTAAATTGGTGTGTAAGGTTTTCTCCGCCATAAGGGAGCTTGTTGATATAGTGAAGAAAACTCTCGAGTTAGGTGCTCGGGGAGTGGAGTAGGGCAAGGAAGGTGTCCTTGTAGCCGAACCACTATAAATCTCTTGTCTCGCGGTTTGATCTTTCCATCTCTTACTTATTTCATTACTTATCATTGTTATATATTTCGTATTGATATTTGTTTGTATTGTGCAAGACTTGAGATCACATATTATCGAATCTAAGTTTTAAAAACACTTAAACTATTTTTACAACTAATTAAAAAGACGTAAAACTATTCAACCCCCCCTTCTAGTTTTCCACAATTGGTATCAAGAGCCACGTCTAGCAAGAATTTTAAAATATATTGTATTTTAAAACTTGTAACGATCTATGGAATCTTTAAAATATTTAGAAGGGCAATCTATGCAAAGACCACCACTATTTGAAAGTGATGGATTTTTATATTGGAAAAATAGATTCGAAACGTATGTGAAATCAAAAGATCTTGATCTTTGGCATATTATTACCTTTGGTGATTTTCCCCCTATTCAATATAATGTTGAAACTAAAATGGATGAAATTGTAGCTTTTGAAAAACAAAATGATGATTTGAAAAAGAAACTAGCAAAAAATAATGAGGCTAAAATGGTTATTTATAATGCGTTACCACGCAAAGAATATGAAAGAATTTTTATGTGTAAAACCGCAAAAGAAATTTGGGATTCTTTACTAATCACTCACCAAGGTAATAGTCAAGTTAAAGATAACAAAATAGATCTTCTTGTACAACAATATGAACAATTTACGATTCCGGAAGAGGAATCAATTGATAATGCTTTTGCTAAATTTAACACCATTATCACAAGTTTAAAAGCACTTGATGAGACATTTTCTAGTAAAAATTGTGTTAGGAAATTTCTTAGGGCATTGCATCCGAAATGGCGAGCTAAAGTCACGGCTATTGAAGAATCAAAGAATTTGATGACATTGTCACTAGATGAGCTTATTGGCAACTTGAAGGTCCATGAAGAAATTATAAGAAAAGATTTGGAAACGGTTAAAGTCAAGAAAGAACAAGTCAAATCCGTTGCTCTAAAAGCCAAAAAGGAACTTTGTGATGATAGTGACTCAAGTGACGAGAGTGAAGATGAAGAATATGCAATGGCCGTAAGAGAATTCAAGAAATTCTTCAAGAGACGAGGAAGATTCACTAGATCATCACATGACGATAGAAAATCGTTCCAAAGAAATAAAAGTGACAATTACGTGAAAAGAAAATGCTTTAGATGTGGAAGTCCAAATCATCTCGTTGGTGAATGTCTAAAGCCGCCGAGTTATGACAATCAAGGTGCATTTGTTAGTAGAACATGGAGTGATAGTGACAAAGAAGAAGTGGAAAAACCAAGAGAAGAAAGGTGTTTCATGGCAAAAGCAACCGACGAAATATGCCTTGGAATTGACTTGGAGCCTGACGAATGGATCAAGGATAGTGGATGCTCAAGGCACATGACAGGGAACCGAAAGCTATTCTCTACATATAAGGCATACAACGGAGGTAACGTTATTTTTGGTAGTGACTTGCGTGGAAAAATTATTGGCAAAGGTACGATTTCTCAAGACTCACTTACTATTGAAAATGTTGAACATGTTAATAATTTAACATATAACTTACTTAGTGTAGGCCAAATATGCGATAATAAATGTAAAGTTATCTTTTCCGAAGAAGATAGCAAAATAGTTAAGAATGGAAAAATTATAGGTAGAGGTATTAGGAAAGGAGGTGTATATGTTATGAAACTAGGAAACAAACCTGAAGATAGGATATGCCTAACGACCCTAGACGAAAACTCCACATTGTGGCATAGGAGATTAGGACATGCTAACATGCAACAAATACAATCTTTGGCCTCTAAGGAATTAGTTAGAAACTTGCCTAATCTAAAATATGACAAACATTTTTGTGATGCATGTAAAGTTGGAAAACAAGCTCATGCTAGCCACAAAGCTAAGAATATAGTATCCACTACTAGGTGCCTAGAATTATTACATATGGATCTTTTTGGTCCATCCGCTGTGCGGAGCTATGGAGGAAACAAGTATACCTTAGTAATAGTAGATGACTACTCACGATACACGTGGACTAGGTTTTTAAGTGACAAAACCCAAGCCTTTGAAAAATTCAAAATATTTAGTAAAATGATTCAAAATAAGTTAGGATGCTCAATAGTTGCCATTAGGACGGACCATGGAAGGGAATTTGATAACGAAGTACAATTCGGAAAATATTGTGAGTTAAATGGAATATCTCATAATTTCTCCGCTCCTCGTACTCCTCAATCAAATGGGGTAGTAGAAAGAAAAAATAGGTCACTACAAGAAATGAGTAGAACTATGTTAAATGAACAATCCATTCCACAAAAATTTTGGTGTCACGCCGTAGATACATCAACTTATATTTTAAATAGGGTATCAATTAGAAGAATTCTAGGAAAAACTCCTTATGAGTTATTAAGAAATAGAAAACCAAACTTAAGCTACTTTAGGGTATTTGGAAGTAAATGCTACATCTTAAACACTAAGGACTACCTCACTAAATTTGATCCAAAATCATATGAAGGAATATTTTTAGGATACTCACAAAATAGTAAAGCATATATAATACTTAACAAACACTCCATGAAAGTAGAGGAATCACTAAATGTAACATTTGATGAAACACCACCACCTCCTAAAACGCTACCTTTAGAAGATGATGATTTAGTCGAAGATGAAGCTATTGAGGTTAGTAAAACAAAACCCATAGAAAATGATAATGAAGACATTCACTTAGAAAATAACGAAACCACTAATATTAAAGAATCTAGATCACATCCATTAGATAATATAATAGGACATCTTAACCAAAGAACCCTTAGGTCACAAGCCCAAGATAAAAACAACTTCTTTTGTTTCCTCTCAGCAATAGAACCTAAGAATATTGGCGAGGCTTTAAAGGATGAAAGTTGGATTATAGCCATGCAAGAAGAATTAAATCAATTTAAGGCAAATGATGTTTGGGAACTAGTCCCAAATCCAAAGGATATGACTATCATAGGAACCAAATGGGTATATAGGAACAAGTTAGACGAGAATGGAATAGTTACTAGGAATAAAGCTAGGTTAGTTGCCCAAGGTTATAATCAACAAGAAGGAATTGATTATGATGAAACTTATGCCCCCGTAGCTAGACTAGAATCTATTAGGATATTACTTGCCTATGCTTGCTCCCTAGATTTTAAGTTATTCCAAATGGATGTGAAAAGTGCATTCCTTAACGGTTTTATCAATGAGGAGGTATATGTGGCACAACCTCCAGGATTCATTGACTTCGCAAAACCTGATTATGTTTATAAGTTAAAGAAAGCTTTGTATGGACTCAAACAAGCTCCCAAAGCTTAGTATGATCGATTGAAAGCTTTTCTTATTAAACATGATTATTCCATGGGAATGGTAGATAACACTCTTTTCACTAAAAGGAAAGACCCTAATCTCATCATTGTTCAAATATATGTTGATGACATTATATTTGGATCGACTTGTCAAGACATGTGTGATGAATTTGCCAAAATCATGCATGATGAGTTTGAGATGAGTATGATGGGTGAACTTAACTTCTTCCTAGGATTACAAATAAAACAATTAGAAGATGGAATATTCTTTAACCAATCTAAGTACATTAAGGAAATGCTTAAGAAATTTGGCCTAGAAGACTCAAAACCCATAAAAACACCCATGTCTACGGAGGTAAAGCTCACAAAGGACGATGAAGGTGAGTCCGTAGATAACTCCAAGTATAGAGGAATGATAGGTAGTTTACTATACTTGACGGCAAGTAGACCCGATATCATGTTTAGTGTCTGCCTTTGTGCCTGTTTTCAAGAGGATCCCAAAACCTCTCACCTAGAAGCGGTTAAGCGTATCTTCCGATACATTAAAGGCACTATACACTTAGGATTATGGTATCCTAAGGAATCCGGCATAGAAACCATTGTATATGCGGATTCGGATCATGCGGGAGACTACGTAGATAGAAAGAGCACTAGCGGTATTTGCACGTTTATGGGATGTTGTCTAACGTCTTGGTTTTCGAAGAAGCAAACCGCTCTTGCTATTTCTACCACCGAAGCCGAATATGTAAGCGCCGGAAAGGCATGTCAACAAGCACTATGGATGAAACAAGCTCTCGTAGACTATGGCATTAGGTTAGAAAATGTCCCCATTATGTGCGATAACAAAGGTGCGATAGATTTAAGTAAAAATCCGATGCAACACTCTAGGACTAAACACATAGAAATACGTCACCATTTTCTTAGGGATAATGTACAAAAAGGAAATATATCTATAGAAAAGGTTGCATCGGAAGATAACATTGCGGATATATTCACAAAACCCCTTAAGCGTGAATTATTCAACCACTTGCGTTTAGGATTAGGAATGATGGAACAAGTTGACTAAATTATATTGAATTATTTCAAATTAATACTTGCATGAAATTTATTTTTCTTCCATTTTACCTTTTCTGAGTCTAGGAATCTATTTCGCACAAAACTAAAGATTGGGAAAATTTATTTGCTTTGCATAAATTTTTTTTTTTTTGTAAAACTCAATCAATTTTCTCTAAAAATTATTCTCACAATCTAGGAATCACATGAAGATTATTTTCCTTGCATTGTTGACTAATTCTAAAAACATTGTATTTCAAAATCATGCATAAACTCTCACATAAATTCTCAAGGTATATAATCTAATATATGTCTTTGACATTCATGATCGAGCAAATATTAAATCAAGGAGATCATTTGGATTGTTTCTTAGGATCGTTATAGTTTTTTTTTTTTTGCATATAGGAGTCGAAACAATCACAACTCCACATCTGTTGCATATAGACACTCACTAGGACAAATTCCCTAATAATAGTGTCATCTTGATCCATCACTAGCTTTTCACTCACTAATTACCTTTGCCTTTAATCCAAGATAGGTGCCTTAGGAAGCTTAAGTGTGCTTGCATTCACTTACCCCCTATTGCTTATTATGTGTTGATTACTTGCTCCTTTGCCTATGTGTTTTTGCATGTATGCTATATCTTGATTAGCTTAGATTCTATATTGCCTAAGAGAATTGAACTTGCTTGAATTCTAATCCAAACACATAACCTTTCTGCAAATTTTCTGCCAAAAACCCAATTCTGGCAACCTGGGAATCACCAGATGGGCGGCCCCCTTAATTTTGTAAGGCGGCCCCCTTAATCATTAAGGGGACCGCCCCCTAATTAAGGGGACCGGCCATCTGATGGTCGGGTTTACAGAATCTTTTCTACTTTTTAGCCCATTTCAACCTACATTTCCCAATTTTAACCAACACACTTTGTCCCAATCTTCCAACAAACCTTATCCATCCTTAAACACACAAATCTTACACTATAAATATCCCCAATCCTCAAAACTATCCATTCATCCCATCATGAACTCTCCAAACAAACCAAGATCAAAAGCCTCAATGCTAGCAAGGATGACGGAAAAACCCGTTTGGCGAAGAAAAAGCCCTCGAAACAAATCCATCATAACCAATGAGATTGGAAGTCATTCAACACCTCCAACTTCTTACTTCCCAAACTTTACCTCAAACCCACAAGGTCATTCATTTGATCCTCTTTACAAACCATACAACATTGGCCAACCATCAAACTACAATTCCAACTACACAAATCCAAACCATCCATACCAAACCTATGATCCTCTTCACATTGCCACGGAAAAGCAAAAGTTCCGTGATGAAATAAACCAAATCCATGATCTTAGTGATCTCCTTGCTATGCATCGTGCACAACGCAACAAAGGGCAACCTCCATCATCACCATATGCAAATTGCCTTCCCCACTCTCTCAATTTGGATCAAGTTACCAACCACACTCACTTTTGCCCTTGTTGCATATTCCTTCAAAAACAAATCCTCTACTTAAGTGAAGATATTTCTTGGATTGAATATCTTCTCACTCGTAATCATCCAATACCACCCTTAACACGATACAACATCGTGAGAACCACCTCTTCCGCTCCATACTCCACCCCATATCCCTCTCCATCTCATAACTAAGCTTCATGCTTATGTTCTCCTTCAAGCAAATAAAACAATCAACCATGAGTTGCAAGCAAGTCCAAGTGCTCTTTCTAGGCAATATAGGACTATGTCTTTTCATTTGTTTTATTATGATTAATATGCCTTAAGCATATTAAATGTTGTAATGCTTTCTATGATGCTTGAATGAATCTATTTTTTTTCTATTGCTTTGCATGTATATTTTCCTTGCTCTCTTCTAATATTTTGTGTAGCCAAGATTTCCATAGCTCATCTCCTTGGTGCTCTCAAATGAGGGGGAGTATACATCAAGGGGGAGCTTTAACCTTTTTGATTTTACAAAAAGGGGGAGAAGAGAATGTTAAACTCTAAATTCTTGTCTAAAAATTAATTTTTAGACCTAATGAGTTTAAGGTTTTGTAATCATCAAAAAGGGGGAGATTGTTGACATAAATAATGTCTTAAAACATTGTTAGCATATTAACAATGTCTCTATGTTTTGATAATTACAAAGCATAAACTCATTAATCTAAAACTTATGACGTAAACAAGTTTTTAGTGCTTAACATTTGTCTTTACATCCAAATCACTTAAGGTATGAATAAACAAAGTGTTTATTGCATTCTATGATCAAAGGAACAATTTTCTTAAACACTAGATTTCTTATAAAATGTCACAAAATATTTTATATCTTTTACAAAACATTTTTGGAATTAAAGGAATATGTTTAATTCATTATAAATATATGAATTCAAATTTCCAACCAAAAATGGCAAATCTAATCCAGAAAAACCTTCCCCACAAAAAGACAAATAAACCCAACGTTCAGGAGGGCGGCCCCCTTAATTTTACTAGGCGGCCCCCTTAATCATTAAGGGGACCGGCCTACAATTAAGGGGACCGGCCACGCTCCAGAACAGTATTTTCCCCCCCTTTAAATACTGATTCATCCCTCAGATTTTTCTCATCCTCTCATCCTTTGATCATAAGTGTATATATATTCTTTGTTTCAAAGTGATCCAATTTCCATCCTCTCAAGTGCAAGAGAAGAATACTTCTATCTTCCTAGACAAGAAGTATTACAACTTGTTGTGATCTCCACATCAAAGTTGTTGGTGTAACATCAAGATTATTTACATATTCTTTGTAAAGATTGTTGTGAATATTTGCTTGTAGATAGTTGTGTTAGATATAGATTGTGTGATTAGTTGATAGCTTGGTGTGAAGAAGAAAAGCTAGGAAATCTATTGGTGTGAAGAAGCTAGGTGTGAAGTAGATTGATTTAAAGAAGGTGTGTAGAAGTTGTGACTTAGGTGTGAAGGTGTTGTGGTGTGATTGTTGGTGTGTAGATTGGTGTGTAAATTGGTATGTAGATTGGTGTGAATATTGGTGTGTAAATTGGTGTGTAAGATTTTCTCCGCCATAAGGGAGCTTGTTGATATAGTGAAGAAAACTCTCGAGTTAGGTGCTTGGGGAGTGGAGTAGGGCAAGGAAGGTGTCCTTGTAGCCGAACCACTATAAATCTCTTGTCTCGCGGTTCGATCTTTCCATCTCTTACTTATTTCATTACTTATCATTGTTATATATTTGGTATTGATATTTGTTTGTATTGTGCAAGACTTGAGATCACATATTATCGAATCTAAGTTTTAAAAACACTAAAACTATTTTTACAACTAATTAAAAAGACGTAAAACTATTCAACCCCCCCTTCTAGTTTTCCACAGAATCTACAAGATGGCATAGGAGGATGGCTCATGTGAACTTCAAGACCATTAATAACAAGCATTCTAAATTTGGTCTGGTTCAGGGACTTCCTTCAAAAGTCTTCACCAATGAACATAATTGTGTTGCCTGCAACAAAGGAAAGCAACACAGAGCCTCATACAAAGCCATAACAGCTGTGAGCACCATCTCAGAACCTCTTCAGTTGCTGCACATGGATCTATTTGGTCCAACTCCAATCAGAAGTATTGATCATAAGTACTTCTGCCTGGTAATCACTGATGATTATAGCAGGTTTTGCTGGGTATTCTTTTTGAAAACTAAAGATGAAACAACTCTTATTTTAAAAGAATTCATTACCCTTATTGAAAACCAGCTAAATAAAAAGGTTAAATGCATTAGGTGTGACAATGGGACAGAGTTCAAAAATGTCATATTAATAGAACTTTGTAAGTCTAAAGGGATAAAAAGGGACTACAGCACTCCAAGGACCCCACAACAAAATGAGGTTGCTGAAAGAAAGAATAGGACCTTAATAGAGGCAGCAAGATCCATGCTTGCAGACTCTAAGTTACCCACCATGTTCTGGACTGAAGCAGTAAGCACTGCTTGTTATGTTTTGAACAGGGTATCTATCACTAGACCTCATTCCAAGACACCTTATGAACTTCTCACTGGGAAAGTTCCTGACATTCATTACCTTAAACCTTTTGGTTGTAAAGTGACCATATTGAACACTAGTGATTCACTGGAAAAGTTTGATGGAAAAGCTGATGAGGGGTATATTGTGTTATTCAGCTCATAGTAAGGCCTATAGGGTTTACAATTTACATGCTAAAAAGATAGAGGAGACCCTAAACCTGAGATACCTAAAAGATCAGCCTAATGTTCAAGGACAAGGTCATACTTGGTATTTTGACCTGGATTACTTGACTGATCACTTGGGCTATACTAGACATGTTTCTAACCAATCTACATGTACAAATGAGTCTCCTACTAACCCTGCAGGTACCCTGGATGATGACTCAGAAAGTGACTCTGAGAAAGATGAACAAACTATTGTTGTACCTTCTTTTCCTCCTAACCCATTTGCAGGTGATCATTCTGCTAAAGAGTATGAAGATGAGTCACACTATGCAGAGGATCTTGCTAGACTCAACAAGCAAGAACATGCAGCCACTCAGGAAGCTAAGAGGCTTGGTGAGAAGTTTGCAAAAGAGACTGAGGCTTTACTCAAACAATCAGCACAAGCAGTCAGTGGAAACTAGGATGCTGCTGAAAGTTCTACTGAAGGCTCTCCTGTTCCTGCTGATGTGATCAAATCTGCTGATAGTTCTGTTGCACAATCTCCATGTGGAAAACTAGAAGGGGGGGTTTATGTAAAAATATAGATACTAGTTTATTCACGGTTTTTGTATAGACACTACTTATATATAATGTTGGGAAATAATTTACAATTTCATATATCATATATAAGCATATATATGTATATGTATTTTAATAAGAGTTTATGTACTTGGTTTGTTTTTATAAAATTAATGTTGTGAATGAATCCTAGTTTGATCTTTATGTGAAATCAATATATGCACAACACAAGCAATTATAACTATGTATGAAATGCTAACAAGTAAATAAACAAAGAGTGAGAGATGGCAAGATCAAACCGAGAGACAAAGGATTTATAGTGGTTCGACTACAAGGACACCTTCCTTGCCCTACTCCACTCCCCGAGCACCGAACTCGAGAGTTTTCTTCACTAGATCAATAACCTCCCTTATGGCGGAGAAAACCTTACACACCAAAGTACACACCACAACTTCGTCACAACTCAATCACAACTTCTTCACACCAATCTACTTCACACCAATTCTTCTTCACACCTTTCTACTTCACACCTATCTTCTTCACACCTTTCTACTTCCTAGCTCTTCTTCTTCACACCTTCACTACTTAGTTCTATCCACTACTCCAAGATATATACTTCTTCACAACTTCTAGGCTTCAAGGTCTTCTCAACTTCAAGGCTTCAACTTCTTTGTCTTCACAACTAATCTCTACTTCAATATACTACCACTTCTTATTTCTTCTACCACTAATCCTATGCACCTCTAGTACCACTTCACACCTTCAATAAATCTAGATCCTATCTCTAAATCTAGCTAACCAATGTATACACTATATTCACCAAAGAATGAATGATATACAAGATGAAATGATCAAACAACTTAGGTAGCAAGATGATACTAAGTTGTAATACTTCTAGTCTTGATAAATAGAAGTATTCTTCTCTTTGCAATTGAGTGGATGAGGCTTTGGATCACTTGGAAATAAAGGCTTATGAATTATATGATCAAAGGATTTTTAAGATGGAAATGGAGGTTTGAATCAGAAAGTTTTTAGTGCAAAAAGGTGGGGAAAAATTCCAGATTTAAGGTGGTATTTATAGGCAAAAATTTCTGACAACTGGAGCGTGCCGGTCCCCTTAAATCATGGCCGGTCCCCTTAAAATTAAGGGGACCGCCCAGCTGTAACGGCCTTAAATTTTGTCTTTTAGTGGGGAAAGTTTATTTGGTGAAAAACTAACTGATTTTGGTTAAAAATTTGAATTCATATATTTAGTATGATTAAAACATTTTTCTTTATTACCAAAAGTGTTTTTCAAAAATATATAATATGTTTATATATTTAAATAAACTTTGTAATAATTAATTAAATACCCCTTTGATCTTATAATGCATTAAACACTTTGTTTATTCATACCTTAAGTGATTAGATGGTGAAAGTAATTATTTACTACTAAATACTTGTTTACGTCATGATGATGGGTTTTCGTTTTGTGATTATCAAAACATAGAGATATCGAAAGATATGAATAACGTTTTTAGTTATTTATTTATATCAACACTCCAATCTCTACAAGTGTGTCCACAGACTTTGGGAAACCATATACCAGATTTCCAAGTCCTTCTGATCTTGGTAATCACCAACCCAAAGCTGGAATCTTCACCTCCTCTTCCTATGACAATGACTTTGGACCCATAGTGAACAATCTTGACACCACCATTAATGTCAACCCCACAGCAACAAAAAGGATCAATATTACTCATCCTCTATCAATGGTTATTGGAGATCCTCAAGCACCTGTTAGAACTAGAAGTACTGTGAAGAACACTAAATATGGTGAAGTTGCTTTCATTTCCTATGTCTACAATCAACAAAGGGACAATCATACAGACTTTAAGCATTGTTTGTTTGCTTGCTTGCTTTCTCAAATGGAGCCAACCAGTGTTCCTCAAGCACTTGCTGATTCAAGTTGGCTTGAAGCAATGCAAGAAGAGATGCTAAAATTTAAGAATCAGCAGGTTTGGATACTGGTACCTCTCCCTGAAGGAAAATTTACAATTGGGATAAAATGAATTTTGAAGAATAAAAGAGATGCAAGGGGTATTGTGGTGAAAAACAAAGCCAGCTTAGTGGCTCAGGGGTTCAGGCAAGAGGAAGGCATAGACTATGATGAAGTCTTTGCACCAGTGGCTAGAGTTGAAGCAATCAGAATTATCTTGGCCTATGCATCTTATATGGGTTTCATGGTGTATCAGATGGATGTAAAAGGTGCTTTTCTGTATGGTGAGATTGAAGAGGAGGTTTATGTAACTCAACCCAAGGGTTTTGAAGACCCAGATCATCCCACTCATGTTTACAAGGTTGTAAAAGCTCTCTATGGACTACATCAGGCACCAAGAGCTTGGTATGCTAGGCTTTCTGCATTTCTACTGAAGCATGGTTACAGAAGAGGTGCCATTGACAAGACACTCTTTCTTAAGAAAGACTCTAGGGATATCATTCTAGTGCAAGTTTATGTGGATGACATTATATTTGGTTCCACTAAAGAAGAATGGTGTAGGGAGTTTGAGGACTTGATGAAGGGATAGTTTCAGATGAGTGCCATGTGGGAGCTTACTTTCTTTTTGGGTTTACAAGTTCAGAAGAAACCTGATGGTATCTTTATCAGTCAGGATAAATATGTAAGGGATATGTTAAAGAAGTTTGATATGGAAAATGTCAGAACTGCCACTACACCCTATAAAGCTCCAAAACCAAAGAACAATCTTGAACCAGATCTTCATGTGAATGTTCATCTATACAGATCCATGATTGGTTCATTGATGTATCTGACAGCTTCTAGGCCTGACATTACATTTGCTGTGAGTGCTTGTTCTAGACACCAGGTCACTCCCCTTACTTCCTACTTGAATGTTGTTAAAAAGATCTTCAAGTACCTCAAAGGCCAACCTAATTTAGGTCTTTGGTACCCAAAAGAGTCTCCTTTTAGGTTGGAAGCATATAGTGATAGTGACTATGCTGGTGCCAATATGGATAGAAGATCCACAACTGGAGGTTGCCAATTTCTTGGGAGAAGATTGATTTCTTGGCAATGCAAGAAACAGACCTTTGTTGCTACCTGTACTACCGAAGCAGAGTATGTTGCTGCTGCCAATTGTTGTGGACAGGTTCTATGGATTCAGAATCAATTGCTGGATTATGGGTTTAATTTCATGAATACCACCATTTTTATTGACAATCAAAGTACCATTTGTATTGTTAAAAATCCAGTTTTTCTTAATAGAACAAACCATATTAAAATCAGGCACCACTTTATAAGGGATGCATATGAAAAACATTTGATTAAAGTGGTTAAGATTCATACAGATGATAATGTGGCAGATTTGTTAACTAAGGCTTTTGATGGACCTAGGTTTCAACACTTGGTGGTCCATATTGGTATGCTTAACCCTTTACTGCAAAGTTTGAGGGGAGGCATAAGTCTCAGGGGAGGCATATGCTTTAGGGGACGATTGTCATTGTAACTTTGTATATTATTTGTATATTATTGTTTGCTAACACTAACCAACTAATGTTTCTGTAAGTTTTGTTTGGTTTGTTTTCTACTTTGTGTCTGTTTTTGCAGAATTCCCTTATAAGTAGTTGCTAATTTTAAGTTGAAATTCACCAAGAGTTGTTTCAAAGGGAATGTGGTCATGTATGCTGAGAGTTGTTTCTACTGAAGAGTCATGTATTCTGAAACTCATTGCTTCTACTGAAGTAAAATTAAAGAATTGACAAATAAGAAAAGTTGTTCATTCATTGAAGAAACAATTTACAGCTTACAATCATCTTCAAAGTGGAATACAAGACCATTCCTATACTATGTCTACCAAACTTATACTAGCTTCTATCATCTATTACAAAAGGCTGGTGGATATGCATGACTAGTACGATGAAGAAGCTGAAGGTGAAAATGGAAAGGGGGGAATGATGATGATGACGATGAAGATGCTCAAGAACCTAGTTTTATATCTTTAGTTCAAGGCAAGAAGATGCTCAAGAACCTAGTTTTACATCTTTGGTCCCTGGCAACATCACATCATCTTCTACTCCACCTTCCTTTTCCCCTTACCCATCACCTCTCCCTCCTTGCCCTTTCCCTTGTGTCCATGGTATGAAGCACCAGATGCTGGAGCAAGAAGACCCAACACCACATCCCGTGATGTTGGAAGAGATGGATTAGTCTTCCTTGGCCTTGGTTGGGATCTCTCTGGTGTGGAAGGAGGAAGGAATGATGGATCTTCATCTTCATCCTCTGAAGATTCTTCATCTAAAGTAAAGATGAAAGGAGAGACATATTGTCTCTCAGCAGGAATGGGGGCATGGCTTGGTTCACCTCTCTCCACCGCATTCTACCTTATCTCCAGCTCTCTCTCAGCATCTGAATCATCTAAATCAGAGGGAATGTTGGCCGGATCCTCTGATGGTGAGGGACTTGGGAGTTTCACATCAGGATTCTTCTTTGGATGTGCACCGGGTGGAAAGTAATCACTCCAACCATCACTGGATGATGAGGAGGATGAGGTGGAGGAGGTTAAATCGATTATTTATGGGTTGGAAGACATGATTTTGGTGGATAATTGGGGTTAATTGAGAAATTAGGGTTTTGATAAGAATTGGGGGTAATTGATATCTGTAAAAGTGTGATTTAGGTATTATTAAATAGGCGAAGTCAAGGTTTGATGGTAATTAATGCGAGTTGGGTGGCACAGTAAAACTCAAGATATTTACTGAAGATATTTTTACTCTTGAGTGAATTCTACTAATTGGCCGTTCATCAGCAGATTGACTTTTGTTTCTGCTGAAGGGTAATTTTGAAATTGGATGGAACCGCTTTACACGTTAGATATGGTCAACGATTTGTTCTGATATTCTTGACCACGGTTAGGTAACTTCTATTTATAACCTATTTTGTATATCTTCGCCCAAAACTAACTTATTCCCTCATCAAATAAATTAAACCCATCATTCATTTGCATAATTCAAAACCATTTCTCACAAATCCTCCAACGGCAACACTTCAATTTAAAAAGGATGATAACAAAGTTGCTTTTCTGAAAAAGACTAAAGATCATGAACTGTATGATCCTGTGGTGGAGTTTCTATAGTGTTCCAAGATTCATTATGCCTTAACACATTCTCCAAATGTGATATATGAATCGATGGTGAAGAAATTTTGGGTATCTGCTAGGAAAAGGTCTGATACAGAGATTGTGGCAACTATTGATGGAAATGAGTATGTGGTGACTGAAAGTTTAATAAGGACAAAGCTTCGTTTGGATGATGAGAATGGTGCTTTTCACTCCAACACTGAAGTGATACTTGCTGGGTTGAGGGAAGCTGGTTACCGAAGCACTGACACTATTTGTGGCTTAAGAATCAATTCTGTCCCAAGTGGAGATTTTTGGTGCACACATTGCTCCAATGTATCAGCAACAAGTCTGGTGGATGGGATCGATTCTCTGCTCAATTGGGTTGTGGTATCTTATGTCTTTCTAAGGGTTTAACTTATAATTTTTCTATGTTTATTTTTGAAAATATGTTAGAAAATATTGAGAAGCAAAAGCATAAGTTCTTAATGTACCCTAGGTTTCTACAAATAATCTTAGATATAACCACACAAGACAGAGTCCATATCCCCATTAAGAGTCTTAGTTCTACATTATTTGCTTCTATGCAAACTAACTATAATGGGATACATCACCCTCTGTTAGCTGCTATGTTGCCAATTGGTAATGATGCTACAGGTGAAGGTGATGCTACTGGTGATCTACCCTCTCAAAATGCTGTAGCTGATGGTAATCCATCAGTGGTAAATGATGGAGAGCCATCTACAACTACTGAAGCATTAAATGTTTCTCATGACCAGCCTCTACCTTCCCCTTTACCTCTGTCACCTAGTCCTGTTCCATCACCATCTCATGTTGCTCCTGATGAGCTTGCTCCTGAGGTTGAAGAGACAATTCAGTCTCTTGGTACCCAAGTACCTACACCTCTTGAGCCTGAGATTACTAGACTACCCACACCTAGTCCTGTAAGAGAGCCATATGCTGAAGGCTCTCCCAATGTTGTACATATGTCTGTTTCTCCTGATAGGTTCAATGAAGCTCCCATGACCACTGAGCAATCTCATGGTGGAGTTGAGAACCCTGTTACTCTCACCTCTGTATATGATTTGCTTTGCAGGTATGTTAAAAAGACTGATGATCTTCAACAGGAGCTAGTAGATACCAAATCTTCACTTGGTGGTGAGATTGAGCTGTTGAAAAAAAAGGTTCAGGAGTTAGAAGCCCAACTTGATCAGTAGAAGAAAAGAAAGGTTGTGATTGATGCTGATGAAGTACATAAGGAGGGAAATTTGGACTCCCTTGAGATCTTGGCTGAAGTTGCTCAACAGACTCATGCTTATTTTCCTAAAGTTGCAGAATCTTCAAAACTTCAGAAGCCAATTCAGTTCAGCAGAAGAAAGGGAAGACAATATTTGACAAAGAAGTCTGCTGAATCTTCTAAGGTTGCTGAAACTTCTAAGGTGTCCAGTGTTGTTGAGATTCTAATGACAGATGCTGATGATACTCTTCAGGAGAATGAACCAATAAGTGATATTGCTACTAAAAAGACTACTGATGGGGTTCACACATCAGTGGATACATTCTTTGTGGCTGGTAAAGAGTATATGGCTTCTTCTAGCATTGCTCCATCTGTTCCTGAACAAGTTTCTCATGAAGACACACATGCCACTCTCCATACTATAGGATCTGCTGATACTCTTACTGATTTAGATGTTCAAGATATTCCTGCTGATCCTTTGGAAGAGTTAGTCATTCCTCATGATGATTCTGCTGAAGTTGCTGAAGTATGTACTGATGATCTTATCTCTGAAAAGGAAAGACTTGAGCAAGAAAGACTTTTGAAAGAATGGGAAGATCATAAGAAAAGTACAGAATTGGCAAAGGAAGTGCAAGACAAATATGATTCAGAGTTTCAATCTGCTCAAAACAAGTATATTTCTACTCTGCCTATTGAAAGACAAAGAGAATTGGATGCTGCCATTCCCAACTTTGATGAAGCAGATTGGATGCATATTGGGGAACAAGTGATTGCTACTCCTGGTTTAGCTACAGATATTCTTGGAAAAGATGTCAAGAAAGATGATTGGGTTTCTGGAATAGTTGAGATAATGAAACAAAGAAAGAAAGAAGCAGATGAGAAAATTGCCAAAGCAAAAAGAGATAAACCAATGACTCAAGCACAGCAGAGGACTTTTATGAGAAATTATGTGAAGAGTCAAAGCAGTGCACTTTATAATAGTGCTTGGACTAGGTAACAAGTTTGGTCTCTCTCAGATGAACAATTGGTTCATCAGTATAATAGAATCAAGACTAGATGCGAAAAGGATGGACTGAGTACTCCTAAGCTTGTTCCTACACTTCTTCCTACTGATGCAGAACCACAGTCTAAGAGATTAAAGATGAATGAAGATGTTTCTGCTGATGTGCCTGCTACATCTGTTTCTCATTCTGTTGATGCTATTTCCCTTGCTGATATGGGTGTTCCTGATGTTGCTTCTGTACCTTCACCTAGTGTATCTATTTCTGCTGATACAACAACTGCTGTTGCTTCATCAGTTGTCGACAAAGGCAAAACAAAAGTTGTAGCAGAAGCTCTTCCTTCTAAAAAGAGAACAAAAAGACAATTGGAGGAGGAGAGATTGGGTGAAGAGGCTGCTAAGCGGTTGCAAGATGATTAAGAGGCTGAAATGGCAAGGTTTCATGAGCTAAAAGTGAGAGAAGTAGAGCTTGCAGCTGCTAGGGCTAAACAGATCAGGATGGCAATGGATGCACAATTTGAATCTGCTGCACTTGCTTCTGCTGAGGACTCTACTGATGTTCCCTTAGATCTTCCATTAGTGGAAACTCATGCTGCAGAAGATGTATCTGCTGAGGATGTAGCTCCTGAGGAACCTTCTTCACCACATGATGCTATTTACATTCCTGGGAGAAGGGCCAAGAGAATGGCAAGAGTGAGGGCCTTACATCCAGCACACAGAGTAGTAGATGTTAATGCTGCTGATGCTTCTTTTATCAAAGAAGGATCCCCTGATGATTGGCCAGAGGGTGTTACAGATGTTTTGGTTCATTGGGAATTGTCTAAGAATGGTCGATCAAAGCTATTTATAGGCTTGATAAAATTTCTCTGTCATTCACATTTCTACAAGAAATTCTACATCTTGTGGATCATCAGGACTTAGTCACTCTCAATGAGTTGGTCAATAAGTATTATGCTACTCATACTCCTGAAGGTGCAGGATTATACCTATTGGGAGATCTTCAAGTGCTCATGGATTCTTCTACTCCCAATGGTGCTGGTTATGAAGTGTGGAAGAACAATCAGAGGTGGAAAGTACAAAGTTGGAAATTTTATCCTATGCCTTATGTTCATGTCTTGGAGACTACATCTAGAATCAGGGTAATCATGTTTCTTGGGAAGAATTATCCTCTGACAGTGCCTCTCATGGAGAAAATGCTTCAACAGAAGTTGGAGATTCCTCCTGATCCAGTTGGGAATGCTAGGTTGTTTGCTGAATCTTTGGTTAAGTTGTTCAAAATGAGGATCAGGAATCCCAGAGCTACTTGATGGTATTTTGTTGTCTATTTCTTTATTCTTTATTATTTTCTTAAAAAAAAAAAAAAAAAAAAAAAAAAAAAAAAAAAAAAAAAAAAAAGAAAAAAAAAACTAACAGATTTGAATAGTATTGTGTATGTTGTATGCAGGTTTGGGTGTTGGTTATTTCTACACCTTCTCTGGTTATCAACTTACCTGATGTTGATATTCCATCAAAAAGTTGGCTAGTCCAAAGGGTACAGCTTTGGTAAAGACACATCAAATCTATTGATAGCTGTAATAGTTTGCTAAAAACTATTGGGTACTCAACTCACCCATTCTTAACAGCTGAGAGTTGGATGGTTGTCAATTGACCATGGATTTTTCATTTATGGATTCCCAATAATTGGCTAGCCCACAAGTGTATGGCTTGTGGTAAAGGCAGTGGAAAACCATAATTGGTATTCAATTTAAACATTTGGCTACTCCAGTAGTGATGGCTATTGGTAAAGAGACATCAAATCCATTATTTTCAATGATTCACCTCTCACAGGAGTTAACACACCTGGATGTGATGAGAATAGTATGAAACTCATATGTTTTGATGTACAATTGTCATTTGTTGCTGCAAAGAATAGAGTTTTCAAGTTTGTGCTGATCATAGAGATCTAATTGTGTGAAAATCAATCTTATTATAGTATAGTAGTATTATATCGAAATGATCCGCGTGAAATACGAATCACCCGAGTCGTATCCGAGTGAAGGTGAATGGAATCAAGAATATTGATTCGTGAAAACCGTGAATTGAGAAGTGTAAAAGTGAAAATAACAATCAAGTAATTCAAGTATTCACAAACAAAGATGAAATATGCAAAGAGTACAAGCTAATTATACACCAAAGTCTAAAACGTAAAAACGGAAATGCAACAGCGTTATTCAAAACGTAACTTTTAACGAAAAATGATCCTACAAATGTGAATTTATTTTCTAAAAATCTTAAACTACTAAAATGAATTTCCAGAAAAAGAAAATTATTTTTATGACTTTTCTTTTAATTTCTATGAATTTATTACGATTTTTATAATTTTAAATGAATTAAAAATGTAAGAAAATAGAAAAATAAGGTAGAAAAATGAAAATTTAATTCTGAAAATTCTAAAATATTATAAAAGAATTTCTAAAAATATTTTTGCATTTTTCACAGCTTTTTCTGAATTTTTATGGATTTTTATTGATTAAAAACTATTTAAAATTGAATAAAATCAAAAGGAAATTGAGAAAAATACTAAATCTATTTGGAAAAATCTGAAAAAATTCCAGAAAATCAAAAATAATAAAAAGAACTTGACAAAAAAATTTTGGAATGAAAATGAGTTGATTCAGTGCTTATTTAGCACAACTGCTTATTCACTAGTGCTTATTTATAAGCACTTGTGAACAAAATCTTTGAAACTTATAAAACTGACTTTTTATGCTAAAATGAACTCAAAGATGCCAAGATAATATCAAATATACTCAGGAATCACAAACAGCAATTAATTAGCAGTAAAAATAAGCTCTAAAATAAGCAAAAGCTATAGCAGTTATGAAATTCAGAAATCCAGAAGATCTCAAACCAACTAATACACTGAAGTGCCAACAAATAAGCTCAAATCAACCAAACTTGTACAAATATAAGCACAAAAGTACACTAGCAGGTGTCAATTTCAAAACAGCTTCACTGTTTCAACTAAGCTAGAAGACAGGTGCAAAAAGCACTCCTATTAAGTTCAAGCATGCAAACAAATGGGGGCAAAACTATCACTACTATACTGAGATTCAAATTCAAATGATAATGAAACCTAAAATTGATGAGTACTACTCAGAAATCAACCAAGTTCAGCAACCAAAAAACACAATTCTGATGAAGTAGTTTGACTATTTTATTACCACTAAGCTTTGACCAAATTGAGTTTAAACAGCTTAATTCTCCTACTATTTTCATGTATTAGCTACAATTATTCTAATATAAGCTAACTCTAACCAAAATTTAACTATTTGCTTTATTATACTTAACTACTTAACACTTAGAATTAACTGTTTATGAAATTTTACCACTACTATGACTTTATTAAACTAACTACTGAATTAATGCAATATTTAAACTACTACAACCCTAAGTGAACTAATGATGCAAGTTTATCCAACCTACTAACTCTATCTCACAGCAACACTTAACAATCCAAACACTCCTAACTGAGACAGTAATGCAACTATCAATGAAACAGTTATCCAAATTCACACCACTGAAATTCTATCAAACTCCTAATCACTTACTCAGACTTACTCAATCATCATTAACCACAGATCTATCAGAGATGGAACAATCTCAGATCTAATACCACAATGAACCAAAATCATACAGATCAACCACAAACAGATACTCAAATATCTAGTTAAACTCAGATTTCAATCCAAGCTGCAAGGATCTATGATCAATCAAGCTTAGAACTCAAACTAAAGAAACAATTTCAGCAATAGATCTCAATGAAACAGTTACACTATACAATTTTCAAAGCTCTTCTCAGTTCTACTCAATACAGATACTCAAATTAAGCTCAACTAATGCAGATCTAAACAAACTAATGAAATAGATGATCAAACAAAAACAAGCTCCACAATAATATCTATTATGACAGCAAGAGTAAATCAATGAAGCAGTATACTATTAGCTATACTAATTCTAACCAGTATCAAGCTATTAAATCAGAATTTGATTAGAACTTATAACTTAATTCCATCTCAGCAAAACAGAGATGGATTCACTGTGCTTGCCTATCTCTAGGATAGGCAGGTCCTTCCATTTCTGACCAAATCTATCCAATATACCACAGGAAACTCAGGTTCAAACCTTCTTTGACTTTAGTTGACTGTCTTTGATTGATATTGAATGATGACTCAAACAACTCCACTAAAAGCTATAGAGCTCAAATGGAATGTATAAAAGCAAAATAAGCTCAACTGTAAGCTTTACTAGACAATTTGTAAACTTTTTTTTTATTTTTTATATTTTTCTGATTTTTTATTTATTTTTCTTTTTCTGTAAATGGCTTTTAAAATAAGATAAAAGTAAAGTATTTAAGCTTAATAAAACTAGATTAAGCAGAATAGGTAAGTAATAAAGCAGAATAAGCAGAATTGAAATGAACAATAAGCTGAATTATATTGAAAATAAGCACTATTATTAAAATTCTCTAGTAAAAATTACAATAACTACACTAAAATACAATCAAAAGAAAATTCGACAGAGTTTCTTTACCTAAAAACTACACACCTAATCAGCTAAAATGAACATCTATTTATAGGAGGAGAGTGAGGTTAGGATCTTGGATTGCCAAGCTGGCAATCCGTGTGACCTGTGCTTCTTTAGATCCTCTGAGCACCCTTGGATTGCTTCCAATCATGTCATCTCTAATATCAACCCTTTGATCAGCTTTGATGACACGTTCCACCCAATAATATGCAGCCACGTAGCCCCCCGTGTGCTTGTTTGATATCCTGACACCACTGAGCTTCTAGAATTGTGCTTGAATTGACGTCCGTACCCTTAATGATGGTAATTTTGACCGAAACAGTAACCTAGGGTTCATGCTCTGGGTTAAAAGTGAATTGGGGGAAAATTATGAAATGGGGTAAGTATTATTTATTTAGTCTGACTATTTGACCTCTTTGACCCTTGCTTTGACCGAGTATGGATGGGCTTGGGTAGTGGTATTTGGGCTTTTGGTTTGAAACTTGGATTTGGGCTTTTTGATATTGGATGAAACTTTGTGGTATTATGTATTTCAGCTTTTGAAATTTTAGAAATATATAAGGACTAAAGTTGTGGAAAATGAAACTCCAAGGACAAATCCTGTACTTCTTCCAAAATATATTCCAAGGGCTCATGATGTCATATTATGATTTTCCAAGGTTGACTTTGACTTTCCTTCAAAATAATATCATGAGGGACTAAATCTGACGACTCTGAAAAGTATGAGGACTAAATCTGCAATTTCTTCAAACTTCTCACAAGGATCACTTTTGCACATAAATCAATCATTGAGGACTTGATAAGCTCAACTTTGATTCCCAGCTTGCCTTTCTGACTCATTCTACTCTCATGCTCGTTATTGCCGGGTTTTTGCTTGTTTTTCGTCACTTTGTGAAATATCCTTACCTGCACATTCACAAACATAAAACACACAATTCTTTGGCATTTGTTATCATAATTAGTCTATTTGGGTCGGTATTTTGCCATGAAATGGTATGTGAATTAACGCATACCAAGATCCTGCTGATGAAGATTCTTTGCTGATGATGTTCGACTTCAATCCTCATGGTTTGTAACTTTAAAGATCTATCAAGAATCTTGAACTTAACCATGTCAAATTCAAGATTAGGGGAGGATTGTTGGGAATTCTGCTGAATAGAGAATTCTGCTGATGGTTCCTGCTGAAGAGCTGGTTCCTTCTGAAGCAGTGTAACTGCTGAAGACTAGTTTCAGCATAGTTTGTTTCTGCGGAAATAGATATTCCGTGTATTATGTAATTTAGTTAGGATATGCATGAGTTTATTTAGGAAGTGATAATGCATATCTTTTGAAGTTTTTAGAAGATACGTTTCTTGTGAAACGGTTTAGGGTTCCTTGGCTATAAAAGGAACACATGATTATGTATTCGAGACATGTTTTTAGAAAATATTTTCAGTATTATTAAAAGATCCATAGAGGATCAATCATTCTTAGTATTCAGTTGTTTTACTTGTGTTTGTTTCCGCTTTAGAATGCAAGTTTTAGAGATTTTCTTTTAGTGTGTTAGTGATTACATTAACATAACTAACGATCCACGAGTGCTCAAAGATCTATCAAGGTCTAAGGTTCAACAGGGTGTTAGCCCATAATCTTGGTGTTACACAAAGTATGAATCAACAATAAACAGATAGAAGTCATAATGAAAACGATACGATAACCGAATGATTAAACTAAGATATAATGATACGCAGCGTTCTTCAATGGTGGAATGGTGTTTGATGTTGCTCCTTGCCTCCGAAAATTGTTCCAAACTCGACTGGAATGGAGAGAATGATGCCCTAAGTCATGGTTAGGTACACTGAAATCGAGTCTGATACGGTGTGTTCATTTTGGTTACGTCATATTCAAGATATTAAAAGTGGGCTCCAAGTAATAAAATATTATGGTCAACAAACTGACCAACCTTCTGTTGGGAATTCTGCTAAGAGAGAATTCTGTTGAAGAATCTGCTGATGGTTTCTGCTGAAGACACAGATTCTGCTTATAGTCTAGTTTCTGTTGAAGTCTAGTTTCAACATTAGTTGTTTCTGCGGATATAGTATTTTCGTGTTTTATGTAATATAGTTAGGATATGCATGAGTTTATTTAGGAAGTGATAATGCATATCTTTTAGAAGTTTTAGTATATACGTTTCTTGGGAAATGGTTTAGGGTTCCTTGTGTATAAAAGGAACACACGATTATGTATTGAGTAATGTTTTTAGAAAACACTTTCATTATTATTAAAAGATCCATAGAGGATCAAGAGTTCTTAGTATTAAAACTTGTGTTTGTTTCCGCTTTAAAATACAAGTTACAGAGATTGTCTATTAGTGTGTTGGTGATTACATTAACATAACTAACGATTCTAGAGTGCTCAAGAAGATCTATCAAGGTCTTTGTTTCAACAAGTGGTATCAGAGCCTCGGGAGAGTCTCTGTGATACTGAGAAACACAAATCTTACACTATCAGAATCCAAACCAATCAAGGAAAATGCATGGATCAGACGATGAAGTTGATACAACCCAGAACCTAAACACCACTTCTCTCCAACAACTCAACCTCTCCAACAGTAATGCTAAATTCCCATACTTGAAGAATGCTGAAGACTATGATTTGTGGTCCATGAAGATGCAAAACTGGATCACAAACATTGACTGGAATCTTTGGAAGGTTGTTCGAAAGGGGAACAGCCTGAAGAAGCATGTTAAAGATGCTGATGGGGTAGTTACAATTGTAGGTCCCAAAACTGCTGAAGAGGTTCTAGCCGTGCAAAGGGAGAATAAAGTTAGAACAATTCTGCTCCAAGCTATACCAGATGACCACATGGGTGACTTCCACTTCATGGAGGATGCCAAGGACATTTGGATGGCAATAAAGGCTAGATTTGGTGGAAATGATGAATCAAGAAGGTTGAAGAAGTCAATGCTGAAGCAGCAGTTTCAAGAGTTTCAGATATCTGAGGAAGAAGGAATCCATAAAGGCTATGACAGGTTCCACAGGATCTTAAGTCAGCTTAATCAGCTGAAGGCTAGACCAGATAATGAGGACTACAATGCTAAGTTTCTGAGATCTTTGCCACCATCTTGGTTGCAAGTCAGTATTGCTCTCAAAACAAAGGGTGGATTGGACTTAATCTCCTTTGATGACCTCTACAACAAGCTCAAATCTCTTGAGCCTGATGTTAGAAGTCCAATTCGTCCATCCACTCACTCAGCCTTTGTGAGCACCATCACAAAACCTGTGCACCAAGCCTCAAGTTCTTACACCTCTGGAGCATCTTCTCAAACCCAGACAAAATCAGCTCCTAAATCAAAATCCAGTAGTATAATGGATGATATTGTTCATTCATTTGTGGCTGAATATGAACATCAGCAGTTTCTTGCTTATGAGGATTTTGAACAGGTGGATCCATTGGAGATGGAGGAGATGCATTTGAAATGGCAGCTAGCAATGATCTCTATGAACATTAAGAGGTTTGAGACCAAGTCTGGGAGAAAGTTTGGTTTTAACGGAAGAGAGGCAGTAAGGTTTGATAGAAGGAAGGTTAAATGCTACACTTGTGGTCAAGTGGGCCATTTTTCAAGAGAATGCAAAGAGAGGAAGTCTGGTGATGAAGTTAGATATGGCTCATATCCATTGGAATCAGGGACTTCAAAGGCTACACCTTCAAAGGCTTTGGTGACTCTGGATCACCAGATTGATTGGGCTGAACATGAACCTGCTGAAGAGGAAGCTTCTACTTCTACACAAGTGAATCTGCTGGCATACTCACCTTCAGAGGACAAGAAGGAACAAGTCTCCTTGATGGGAATCTCTCAGGTACACAACTGTGTGTTTGGATGTAGTGTAAGATACAATGAACTTAAACAAGAATATGATGAATTGAAACCTAAGTACAATGAGTGTTATATAGAAGTTGAGGCCTATAAAAAGGCTTTAAAAACTTTAGAAAAACAAAAGGTCTGCTTTCAAAAGAATCAAGTTAAATATGATGAAAAGATAAGAGTTCTAGAAAGTGATTTAGAATGTGCTAAGATAGATTTAAGACGTACTGAAAAAGAGAAATCTGATATAGAAAAGGAAAAACAAGAATTACAAGTTAAGTTAGATAAAGAGATAGCTGGTCGTATGAAATGGCAGGAAGGAGCATCTAATTTGAATAAATTGATTGATGGTCGCCAATCTGTTAGGTCTAGAAAAGCATTAGGATATGAGAAATATATAGATCCTGAAGAGTTAACTTATCCTGATATGTCTAGTGTTTTTGACCCTGAACCAGCCTTAGCTTATCAAACACCTGTTAAATTTGTTAAGGAAGGAGGAATGAATGTTGTCCCTGGACCTATAAGAGGGGAACATATGCCTATAGATCTGTCCATACCTATTGACTTTGATGGATCACACCATCTCTATGGAAAAAAGTCAAGTGACTTGCCAGACCCTATTAATAAATCTACTGACTTTGTCTCTTGTTGTGACAGTGACAAGTCTTCTGATGAAGGGTCTACTTCATTTGCCAGTTGTGATTCAAGTGAGAAGTCAGACCTGCCCAAGACCACTCCCAAGACTACTTTCAAGACCACACCCAAGACTCCCCACAAGCCTTCTAGAGTTCCTGCTGATAGCAAGATAGTTTCTTCTGAAGACTTGTTTTTTAATTCTTTGCAAAACAATATTTCTAGTTCTGTTAAAAACAATTCTGTTAATTATTGTGGTTTGAATGCTTTTTCATGTTATGGAACTTCCTTCAGTTTGAATAAATCTTCTAAAAAGAAGAAATGTTTTGTGTGTGGAAGTAAATCTCATTTGATTAAGGATTGTACTTTTCATGAGCAAAGAATGGGTGTATGTTTTAGTCAAAGGAAACCTAGGCAAATGTGGAAGAATATTAATAATATACCCTCTTTTATTCCACATCAGCAGAAACCCAATTCTGCTGAACCACATTCTTCATGGAGAAGAACCAGTACTAGACCTTATGCTCGACCCACTAGTTCTTTCTTTTCTAATGGTTATTGGCCTAGTCACTTTGACTCAATGTATTATGGTGGAGGGTATTGGGATACTGCTGTGAAGCCCTCAGCAGGTTGTTCTTGGACAAAGAAGGGACCTAATTTGCATTACAGGCCCAAGAACAATGGTGGATCTAAAACATCTACATGGCCTATCTCTAATGATCCACAAGGCATGCTCAAGTCAGCAATGACTTGAGTCTCCAATGTGTACTAACTTTTGTATAATTCTTGTTGTTGTTGTAGGATCATCCTTTGAAAAGTACTGAAGTAGGAATAGTTGATAGTGGTTATTCCAGAAGTATGTCAGGGAACAAGGACAAGATGCATGACTTTGTGCCTATTGAAGGAGGAGGAACTGTAACTTTTGGTGGTGGAGATGGCAAAATTACTGGGAAAGGAACTATAAAGACACCTCTGTTAGATTTTGAGAATGTTTATTATGTGAAGGAACTGGAGCATTTTAATCTATTCTCTGTATCACAAATTTGTGACACTAAGAATAAGGTTTTCTTCTCTGAGGATGAATGTCTTGTGCTCTCCAAGGACTTCAAACTTCCAGAAGACACAACTGTTTTGCTGAGAGTTCCTAGAACCTTCAACTTGTACACATTCAATCTGAATGATGTTAAGCCAGGAGGTGATCTGACATGTTTGGTGGCCAAAGCTTCCAAGGATGAATCTACCAAGTGGCACAGGAGAATGGCTCATGTTAATTACAAGACTATCAATAAGTTGTCTAAACTTGGTCTTGTTCAGGGCCTTCCTTCTAAACTCTTCACCAATGAACACAATTGTATTGCTTGCAACAAGGGAAAGCAACACAGAGCCTCTTACAAAGCCATAAAAGCTATGAGCACCATTTCAGAACCTCTTCAGTTGCTGCACATGGATCTCTTTGGTCCAACTCCTATCAGAAGTATTGATCATAAGTACTTTTGCCTGGTTATCACAGATGATTATAGCAGGTTTTGCTGGGTATTCTTTCTAAAAACAAAAGATGAAACAACTTCTATTTTGAAAGAATTCATCATGTTAATTGAAAACCAGCTTAATAAAAAGGTTAAAGGCATTAGGTGTGACAATGGGACAGAATTCAAAAATGTTGTTTTCATAGAATTCTATAAGTCTAAGGGGATTAGAAGGGACTATAGTACTCCAAGAATCCCACAACAAAATGGGGTTGCTGAAAGGAAAAATAGAACCTTAATTGAGGCAGCAAGATCTATGCTTGCAGACTCTAAATTACCCACTATGTTTTGGACTGAAGCAGTAAGTACTGCTTGCTATGTCTTGAACAGGGTATCCATCACTAGACATCATGTCAAGACACCTTATGAACTTCTCACTGGGAAAGTTCCAGACATACATTATCTTAAGCCTTTTGGATGCAAAGTGACAATTTTTAATACTGCTGATATACTGGGTAAGTTTGATGGGAAAGCTGATGAGGGATACATTGTGGGTTATTCAGCTCATAGCAAGGCCTATAGGGTTTATAATCTGAATGCCAAAAGGATAGAGGAGACCCTTAACCTAAGATTTCTTGAAGATCAGCCTAATACTCAGGGACAAGGCCATTCTTGGTATTTTGACCTAGATTATTTGACTGATTATTTGGGTTATACTAGACATGCTTCTAATCCTAATGCAGGTACCAGAGATCCAATTTCTAACCTTGCAGGTTCCATGGATGATGACTCAAAATGTGACTCTGAGCCAGAAGAACATACCATTGTTGTACCATCTTTTCCACCTAACCATTTTGTAGGTAATCATTCTGCTGCTGAACAAGATGATGAGTCACATTATGCAGAGGATCTTGCAAGACTTAAGAAGCAAGAACATGCTGCTACACAGGAAGCTCAGAGACTCAGTAAAAAGGTTGCACAAGAGACTGAAGCCATCCTTCAACAATCAGCACAAGTAGTCAGTGGAAACAAGGATGCTGCTGACAGTTCTGCTGAAGGCACTCCTATTCCCACTGATGGGCTCAAAGTTGCTGATACTCCTGCTGCACAATCTCCCATTTCTACTGATGCTTCTACAGACTTTGAGAAGCCTTTTACAAGATTTCCAAGTCCTTCTGATCTTGGTAATTATCAGCCCAAGCCTGTCCTGTTTCACTCAGCTTCTTATGATACTGAGTTTGGGCCTACAGTCAACAACCTTGATGCCACAATTGATGTCAACCCTACAGTAACTAAAAGGATTCATAATGCTCATACCCTATTAGAGATTATTGGAGATCCTAAAGCACCTGTTAGAACTAGAAGCACTGTCAAAAACACTAAATATGGTGAAGTTGCTTTCATTTCTTATGTCAACAATCAAAAGAGGGACAATCACACAGACTTCAAACATTGTCTGTTTGCATGCTTTCTTTCACAGATAGAGCCAACTAGTGTTCCTCAAGCACTGGCTGATTCAAGTTGGCTTGAAGCAATGCAAGAAGAGATGCTGCAATTTAAGAATCAGCAGGTTTGGATTTTGGTTCCTCTCCCTGATGGTAAATATGCCATTGGGACAAAATGGATTTTGAAGAATAAAAGAGACGCAAGAGGGATTGTGGTGAAAAACAAAGCAAGATTAGTGGCTCAAGGGTTTAGGCAAGATGAAGGCATTGACTATGATGAAGTCTTTGCACCAGTGGCCAGAGTTGAAGCAATTAGGATATTTTTGGCCTATGCCTCATATATGGGATTTATGGTGTATCAGATGGATGTTAAAGGTGCTTTCTTATATGGTGAGATTGAAGAGGAGGTTTATGTGACTCAACCCAAGGGATTTGAAGACCCTGATCATCCTGAGTATGTGTACAAAGTTGTCAAAGCTCTCTATGGACTTCATCAGGCTCCCAGAGCTTGGTATGCTAGACTTTCCACATTTCTGCTGAAGCATGGATACAGGAGAGGTGCCATTGACAAGACTTTATTCCTCAAGAAAGATTCCAGGGATATTATTCTTGTGCAGGTTTATGTGGATGATATTATCTTTGGTTCTACCAAAGAAGCATAGTGTAGAGAGTTTGAGGATTTGATGAAGGGAGAATTTCAAATGAGTGCCATGGGGGAACTCACTTTCTTTTTGGGTTTACAGGTTCAGCAGAAACCTGATGGTATTTTTATTCATCAGGAGAATGCCAGGACTGCCACTACTCCCTATGAGGCTCCCAAACCAAAAAACAATCTTGATCCTGATCTCCCTGTGAATGTTCATTTATACAGGTCAATGATTGGTTCTTTGATGTATTTGACTGCCTCAAGACCTGATATTACATTTGCTGTGAGTGCATGTTCAAGGCACCAAGTCACACCACTTACCTATCACTTGAATGCTGTCAAAAAGATTTTTAAGTACCTAAAAGGCCAACCCAAATTAGGTCTTTGGTATCCTAAAGAATCTCCATTTCAGCTAGCAGCTTATAGTGATAGTGACTATGCTGGTGCCAATATGGATAGAAGATCCACAACTGGAGGTTGCCAATTCCTTGGAAGAAGACTGATTTCTTGGCAATGCAAGAAACAGACCATTGTTGCTACCTCTACTACTGAAGCAGAGTATGTTACTGCTGCCAATTGTTGTGGACAGGTTCTCTAGATTCAGAATCAATTGCTGGATTATGGGTATAATTTTATGAATACTACTATTTTCATTAACAATCAAAGTACAATTTGCATTGTTAAAAATCCAGTTTTTCATAATAGAACCAAACATATAGAAATCTGGCACCATTTTATCAGGGATGCTTATGAGAAACATTTAATTAAAGTGTTAAAAATTCACACAGATGAGAATGTAGCAGATTTGTTAACCAAAGCATTTGATGGACCAAGGTTTCAATATTTGGTGGTCCATATTGGTATGCTTAACCCTTAAATGCAAAGTTTAAGGGGAGGCATAAGCCTCAGGGGAGGATTGTGAGTGTAAACTTTGTAGAATTTGTATAATTTGTATACTTTTTGAGTTTTTAACACTAACCCACTAATGTTTCTGCAAGTTTGTTTGGTGTATTTGCATGTTTTATGTCTGTTTTGCAGATGTTCTGATGTTGTAAGTTATATGTTAAAAGTCACCAAGAGCTGTATTCAAGGGAATGTGGTCAAGTATGCTGAACATGGTTTCTTCTGATTAATTGATTATACTGAAGGTCATACAAAGTTGATGTAATGAAGAAGAACTTTTCATTCATTCAAAGAAACAAGTTACAGCTTACATTCAAAGTTCCAACTGGATTACAAAGACCATTCCTATACATTTGCCTAATCGAGTTCTACTAGCTTCTATCATCTATTACAAAATACTTGAGGCTATGACAAGTACAATGATGAAGCTGAAGATGAAAATGGAAAAAGAAGAGAAGGAAGACTATGAAGATGCTCAAGTACCAAAGGCAAGAAAATACTCAAGAACTTTGGTCCATGGCAACATTCCTCAATCATCTACTCCATTTTCCCTTTTCCCTTACGTACAACCTCTGCCTCCTTGCTCTGTCCATTGTGTTCTTGATAAGAAAGACCAGGTCCTGGAGCAGGAAGATCCAACACTACATTTCGTGATGTTGGAAGAGATGGATCTCTCTTACTTGACCTTGGTTGGGATCTCTCTGGTGTGGAAGGAGGAAGAAATGTTGGATCTTCATTTTCCTCCTCTGAAGAGTCTTCATCAGAGGTACATATGAAGGGAGAGACAAGTTCTCTCTCAGCAGGAATGGGAACATGGCTAGTTTCACCCCTTTTATGTGCATTCCATTGTCTTTCATGTGCATCCCATCGACTCTCCATTTCTCTTTCATAGTCTGAATCAGAAATACGGATATGGTGGTAAATCTTCTTCTGGTGATGAAGAAGAGGGAGAAGAGGAAGTTTGATCTAAAGTCTCTGGTTTTGATGACATGATTTTGGTGCTGAATTAAGGTTAATTGGAAAATTAGGGTTGTGAGATGATTTGGGGTAAATTGATGACTGAGAAGTGTTATTTGGGGGTGATTAAATAAGCCAAGTTTAGGCGTTGTTGGGTGGCACAGTAAAAATCAAGATATTCACCGAAGATATTTTTACATTTGCTTGGTTTCTGCTGATGTTGACCATTCCTCAGCAGATTTGACTTTCATTTCTGCTGAAGGGTAATTTTGAATTTGGAAGTTTTGGAGTTACACGTCAGACTTGGTCAATAATTAGTTCCGATAATTTTGACCACGATTGGGGAACTTCCAAATATAACCTACTTCGCATATCTCTTCCTAAACAAAATTATTCGCATATTACTCCATTTAAACCCATAATTCTTTGAGTAATTCATAACCTTCTCACGCAAGTTCATTCAAATGGCACAACTTGAATTGAAGAAACATCACAACAAGTACGCTATTCTGAAAAAGGTTAAGGGACATGATGAATTTGATTTAATGGTGGAGTTTCTACAGAGATCAAAGATTCATTATGCTTTGACACATTGTCCCAATCTGATTTATGAATCAATGGTGAAGCAATTTTGGGCATCTGCTGCTAAGAGATCTAACACAGAGATTGTAGCTGTAATTGAAGGTGTAGAGTATGTGGTGACAAAAGGTTTGATCAGGACAAAGCTTCAGTTGGATGATGAGAATGGTGTATTTCACTCCAACACTGCAGAGATTCTTGCTGGGCTAAGGGAAGCTGTATATCAAAGTACTGATACAACTAAGTGGCACAAGAATCAATTTTGTCCTAAGTGGAGGTATTTGGTACATTTGCTGCTTCAATGTATAAGCAACAAGTGTGGTGGATGGGACCAATTCTCTCTACAATTGTGTTGTGGTATTGTTTGTCTTTCTAAGGGTCTAACTTATAATTTTTCAAAGTTTATTTTTGAAAATATGCTAGAAAATATTGATAAACAATAGCATAAGTTCTTAATGTACCCTAGGTTCTTGCAAATTATTTTAGATATAACCACTGAAGATAGGACCCATGTACCAGTTAAAAGTCTTGGTTCTAAGTTGTTTGCCTCAATGAAAACAAATTATAATGGGGAACATCGCCCTTTGTTAGCTGCTATGTTGCCACATGGCAATGATAATGTAGTTGAGGGTGATGATGCTGGTAATGTGCCTACTCAAAATGCTGCTGATGATGGTAATCCATCATCTTCTGGTGTTGCTGCTGATGGTAATCCTTCAGTGGTAATTGAGGAAGAGCCAGCTACAACTGCTGAACCATTACCTATTTCTACTGACCTACCTCCACCTTCCCTTGCACATATGTCACCTAGTCTTACCATTTCACCATCTCAGGTTGCTCCAGTTGAGCAAACTCATGAGTTTGAAGATACATTTCAGTCTCTTGAACCTGAGTTCACTAGACTACCTACACCTAGCCCTATGAGAGAGCCATTTAATAAAGGCTTTCCTAATGTTGTACATGAGTCTGTTTCTCCTGCTGGGTTCAATGAAGCTCCACTTACCACTGAGAAATCAGCTGGTAGAGCAGAGGACCCTATTACTCTTACTTCTGTATATGATTCACTTTGCAGGTATATGAAAAGGACTGATGATCTCCAAAAGGAGCTTGCTGATACCAAGTCTACTCTTGGTAATGAAACTGAAAGGCTGAAAAGTAAGGTTCAGGATTTGGAGGCCCAGTTGAATCAGCAGAAGAAAAGTAAGGATGAATTGGATACTACTGAAGTGCCTCAGGAGGAAAATTTGGATTCTCTTGAAATTCTAGCTGAAGTTGCTAGACAGTCTCATGTTGTTCCTCCTAAAGCTGCTGAAGTACTTCCATCTAAGCCAACACTTCAATTCAGCAGAAGAAGAAGTAGAAGACAATATTTGGCAAAGAAAGCTGCTGAATCTTCCAAAGTGTCTAGTGGCGATGATATACTTATGGCTGAAGCTACTGATATTCTTTAGGAGAAACAATCACCAAGTGTTATTGCTGCTGACAAATCTATTGATCAAGCTCATGCTTTAGGAGATACATTCTTTGTAGCAGGGAAAGAGTATTTGAATTCCCCTGTTCATAATTTATCTGGGAATCAGCATGTTTCTCCTGAGGACATCACTGAAATCCTCAAGCCTCAAGGATCTACTGATAACACACTTAATTAAGATGTTCAAGATGATCCTATAGAAGATTTGGATGTTCCTCATGATGATTTTACTGAAGGAACTGAAGTGGCTGAAGATGAGATTGTTACAGCTGAAGAAAGAGATGCACAAGAAAAACTCTTCAAAGAATGGGAAGATTATAAGAAGAGTTCTGATATGGCTGAGGCACAGCAAGCCAAGCTTGATTTAGCATACCAGTCTGCCACTCAAAGATATGTTTCTACTTTGCCTATTGAAAGACAGAAAGAATTGGATGTTGCTGCTCAAGATTTTGATGAGTCAGATTGGCAGCATATTGGAGAACAAGTGATTGCTAATCCTGATTTAGCTGCAGACATTCTTGGTAATAGGGTGGAGAAAAAGGACTGGGCTTCTGAAATTGTGAAAGTGATGAAGTTGAGGAAGAAAGTAGCAGATGAACAAAAAGCCAAAGCTAAAAGAGACAAACCCATGACTCAAGCACAGCAGAGGGATTACATGAGAACATATGTGAAAAGTCAAAGCAGTGCTCTATATAACAATGCTTGGACTAGGAAACAAGTGTGGGCACTTCCAGATGACAAATTGATTCAGATGTATAATAGAATCAAGTCTAGATGTGACAAAGATGGAATGATGCTGGTTCATCTGTTAATGTGGATATTCCTGTTGTTGTTGATAAGGTATCTTTACCTGATACTTCTGCTGATGTACCACATGTTACTGCTTCATCTTATGTGGATAAAGGTAAAGCTCAAGTAATAGCAGAAGATCCTCCATCTAGAAAGAGAACCAGGAAACAAATGGAGGAGGAAAGGTTGGGTGAAGAGGCTGCTAAAAGGTTAGATGAGGAACAACAAGCTGACCAGGCAAGATTTCATGAGATTAAGGTAAGAGAGGCTGAACTTCAAGCTACTAGAGCCAAACAGATGAGGCAGGCTATGGATGAACAATATGCATCTGCTGCACTTGAATCTTCTCAGGATTCTACTGATGAACAATTGGATAATCCATCAGTGGAAACTGATGCTGCAGAGGGTGTATCTACTGAAGCTGAAGTTCCTGATGCATCTTCTCTACCTCATGATACTATGTATATTCCTGGGAGAAGAGCAAAGAGAATGGCTAGAGTCAGAACTTCACATTCCACACAAAGACTAATAGATGTGAATGCTTCTGATGCTTCATTTATCAGAGAAGGATCACCTGATGATTGGCCTGATGCAACTAGGGATGTTTTGGTTCACTGGGAGTTAACTGAAAATGGACAGATCAATACCATTTATAGATTGGATAAAACTTCTATATCCTTTACATTCCTTCAAGAAATACTACATCTTGTTGATCATCAGGATTTGGTCACTCTAAATGATTTGGTTCACAAATATTATGCAAATCATACTCCTACAGGGTCTGGATTGTATTTATTGGGTGATCTAAGAGTGTTGTTTGATTCTTCTACTCCCACTGGTGTTAGTTATGACATATGGAAAAACAATAAGAGATGGAAAGTTCAGAGTTGGAAATTTTATCCTATGCCATATGTTCATGTGTTGGAAACTACAACTGGTCTAAGGCTTATTATGGATCTTGGCAAAAGATATCCTCTGAAAGTGTCTCTGATGGAGAAAATGCTTCAAGAAAAGTTGGAGATTCCTCCTGATCCAGTTGGGAATGCAAGATTGTTTGCTGAATCTTTGGTGAAAGTCTTCAAACAAAGAATTAAGACTTCCAGAGCAGCTTCTGTTTAATGGTATAATGTTGTATATTTGTTTTTCTTACTTTTTATTAGTATTAAAAAAAAAAAAAAAAAAAAAAAAAAAAAAAAAAAAAAAAAAAAAACTAACATTTTTGTTGTATAGTATTGTGTCTATTGTATGCAGGTTTGGTGTTCCTCACACTGTTATTTGGTCATCAATTTACCTGATGTTGACTATTCCATCAAAAAGTTGGCTAGTCCAAAGGGTACAGCTTTGGTAAAGACACATCAAATCTGTTGATAGCTGTAATGGTTTGCTCAAAACCATAGAGTAATCAACTCACCCATGCTTCATTGCTGAGAGTTGAAATGGTTGTCAATTGCCCATGGATTTTTCCTTTATGGATTCCAAATAATTGGCTAGCCCACATGTATATGGCTTGTGGTAAAGGCAGTGGAAAACCATATTTGGTAATCAGTTAACCAAGATGATTTTTCATCAAAATAATTGGCTAGTCCTGAGCAAACGGCTACAGGTAAAGACATCTCAAATCCATTTATAGCTGATGATTTGCTAAAAATCATGTGGTTATCAGTGTACCTTAGAACATCTGGCTACTCCAGTAGTAATGGCTATTGGTAAAGAGACATCAAATCCATTATTTTTAATGATTCACCTCTCACAGGAGTTAACACACCTGGATGTGATGAGAATAGTATGAAACTAATTTGTTTTGATGTACATTTAGTCATTTGTTGCTGCAAAGAATGGAGTTTTCAAATATTTGCTGATCATAGAGATCCTACTGATGATGATTCTTTGCTGGTGCTGTGTTATTTCAATCCTCTTGGTATGTAACTTCAAAGATCTATCAAGAATCTTGAACTTAACCATGTCAAATTCAAGATTAGGGGAGGATTGTTGGGAATTCTGCTAAGAGAGAATTCTGCTGAAGAATCTGCTGATGGTTTCTGCTGAAGACACAGATTCTGCTTATAGTCTAGTTTCTGCTGAAGTCTAGTTTCAGCATTAGTTGTTTCTGCGGATATAGTATTTCCGTGTTTTATGTAATATAGTTAGGATATGCATGAGTTTATTTAGGAAGTGATAATGCATATCTTTTAGAAGTTTTAGTATATACGTTTCTTGGGAAACGGTTTAGGGTTCCTTGTGTATAAAAGGAACACACGATTATGTATTGAGTAACGCTTTTAGAAAACACTTTCATTATTACTAAAAGATCCATAGAGGATCAAGAGTTCTTAGTATTAAAACTTGTGTTTGTTTCCGCTTTAAAATACAAGTTATAGAGATTGTCTATTAGTGTGTTGGTGATTACATTAACATAACTAACGATTCTAGAGTGCTCAAGAAGATCTATCAAGGTCTTTGTTTCAACACCTTCGATACGACATATTCCAAGAATTTGATATGTAGTACTCCTTCAATACGTGTCTTGGGTCTTCTCTGGCTAGGGCTTCTATACGGCGTATCCAAAGTCCTGGATACACCATATTCATCTTATTTCCAGCTTTCTTCGAATCTTCTAAATATAATATACGGTGTATCTCTAGAAATGGATACACCATATTCTTCTGAATACAGGTAAGACTTGAAATCTTCTAAGTAAAGTACACGACGTATTCCCAATTGCATGGATACACCTTATTCATTGTCCGAACAACTATTTTCTTTATTTTAGCTCCAAATATCACCATCTCCTGTGTATTTTCCATTTTTGCTCCAAAATTACTAAGAATGAGAAAAGCAAACAACTAACCAACAATTCTTATGTAAAAACACATTAAAATAGAAATATTTATGGAATAAATGATGCATAAAACACTACTTATTTGATCACCATTTACTTATTTGATCACTTTAGGGTTCGGCTACCCCTATCCTTGATAATCTACATACCAAGTATCTTCCTAGTTGGACCAGTTCCCTTCATATCAAACTCTTTTCGTAGCAGTCCCTTGGTAATATTTGATTTCAGACTTGCTTTACAAGCAATCAACATATCATCTACATGTAACAGTAGATATATGTACATTCCTGGTGCAAACTCCTTGAAGTAAACACAACTATCATAGTTGTTGTGGCTGAACCCATTGGTGACCATATACACATCAAACCTTTTGTACCACTGCCTTGGAGACTACTTTAACAAACATACATTGTTTCTCGTTCCTTCTTCAAAACTTAGCGACTGCTTCACGTAAATGATTTCTTCAACATTAACATGCAAAAACGCCGTCTTCATATCAAGTTGTTCTAACTCGTAATCTTTACAGGCAGTTAATAAGAGAATCACCCAAATAGATGTATGTCGAACCACAGGTGAAAATACTACATTGTAGTCAATCCCTGCTCATTGTGTAAACCCCCGAGCTACCAAACTTGATTTGTACCTTGGTTTCTGAACGCCTTCAATCCCTTCTTTAATCTTATACAACCACTTACAACTTACCAGCTTCTGACCAGGTGGTTGAGCGACCAACTCCCAAGTATGATTCCTCTTAAAAGAACACATTTCGTCCTCCATAGTATGAACCAACTCATCTTTCTCAGATGAACTAATCTTCTCCTGGAATATGATTGGTTCATGTGTATCTTCTTCATCAACAATAAAAAATGCATAAGCCACCATATCATCTTCTTCCCTAAACCCCGATGGTCTAGAAAATGATACATTACTTTCATCCTTATACCGTGTAGGTATAGTAGTTATTCTCTTAGCTTTATCATGCACCAGGACGTAGTTGTCTAGATTCTTTTGTTGAGGCATTGCATCTTATGCATCTTCATCTTGTCTCTCATCTTCATTCCCTGACTTTTCCACAACATGAGGACTCATAGTTGGTTCGACCCTTGAGACTCGAAATTTTGTACTCTTTCCAATTCTCGTGCTCGGTTTTTGTCTATTTTGCTTGATTTTTGTCCATTTTCCATAATATTCATACCTGCACAATCACAAACACAAAAACATATATATTTGGCATTTATTTATCGGTTTTTGGTCTTTTTGGTCAAATAAAAGTATGTATTTTCACACATACCAACCCTACTGCCACGAAGTTCCACCTCAAAGTCAACTTCTTTCCAAGTATTTTCAGCACTAGCACCCTTAAGAGTATCACTATACATAAAGCTCTCATTAAATACTACATCCCTGCTTATGATTATCTTTGGTTTAACATCACCTAATCTCCATAATTTATATCCCTTCATGCCATCAAGACACCCCAGGAATATGCATTTTAAAGCTCCAACCTTGAGCTTCCCTTGATTCACGTGTGAATAAGTAACCCAACCAAATATCCTCAACATTTCGTAATTTGTCGGATGTCCTAGCCATAAATCCATGGGTGTCTTCTTCTCTAATGTTGTAGATGGAGGCCTATTGATCATATATGTTGCCGTCATTGTTGCTTGATCCTAGAATGAATTTGTAAAACTAGATTGAATAAGTAAACACCTAACCTTGTTCAAGAGCGAGTGTCTTATTCATTCATTCAACTAGACCATTCTATTGTGAAGTTCCTACAGCTGTTAAATGTTATTCTATCTCGCTCTCCTTGTAAAATTCAGTGAAATCTTGATTACAAAACTTCATATCGTTATCCGTTCGTAGCTTCTTCAGCTTTCTTCTTATCTGGTTTTCTATAAACTACTTCTACTCCTTGAACTTGTTGAACACTTCATTATTGTGTCTAAGAAAATGAACCGAAACTATCTTCGAATAATCATCAAAATTCAATAAGAAGTGCTGCAACCAATCATCGATTCCACCCGAGAAGGACCCATGGAGATCCACATGGACATAGTCCATAACTCCTTTTGTTGTGTGCTGACCTCGACCAAAACTCACCCTGGCTGATTTTCCAATACAACAACTTTCACACAATTCGAGCTTACCTATACCTTTCTTCATAGTACCTCTCTTCTTTCTAGTTCATGGAAGCCTACTTTACTAATGTTACCCAGGCATTTATGCCACACCTGCACAAGACTTTCTTTTTCTTGTATGGCAAAAGTTCCTGACAAAACTATCAAAGAACCCTTGATCACCTTTACTCTTCCGTTCTGCCACTTCACTATATCCCTCTCGATCTAGAGTGCCAAAAGATAACAAATTTCTCTTCAACTCAGGAATGTAATACACATTCTCAAGGACAAAACTTGAACATCTTTCATTTGTACTCTCACCATCCATGTCCCCCTGATGGCACATGCTCTATTATCACCAAGCAAAATTGAACCACCATTAACTCCTTAAAATCAAACAAGAAGTCCTTCTTAGGCATCATGTGATAGAACCACCAAATTCCATGGTCCACTTTAAGAACATTTCCTCACTCACCGCCATTAACAAGTCACCATTTTCATAACCCTCAGAATGCATACCAGAGCCCTGTCTAACATTCTTCTTAAAGTACAATTTATTGGCTAAAGACTTTGTCATATACAAACTTTCCAAATTTAACCAAACTCCCTCAACACCTTTTTATCCAAGTACAAGAGTAAAGCACTGTGTGCTTTCTCGTAGACATCATTCTTTTATGCCGCAATATTATTAGCGTCAGTCATGGTTTCTGGGAATGGACCTAACGCAGTCTCCCAACCATGTTGAATTAATAGTCATCGCATCTTCACATGCTGATGAGGCGAAAAATGATCCGTTTTTAGGGGGTCATTTAAGCCCGAATCCGAATTTATTTGATCAAATATTGCCCTAAATCGTTCCTTTTGTGATTTTAGGTACTTGGAGAGTGAATTCTGGAAAAGAAGCCATTTTGGACGTTTTTGGAGCATAAAAGTGAAGAAAACGGCAAAGTCTCAATTTTCCATTCTGGGAACAGGAGGTGACGGCGTCAAGAGTAATTCCCTGACGGCGTCAAACCTCAATAATAAAAATCCGTAGTTGATGACGGCGTCACACACAGGGCGTCAAGAGTAATTTGTGTGACGGCCTAGGACTTGACGGCGTCAGAAGTAGATCAAGGCCGTCCGAGGAAGTATTTGGCGGCGAGATGACGGCGTCACACCTTTGTTCTTGACGCCGTCATCCGTATTTTCCTATATATAGTTTTCTAGTTTTTCACATTAAAAAAAGGAGAAGTTTTGGGAGAAACCCTAAAGACAATTTTGGTGTAACTTTACAGGTTTTTCAAGGGTTCCAACCCCTTGATACCTTGCATGATTAATTAAGATAAGTGTTCTTCTAATTCAATCAATATGTCTATCTGTTGGTTGTCTATATCATGTTCTTGTCTTAATTCTATCATGCTAGGCTAGATCTCTTTTGTGTTTGCTTAGATCTAATGAAACCTAGATATTGATTATGTGTTGATTACTTGTTTGTTCTTGTTTTAGATGAATGATTTATATGTTAGGCTTAAGAAAACTGGCAGATCTCTAAATGGTAACATGCTTGAACGTCTTAAGAAACATGAACCGAGGCGTACTAGGTCTTTATTGGTTGTATTTAATGCATGAGCCACAGTTTACAATCCCTATAGTTGTGCTGGGCATGGTGTAGGAGGAGATAAGAGCTCATAGAATTGGGGAGTTATGTATGCCACCCCATGAATGGTATTAAGGAATACGATCCGTCATCCATACAATTATAACAAGTAATTAACGTGTAAAAGATATCTAGGGAGTAGTGAAGTCTAAGTAAACACATTTTCTCCAATTACTGCTCACAACTTTAGTATAAATTAGTTTAATTTCATTTTCGTATTTTATTTTGATTGCATCTTAGTTTTGGGTTAGTTGAATAACAACTAATTCCGCCCACTGTTCCAAAACCCGAGATTTTACTTGCTTTCATAAAAAAATATAAAAACACAAAAATAATCATCCCTCACCTTTAGAACTAGTATTTAGGCTTTCTAATCCTAGCGACACTATTCCTAAGCTGAACGATCAATCCCCCGGTACTTGTCACTATACTATACTACAACGATCAGGTACACTGCCTGGTGGGGGTTGTAAGCTTCTCGAGATCCCTCGAGAGGTAAAGCCTGTTGCGATTCCCACGCATCAAGTTTTTGGCGCCACTGCCGGGGAATAGTTATTGTCTAGGTTAGGATTTCTTTTTATTAGGTCTACTTGCTAGATTCCTTTCCAGTAAGATTTTATTTTTATTTCTAGGTCTTCTTTAGTCTATCTTAATTCTTCGTGTCTTTGTTCGTAATCTTTACCATCCGACATCATGGAAGGTGGTAACATCTTTGAACCCGTCATCCCACCACAACAAAACCCACCACTAGAACCCCTTAGGCCCCGAACCTTAGGAGAGTATTCCCGACCTAGCCACCAAGGCTACCGAAACACCATTGAGCTCACCGGAGCCAATGTGACCCCCTTGCGATCCGACACCATCTGGTTGGTGCAAAGCGGATGTGCATTCCATGGACTTCGTTCCGAAGATCCAAACCAACATCTTAAGGACTTTCTCAAAATCGTAGATTCCATAGACCTAGGTGTTGAAACTAGAGAGACTACCCGTTTACGCCTATTCCAATTCTCTCTACGGGATCAAGTTAGTCAATGGCTTGAGCGTTTACCCGCGGGATCCATCACCACATAGGATGATCTCACCACTCGTTTCCTTGCTCAATTTTTCCCACCGGGGAGAACTACTAAGCTTAGGAATGACATCTTGATGTTCCAACAACGTCAAAATGAATCTCTTTATGAAGCATGGACTCGTTTCAAGGACTTACTCCAAAAAGTCCCTCATCATGGCATAGATCTTTGGCTCCAAGTCCAAATCTTTTATGACCATATCGATATCTCCACGAGACGAGCCATTGACCAATCGGCCGGTGGTAAGCTACGTGATCTTAGTGCGGAACAATCATGGGAACTCATAGCAGATCTTGCTCTCTATGACAACGAAAGTTGGAACGATCCCCGTGATTTGAACAAAATGGTCAAGGCAATATCTTTGCCTTCGAACAATTCTAGCACTCCCGACCGTAGGATCATGGAACTTGAGGACCAAGTCAAGTTTCTCATGAAATCTTACGAAGCTCCGAAGCCTTCAAGCCAAGTGAACAAAATCACTTCTTCATGCGAATTATGTAGTGGTCCCCATGACACTCGTGATTGTGTGGAACTCCCCGGAACAGCTTTTGCGGACTACGCATCCACGCGTACCGACGAAGCGGGAGATAAGTGGTACACTTTCAAGCCCGAGCCAAACCCTTACGGTGATTCATACAACCCCTCTTGGAAAAATCACCCAAACCTTAGGTGGAAACAAAATCAACCCAATTCCTCCAATCCGCCTAATCGTTACAAACCAAACGGTCCACCATCCAACTGTACTTAAAACAACAATCCTTCTAACAACTATGGTAGTACCAACAATCTTGAAGGATTGATGTCAAAGTTCATGGCATCTCAAGAAGCCCGCATAGCTAGGTTTGAAACTGAATTCAACCAACAACAAATGGAGATGACCAACAAGATTGACAACTTGTTGAAAGCCCTCAACAACCAAGTCTTAATCACACCTAGGAAGGACACTAGGGACACCAATAGTGGAACCCAAATTAAGGACCCCTCATCATCCAAACATGTCCGCTTTGTCAATGTTGTCACCATTAAGCCGATAGATAAGGAGATAGAGGAGAGTGACAAGGATGAAGTTAGAGTAGAAACCAATAGTAAGGATGAAAGTAGGGAAGTTGAGGTTAATAAGGATGAGGAATTAGGGGAGGTAGAACCTATAGAAGAATACTTTGATAAGTTGCCAACCAAGGAAGAACGGGAATACCGTAAGGATTTATTCGATAGTCCCGAGAGAACATATATCTTTGGCAACCCCCTTATCAAAATGGGAGACCCCTCTAACATTAACATCCCATGCAATATCGGGCACATGCATATATGGAAAGCTTACATCGACCTTAGATCCCCCGTGAACATCATGACTAGGACTTATTACAATTTGGTGATGAAGAAGCAACTCAATTTTAGGATGATGCCCGGTAAGAATCTGATAAGTAATTTTGCAGGAAGAGTGAAGGGATTACATGTGATTATAGGGAATCTCACCTATGAAATCGATTTTTTGATAGTGGAAGACATTCGTCCGGTGATAGATGCTTGCCTAAGTCAAATAGTATTCGGAAAACCATTTGTTGAGGCCACTAGGATGAGTTATGATCCGACTTTAGGGATAGTTAGATTCAAGAAAGAGAATGATGAGGTTGCCTATCAAATGCCCCACAAGATTGAACAATACCGCCTTCTCTCTAATTTCGAAAAAGAACACAAGCAAGCGGCTTATTATAGGAATGAGGAGGATAGACGTAGAGGAGTAGAGTATGTTAGAAATAGGATGCTTGGTTTCTACAAAGAGTGCTTGCAACTAGGTCCGGAATACAAAACTGGTTTAGAAGACGACCTAGAGAGTGGAACCAATGATGAAGTCACGTAGTAACCCATGACCTTGAGTCTAGCTACAAGACTCGTAAATAAAGAAAAGCGCTTCTTGGGAGGCAACCCATGTTTTGTATGATTTTATTTGTTTGATTGTTATTTGCTTCCGTATGCATGCTTAATTATTATTGTTGGTAGATCATGTTTCTGAACTAAAATGTGGAAATACTTTACTATGTTGTTTGGCCTAGTTTTAACTCCAACCTAAAAGTATTTTTGCAAAAGATAAGTGTAAGGGGAAACCCCAAATATGTTTTTAAGAAACAAACCGATCATGATTCTCCACAATATTAAATGAACATGTATATTCGTATTTGTTAGAGTCAAATGCTTGTATTGAGTCATAATGAAGTTTTGCAGGATTTTCTAGGAAGTAGGACCAAGTTTTTCCAGAAATTTTCCGGAAACTTAACATAAGAATTTCTGCAGGTCCATTCTGACGGCGTCAGAGGATTACTCTTGACGGCGTCAGGAGTAAAAATCTGGAAATTTTACCGGTTTTGTTTTTCTAACGGAGTCCTATGGTTTTTGTGAATTATTAAGTTTTATAATCTCCAGGAAGTCTGCAAACTTCATTCCACAAGCATTATATCTTACTTTGTTTTCTAGGATTTAGTAACTTATATAGGATGCCGCCGATTTTACGCGATGTTGTCTTGTCTATTTTTGTCAGGATTTACAGGTTATGTTCGACAAGGAGATGATTTATATTCTGGAAGGGAAGCTTTGATTGTTCATTTTCTTGGAGGAAGATTTAACCTGGCAACCTATAATCCATACCGAGCGAATCAGGAGAGTATTTGATGTCATTCTCTTTACTTTTTCACTTTTACATTCTTTACTTGAACATTGGGGACAATGTTCATCTTAAGTGTAAGGGGAGGGTAAAAAGATGATACCTTACATATGCACTTTCGCTTGAGTTTGTTTTATTTGATAGTAGATGTGTAATAAAACTATGAGAAATACTTGTTAGTGTAATTTTAGCTCCAAATTTAAAATTTTTTACAACATTTAGGAGTGAAACTTTAGCCATAGCAAGCATCTCATGGATAGGAGATTATATGACTAGCACATAACCGTATATTCAGAAAAAATTTCCACCCAAATATGTGAGGTTCACCTTTAGATTTGATAGGAAAAGCATTTACTATTAGTGCTTATGAGTGTACCGGTAGCATTTAGATTCTAGAACTTGCGTTAGTGATGCATCCCAAGACCGCTAGTGAGACTACATTCGTGTGGTAGGATTTACTACATGCTAAGAGGCATTAGGATCACCCTTGTGTTAAACCCGTATTATAATTACTTGACCATTTAAGTCATATTACTTGACTAGTTAAGTCAACTAATTTTTCCCACACCCTTAGCGTTGTACTCATTTTTAGTACACGAAACCCCTAGTATACCCCTCCGAGCCTATCTTTTCGTTTCTAACTTTAAGCATCTTACTTAAAGGAAGAATTTGTTACACCCCTCTTAAATGTACAACCAAATCGCCTTAGCCTTCCGTGTATGCGCTCATTTTTAGTGCATTATTGTTATTTGTTAAACCCTAAGTTAACTTTCTAATTGATTACATGGTTGCTAAGTTGAGTCATATCCTTGTACATATTGTTTTGGGACGATTGGGACTCATGGGTAAGTACTTATTTTATGGAGTAATGGGGAAGAACATCATTTATTACCCCCATATGTGCGTTAATCTTAAAAGTGCTCCAAGTGTTTTGATTTTCTTAATTCGAGTCATTAGATTAGTTAATTGTAAAGTATGTAAAGACTCAAGTGTAAGGGGAATGCTCAATTCCCTATGATGTATTATTTTGGATGGTAGGGTAAGAGTGTATGCAAAAAAAAAATAAATAAAATAAAAAAAATAAAAAAATAAAAAAAGAGAAAAAACATACGGACTACCATCCCGTTTCATTCTATGTTCATTTTATGTTTTTGTTATTTTTTAGCTTAAGTCGAGTCTAGTCTTTGCTTAGCAACGCCATCTTGTACATGTAATTAACCAAGATTGTTAACTCGCCACCAGTAAAACTTCCTTTATCCAACAAAACCGTGTAATTCATATCCCTATACCTAACGTTACAACCCTTTAAAAGACCTCTTTGACAGTTTATCCTAGGTGCTTACGCCATGTGGTGGAGGTTTGATCCTTTCCCAAGCCTATGGTAATCTATTTTGCTATGACAGGTAGTGAGAGATATCTTCCATTTCCATAATGTTATATTACTTTATTACACCCGAGAGATGTGAGTATCTAAACACTATTTGTGAGGTGCTAGTGTATGACCTCCGAGCTTGTCTATTGGTCTTTAGTGGAATGATTATTTGTTGTAATTACTTTTATATTAGTGTTAAATGACCCCTAACTTGTATTTTGAGTAGAATAAAAGCGCATTTGCTTGAGGACAAGCAAATCTCAAGTGTAAGGGTATATGATGAGGCGAAAAATGATCCATTTTTAGGGGGTCATTTAAGCCCGAATCCGAATTTATTTGATCAAATATTGCCCTAAATCGTTCCTTTTGTGATTTTAGGTACTTGGAGAGTGAATTCTGGAAAAGAAGCCATTTTGGACGTTTTTGGAGCATAAAAGTGAAGAAAACGACAAAGTCTCAATTTTTCATGCTGGGAACAGGAGGTGACGGCGTCAAGAGTAATTCCCTGACGGCGTCAAACCTCAATAATAAAAATCCGTAGTTGATGACGGCGTCACACACAGGGCGTCAAGAGTAATTTGTGTGACGGCCTAGGACTTGACGGCGTCAGAAGTAGATCAAGGCCGTCCGAGGAAGTATTTGGCGGCGAGATGATGGTGTCACACCTTTGTTCTTGACGCCGTCATCCGTATTTTCCTATATATAGTTTTCTAGTTTTTCACATTAAAAAAAGGAGAAGTTTTGGGAGAAACCCTAAAGACAATTTTGGTGTAACTTTACAGGTTTTTCAAGGGTTCCAACCCCTTGATACCTTGCATGATTAATTAAGATAAGTGTTCTTCTAATTCAATCAATATGTCTATGTGTTGGTTGTCTATATCATGTTCTTGTCTAGGCTAGATCTCTTTTGTGTTTGCTTAGATCTAATGAAACCTAGATATTGATTATGTGTTGATTACTTGTTTATTCTTGTTTTGGATGAATGATTTATATGTTAGGCTTAAGAAAACTGGCAGATCTCCAAATGGTAACATGCTTGAACGTCTTAAGAAACATGAACCGAGGCGTACTAGGTCTTTATTGGTTGTATTTAATGCATGAGCCACAGTTTACAATCCCTATAGTTGTGCTGGGCATGGTGTAGGAGGAGATAAGAGCTCATAGAATTGGGGAGTTATGTATGCCACCCCATGAATGGTATTAAGGAATACGATCCGTCATCCATACAATTATAACAAGTAATTAACGTGTAAAAGATATCTAGGGAGTAGTGAAGTCTAAGTAAACACATTTTCTCCAATTACTGCTCACAACTTTAGTATAAATTAGTTTAATTTCATTTTTTGTATTTTATTTTGATTGCATCTTAGTCTTGGGTTAGTTGAATAGCAACTAATTCCGCCCACTCTTCCAAAACCCGAGATTTTACTTGCTTTCATAAAAAAATATAAAAACACAAAAATAATCATCCCTCACCTTTAGAACTAGTATTTAGGCTTTCTAATCCTAGCGACACTATTCCTAAGCTGAACGATCAATCCCCCGGTACTTGTCAGTATACTATACTACAACGATCAGGTACACTGCCTGGTGGGGGTTGTAAGCTTCTCGAGATCCCTCGAGAGGTAAAGCCTGTTGCGATTCCCACGCATCACATGCCATAACTAGAAGTCATTAGACCCGTCAAATTTTTTGACGTCAAGCTTAGCTATTGATGACATATTCTTTAAACCTTCTTTCGTAAAAAACCTTTCTTGAAAATCGAAATAATTATATAAATACCTTAAATCCTTGATCTTGAACAAGAAACACCGATTGAACACCATGATGGTAGCCTTGAACCACAAGAAAATTTACAACAACCTTGACACTTCAAAACATGTTTTGACAAACCCAAAAATGACAAACCAATCCTGTATATCCTAAACTTAATTACTTTAAAGCGATTTTAGACTACCATAAAATCAACCTAACTCTGATACCACTTGTTGGACAATTATGACAACAAACCCGAAGTTCGATCGCGGAATGCTAGATCGTAGGTTTGTATTGAGCAGAAGCAGTTACCTTCAACCTATAACCTGTTGAAGACGTGAGATAACAAAGAACATATACCACAAAGTTAGTCGAATGATTAATATTTTATTAATTCCAATCGACAATAAGAGAATACAAGATGGGATGTTTGAAACCTTCACCCATCTCTATTTATAGAGATGAAGGGCATCCTAACCGACCTAGGCTTAGGCTGTAAACCACAACTGACTCAAACTATAACATCCTAAACAAAGCTAATGTATGACTTGCATTGCATGGCAAGTATTAGAACATAAAGAAAGCTACATTTAACTACCATCTACTTAATCGAATTAACATAACGTAGCTAGACTTGACAATAAAACAAACAAACTGAAACCTGGGGCGAAGTTGATTTTAATACCTTATATTTTCCAGGACCACTACTACTGGTTGACGAAGTGTAATCGCTAAAGAGGCATTTCGGGATCAGTGCCGCTATGAATGAAAAATGGCCCTAATAATGGTAGTGGAAGCGTGAGAGAGAGGCTATTAAGCATAAGAACAACTGAAGCCATGGTTGGCCTATTTACAACAGTTTCTTGAATACATAATAACCCAATATGTATACATCTAATGATGTTGCGCAATGAACCTAATCCAGTCTTCAGTGTGGGATCTATCATATCTAATGGTGTACCGTTCTGCCACGTGTTCCATGCCTGGAAGATATTAACAAATCTATCGTTTAACATAGATAAAATAGAATCAAAGCTATATGGGCAAATGAACGATTTCTCACAAATTATGACCCCTTTCATTATTGTCTTAGGTGGTGTTTGGTGTAGCTTATTTGTCTTAGTAAAAATTATAAACCTCAAATTTTAGGGTTCATAACCTTATACAGTATACGCTAGATGCTCAAACTGATATGGTTATAAGTACTTAATAAAGAGATTATTGGTTAAATATTTTCATTATAGATTTACCAAGAATATATGATTTTTAATTTCAGTAAAATTACTCATATTTTAAATGCTCAAATTTGAAACTTTGAGACGGAACTATTTTTTAAGATATTAAAGTTGTAGAGATTTTTTTATTTAGTCCTAGCCGTTAGGTATAAAGTTTTAAGAATCTTCTCATATGCACATTGTTGTGTACGAATGTTTATATGCGTTCGTCATGACATATTTCTCTCGAAAGTTGTTAACAATTTTACGAACTAGCAAATTATAACTAAAAAATATATATAATGAAATGATTTGCTAGTCGATACTTACAAAGCTAAGAAGGTCTTCTATGCTCTCTCCATTTCGAAAACATGTATTCTTTTGACCTGTTACCATCTCCAACACCAGCACCCCAATGCTAAATACATCTGATTTTACTGAGAATTGCCCGTGCATGGCATATTCGGGTGCCATATAACCACTGTATAAGAGAAGAAGACACCCAAGGGTTGAGCACATGCACTATTTGAGCATAGAAAGGAATAAAATACTTTAATACCTAATGAAATTATTTGAAGTGCACTTACTAGGTTCCAACAATTCTACTCGTGCCTCCTTGAGTTTCCTCGGGGTTTGAACGATCTCGCCATTCCAAAATATGAAATTTTAGGGTTCATCTCAGCATCTAACAAAACATTGCTAGCTTTCATATCTCGATGAATTATCCTTAGACGAGAATCTTCGTGAAGGTATAAGAGTCCCTTTGATGATCTTGTAGCGTTTTTCCCAATCGAGAAGTGTACGTCTACTGGGATCTACGAAGACCATCATAATCACAATATTCAATAGAACAAGAACATTTGTTGCTTACACAAAAGTCTAATTAAAATTTGTAAAAACTCATTAACTTCCACAAGTAAAGTGTATACATTATACAATAAAGTGTATAAGTTATACAATAAGAACATAGTTTCCGCATTACGAAATTACCATCAAGTAAAGTGTATAAGTTATACAATAAGAATGTTGTGTCCGCAATATAGTGTAATGGTACTATAAACTTTCAAATACATTGTAATGATGCATATGTTGTAAAATATTGTAATGGTACTATAAAGTATAACTGTCAAATAGTCTAATGGTACTATAAACGTCATATTGACCTTTCAAAATCATTTTGATTGACTGAATATCAACAATTATTTTGAGACAAACCAAATTCAAAAGGTAGATATAATTTGGAACAGAGACATTATCTGTGATTTAGTAGTTATGTCCTTTATTGGATGTAAGAAGTGAGGTAAAAGAAGAGGCACGGTCTTAGTAACATACCAAATATAAATTGATCAAGACTTGCATTTGGCAAGAACTCGTAAATGAGAAGTCGTTCGTTTCCTTCAATGCTGAAACCCAGAAGCCTAACCAAATTGCGGTGTTGAAGTTTTGCAGCAAGCAAAACCTCATTCTTGAATTCCATGTCACCTTGCCCAGAATCGTTCGCTAGCCTCTTTACTGCTATCTCTTGTCCGTCTTCAAGTTTACCCTAAATACCATATGATAACACATATCAATATCCAACTTACATCAATGTTCATTTTTGGCACATAACTAGCAAGATCGATTTTTGTATACCTTGTAAACCGCTCCAAACCCGCCTTGTCCCAGCTTATTGTCTTCAGCGAAGTCATTTGTTGCAGCTTTTACTAAACTAAAGCTATATTGCAAAGATTCAACCTTTCCAATATCCATAGTTTCGGCTGGTAGATAAAGAGAGCTTTAAAAGTTAATTTTACCGGCCAACTACTGTCTCTACGTACACCATAACACGCAACTCAACCAAGTGGTCTGTTATTTTGTTGGACAACAAGTAATGATATAAATAAATATAAAAACTACAAAGATGCTAGCTGGTAAAATACACCGATACTAAAATGATACTTTCAATTAACCGAACCTAAAAGCTATCATGAGCCTAAAAAGTTTAAATTATTCTTCAAACAAGATTATTATTTGAGCTGAGAATTTGAAACTTACTCTCTGTATTTTCTGCCGGCAGTGTTTGCTCTTGTATTTTCCTCAATCTTATGAAGGTACAAATAGAACCGATTAATGATGTGACACTTACTGTTACAGAAACAGTTGCTATTAACACAGTTCGTGTCTTGCTTGGTTTTTTTCCTGTGAAGAGAAATAAAAAATTCAGAGGTAGATCGTTATAATATAACTCTACTTGAAAGTGATGATAAGCTCATAAAAATTCAGAGGTAGATCGTTATAATATAACTTTGATCGCCATGTTTAATTATGCATAAGTTTTTGCAGAGGACCTCCACTAACTTATCTACGGCACTGTTCTGTGTTCTCATGTAATTATAACCTGTATGAAACTTAGTTAATCTCTTATCTTACCTGATGATGGTGGTGGGATAGGAGTATTCTCGTTATAAAACAGTCTCTCCTCATACCGAAAATTGCACATAGGTTGGAGAGTTCTCCCTCCAATATTCCCGTTATACCGATTCGAAAGTTGACTAATTGCACCTCCCAAGCACTCATTGCGCTGCAGCTGAGTTAAATACGGAATACACTGAACAAGGGCATATATGTTTGTAAGACCCGGTCCTGCAGGAGTGTTCCCTGTGGCGAACTTGCGGAGCGAACCACCAGTCGATGCTTCAGCTGTCAGATTGTTTAACAAAGGTTTAAGAGCCCCATTGAAATGATCAACATCCGAACTATTTAGTGTGTTCAACAAAAACACATATTGCTTTGTTTGAGTGTTTCCTAGTATAGCCTGGTTTGAGTATTTTAGCATACAGTTGTCGTAGTATCCTATCGCTTCCTTTTGGTTAGGACATATGTTGGAATATCGACCAACAACCCTCGACCAAGCTCTTGATACCACTTGTTAGTATGCAGTCGCAACCAACAACCCAAGACCTAGAAGCGGAACCGATCGACTTCTCGAAAAATATTGACACACCAACCAACAAGTATATCGTGACAGAAAAGTAAAGAGCAATGCACAAGTAAGTATCCCTAATCGACTCTTGATTAGTATTGAAAGAATGCGTACCAAACCCCTCCCCCCCTCACCTCCTTTTATAGAGATGAGGGGGAGGAAACACCGACTCTTAGAAAGTCGGCTATTACAATGACACGGGTTGGGCTTAGGACACAAGCCAACCAAACTGACTCTTTAAGCTATGACGACTAAACATTAACACTAAGGGTGCGTTTGGTAGAGAGAATTTCAGAGAATAGAAATGAAGCAGAGAATATAAATTTAGATAATAGAAATCAGTAGAGAATTTTGTTTAATTCTAATGTTTTGTAACAACAAAGACTTGACCCGAGAAATGAAAAAAATAATAATTATTTGTTGATTTTTTTTAAAAAAATATATTTTTTCTAAATCACAATTATAAAAAAATATATTTAAAAAAAATATTTTTTTATAAATTATATTTTTTTTTAATTTATTTAAAAAAAAACTTATTTTAAAAAAATTTTAATTTATTTTTTTATAAAAATTATTTAAAATTTTTTATTTTTTCTAAATAACAATTCTAAAAGAATATATTTAAAAAAATATTTTTTTAATTTATTTAAAAAAAACATATTTTTTTAAAAATTTATTTAAAAAAAATTAATTTATTTTTTTAAAATTTATTTTTTATAAAAATTATTTAAAAAAATTATTTTTTCTAAATAACAATTCTAAAAAAAATATATTTTCAAAAAAAATTATTTTTTTTTAAATTATTTTTTATAAAAAAATTATTTTTAAAAGAAAATTATTTTTAAAAACCTATTTATTTTGTTAAAAATAAAAAAATTATTTTTAAAAGAAAAATATTTTTAAAAACCTATTTATTTTGTTAAAAAAAAAGGCGGAGAATTCCCAATTCCACCCAAAATGGGATGGAAATCAAATTACAAAGAGATGTTTTCTCGAGAGTTCACATTTCTCTGCTTTTCCACTTCTTTGGCTTACCAAACACGAGAATTAAAGGCATTTCCATTTCTCTACTTTCATTTCTCTCTACTAAACACACCCTAAGACCCGTGGACTTAACAATAAGCTAATATAGAGACTAAACTTGTAACAACATATTTGTCGCAATTTAACAATGGAATCATTAAGACAACTACGACAAGCATCCAGATTCACGTCACCACGACATAGGGTAACAGAGTGGACTGTATCGTTGCCTTGTCCTGTGGAACTGTTAAAGAAACCAAAGCCAGAGTTGGTGTTAGGAAGGGTAGAGAGGGTTGTGTCTAGGTTTCTTTGGTATGGGCTGTTTCTAGTATAATTAGCTGTGTTATTGCAGAAAAAAGAAATGAAATCAGATTGAGCTAACGTGATTGTATTTACTAAATGTAGGAAAATAAACAAGAACACCAAGGATAATTTTCCAGTGAGAATGAGCATGTTTAACTGTTTAAGTGCTAGAACGGAAAAACTGATTGGTTGGAAATTGAAGGGTCATAAAGGAGTAATTGACACGATATGATGGCCACTCGTTTTAAGATGGAAAAGTTGCATGACGACTCACTTTAGTGAAACACGCTTTTATTTATTTATTTTTTGGGTTAGAATGTTAGATATATGATTCATTTTAGAGAACTACCTAATTTGTCTTTTCTCAATACATATTTAGTACGTAACATATGCCAGTTCCTTCGTGACACTTTCTACATTTTCTCATTCCTCTTTCGTCTTCATTTCGCCAAAATTGCTTCTCAATTTTTGCATTGAAACTTCTTAAGAGTAGTTCACAAAATTGATGGTTAGTTTTTCCACTTTTCGATATCGATTTTGTTCAATATGGAATTTGACGGCAGAGACGGTATCATGATTCTCAATTTACCAATAGAATCATATGTAAGATTGCTATTGTTTGCGATTTATTGTGATGGCAGCGCATCCCTGCTGTCACGTGTTGTTGACACGCGTGTCTCTAATACACATGACTTTAGAATTGTACCCGTCGCATGTTAATTACGAAACCATTACACCATATTCAATGGCGGAGCTAGACAATTTTTTTAGGAGAGCCAATAGTGTAATTTTAATGATGTAAAAGGGCCAAAGTGTATTTATTATTATTATTTATTTATTAATTTTTACCATATGAAAATGGACAAAAATATACTAAGATAAAAAAAATTGTGAGAGAGCCACCACCCTCTTTGGTCTCTACTTGGCTCCGCCGGTGGCTATATTGTGAATATCAAAAAGTGCAAAAGAAGTACTGTATTAATCTTAATTCATTCAAATTTTAGCCCTAATTTATTAATTCCAATTTTTTTTTTCTTAACGGCAATCACCGTTTATTAGTCACTCAGTCACTGCAATTGATTAGTGTTATATTCAACCCCCCTTCACATTGTCACAATGTCAAAGGTTAGTAATATTTTGCACTACCATGTTGTTTACGATTCAAAAAACTTATGATTGACTTCGTATTGTGTTGCGATGACTACTTTAATTTTTAATTTATCTATTGTAATGTTTTTTCCTATCTGTTATATACTATAGTTGTTAATGAAGCAGATGCCTTTCCCCCTTGTGTCACATACAGTGGTAGTAGCTATTTAAAATCTATTATTGAAGAATTTAAAAAGAGTGGTTGCTTGGACGGCCTAAAAAATGGTATTCAAGCTTCTTCTTTTTTTTTTTTTTTCGATAAAAGAATTCAAGTTTTCATGTGTTCTTATCCATGAGTTGCTTCTTCATAAGGTACGTAAGCAACCAAGACCTTTCTCTCAAGTACAACTTCTAATTGGTAACAACGTCTATAGATTTGGGCGTGATGAGTTTTGCCTACTTATCGGGCTTGGTTACTCTGAAACACCATTCGAGGATGAAATCAAAGCCTAATTTCTCAATATATTTTATGTTGAAGTTCTAGATCAAGTCAAATTTTCACTTTTGTTTCATATTACTTGTTGGAATTATAACATCATGACAATCATATAAAATAAACCAAACACATCAAGAGAGCATATGCGGAAGCGTTATAACAAGATCATATAACATACCTTTGTGATTCTAGCCCGAACAAGAATCAATTGCAATCTTCAATTCAAGAACCCTAATTAGGGTTTATGTGGATTATAAGAATTACCCCTTACCTCTTTTGTAATTCAATCCAAGAATCAAACAATAGTGTGTTTGAATCATGTTCTTGTACACACGTACTAATTCAAGTGAAAGTTTATGCAAGTAAATTAAACACAAAACTTTAGTTTATGAAAATCGAATCCCTTGGAAGGGATTGTTGATGAATCGATTATGGGACAAGAGAAGAGAAAGAAAAACACTTATTATGTGTGTACAAGTTATGAGAAAAACAATAACCCATGAGGTGTTTATATACTAGTGAATACTTGGAGCTCAAGGTACAAAGGAGGTGGAGAAACCCCCTTGGCCGATTGGTTTTGGCATCCCCAAGGGATTCCGGAACCTTCTCTTGTTTTCAATTATTCACAATTATTACTTTCCTAATCTTCGTCTAACGGTCGTTAGTCATTCTCCGTTAAGTACTACCAGTCGTTACTAGTTTTGTGTTTATTAATAATTATATATAACATTTATAAATAATTATTCTTTTACTCTTCATACGTAAAGTGTGCAATCCCACGATCTCGAGTTCGATCCTAACATACGACTACTAAAATAATGTCCATAATCTAACAGCTCCCACTTGGACATATTTTAATAGTGTAATCACATCGGTTAGCGTCTTGCAACACGCCGATGCCTCTAGTACGATCTCGAGTAAGGCTCCTGGACAAACCTTTTAATGATTTCTCATTATTATTATCCTTTTGTTTCTAATACAATGTCAATAAGGATATGGATTAAAGTCGTTCCTTAATTAACCATTCTGTTTCTCGTTGTTTGTGATTGATCAAGATTACCAAATCTTCTGAACATATTCAGGGAAGATCTTGGGTGCGGCCGCACATACATCTTACCAACCCTACGAGGGGCCCAGCAGTATTAAACTCCAAAAATAAATTTGAATGAACAAATTCTATCTTGACTACAAGCAAAACCTATAAACTTTGTAACATTTCTGAAAACAACCCTTATGATTATCAGTTACTTATAGCGTTAAGTTGTTCCACAAAAATGTACTACGTTTATGACACTTATCTTGCATCTCAAGTCTGAGGATAACTTCTCATGATTTACTTAATGACAAAATCCATAAAGTAACATCATATAGTTGGGATAAGTCCTATATTCGATATCATTGAATATCATCTGAAATGGCATGACTACGCATCAATATACTTTAAGTATATTATACCAACCTTCAGATTTGTCTTGATTTAATAATATTCCCATATTATTAACTAACAACGGACAATTTAGAATAACATTTATTCATGGATTAAACATACAAATATAGGATACAATATATTATAAATTAAACATACCATGTATTTTAATTTATTATAATAATTGTTTAACATCCCTTATCTAAATACTAAATAGATCAATGCATGATAACTCTTGTTGATGAATTATGTCTCAAGTAATGACATTCATACTTGTTGACAAGGCATGAATCATCCAACTTTGATCTATTGGAATTTTAAGAATACTAATTTAAAGAATTCAACTATTGAAGTTCTTGTATATGCATACTCAACTATTTTGATTATGCCATATATTATTTCATGAATTGTGTGACATCCTTAACCACCAATTTATGATAATCAAACTTCCAAACATTTTAAAGTTTAAAGTATTAGTATTCTTTTAATGTATAATGCAACTACGCTTTTAGTAAGCATAACTAGTAATAGCCAAGGATGAAACCCTTACCATGACTAGTATTTAGTGTCATCTCAATTTCATTAGTATTATTGTATGCAAACAACAATATGCTATTAAAACTTCCCGTAAACATTAACATCTATTGTGTAATGTTTGATGCCCTTCAAACTTTCAAGTTTGTTGGCTATGACAATTTTCACAATAATTGAAAAATTGTTCATCTATAGAATTTGGAAGCATTTCCAGATTTAGGATGTGATTCTATAATCAAACATATTCATTTAGAATATTACACAAGTTATCTAATAAACTTTTAATTAGATATTAATATTGCTAAATCATCTTGTAATCAAGCATGATACAACAAAACATGATGTTCATAAAAAATCTTTGAGTCATACTTAGATTTTATTCATGTCATACATATCTATTTAGACTTTCTAAATAATATATCATGTTATATTAGATTCATTTACCGCACATGTTCAACAATAAACATGCATTCCAAGGTTGTATGTCTTATTTTCTAAACAAACCCGAAGTTCGATCACATAATTCTAGATCGTAGGTTTGTATCAAGCACAAGCAGTTACCTTTAACCTATAACCTGTTGAAGAATGTGAGAGAACAAAGAACATACACCACAAAGTTAGTCAAATGATTAACGTTTTATATATGCCAATAGACAAGAAAAGAATACAAAATGGGATGTTTGAAACCTTCACCCCCATCTTTATTTATAAAGATGAGGGACATCCTAACCGACCTAGGCTTGGGCTGCAAACCACAACTGACTCAAACTATAACATCCTAAACAAAGCTAATGTATGACTTGCCTTGCATGACAAGTATTAGAACATAAAGAAAGCTACACTCAACTACCATCTACTTAATCGACTTAACATAACGTAGCCAGACTTGATAATAAAACTAACATACTGAAACCTGTGACAATCTTGATTTTAATACCTTATATTTTCCAGGACCACTACTACCGGTCGACGAAGTGTAATCGCTAAAGAGGCATTTTGGGATCAGTGCCGCTATGCATGAAGAATGCAGGCCCTAATGGTAATGGAAGCGTGAGAGAGAGGCTATTAAGCATAAGAACAACTGAAGCCATGGTTGGCCTATTTACAACATTTTCTTGAATGCATAATAACCCAATATGTATACATCTAATGATGTCGTGCAATGAACCTGATCCAATCTTTAGTGTGGGATCTATCATATCTAATGGTGTACCATTCCGCCACGTGTTCCATGCCTGAAAGATATTAACAAATCTATCGTTTAACACATATAAAATAGAATCATAGTTATATGGGCAAAGGAATGCTTTCTCACAAATTATGACCCCCGTCATTATTGTCTTAGGTGGTGTTTGGTGTAGCTTATTTATCTTAGTAAAAATTGTAAACCTCAAATTTTAGGGTTCATAACCTTATACAGTATAAGCTAGATGCTCATAAGGTCATAAGTTCTTAATATATAGATTATTGGTTCAATATTTTCATAATAGATGATTTACCAAGAATATGTGATTTTTAATTTTAGTAAAAATATTCAGATTAAAATGCTAAAATTTGAAACTTTGAGAGGGAGCTATTTTTTAAGATATTAAAGTTGTAGAGAATTTTGTATATAGTCCTAGCCGTTAGGTATAAAGTTTTAAGACTCCTCTCAAATGCACATTGTTGTGTATGAATGTTTAGATGCATTCGTCATGCCATATTTCTCCCCAAAGTTGTTAACAATTTTACGAACTAACTAATTATACCTAAAAAGTATATATAATGAAATGATTTGCTAGTGGATACTTACAAAGCTAAGAAGGTCTTCTATGCTCTCTCCATTTCGAAAACATGTATTCTTTTGACCTGTTACCATCTCCAGCACCAATACCCCAAAGCTAAATACATCAGATTTTACTGAGAATTTCCCGTGCATGGCATATTCGGGTGCCATATAACCACTGTATACGAGAAGAAGACACCCAAGGTTTGAGCACATATACTATTTGAGTATACGAGGGAACAAAGTACTCAAATACCTAATGAAATTATTTGAAGTGCACTCACTAGGTTCCAACAATTCTACTCGTGCCTCCTTGAGTCTCCTCGGGTTTGAACAATCTTGCCACTCTAAAATCTGAAATTTTAGGGTTCATCTCAGCATCTAACAAAACATTGCTAGCTTTCATATCTCGATGAATTATCCTTAGACGAGAATCTTCGTGAAGGTATAAGAGTCCCTTTGCAATCCCTTTGATGATCCTATAGCGTTTTTCCCAATCTAGAAGTGTACGTTTACTGGGATCTACAAAGACCATCATAATCACAATATTCAATACAAGAACATTTGTTGCTTACACAAAAGTCTAATTAAAATTTATAAAAAACTCATCAACTTCCACAAGTAAAGTGTATACATTATACAATAAAGTGTATAAGTTATACAATAAGAATGCAGTTTCCGCATTAAGAAATTTCCATCAAGTAATGCGTACATTGTTAAATATTGTAATGGTACTATCAACTGTCAAATATTCTATCGGTACCATAAACGTCATATTGACCTTTCAAAATCATTTTGATTGATTGAAATTTGAATGTAGACAATTATCTTGAGACAAACCAAATTCGAAAGGTAGATATGATTAGGAACAGAGACATTATCTGTGATTTACTAGTTATGTCCTTTATTTGATGTAAGAAGTGAGGTCGAGAAGAGGCACGGTCTTAGAACATACCAAATATAAATTGATCAAGACTTGCATTTGGCAAGAACTCGTAAATGAGAAGTCGTTCGCTTCCTTCAATGCTGAAACCCAGAAGCCTTACCAAATTTCGGTGATGAAGTTTCGCAGCAAGCAAAACCTCATTCTTGAATTCCATGTCACCTTGCCCAGAATCGTTCGCTAGCCTCTTTACCGCTATCTCTTTTCCATCTTCAAGTTTACCCTAAATACCATATTATAACACGTATCAATATCCAAATTACATCAATGTTTTCATTTTTGGCACATAACTAGCAAGATCGATTTTTGTATACCTTGTAAACCGCTCCAAACCCACCTTGTCCCAGCTTATTGTCTTCAGCGAAGTCATTTGTTGCGGCTTTTACTAAACTAAAGCTATATTGCAAAGATTCAACTGTTCCAATATCCATAGTTTCGGCTGGTAGATAAAGAGAGATATACAAGTTAATTTTACAGGCCAACTATTGTCTCTACACCATAACACGCAACTCAACCAAGTGGTATGCTATTTTGTTGGAAAACAAGTAATATAAATAAATATATAAAAACTACAAAGATGCTAGCTGGTAAAATACACCGATACTAAAATGATACTTTCAATTAACCGAACCTAAAAGCTATCACGAGCCTAAATGTTTAAATGATACTTCAAACATGATTATTATTTGAGCTGAGAATTTGAAACTTACTCTCTATATTTTCTGCCGGCAGTGTTTGCTCTTGTATTTTCCTCAATCTTATGAAGATACAAATAGAATAGATTAATGCTGTGACACTTACTGTTACAGAAACAGTTGCTATTAACACAGTTCGTGTCTTCCTTGTTTTTTTTCCTGTAAAGAGAAATAAAAAATTTACCGAACAGTAATCTAAATTCGATTATTCAAACATTCATTAGAGGAATGTGCGGTATGAAAATGATTAAACATATGGAAGATGTCTTTTCGTTAAAAAAATAAAAGGTCACTAAAAGTGAACAAAAACTCTCGAGAGTTTGAGAAACTGTCACCAATTGAAACATCAATAGCGTATATATGTTTCACCTTGAATGAAATGAAGTTTGACAATATATTTTTGAGCATTTGGTGATACAAACATTTTATAAGATGTGTCATTACAAAAAATAACAGCATCATTCAGGGACGGATGTAGGTGGTGGCTAGATGGGTCATGCGCGACACATGAAATACTTTTATGAAGTAAATCTTTATAGTTAATCTGGAGGTTTTCAGTTTTTGGTATCGGGCTATAGGTCGATATAGCAAGTTGGATATCAAAACTAACAAAAAAGATTAATACGTTATACGCTCAACTTAATATAAGCCCAACCAGTAACATTAAAACCAAGATATTAAACCTAGCTAGCTCAGATAAGTCTCTCCGCAGGAATCTGTTAGTAATACCATGCTTTTTATTTATAATATTAGCACTTTTAATCTTTTATGTACACATACCCAATTTTCGATCCATCACTGGCTTCAAAGTCATAGGTATATTCACAAGGATCTAGATCCTGTGAGAAATATTCTAGCATGAGCAGGTGTGTTTGTTTCATTAAGATGTTTTAGGTCTGAATCTGACTACCACATCTTACCAGTAAGAGGTGGCTAGAAAGTCTAAATCTGAACGAAATAATGTCATTTGTTTTTGTATAATTGTCCGAATGATTTTAAGTGCTCGTTTCTGCAATTTATTTAAGTATATATTTTATCGGGTGGAATACCCTTTACCCCAAAAAAAATATGAAACAAGGCTTTTTTATCATAAATATAACATAGTTAATAAACCATCAAATATATTATATTAACACGAGAGTTTAATATCTTATCGAGTAACAGGCAGTAAGACAAGTCTCCCACCTCTTACCAGTAAGATCTTATATGTCTAACTGGGTCTGACTCAAAAGAAAAAAAAAAAAAAAAAAAAACAAACAAACAAACAAACAAACAAAACGTCTGCCCATCTCTTACTAGTAAGAGTAAGAGGGCTACTAAGATTATTATTTTTTTTTTTTTTTTAAACAAACACACCAGTGTCCGTTCATAAGTGTAAACAGCATGAGAAACCTTATATAACTCAATACGTTTTCATTAGAGAACATGAACATTACATTTAGTTTATTTTTTTCAAATCTTTAATTTATAAGTGCGTAAACTTAATCAAAACATAACTTGCTTCAACTTTTCATTTTTACTTGGTTATATAAAGTAAAATTGAACATGTTTTGTTTGTTGTCTTACTATGCACAAATGAAATATTAATTTGAAACAACTTAAAAAGAAATATTTACAATTAATTTGACGAAGAAAGAATATAAACATTGGCGGCTTTCTGTTAGTCAAAAGGAACGAATCCTTACTTTGACTAATATCATTCTACATTTATACTATAAGGGTGACTACGTACTATTGGCTTAATGTTTGATTTTTGAAGATTATTATAACTGATAGCAAAAAAGTCAGCGGAAACAAAGCAGATCAATAGTAATAACCAATGACCGCATAATTAAAAATTTTACTTACTTCTTGTGCAGAGTTGTATATGAAAGTGTGTGAGGTGTGCAACTGCAGATACATCAAAATTTTAAGGGCCTCAAAATCTGTATTTCTTTGTATATTTGGGGCCTCAATATTCACTTCCATCATCAAAATGTTACCAATACATTAAGTTATGTTATCAATATTTGTTAAACTCTACTTGAGAAAGACGATGAGCTCATAAAAGTTCAAAGCTAGATCGTTATAAATAACTTTGATCATCATGTAATTATAACCTGTATGAAACTTAGATCGTTATCACATAAGTTTTTGCACAGGACCTCTGCTGACTTAGTTATGGCACTGTTCTCGTGTAATTATAACCTGTATGAAACTTAGTTAATATCTTATCTTACCTGATGATGGTGATAAACTAGTTGTTGGTGGGATAGCAAGAGTATTCTCACTATAAAACATGCTCTCCTCATACCTAAAATTGCACATAGGTTGGAGAGTTCTCCCTCCAATATTCCCACTATATCGATTCGAAAACCGATTAATTGCGCCTCCCACGCACTCATTGCACTGCTGCTGAGTTAAATCCGGAGTACACTGAACTAGGGCATATATATTTGTAAGACCTGGTCCAGGAGTCTTCCCTGTGGCGAACTTGAGGAGCGAACCACCAGTCGATGCTTCAGCTGTCAGATTGTTTAACAAAGGTTTCAGAGCCCCATTGAAACGATCAACATCCGAACTATTTTGTGTGTTCACCAAAAACGAATCGACCTTTGTTTGAGTTTTTCCTAATATTGTCTGGTTTGAGTATTTTAGCATACATGAGTCGTAGTAACCAACTGCTTCCTTTTGGTTAGGACAAACTTGTCTCAACTTAACAACGGAATTATTAAGACAACTAAGACAAGCATCTAGATTCACGTCACCTCGACATAAGGCGACCGAGTGGACTTGATCATCGATGCCTTGGCCTGTAGTACTAGTGTTAAAGAAACCAAAGCCAGAGTTGGTGTTAGGAAGGGTGGCGAGGGTTGTGTTTAGGTTTCTTTCGTACGGGCTGTTTGTAGTATAATTAGCCCCGTTTTCACAGGAATAAGAAGTGAAATTACCAGGTTGAGCTAACGTGATTGTATTTACTAAATATAGGAAAATAAACAAGAACACCAAGGGCAATCTTCCAGTGAGTATGAGCATGTTTAAGTGCTGCAACGGAAGAATTGATTGGGTGGAAATTAAAGGGTCGTAGAGTAATTGTCACGATATATAATTCTATTATGATGGCCACTCGTTTTAAGTTGGAAAATTTGCATTTCTATGACACTTTCTACTTTTCTAGAGAACTATCTGATTTGTCTTTCCTCATGACACTTTCTACCGTATATACATTTTCTCATTCCTCTTTCGTCTTGATTTAGTCAAAATTGGTTCTCAATTTTTGACTAAAACTTCTTAAAGGTTGTTCATAAAGTTGCGGGTTATTTTTTCTACATTTCGATATCGATTTCTCTCAATACGGAATTTTCTTGCAGGGACGGTATCACGATTCTCAATCTACCAATGATTAAGATTGAGATTGTTTGCGATTTATACGACGGCATTGCATCTAGGTTGTAAACGAACCGGACGAACACGAACGGAGCCTTGTTCATGTTTGTTCGTTTAATTTTAATCGGACACGAACACTTAAATGGACGGATTTTCCTGTTTATGTTCGTTTATTAAAAAAATGAGTTGTTCATGTTCGTTCATCAAGATACTAAACGAACGTTAAACGAACATAAACGATCGAAAACATGAATGAACATAGACAAAAATATATAAACTTTATTAAATTATGCACAATATATTATTTTATAAGTGTTGTTTTGTTTCAATAAAGCAATTTTAAAATTCTACAATTAAAAGATATGATATACGAACATAAATAAATCAATAATGAACATAAATGAACGCATAATCAGACGTTCACAAACATGAATGAACGGACGCGACCTTTGTTCATGTTCGTTCATTTAACTAAACGAACGTAAAATATTGTTCATGTTCGCTCATTTAATAAATAAACCAACATAAACAAACTTTTTACCGAACAGTTCATGAAATGTTCACTGAATGTCCAGTTCGTTTACAGCCCTAATTGCATCCCTCCTATCACGCATAGTTGATACGCGTGTCTCTAATACACATGACTTTAGAATTTTACCTGTGCCATATTAATTACGAAACCATTACGCTATATTGCGAATATCAAAAAGTGCAAAAAGAAGTGTAGTCTTTATTCATTCAAATTTTAGCCCTAATTTTATTAATTCCAGTTTTTTTTTTTTCTTCTTTTTTTTCCTTCTTAGCAGTAATCACCGTTTATTAGTCACTCAGTCACTACAACTTATAAGTGTTACATTCAAACCCCTTTACATTGTCACAATGTCCAAGGCTAGTAATATTTTGCAGTGCGATATTGTTTACGATTCAAAAAACGAATGATTGACTTCCTATTGTGTTGCGATGACTACTCTAAATTTTAATTTATTTATTATAATGTTCTTTCCTATATGTTGTATACTACCAGGGCTGGTCTTGATATTTCGAATGCCCTGGGCGAGCCGAGTGAAATATGCCCCTTGTAAACAAACAACACATTTTCTTTTAGGGTTTGGAAACTGGTCCACTGAGGCGGCTCATTCCCACACAGATTTTTATTCATTAAATAAAATGTTAAAAAATGAGATAAATTCCAAATAACAAGATCAACATGGATCACCTAAAACGATGTCTTCATGCGTTTCTTGCAACAAAAACATCAATTATCTTATCATAGTCAACATTTGCAAAAAATTTACTTTTAATTATCACGATTGCTAACCCGTTCAGCCGCTCTTGACTCATTGTACTCCGCAGATAAGACTTCAGTATCTTTAATTTTGAAACGCTTCTTTCTACGGATGCTACCGTGACTGGAATGGTTAACAATATCTTGTATGCAAGTAAAACATTTGGGAACATATCCATTTTCTTCGTAAACTCCAAAATTTGAATGGATGTCAGAGGTATTTCAACCCTCGTATGCTCCATTAGACAACATGTCCTGCAAAATTTGTAACTCCATAAACAAATCATTCCCATCAACATCACAATCTTTATCATTTGTCAAGGCAGATTCAAGATTCAAACAACATTCTTTCAAGTTCTTATCATCTAAATAAGCCAATTTTGACGCATTAAACATGAAACCAAAGATAGATTCAAAATATTTCGTTTGCTCAAATCTGCTATTTAATTGTGTAAGAGCCATATCAACTAAAAGAAGAAAATAATCGATTCTAAAATTCTCTTTAGCAGATTATTGTTCTCTTTCAGTATTTGGAATCTCATCAAAATGATTTTTCCTATAAGGAGCACGTTTTATAGGAAACTCAAGTTCAACTCCAATGGTTTCTGCAATTTGTTCAGCTTGTAAAATAGCATTTTCAAACCCACTTTCCCTATAGTTTTTAAAATAACTAATCACTCCATCCAAATTCTTTATTGCAACATCAATAAGCATATCTTTAGACTGCAACTTCTTACTAGCTAAATTAATTCTAAATAAAATATCATACGGAGTACCAAATAACCAAACTTAGAACAAATTCAAAACTTGAAAATTCACCATTTACCAATGATAGAGCATCTCTACATAATTTTGCATCATCACTTACTTTAGCTAACTTGTTTAGAGCTTCTTTTATCTGAGAAAGTTGATTTTTTTTATAGCTTTAACACTTTCTATACGACTTTTCCATCAAGTAGCACACAATGATTTTAAAGTTAATTCATCAATACACTCGTGTAAAACACTCCACCATTTTGAGAACTAGAAAAGACAATATATATTGTTTGACATGTTCCAAAAAAGAGCTTTGTTTTTTCACAAGAATTTGCCATATCACATAATACTAAATTAAGATAATGACAACCACATGACATATAAAAAGATCTTGGATTTATATCAAGTAATCTTTTTTTATCACCTTGATATTTTCCCTTCATATTAGATCCATTATCGTATCCTTTTCCTCTAATATATTTAATATCTAAATCAAGATATTTCAAAACATCTTGTAGCACAGTAAAGAGACCTGAACTTGATGTATTTTCAACGAACAAAAACTCTAAGAAAAACTCTTCCACCTTTATAGAAAAGCTTGATACATCAACACATCTAATAATTAAAGTCATTTGTTCTTGACGACTTACATCGGGAGTGCAATCGAGAATTACAGAATAATATTTTGCCTCTTTTATTTTTTTAATTATTTATGATTTTATCTCGGATGCCAACATCTCAATTAACTCATTCTGAATTTTATGACTTAGATAATGATAGTGAATTTCTTTGTCTTTAGTTCTGCGAAAATGTTCTTTCATGTCAAGATCAAACTCAACAATCATTTGCATTATGCCTAAAAAGTTCCCATTAGATTTTGTATAGAGTTTTTCATTTGAACCACGAAAAGGCACGTCATATTCTGCTAGACATTTCACAAGAGCAATTATTCTAATTAAAACTTCCTTCCAATGAATAGTATCTTTTTTTATAAGTTCTTGTAACTCTTTATTAATTGTTTGATTTATACTTAACCTCACCCGCAACTCAAACATAGTTCTCAAATTAATCATATACTCAGAACTATTTTCATCAAACTTTAAAGTATTGCTAAGATGTTTCCAATCATTTATTCCTTCACTTGCTAATTGACTTCTAGATCTAGCATTTTTAAATAACTTACAGCAAAAACAAAATACTTTATCAAGCTCTTTCTAGTAAATCAACCATTTTCTATCATAAGAATCGCCATTTTGTAACTTACTTGCATAATGTTTACTAGAGAAGTGTCTACCAAATTTATCTTTTGGATAATTTATATTAGTTTCTCTAACGACTCATTTGCTTACAAATAACTCTTTTAAGTTTGAATCTAAACCATCCCAAACTTTTACATCAAAAAATTGTGATTAACTCCATCAACACAACAATTTTGAGGACTTTCGTTATTTTCTTCAATAGGATTTTCATTATCTTCGCTAACATTAACTTCATCATCGTCTAGATTTTCATTATTTATAATATTTTCATTATTATCGTTTGCGTTAACCTCATCATTTTCTAGGTTTTCATTGTTTATAGGATTTTCTTTATCATCATTGGCGTTAACCTCATCATTTTCTAGGTTTTCATTGTTTATAGGATTTTCATTATCTATATTAACGTTAACCTTGTCATTATTTTGTGCAACACTATTATTATTCTTTGTCGTTTTGATTACAAACCCATCCATAGAACCGTGTAGAGCTCACTCACATTCTTGTTGATTTTTTTTCGCTTTCTATTTTGGGCACCTGATGGTTGTGAATGACGGAACATGATAATCTTGAGTGTAAATTTATCTACTAAAGCAAGAATAATAAGTAATTAAATATGGAACAATATCACCTGATCAAAATTGTCTAAGAGGAAAAAAGATGATTGCTTGGTTCGTTTGATGCCTTGATTATTTCGAATTCGACTCTTATTATTTTTGTTCGTTAGAAGCTTTGATGGCCTGATCAACATTTTCGAAGAGAAGGAAAAAAAAAAGAAAAAAACCTTGAATAGTTGAATGTGAATAAAACTGATGTGTGACGCTATGCGTGACGCCCTAGTCCTACGTCTATATTGTTTTGAATAAGTCAAAAGTCAAATTACGTTATTAACTATTAACTTATGAGTTACTAAAGTGGCTATTGGGCTTTTATAAAAAATGGACCTTAATGAAACTAGTGTAGACAAAGATGGACTGGTAAAATGATGCTCCTTCTCTTGGGCTGCCCTTGGGCCGTTGCCCTTAAGGCCCATAGGCAAATCCGGCCCTGTATACTATAGTTGTTAATGAAGCTGATGCGGGATGCCTTTCCCACTAGTGTTACATACAGTGTTAGTAACTATTTAAAATCCGTGATTGAAAATTTTGAAAAGAGTGGTTGCTTCAACAAGCTAAAAAAATTGGTATTTAAGCATTGTTTTTTCTCAATAAAAGAATTCAAGTTTTCGTGTGCTCTTATCCATGAGTTGCTTTTCCGTAAGGTACGTAAGCAATCAAGAGCTTTCTCTTAAGTACAATTTCTAATTGGTAGCAAGGTCTGTAGATTTGTTTGTGATGAGTTTTGCCTAATTATTGGGCTTGGTTAACTGCTATTCGAGGATGAAATTTAAAGCCTAGTTTCTCAATGTTTATTATGTTGAAGTTTAAGGCTACCCGTAATAGGGCCTTGGGTGACCTCCAAATCCTTGCCTATGTGGCACCTTCATTGACCTAGTCTCATATTACCTCAACCTTCAGCGACTTGGTCAACTAGGAAAAAAAAGGATTACTTGGTCGGTCTCCCGATCGACATGTTAAAAAAAAAAAAAAAAAAAAAAAAAGCCATCTAGTTTGGGATTTAAAAGAAATAATAATAATAATAAAAAAATAAAAAAATTTTAAATTCAAAGAGTTTTACACTTTTCACACTATGGGTATGTTTGGCTCAAGTAGGAGCTGGAGCGAGTTGCTGGAGCTGGTTGCTAGAGCATGTGGCTGGAGCTTTTTTTTACATGCTAGTACAACTAACATTTCATTTAGTAGCTTATTTTTTTAACAAGCTCCTTCAAGCCATGTCAGCCAAACGAGACTTATTTTAAATAGTAGCTTATTTTTCTAAAAAAATAAGTTCATGCTATGATAAGCTCATTCGCCAAACATAGCCTATAAATACCCATTGATTTCAGGATTACTTCTTCATTTTTATACACACATTCAAACACATTCTTCCAATCTTCCTTATGCACTCTACACATTTCATTTAACACAAATGTCTTCCGATCTATTCTTTTATACATCATCGGATGATGAATATGAAGTAGGGATGAGCACGGTACCGGTCCCGTACCGAATTAGTGGTACCTATTTTTTCTCGAGCAAAATTAGGGGTACCGGTACAGTACCGAACAGGATTCGGATATCGATATCGGTACCGGTACCGGGAAATCGGGTTTTTCCCCTTTTTTTCGGGAATTTCCCGATTTGGTACCGGTCCCATACCGAATTAATGGTCTCGATTTTTTTTCACCTTATTTCGTAGTCCCGGTACCGTACCGTATATCGGAAATCGGTACCGTTTCGGTACGGTACGGTTCCGGTTTGGTTCCGGGATTCGGTTCGAAATGCTCATCCCTATGATGAAGTTAGTAGCGAGCTAGCGTCGAACAAATGAACAATAATTTATCATTTTATTTGAATGTTTTTAAGTTTATTTGAGTTATTATGTAATGTTTTATATTAGTAATAGAAGTTTAATTTTATTGTTAAAAAAATAAACTTTAAAAATTAAGATGTAGGTCGCCTTATTACACTAACTAGGTCGCTGAAGTAGTTTATGAGAGAGAAAACTGAGATGCAAATAAAAATAAAGGCCGCCTGGAGTCCTTATTACACCCGGTCTAAATCAAGTCAAATTTTCACTTTTGTTTGTATTACTTAGTACGCTAAATATCAAAAACTCGATTTTAAGCAAAGTTTAACCAAACATGTTCATTTTAAAATTTTAATTCCAGTAAGTATAATTTTCTTATCAATCATGGCAATACTCTTTGCTCCAGCAAATACAACTTCAATTTGGATTCAATTCATGTGTTTGTGTTTCTCAAAAATAAAAAGTTGTTTCTACTTCAGTTTCTAACATAATTTTTTAAAAAACTAGTTATCAAACAAATTGCAAATCCAAAGCCAAAACTGTATATAACCAAACAAGCCTTGGGCTACTTTTTCATTTTTCTTGTGGGCTGAGTTAGCCCAAATCTTAAATCAATTCAAAATTTCAAAGAGCTAGACTGAAACCACAATATGTCATGTATATATTTCTTTATCTTGTCTTCTTGCAAAACCGGCTACTCATATGATGTCTCTTGTTGCAACATATTGACTGAGAAACACATGGTAGCTATACATGGTAACAAGTTTCATGATCTCTTGATCATTCAAGTCGTTGCTATAAAAAGTGTACGTATTGATAATATGGAGTATGGACCTTACGTCAAGTTTATAGATTGATCGATCACCTAAATGGTCAAATATAACTAAACCAAACGTATTGTTTGCTTGACTATATGCAAATTGTAGTTTTTTCTCGTACTCGGAAGAATAACTAACTTGAAATATGTGACTATGTGAAAATGTCACATAACAACTTGATATCGTCAATGTTGAAATCTCGCTACAACTCAAGAGATCATTGCAAAACATTCGATATCAAATCATAAACAAGCGAAACAAATGTTCTTTATGCTAGAACCATGTCTACTAACAGGCAATCCATTATGATCAACAAGGGTTGCAACTGTAGAAAGTCAACCAGCACAGATATATTTGTGTTGTTTATAAACTACCATGTGTTTTCCCATTAATTTTCTTTATAGAATCTTAACTAACTCCAACTTTTTAATGACAAATGTAAACCTTATCCTTTGAATGTTTCCTTAAACCTTTAATCCATTTGACTAATTCATATTTGATTGAGCAATACATTAAGGATAAGTTATATAATTCATATAATCCCAAATGGCCCCGTGTCTTGAAGCATCATTCTATAAAATATTGCCAATATTATATTTGGATTAGTTAATGACATTATATATTTTCATAACTGTATCTACATAAGTGATTTTGCATCACTTGAAGGGTCATGTTAACTGAACCAAAGGTTTATTATACATATACTGGATGAATATATATAGTTTGGTTTTCTTATTCTGGTAGTCATTGTTTCTAAATTTTAATACGGTTAATTCGTAAAGCTTAAACATTTGAAACTCACTGTCAAACAAACTTAAACCAGATAAAACCTTCATCTTTTAGAAAGTTGGCGTGATCACTTTATACTTATATGACTCAAGCTTGATCGGTGATTCGAATGGATACTTTTAATAATATTTTATTGTTAATAATTATAAATATTATCAACTCCATCACATGGCTATAAATATTCGTGTTTTGCAGGTGTTCAAAAGATGAGTTTAAAGCACCAAAATTCAGTTTAAGACAATATGGTACAAACAATCGGTTGGTTCTAGTACCTACCTCAATTATTTTGTTACATACGAATATCAACCATAGAAAATTACAGGTCCATAATGTGTGTCCCTCCTCAATTATTGAAACCATTTCACCCTTTTTTTTTTTTTTTTTTTGTCAAAAAGAAAATGTCTTTTGACCATTTCACCTTCAACATCATTATTGAAAAAACAAGTACAATACTTGAAATAAAACATGCTTAACTTGTATTGTATATCATACATTGAAAACTTGTATTTTAGGGAAATATGCAAGTTTTTGAGTTTTAGTGGGTATATATACAATTTTCCCTTGAAATAATGTGTTTAGATTGAACACATGCGACGATATACTGTAATAATGTAACGTATTTATAAGCATTAAAACAATGATATAATGTGTTTAGCTTGAACACATGTGAACCTTTTTTTGGATGCGGGTTATTGTGTATGCTCAGTTTTATGGTGTTTTTCTCTATTTTGAAATTTGCGAGTTGCGACTTCTTGTGTTCATTGTTGGAGACATGGTCAAAAGACAATGGTGTGGTCCTGGTCCAATGCTTATATGGTCCAATTTACATGACTTATGTGAAAGTTTATATGGACGTGTGTTTTAGAAACTTATTCATACTGATAACTTCACCTACAGCAGGAGTGGACCAAAGGGGTTCTCGGGGTTGCACAGAACTTTACTTTTTTTCCCCCTTGCGTAGTGTGAAATTATGTCATATATATCGATTATTTGATACTTTTAATAAAATGAACCTGATGATTTTTGGTCTTGAGATCCGTCGCTCTTCACTCAAATGACTTGTTTAAACACAAAAATAGAAATTGTGTCATGGTTGAAACGCCAACTAAAGTTGAAGCAATGAACTAATCAAATATCTTTTCGGTTTTAACCAATCCGTTAAAATGGACCCGGTCAAGTCACCGGGCACCGGGTCAACCGGTTCGACCGCCGGATCAACCCGGTTTTTATTTTTTATTTTTTATTTTTTTCGACCGGGTTAACCAGTTCAACTGCCGGGTCAACCTGGGTTTTATAAAAAAATTTGAGAAAAATTAAACCCGACGGGTCTAACCAGTTAACCTGGTTTTAGAAACACGGGTTCTTTTTACCCGTTTTTGTGGTCGAGTACCGGTCCGACCGGTTGACCCGGGTTTCAAAAGATTGATTTTAACTAAAAACTATGTAAAAAGTTACCAAGATGGCCAGATGGGGATTAGAAAGGCTAACATGTGTTACCTCATATCAAAGAGAAACAGGTTTTAATATTAATAATAAACAATTTCATCCGAAACGAGAAGTCAAGTATTACAAAAAGTATGTACGTATTTCCTAAATTGACAATGGTCTTCTTTAGCAAAAACGAGCGGGTACCTCATATCAAAGAGAAACAGGTTTTAATATTAATAATAAACAATTTCATCCGAAACGAGAAGTCAAGTATTACAAAAAGTATGTACGTATTTCCTAAATTGACAATGGTCTTCTTTAGCAAAAACGAGCGGGGTACCCGCGCGTTGCTGCGGATATATTGTGGTTAATATAAATTTGAATTGATAAACGTAAGTACTATTTTTTTTAAGTTAGTCTTTTGAGACTAACTTTGAAATTAAAAATTAACCTGAGGTGGTCTAAAACTAAAATTAAAAAAAAAAAAAAAAAAAAAAAAAATGGATGAACAGTTAATGATACAAAAAAAAACGGATGAACAGTAACATGCTACAGTACCCCGACTCACAAAACACTGTTTCGTCCACTGTAGCAAGCACTGTATCTGCTACAGTACTTGCTACAGTAAACGTTCCCCTTTTAGTATATATGAGTTTGGTACCCGCGCGTTGCTGCGGAATTCTTTTGTTGCCGTTAGATACTTAACATGAAGTTAGTTACCTAGGACTGATTTGCAATTGATGTATAACATGAAGGACCATTTATGTAAATTATTTGAGGACTAAATTTGCAATGAACCACTGAGATGAAAGACAAAGTGCGTACAAATTTTTTTTTAAATGTTAAAGATAACGGTCGTTAGTTAACAGCCGTTAAATAACTAACGACCGTTAATACTAAAAAAAAAAAAAAAAAAAAAAAAAAAAAAAAAAAAAAAAAAAAACTGTAGCAAGCACAGTGCTTGCTACAGTACCTCTTACCCTTTAGTATATTATATAACAAGGTGTGGGCGCCCGCCGCGTTGCGGCGGGTCTTTTTGCGCAAATTCTGATTAAGTCCGTATGTAGTTCGAATATTTTTTCGATTAAACAGGAGCATTTGTTATATAAAAAGTCGTAAATAACAAAAAGTTCAAGGTAGTTTCCGCAATTTGTTAATATGTATCAAACTTCAACGTTTTTTATAAAATTGTATGTATATTGGAAGTATATCAATAGCACCCCTGCGTTGCGGCGACGCTGACAAAATTTTATTTTCATCTGACCTATGCATGGATTTTTGGTAGTCCGGTGAGGTTTTAACCTATTTTTTGATCATTTTGAAAGTTTAGCTTGGTTGCGTAGATTATCACAAAAATTAAACATATTAAGCGTGAATATTTTTTATAAATTCGTACATATGTTATAAGCATATTAATATTGAGCTCGCTTTGTTTGATCGATAAGTATTTGGTACGTAACTAAAACTTTTGTTAAAGTGTACATTTTTTCCCCTGTTGTTTAAATCAATTTTAAAATAGTTATTAAAATTATTTGATAGATTAAGGGTGTATTATAATTTTCTTTTATTTTAAATATATATGAAACTTCATATTTTTTTATATAATCGTGCGTATGTCAAAAGTATATTAATATTGGGCTCGTTTTGTTCGTCATCGAAAGATCTTTCTAGCGGAATTATTTTTATTAACGAAATCGCGAAATATCTGTTAAATATTTGATAAATAAAGTTTGTTATATGAAAAAATTGTAAATAGTTAAAAGTATAGGGTAGTTTTTGCAAGTTACTGCTTAGTTCAGGGTGAATTTCGTAACTTTTTTTCTTTTTTATTAGTTTTTGGCCGCATGTTACCAATATTACTATATATATCATTTCTTGAAGGAACGGATTCCCAGTTTTTGTTAGAATACTATTTCCGATTTCCCAGATTTGGTTATAATACTATTTTCAATATCTATATATATATAAAAAATGAGTTCTCATATTGAATGTGAGCATTAATGTCACAAGCTAAGAAACTCAAATATGTGATTTAAGCTAATGAATCTACTACATTTAGAGCTTAATTTGAAGCTTTTAAGAGCTTTTAAGCTCAAATGTCTAAAGCCTTGCTTATTGTAATGAAGCATTAATTTGCTCTTACATTAATGATGTAATGAAATTCGATTATGCAAAGTCACTTATAATCCCATTTTATGCATTACTCCATTATGCAAGAAATTCAAAAAAAACAAAACATTTCTACATATGGTGACGCAACTCAACCAGTCCATTTTCCAACCCACTGAGCTTCTTTTAAAGCTTCAAATAGCTTTTAAAGTTTCATGACCTGATGAGGCAATTGCTTATCAGTATAACTCAATCATAAATTCCTACCATAACTCAATCATAAATTGCACATCATTTGCTTTCCATGCCTTTTAAAATTCCTTATCAATTCCTGTTATAACTCCATCATACAAACCCTTTCATCTTTCATCTCCTCACCATTAAATGTGTCAAATCATCTAACATGTAGATTCGTTCCTATAAATTACACACCAGCCACAACAACTCAATTATATATGCACGCCCACTCATCCCAAAATAAGTCAAAACAACAAAAACTGGTACTACCCTGCCTGTTCCAGCGGAAAGTGCAAAAAAAGTGTAACAATTCGCAAATTCAGGTTAATTACTATTCCCGGAAAATTTTACTATTCATTTTACTATTCATTTTTCCCGAAATTTTCCAGAAAGTTGATTTTTATTTCATATTCTCAAGTGATAAATCATTTCCATGACAAATTAAATGTTTGACATTCGTCAGATCATTTTCGTGAAAGTTATTAAGGAATTACACGTTTTAGGGTAAAACGTCATCCAGAAATTCTACGCACAACGAAATTTGACCCCGTCAGGTGACCCCACATCAGAAAAATGTTTGACACACTCATGATTTATTTGAGAATAAATCATGACTGAGAAAAATATGACCAGAATAAACCTCGGCCGTGAAAAACTGGAATTTTCAGTTTTACGCGTTTTTACTCAGCCGTAACCCTAGCCTATACCTGCACCGCATTTCTAAGATGATTTGAGTTTTCAACTTATTATAATAAGTCAACATATTTTTTCCCTCCTCCATTGACCAAAAATCATTCCTTGATTTTACAAGTCATTTCGTGATTTTTAGGCTTACGGTTTGATGTCTAAAAGACATTTAATACCAACCGACACTAGACTGAGCCCAGTCTAGACATTATAAATCATTTTAAATCATTTATATCATATTAGAAAAGTAACATTTTACTTTTCTCAATTTTACGCAATATTCGTACATTTTACGTATTACGCGTTTTAGACCCGTGTTTCCAGTTTTTAGCAAGGTTTACCACCCAAATGGAACCTACCACTCATTTTATATTTTATTATGGGACATATGGACATGTCTAACAATACTTTAAAGTTTCATAATTTTACGACACCCGGTTTTACGTTTTGAGGCCTAATCATTTACGGTTGGCATTTCCCGGAGTCAAAACTAACCAAATATCTTAGGATAATACCAAGCCAAGCACACCTCACCCCCTAGGCTCTTGTGAACCGCCATTAGGGGGGGAGTCACACCCTTGGGTGGCTTGATCTTGTATCATGTGGTCTTGGATGAGATACATGTGTTGAAGCTTGTCATGAAAGCTTTGACTAGTCTTGATAAGTAACCTCTTCATGGACCTATAAATACCCCCTCCCCCCTTCCTTTGGCCGGCCATCAACACACACCACAACACTTCACATTTAGCTTTTAGTCTTCTAATTTCAAGCAAGGTTCAAGTGATTGTTCAAGATAGAAACCCTAGCTTAGTTTCTAGTAATCAAAACTCTTCCAAACCCTAATATACTTGGTGATTTCTCTTGAGTTTAAATCCACTCAATTCACCTCAACCTTCATCATCCATCTTTCAAGAATACCAAGGGTAGAAAGGTTGCATGAAGTGAAAAGGGTTGAAGCAAGTCTATCAAAGTCCATTTCCTTACTTGTTACTCCTTTCTTTAATTAGAAAGCCAAAAGTTGTAAGCCTAAACCTAACATGCTTCTTGTTAATTAATCATGTTCATATCATTTACATGTTATTCTTGCTATATTATGTGTTGTATTTATGTCCATGATGTATAAAAATGAGTAAAAGATGTTGTTATAATGGATTGTTAAGTTAAGTTACTAAAACAAACAAACTAGTGAATTTCTTGGTATAACCTGATCAAAATGGAAAAATTATGTTATTGGATTATTACATATTACATTAGAAGACTTAACAAGGAAACCATAGCAATTTGAACCACCTAAAAAGAGTAAACGAGTCAAAAGTTATGGCGATTTGAAGTTACCAAGATTTCCGGCAAAACTGCCTAAAAGTTTCTGTGACAGAACCTAAAACACGCAAAAAGAGGCCTTTCTGGTCCGATTCATGAAAAAGTTAAAACACAAAAGTTGTCCGGAATCACGTTTTCATTCAGGAACAAAGAGGCTCGAGCCTTGAAAACGCTTTCTGAGTGAGATATTTCTCAGTTTCTTAACAGCTATTTACATATATATAAGTCACTAGATTATGGTTATACTTTGAAAGGAATAAGAGGTTTATGACCTATAATCAAGACCACAACCATGGCTAGAGCCAAGTTTGTGTCTCATGACCATGGAACAAGGACCAAAGGTCATGGCTAGGCCATGACGAAATGACCATACCAACTTACAAAGGCGTAAACATGAAACAATGAATTAGGCGATAACATGAACAAGCAATTTGGATCTACTTCACTTAAAAGGAAACCATGAGATTTTACCAAGAGAAAATGGTCATTCAAGACTTATGAAACTACCCCTAATAACAATCTTCATGTACTAATAAACTTTCCTAAGTTTATCCAAATATCGGACATGTAACTTTTCGGATCAAAACTTATATCTATATATTTTATCAACTACTACAATAGTAGGGAGCCTCATGTGAGGAGTTCATTATGTAAGCCGTCGAGATGAGTTATGGATTTACGAGTTAAAGTGTCCTGGCTCCTCGAACGCTTACTAACATGACTTCTGAAATATGTCAGCCCGAACGGTAGTAAACGATATACAAAACATACATGTTCATGAATCTTTTCTTTCAAAGACATACAATATACATCATACCACATCATGGACTAAATGCAAGATATATATAGGCACTACTTCATATTCTTTACACAAATCCTAAGTCGCGACATTCTATTATAGGTTGCTCGTAGAAACCTACACGATCCAATCATCACCTTCATTACTTGCTATCCTACTTAAGGTGAGTTCATAGCCCCACTTTACATTACTTCAATGTTTTACAAACCCTTGGGGGAAATACATGCTACTTTTAAACCGAACACAATGCTTTGAAACTGTATGCTGCCTGATTGTTTTATTATTACTAAGTACCTACCTTGCCAATCCTAGGCCCCTATCATGAACCATTAAATCACTAGTATTAGTGAGCGCGAGTATTGTGAATAGGCCTATTGGGATTGACGAATCCCATTTGTTTGAGCAGATTAGTTCAACAAATGCACTATATTTGAAACATTAAGTATGACGGCAAAGTACTTACCGGGGCAACAAAACCGCCGATTGATATTGGTACCCGTTAACGTCTTGGTTGCATGAGCTTAGTACATAATAATAATTGTTTTGTTTTCTAACATGAGTATGAGTCTAATTAACTCTTACTACCAACATATTGTGTTCAACCATTAAACAAACTCTATGAATTTCATTCAACCTTTGTGTTGACCTCTTAAGCATGTATTTCAGGTCCATGATAATCAAGAATGGAGCGGAAGGGCACGTACCGAAGGAAGAAGGCTATAAACTATTATGTCATTCGATAAAAACATCAAAGACTTTATATTGATGTATTTTGAAACATGGAACCGTTTTGGGACCTTACTATGTAAACTCTGATATATTTGAATAAATATGAATGACAACTCTTTTTATTACAACTCGGTTAGAGATCGTTTTCTATTATTATGACTGTTGTGCCGTCGAGTAACACCCAAGTTGAATTCCGCTGCATCATGAATTGGGGGTGTTACAGATTGGTACCAGAGCCATGGTTATAGAGAAACGGGTCTAAGTGAGACCTAAACTATAACTACAATTACAAGCAAAAACATTTTTATAGCCTTCCGCTCTTCGTGCCTTCCATCCTCCAGAAGATTATGGACTTATTACACATGTTATGCTACATGAACATATTTGTATATTGTTATATGCACATTGCCATAGTTTGAGCATTTTCCATAAGCATTTGATTTATTTTGACATTGAAATACTAATTGTAGACATCATGTCCGCACCTCCATCTCCCGATCATCTCCCTGCTATGCCTGAGTATTTACCAATTCTTCCCGGACCCGATGATCCTTACTTTGAACCAATTGACTACGACGACGAGGAAGAACCTTATGAGGATCTAGATGTAGATTCGGACGAAGATCCTGAAATGGATATGAACATAAACATCGATGATTACGAAGAGGATCCTGAAATGGATGTTGACATCGAAGGCATCGATGAGGAAGCGGAGGAACAAATAGTGGTGCCACATCTATCACCATTAACATCTCCACCTCCTGTTTCGCTAATTTCATCCGAATCTAACCGTACCACTCCAGCTCAAGTTCCGAAATCTACTTACCAAACCGGCGGAACATCTACATCTACACATATGTTCGTAAACTCAGCTCAATACGAAATCTACTCTTTGAAACAAGCTCTCAACCTAACCTAACTCAAAGTTCAAAGAATGGCAAGTCAAATGCACGAATATATATCCAAGGTAAATTCGGCTAGAATGGATGCCATGAATGCTCGAGACGACCTATATTGGTTTAAGCTTGACATGAGCTACGTGAAGAGTGACTCGACTCATGTTGGGGAAGTAGTCTTAAATCCTTTGACTGGCTTGGATAACGTCAAGGATAGACTCACTTTGGTTGAGAGGGCCCAAGAACAGGATGCGGTACAAATTCATAAACTACTTCACCGCCTAAACACCGCAGAAATCCGGTTAGATGTTGCAAACTTTGATAGGTATCAACTTAAGAATGATTTGTGTGGAATGCAAACTCAAATGAGTTCCATACAACAAAGGCTATACCAAAAGGATGTCAAAGAATACCGTCCTAATGAAAGTGTAGACGTGTTAGCAACACGCGGAAATAATAATCCAACCGGACTACAACAACCTCCCAACCGACGTTAGACTAGTGTTATAGTACTAGTTATCTTTAGTACAACGTTGTAATTACTAACTGAAAGTATCAGTTAGTAAGTTTTGAATGAACTTGTAATAAGTTCGATTTTGTAATCAACGTTATATAAATAAAACTCTTGTTTTATATACTATCATGTGTTATGTTTTTAAGTTTCAAACATTATTATCCTATCATTCTTATCAAAAATTGTGCTCATCTCACAACTCTCTAATTACAATGTACCTTTTGAACAATAGAATCATGGCGCCAAAGAGAAAGACACCACCAACGATGACGCAAGCTGCCATCCGCAAACTGGTAAAGGACAGTGTCAATGCAGCACTTGTCACGGAACGAGCAGCCGTAGCTGCAGCAGCTGCCGAAGCCGCCACAGCTGCTGGTGCTACTGATGCTGCAGCAGCCGCGGAAGCCGCCATTGCTGCGGAAGCTGCTATAGCTGCAGAGACTGCCAGACTTGCCAGTCTTAACCTTGGAGGACCGAACTCAACTACCCCTCCGGTGACCAATGTTACTACAGTACCAAAGGGTTGCTCGTTCATTTCCTACCTGAAATGTGAACCCATCAAATTCAAGGGTACTGAAGGGGCTGTAGGTTTGACCCGTTGGTTCGAAAAAGCGGAGTCAGTATTCTTAGTCAGTAAATGTACTGAGGGTGACAAAGTTCAGTGTGCCACGAGTACTTTGTTGAATGAGGCGTTGTCCTGGTGGAACTCAATTGCTCAACCCATGGGCATTGAGAATGCCTACAAAATTACTTGGGCTAATTTGAAACAAATGATGATTAAGGAATACTGCCCTCGCAGCGAAATGCAAAAGCTGGAGGTTGAATTCTGGGATCATACGGTTAGGGGTAATGATATCATAACCTACAACCGTCGATTCCAGGAATTGAGGATACTTTGTCCAACAATGGTTTCCACAAAGGAAAAATTGTTGGAAAGGTATATCTGGGGACTTCCATCAAGCATACAAGGGAATGTGACTTCGGCAAATCCCAAGGAACTTGATGAGGCTATGCGGATGTCCCGTAGCCTCATGGATCAAGTGGTACGTATGTCGGAAACCCGAAAGCAAAACAACCCCAACAACACCAACAACACCAACAATGCTAACAACAGCAATGCCAACAACCCCAACAACTCCAACTACCGTAACAACAACAACAACAAGAACAACAACTGTAACACCCCCAATTCATGGATGCAGCGGAATTCAAACTGGGTGTTACTCGACGGCACAATAGTCACAATAATAGAAAACGAACTTCAATTGAGTCGTTTTAAAAGATGTATCATTCAAATTATATAAATATCAGAGATTTCAAAATGAGGTCCCAATTGGTTCCATGTTTACAATGTATAATAAATGAGTTTTGAATGATAATAAAATTTATAGCCCTCTTGAGTATCCGTGTCCTTCCGTGCCATCCTTGATCGTCATGAACCTGAAATACATGCTTGAGAGGTCAACACAAAGGTTGAGTGATATTCATAGAGTTTGTTAAATCGATTGAACACAATATGTTGGTAGTGTGAGTTATAGGCTCACACCAATGTTTGGAAAACAAAACAGGTAGGCTACGTTATTATACGCCCGGAACATGTATTATACACTAAGCTTATGACACCATAACGTTAACGTGTACCAATATCGATCGGCAGATTTATCCCGGTAGGTACTTTGCTAACATACCTAAATCTCAAATATTATTGCATTTGTTTGAACTTAGTCAATACAAATGGGATTCGTCAATCCCAATAGGCCTATTAATAATATTCGCGCTCACTATTGCTAGTGACTAAATGGTTCATAATAAAGGATCTCGGTTTAGCAAGGTTGGTACTTAGTGATAATAAAACAATCAGGTAAGCATACAATTTAAAAACATTGTGCTCGGTTATAAATAGCATGTATTTCCCCCAAGGGTTTGTAAAACAATTAAGTAATCGAAAGTGGGGCTATGAACTCACCTTAAGTAAGATAGCAAGTAATGAAGGTAATGGTCGGATCGTGTAGGTTTCTACGAGCAACCTATAATAGAATGTCGCGACTTAGGATTGGAGTAAAGAATATGAAGTAGTGCCTATATATATATCTTGCATTATAGTCCATGATGTGGTATGATGTATATTGTAAGTCCTTGAAAGAAAAGATTCATGAAACATGTATGTTTTGTATATCGTTTACTACCGTTCGGGCCGACATAATTCAGAAGTCATGTTAGTAAGCGTTCGAGGAGCCAGGACACTTTAACTCGTAAATCCACAACTCAACTCGATGGCTTACATAATGAACTCCTCACATGAGGCTCCCTACTATTGTAGTAGTTGATGAAATATATAGATATAAGTTTTGATCCGAAAGGTTACATGTCCGATATTTGAATAAACTTAGGAAAGTTTATTAGTACATGAAGATTGTTATTAGGGTATGTTTCATAAGTTTTGTATGACCATTTTCTCTTGGTAATATCTCATGGTTCCCTTTTAAGTGAAGTAGATCCAAATTGCTTGTTCAAGTTCTCGTCAACTCTTTGTTTCATGTTTACGCCTATGAAAGTTGGTATGGTCATTTCGTCATGGCCTAGCCATGACCTTTGGTCCTTGTTCCAAGGTCATGAGACACAATCTTGGCCCTAGCCATGGTGGTGGTCTTGATTATAGGTCATAAGACCCCTTTGGTCTTCATAAACCATAACCTATATGTAATGACTTTGTCTAAAAATGGGCTGTTTAGAATTTGAAGAAATTTATCACTCGGAAAGCGTTTTCAGGGCTCGAGCTTCTTTATTCCTGAACGAAAACGTCGTTCCGGACAACTTTCGTGTTTTAACTTTTTGATGAATCGGACCAGAAGTGGGACTTTCAAAACCCAAATTTGATCAGAATGGTATTTGGCAGTTTTGCCGGAAACTTTGGTAATTTCAAATGGGCGTAACTTTTGACTCGTATACTCGTTTTGGGTGGTTCAAATTGCTATGGTTTCCTTGTTAAGTCCTCTACTGTAATATGTAATGATCCAATATCATAATTTTTACCATTTTGATCAGGTCTTACCAAGAAAGTCACTAGTTTGCTTGTTTTATGAACTTGTCTTATCAATAATGTATAATAACTTGTTTTACTCACTTTTATACATCATGGACATGAATACAAGACATAATATAGCACAAATAATATGTAAATAACATGAATATGATTATTTAACAAGAATCAAGTTAGGGTTTGGCTCACAACTTTTGGCTTTCAAAGATGAAAGGAAGTTAACATGTAAGGATAGGACATTGATAGACTTGCTTCAACCCTTTTTCACTTCATGCAATCTTTCTACCCTTGGTATTCTTGAAAGATAGATGATGAAGGTTTAGGTGACTTGAGTGGATTCAAACTCAAGAGAAATCACCAAGTATATGAGGTTATGGAAGTGTTTTGATTATCTAAAAGAAACTAGGGTTTCAACCTTGAAGAATCACTTGAACCTTGCAAGAAATTGGAAGGAAATGAGCAAAGGATGGAATGGTTATGGGGTTTGGGGATGCACGGCACAAGAAGGGGGGGAGAGGGCTTATATAGGGTCTTAAGGAGGTTACTTCCTTTGACTTGTCAACACTTGTTCACCAAGTTCTACACATGTTCTCATCTAAGGCCTCCTAGCATGAGATTGAGCCACATAGTGTGAATGCCCCCCCCCTAGTGGCGGTTTCAAGACCTTGGAGAACAAGGGTTGGACTTTGGATGATATTATCCAAGATATCTAGTGTGTTTTGACTCCGAAAAATGCAAACCGTAAGTTGTTACGCCTCAAAACGTAAAACCGGGTGTCGTAAAATTATGGAATTTGAAAGTATTGATAAACATGTCAATAAGTTCCATAATAAAATATAAAATGAGTGGTAGGTTCCATTTGGGTGTAAAACCCTGCTAAAAACTGGAAACACGGGTCTAAAACGCGTAATACGTAAAACGTACGAATATTGCGTAAAATTGAGAAAAGTAAAATGTTACTTTTCTAATGTGATAAAAATGATTTAAAATGACTTATAATGTCTAGACTGAGCTTAGTCTAGTGTCGGTTGGTATTAAATGTCTTTTAGACATCAAACCGTAAGCCTAAAAATCACGAAATGACTTATAACATCAAGGGATGATTTTTGGTCAATGGAGGAGGGAAAGAATATGTTGACTTTTTCTAAGAAGTTGAAAACTCAAATAGTCTTAGAAACACGTTTTGTGGTCTAACGGTTAATCGCCCAAACGGTTAAGCGTGCTCATGCGAGAGTAGTACAGGCTTGGGTGACCTGCTGGGAAGTTTTTGGTCATATTTTTCTCAGTCACGATTAATTCTCAAATAAATCATGAGTGTGTAAAATATTTTACTGATGTGGGGTCACCTGACGGGGTTGAATTTCGTTGTGCGTAGAATTTCTGATTGACGTTTTACCCTAAAACGTGTAATTCCGTGTAATTCCTTAATAACTTTCACGAAAATGAGCTTATGAATGTCAAACTTTTAATTTGCCATGGAAATGATTTATCACTTGAGCCCAAGAAATAAAAATCAAATTTCGGGAAAATTTTCGGGAAAATGAATAGTAAAAGTGAATAGTGAAATTTTCCGGGAATGGTAATTATCCTGAAAAATGTGAATTGTTACAGTCTCTACCCCTTACGGGGAACTTCGTCCCGAAGTTCTATGTGTGTCATATGTTGGAGTGGTATCGATAAAGATGTGTGGTTACTTATGAGGACCAAAGTCTGGAATTACTAGTGATGTAGTTTGATTTGTCTCAGAATATGGTGTGTCAATAGAAATTGATAACATGGTTGAATATCAGTAGAGATCCATATAATAGTCGAATATCAAAGAAAATTGATATAGCAGTCGATTATTAATAGAAATTGATATAGTAGTTGTACAGAAATTGATATAGTTAAATATCAAAATGGAAATTGATATAGTTGTCAAGTATCAATAGCAATTGATATAAGAATCGAATCATGGAATAAGCGTTGAACATGTGGTTGGACCAAGTCCTGTTTGAATTGTACGGCTGCCCATGCATATGGCTACATGGCTTCACAATAAGTTTGGTATGACTGCCCATGCATATGGTTACATGGCCTCGCAACGAGTTTGTTTGTTATTGCACTATCATTATGAAAACCAAAGTGTAAACCTCGTACTAATGGAAATTGGGATAGTCGTTGCCATCATAGCCTAGTAGGTAATCTGTTGTTGTATCTAGTGTTTATTGACTTCATACTTATGTTATTTCGGATATAAATAAGCCCACTTGTTTATAATTCTTTATTTACATAGAGAGGCATCCCAAACAATGTAACTAAAGGAATATAAACGTATGGTTCGATGATTTATAATTTCTTTATTTAAATGAAAAGGCATCCCAATCCATTCAAATAAGGATATTATAAATCATCCTACTCAAGAATTCCCGACACAACATTCATACTTAGCCGGTGAGTTACAAGGTAGGGTATTACGAGATGATACTGGTGTTCCAAAAGTACAAGATAAATATTCAATCTTGTAAAGCTGATGAGGGTACTTGTGGTGTAACTAAGGATGATTTGAGCTTTAAAAGTGCATCAAGATCTGTTAATGAGCTGGTGTTTGCCACGGTTGTGAAGGTAATGTTGTGATATGTTGATGAACAAAAGTGTGTAATGTATGCTTAACATTAATACTCTTAGGTATAGATGTTGAGTTTGCTTTAAAAATCTTAAGAGATTTTAAAAGTTTACGATGGAATGGTATCCTTAGGATCTAAACAGGATAGTACTTCTACAGGATGAAGAGAAGAATTGATAACTATCCCAAGATAGTAGTTCGGATTATCTCATAAATGAAAACTTTCAAAAATGAAGTTAGGTAGTACAAATAAGGTGTTAAGATTTCGCTGAGTGGTAAGACACTATCGTGCCTCTAGATCGTTTTATTGTATTCTGGTGGTTTATCGAGTTCATGTAGGAAATCAACCTAAACATAACCCTAGTACAACTACTCTCAGTATTTGAAAATTTTAAGTCGAATATAGTTAGTCAGACTATATTCCACTGTCCCTAGGTTAAATATAGGTGACTAGTCTATATTTAGCCAAGGTTCGATAAAATTTTCAAATACCTAAATTAGGTATACTTGTGATATGTCCGTTGCTTTCGGGAAACTGTCCACTAAACAAAGGCGATGTCAAACCCTTAAGTTGCAAGTCCCGTCCATACAAGACTTGTAACGTATGTTTTCATATTCCATTGCATAGAAGGTAGTAAGGGTAGATACGTATGGAAAGGAAGTTTTAAGTAGTTCTAAAATAGAACATACTTGGCCAGGATCACGAACTTTTAATAGTGAAGGTTTCATAAGAAAACTTTGATGAATGTAGAGAAAGTTCAGCTTTTGTCGATGATGGATTAGTTTGTCCTTTAGAAGTCTCATATTTCTTGTTTTGAAATCGATAGATTGTGACGGGTTTTTGATATCATAAGAAATGATATTGATGATGTGATGGAATAATTCTAGAGACCATTTGCACAAAACACAATGTCTCGGAAGTAGGTTAGACCATTGTGCAATTCACAATGTCTGGGAAGTAGGTTAGGTCATTGTGTGACTCAAAACATTTGAGAAATGATTAAGACCATTGTATCATACAATGTCTTGGAAAATGAATGAGACCATTGTATCTCACAATGTCTTGGAAAATGAATGAGGCCATTGTATCTCACAATGTCTTGAAAAATGAATGAGACCATTGTATCTCACAATGTCTTGGAAAATGAATGAGACCATTGTATCTCACAATGTCTTGGAAAATGAATGAGACCATTGTATCTCACAATGTCTTGGAAAATGAATGAGACCATTGTATCTCACAATGTCTTGGAAAATGAATGAGACCATTGTAATCAGTTACAATGTCTTGGACATATAATGTTGGAGTAGGAACATGATTGGGAGAGTGTGGCTGTGCCGAAATGCCTTAGAATAGGCATACACAGATATGTTTAGTCTATTGTTTAGATAAATGATTGAAAATAAACCGAGTTTATATATCAATATACTAATATGTTCATGTAGCATAAAATGCCTAGTGTGTATATATCAATATACTTATATGTGTTCATGTAGCATAAAATGCCTAGTGTGTATATATCAATATACTTATATGTGTTCATGTAGCATAAAATGCTTACGGGGAAATGCTCAATTATGTTTAGGGTACATATATCAATATGCAATTATGTTTGTGTAGCATAAAAATGTCTTCGGGGAAATGCTCAAAATGGGTATATATGAATATACTAATATGTTTGTGTAGCATAACATGCTTACTAAGTCCATAATCGTCTGGAGGATGGAAGACACGGAGAGTGGAAGGCTATAAAAATGTTTTTGCTTGTGATTGTAGTTATAGTTTAGGTCTCAATTAGACCCGTTTCTCTATAACCATGGCTCTGGTACCAATCTGTAACACCCCCAATTCATGGATGCAGCGGAATTCAAACTGGGTGTTACTCGACGGCACAATAGTCACAATAATAGAAAACGAACTTCAATTGAGTCGTTTTAAAAGATGTATCATTCAAATTATATAAATATCAGAGATTTCAAAATGAGGTCCCAATTGGTTCCATGTTTACAATGTATAATAAATGAGTTTTGAATGATAATAAAATTTATAGCCCTCTTGAGTATCCGTGTCCTTCCGTGCCATCCTTGATCGTCATGAACCTGAAATACATGCTTGAGAGGTCAACACAAAGGTTGAGTGATATTCATAGAGTTTGTTAAATCGATTGAACACAATATGTTGGTAGTGTGAGTTATAGGCTCACACCAATGTTTGGAAAACAAAACAGGTAGGCTACGTTATTATACGCCCGGAACATGTATTATACACTAAGCTTATGACACCATAACGTTAACGTGTACCAATATCGATCGGCAGATTTATCCCGGTAGGTACTTTGCTAACATACCTAAATCTCAAATATTATTGCATTTGTTTGAACTTAGTCAATACAAATGGGATTCGTCAATCCCAATAGGCCTATTAATAATATTCGCGCTCACTATTGCTAGTGACTAAATGGTTCATAATAAAGGATCTCGGTTTAGCAAGGTTGGTACTTAGTGATAATAAAACAATCAGGTAAGCATACAATTTAAAAACATTGTGCTCGGTTATAAATAGCATGTATTTCCCCCAAGGGTTTGTAAAACAATTAAGTAATCGAAAGTGGGGCTATGAACTCACCTTAAGTAAGATAGCAAGTAATGAAGGTAATGGTCGGATCGTGTAGGTTTCTACGAGCAACCTATAATAGAATGTCGCGACTTAGGATTGGAGTAAAGAATATGAAGTAGTGCCTATATATATATCTTGCATTATAGTCCATGATGTGGTATGATGTATATTGTAAGTCCTTGAAAGAAAAGATTCATGAAACATGTATGTTTTGTATATCGTTTACTACCGTTCGGGCCGACATAATTCAGAAGTCATGTTAGTAAGCGTTCGAGGAGCCAGGACACTTTAACTCGTAAATCCACAACTCAACTCGACGGCTTACATAATGAACTCCTCACATGAGGCTCCCTACTATTGTAGTAGTTGATGAAATATATAGATATAAGTTTTGATCCGAAAGGTTACATGTCCGATATTTGAATAAACTTAGGAAAGTTTATTAGTACATGAAGATTGTTATTAGGGTATGTTTCATAAGTTTTGTATGACCATTTTCTCTTGGTAATATCTCATGGTTCCCTTTTAAGTGAAGTAGATCCAAATTGCTTGTTCAAGTTCTCGTCAACTCTTTGTTTCATGTTTACGCCTATGAAAGTTGGTATGGTCATTTCGTCATGGCCTAGCCATGACCTTTGGTCCTTGTTCCAAGGTCATGAGACACAATCTTGGCCCTAGCCATGGTGGTGGTCTTGATTATAGGTCATAAGACCCCTTTGGTCTTCATAAACCATAACCTATATGTAATGACTTTGTCTAAAAATGGGCTGTTTAGAATTTGAAGAAATTTATCACTCGGAAAGCGTTTTCAGGGCTCGAGCTTCTTTGTTCCTGAACGAAAACGTCGTTCCGGACAACTTTCGTGTTTTAACTTTTTGATGAATCGGACCAGAAGTGGGACTTTCAAAACCCAAATTTGATCAGAATGGTATTTGGCAGTTTTGCCGGAAACTTTGGTAATTTCAAATGGGCGTAACTTTTGACTCGTATACTCGTTTTGGGTGGTTCAAATTGCTATGGTTTCCTTGTTAAGTCCTCTACTGTAATATGTAATGATCCAATATCATAATTTTTACCATTTTGATCAGGTCTTACCAAGAAAGTCACTAGTTTGCTTGTTTTATGAACTTGTCTTATCAATAATGTATAATAACTTGTTTTACTCACTTTTATACATCATGGACATGAATACAAGACATAATATAGCACAAATAATATGTAAATAACATGAATATGATTATTTAACAAGAATCAAGTTAGGGTTTGGCTCACAACTTTTGGCTTTCAAAGATGAAAGGAAGTTAACATGTAAGGATAGGACATTGATAGACTTGCTTCAACCCTTTTTCACTTCATGCAATCTTTCTACCCTTGGTATTCTTGAAAGATAGATGATGAAGGTTTAGGTGACTTGAGTGGATTCAAACTCAAGAGAAATCACCAAGTATATGAGGTTATGGAAGTGTTTTGATTATCTAAAAGAAACTAGGGTTTCAACCTTGAAGAATCACTTGAACCTTGCAAGAAATTGGAAGGAAATGAGCAAAGGATGGAATGGTTATGGGGTTTGGGGATGCACGGCACAAGAAGGGGGGGAGAGGGCTTATATAGGGTCTTAAGGAGGTTACTTCCTTTGACTTGTCAACACTTGTTCACCAAGTTCTACACATGTTCTCTTCTAAGGCCTCCTAGCATGAGATTGAGCCACATAGTGTGAATGCCCCCCCCCCCCTAGTGGCGGTTTCAAGACCTTGGAGAACAAGGGTTGGACTTTGGATGATATTATCCAAGATATCTAGTGTGTTTTGACTCCGAAAAATGCAAACCGTAAGTTGTTACGCCTCAAAACGTAAAACCGGGTGTCGTAAAATTATGGAATTTAAAAGTATTGATAAACATGTCAATAAGTTCCATAATAAAATATAAAATGAGTGGTAGGTTCCATTTGGGTGTAAAACCCTGCTAAAAACTGGAAACACGGGTCTAAAACGCGTAATACGTAAAACGTACGAATATTGCGTAAAATTGAGAAAAGTAAAATGTTACTTTTCTAATGTGATAAAAATGATTTAAAATGACTTATAATGTCTAGACTGAGCTTAGTCTAGTGTCGGTTGGTATTAAATGTCTTTTAGACATCAAACCGTAAGCCTAAAAATCACGAAATGACTTATAACATCAAGGGATGATTTTTGGTCAATGGAGGAGGGAAAGAATATGTTGACTTTTTCTAAGAAGTTGAAAACTCAAATAGTCTTAGAAACGCGTTTTGTGGTCTAACGGTTAATCGCCCAAACGGTTAAGCGTGCTCATGCGAGAGTAGTACAGGCTTGGGTGACCTGCTGGGAAGTTTTTGGTCATATTTTTCTCAGTCACGATTAATTCTCAAATAAATCATGAGTGTGTAAAATATTTTACTGATGTGGGGTCACCTGACGGGGTTGAATTTCGTTGTGCGTAGAATTTCTGATTGACGTTTTACCCTAAAACGTGTAATTCCGTGTAATTCCTTAATAACTTTCACGAAAATGAGCTTATGAATGTCAAACTTTTAATTTGCCATGGAAATGATTTATCACTTGAGCCCAAGAAATAAAAATCAAATTTCGGGAAAATTTTCGGGAAAATGAATAGTAAAAGTGAATAGTGAAATTTTCCGGGAATGGTAATTATCCTGAAAAATGTGAATTGTTACAACAACAACAAGCGACCATGGGATGGTAACCGTGGGAATAACAACAACAACACCAACAACAACAACAACAACCAAACCCGAAACAACAACCATCACAATCAACAGAACAAGAGACAAGAAGTCGCGACGGCTTATGTTGCTGCACCAGCTGGTGGTAAGTACGTTGGTAATCTACCACAATGTACCAAGTGCAAATACCATCATGAAGGTCCCTGCCCGGCCAAGTGCAACAAGTGTCAGAAACCCGGACATCTTGCCAGGGATTGTAGGGGCAAGGGTATAGCTACTGGGGCTAACACACAGCCCATAGTTACATGTTTCGGATGTGGTGAAAGGGGACACTACAAAAACAACTGTCCTCAAAACCAAGGACCCCAAGGCGGAGGTGCTCGTGGTAGAGCCTATGTCATGGGAAATGGAGAACCACACCAAGACCCGAACGTGGTTACCGGTACGTTCTTACTCAATAACATTCCTGTTAAAGTCTTATTCGATTCTGGTGCTGATATGAGCTTTATATCTACTAGAATTGCGCCTTTACTTGATATTCCATCAATTACTTTAACCACTAGTTATAGTATTGAACTTGCTACCGGTGACTTAGTAAATACCAATACCGTAATCCCAAACTGTACCCTTAATCTCTTAGACCACCCCTTTAACATCAATCTTATGCCAATCGAACTCGGAAGTTTTGATGTTGTTATTGGCATGGATTGGTTGTCTAAACATCAAGCTAACATTATTTGTGGTGAAAGAGTTGTGCACATTCCATGTGACAATGAAACTTTGATCATTCGTGGTGATCAAAGTGGAACTCGAATAAACATCATCTCATGTATCAAAACCATGAAGTACATTGAGAAAGGATGTTATGCTTTCTTAGCCCACGTAACCGAAAAGAAATCCGATGAAAAACTTCTCGAAGATGTTCCTATTGCCCGTGAGTTTCCTGAAGTCTTTCCCGAAGATTTACCCGGACTACCACCAAATCGTCAAATAGAGTTCAGAATTGATTTAATACCAGGAGCGGCGCCAGTTGCCCGCGCACCATACCGGCTAGCACCTTCAGAGATGCAAGAGCTATCAAATCAATTACAAAAACTTTCGGACAAGGGATTTATTCGACCCAGTTCCTCACCTTGGGGAGCTCCAGTGTTATTCGTGAAAAAGAAAGATGGGTCATTACGAATGTGTATTGACTACCGTGAACTAAACAAATTAACCATAAAGAACCGATACCCACTACCAAGAATTGATGACTTATTTGATCAATTGCAAGGTTCAACCTATTACTCAAAAATTGACCTACGATCAGGTTACCATCAAGTTAGAGTTCGTGATGAAGACATTCCAAAAACAGCCTTTAGGACACGATATGGTCACCATGAATTCCAAGTGATGCCATTTGGGTTAACAAATGCACCGGCAGTATTCATGGATCTCATGAATCGGGTGTGTAAACCATATTTGGACAAATACGTGATCGTATTCATAGACGACATTCTCATTTATTCCAAAAACGAAGAGGAACACAAAGAACATCTGAGAACAATTTTAGGACTACTCAAGGAAGAGAAATTGTATGCAAAGTTTTCCAAATGTGAATTTTGGATTCAATCCGTACAATTCCTTGGGCATGTGATTGACAAGACCGGTTTACATGTCGATCCCGCTAAAATTGAAGCTATCAAAAATTGGCCAACACCTACCACCCCTACAGAAATTCGTCAATTTCTGGGTCTAGCAGGGTATTACCGAAGGTTTATTGAAGGATTTTCCTCAATAGCAAAGTCTTTGACTAAGCTAACTCAGAAAGACAAGAAATACGTGTGGAATCAAGACGAAGAAAAAGCTTTCCAAACCCTCAAACAGAAACTTTGTAGTGCTCCTATCCTAGCATTGCCTGATGGGATCGAAGATTTTGTAGTCTATTGTGATGCATCGCACCAAGGGTTAGGTGCCGTGTTGATGCAACGCGATAAGGTCATGGCTTATGCATCAAGGCAACTCAAGGTTCATGAGGAAAATTACACCACTCATGACTTAGAGTTAGGAGCTGTGGTCTTTGCACTAAAAATCTGGAGACACTATCTATACGGTACTAGATGTACTGTGTACACCGATCATAAAAGTCTACAACACATTTTGAACCAAAAAGAACTAAACATGAGACAACGTCGTTGGTTGGAATTACTAAGTGATTATGACTGCGACATTCGTTACCACCCAGGAAAGGCAAACGTAGTAGCTGACGCCCTGAGCCGAAAGGAACGGGTTAAACCACTACGAGTCCGAGCCTTAGTTTTAACCATAAATTCAAACTTTCCTACTCAAATCCTTCACGCTCAAGCTGAGGCGGTGAAAAAAGAAGACATCCAAAAGGAAAAGTTGGATGGCATGATACAAAAGAAATTCGAAACCCGTTCAGATGGAACTCTATGCTTCCAAGGTCGAAGTTGGTTACCACTTTATGGTGGCCTACGAGACTTGATCATGCATGAATCACACAAGTCTAAATACTCCATACATCCAGGATCTGATAAGATGTATCATGATCTTAAGTTACTCTATTGGTGGCCAAACATGAAAGCCGACATTGCAACATACGTTAGCAAATGTCTTACCTGCTCCAAAGTAAAAGCCGAACATCAAAAACCATCCGGTCCATTGCAACAACCAGAGATTCCTACTTGGAAATGGGAAAGAATTACTATGGACTTCATTACCAAGCTCCCAAAGACATCAAGCGGTTATGACTCCATCTGGGTCATAGTTGATCGTCTCACAAAATCCGCACACTTTATACCAATCAAAGAGACTTACAAAATGGAACAACTAACCCGACTGTACGTCAAAGAAATAGTCTCAAGACATGGTGCACCAATATCCATCATATCCGACAGAGATGGTAGATTTACTTCCAATTTCTGGCAGTCACTCCAAGACGCCTTTGGAACAAATCTAGACATGAGTACAGCGTATCATCCTCAGACCGATGGTCAGAGTGAACGAACCATCCAAACTCTTGAAGACATGCTTCGAGCTTGTATAATAGATTTTGGAAAAGGATGGGATACTCATCTACCATTAGTCGAATTTTCCTACAACAACAGCTATCATGCAAGTATTCAAGCAGCTCCATTTGAAGCACTTTATGGTCGAAAGTGTCGTTCACCTGCTTGTTGGGCTGAAGTGGGAGAAGTTCAACTCACTGGACCAGAACTTATCCGTGAAACAACGGATAAAATTGTACAAATCAAAAATCGACTACAAGCCGCAAGAGATCGACAGAAAAGTTATGCCGACACACGACGCAGACCCCTAGAATTCCAAGTCGGAGATAGGGTTATGCTAAAGGTATCACCTTGGAAAGGCTTGATACGATTCGGTAAACGAGGAAAACTAAACCCAAGATACATCGGACCATTCAAAATCCTAGCCAGGGTTGGCCCTGTGGCGTACAGACTTGAGCTTCCATCAGAACTCAGTAGTGTACACCCCACTTTCCATGTATCTAACCTAAAGAAATGTTTGTCGGATGAATCACTCGTGATTCCACTCGACGAAATTCAACTCAATGATGATCTTCAATTTATTGAGGAACCCGTAGAAATCATGGACCGAGAGGTCAAACAACTCAAGCAAAGCCGTATTCCAATTGTCAAAGTTCGTTGGAACTCACGACGTGGTCCTGAATAAACATGGGAACGAGAGGACCAGATACGTAAGAAATACCCACATCTTTTTACCAACGAAGCTTCTACTCCTAACGCTAATTGATCTCCGGGATGGAGCTCTCATATGGGGTGGAGATTGTAACAATTCGCAAATTCAGGTTAATTACTATTCCCGGAAAATTTTACTATTCATTTTTCCCGAAATTTTCCAGAAAGTTGATTTTTATTTCATATTCTCAAGTGATAAATCATTTCCATGACAAATTAAATGTTTGACATTCGTCAGATCATTTTCGTGAAAGTTATTAAGGAATTACACGTTTTAGGGTAAAACGTCATCCAGAAATTCTACGCACAACGAAATTTGACCCCGTCAGGTGACCCCACATCAGAAAAATGTTTGACACACTCATGATTTATTTGAGAATAAATCATGACTGAGAAAAATATGACCAGAATAAACCTCGGCCGTGAAAAACTGGAATTTTCAGTTTTACGCGTTTTTACTCAGCCGTAACCCTAGCCTATACCTGCACCGCATTTCTAAGATGATTTGAGTTTTCAACTTATTATAATAAGTCAACATATTCTTTCCCTCCTCCATTGACCAAAAATCATTCCTTGATTTTACAAGTCATTTCGTGATTTTTAGGCTTACGGTTTGATGTCTAAAAGACATTTAATACCAACCGACACTAGACTGAGCCCAGTCTAGACATTATAAATCATTTTAAATCATTTATATCATATTAGAAAAGTAACATTTTACTTTTCTCAATTTTACGCAATATTCGTACATTTTACGTATTACGCGTTTTAGACCCGTGTTTCCAGTTTTTAGCAAGGTTTACCACCCAAATGGAACCTACCACTCATTTTATATTTTATTATGGGACATATGGACATGTCTAACAATACTTTAAAGTTTCATAATTTTACGACACCCGGTTTTACGTTTTGAGGCCTAATCATTTACGGTTGGCATTTCCCGGAGTCAAAACTAACCAAATATCTTAGGATAATACCAAGCCAAGCACACCTCACCCCCTAGGCTCTTGTGAACCGCCATTAGGGGGGGAGTCACACCCTTGGGTGGCTTGATCTTGTATCATGTGGTCTTGGATGAGATACATGTGTTGAAGCTTGTCATGAAAGCTTTGACTAGTCTTGATAAGTAACCTCCTCATGGACCTATAAATACCCCCTCCCCCCTTCCTTTGGCCGGCCATCAACACACACCACAACACTTCACATTTAGCTTTTAGTCTTCTAATTTCAAGCAAGGTTCAAGTGATTGTTCAAGATAGAAACCCTAGCTTAGTTTCTAGTAATCAAAACTCTTCCAAACCCTAATATACTTGGTGATTTCTCTTGAGTTTAAATCCACTCAATTCACCTCAACCTTCATCATCCATCTTTCAAGAATACCAAGGGTAGAAAGGTTGCATGAAGTGAAAAGGGTTGAAGCAAGTCTATCAAAGTCCATTTCCTTACTTGTTACTCCTTTCTTTAATTAGAAAGCCAAAAGTTGTAAGCCTAAACCTAACATGCTTCTTGTTAATTAATCATGTTCATATCATTTACATGTTATTCTTGCTATATTATGTGTTGTATTTATGTCCATGATGTATAAAAATGAGTAAAAGATGTTGTTATAATGGATTGTTAAGTTAAGTTACTAAAACAAACAAACTAGTGAATTTCTTGGTATAACCTGATCAAAATGGAAAAATTATGTTATTGGATTATTACATATTACATTAGAAGACTTAACAAGGAAACCATAGCAATTTGAACCACCTAAAAAGAGTAAACGAGTCAAAAGTTATGGCGATTTGAAGTTACCAAGATTTCCGGCAAAACTGCCTAAAAGTTTCTGTGACAGAACCTAAAACACGCAAAAAGAGGCCTTTCTGGTCCGATTCATGAAAAAGTTAAAACACAAAAGTTGTCCGGAATCACGTTTTCATTCAGGAACAAAGAGGCTCGAGCCTTGAAAACGCTTTCTGAGTGAGATATTTCTCAGTTTCTTAACAGCTATTTACATATATATAAGTCACTAGATTATGGTTATACTTTGAAAGGAATAAGAGGTTTATGACCTATAATCAAGACCACAACCATGGCTAGAGCCAAGTTTGTGTCTCATGACCATGGAACAAGGACCAAAGGTCATGGCTAGGCCATGACGAAATGACCATACCAACTTACAAAGGCGTAAACATGAAACAATGAATTAGGCGATAACATGAACAAGCAATTTGGATCTACTTCACTTAAAAGGAAACCATGAGATTTTACCAAGAGAAAATGGTCATTCAAGACTTATGAAACTACCCCTAATAACAATCTTCATGTACTAATAAACTTTCCTAAGTTTATCCAAATATCGGACATGTAACTTTTCGGATCAAAACTTATATCTATATATTTTATCAACTACTACAATAGTAGGGAGCCTCATGTGAGGAGTTCATTATGTAAGCCGTCGAGATGAGTTGTGGATTTACGAGTTAAAGTGTCCTGGCTCCTCGAACGCTTACTAACATGACTTCTGAAATATGTCAGCCCGAACGGTAGTAAACGATATACAAAACATACATGTTCATGAATCTTTTCTTTCAAAGACATACAATATACATCATACCACATCATGGACTAAATGCAAGATATATATAGGCACTACTTCATATTCTTTACACAAATCCTAAGTCGCGACATTCTATTATAGGTTGCTCGTAGAAACCTACACGATCCAATCATCACCTTCATTACTTGCTATCCTACTTAAGGTGAGTTCATAGCCCCACTTTACATTACTTCAATGTTTTACAAACCCTTGGGGGAAATACATGCTACTTTTAAACCGAACACAATGCTTTGAAACTGTATGCTGCCTGATTGTTTTATTATTACTAAGTACCTACCTTGCCAATCCTAGGCCCCTATCATGAACCATTAAATCACTAGTATTAGTTAGCGCGAGTATTGTGAATAGGCCTATTGGGATTGACGAATCCCATTTGTTTGAGCAGATTAGTTCAACAAATGCACTATATTTGAAACATTAAGTATGACGGCAAAGTACTTACCGGGGCAACAAAACCGCCGATTGATATTGGTACCCGTTAACGTCTTGGTTGCATGAGCTTAGTACATAATAATAACTGTTTTGTTTTCTAACATGAGTATGAGTCTAATTAACTCTTACTACCAACATATTGTGTTCAACCGTTAAACAAACTCTATGAATTTCACTCAACCTTTGTGTTGACCTCTTAAGCATGTATTTCAGGTCCATGATAATCAAGAATGGAGTGGAAGCGCACGTACCGAAGGAAGAAGGCTATAAACTATTATGTCATTCGATAAAAACATCAAAGACTTTATATTGATGTATTTTGAAACATGGAACCGTTTTGGGACCTTACTATGTAAACTCTGATATATTTGAATAAATATGAATGACAACTCTTTTTATTACGACTCGGTTAGAGATCGTTTTCTATTATTATGACTGTTGTGTCGTCGAGTAACACCCAAGTTGAATTCCGCTGCATCATGAATTGGGGGTGTTACAAAAAGGATAGAAAACTTTGGTGCGATGCGTGCGAGCAACCTGTGAACTACCAAAAACCAAGGTCAAGATATGTAATACAGATTACCAACACAAATTTATCTTTAAAAAATTTGCAGCTAACATACAATTTTCTCACATGGCCAGGTTTAGGCTTGAGGTTGATGTAAAAGATGGCTGATGAAGACGATGCTCGAAAACCTGAGGAAATTTCTATCACGGTTAGTAAACATCAAGTACTTATCTTATTTCATACTGTCTTAAATATTCTATATGTATTTTTTTCTTTGGTAGAAGCATAGTTGAGATAACTTTATTGGAAGAAATTGCAAAGACACCTAACATTGATGCAATGATATCTTCCCTCTCCGGTAATTGCGGCGGTCACTTCATTGAAAGTCTCAAAATTCGGAGGTACACATAACCCATACTGCCTATTGATTCAAAAAGAAAGAATTATATTTTTAGCTTCATGTTTTACCTTCAAACTTTATTATCGTCATCTCATGTTTAACTTTTAAGAAAAGGCGTCTTCTTTTCATGTTGCTCTGAAACATGGATACATGATTACCAACAAAAGTAAAGTAAAAAAATTATGACAAGCAGACGTGATCACTTGAGATATCTTAATACGTAACCCTAATTCTGAACTGATGATTGATATTTTACTAGATTTGGCCATGGCCAGACGGTTTCATATTATGAGAGAAAACTGAATTAAGCATGACAGGAATAGAGAGACAAAACCTGCTGCCAACGGCTCTCTATCGAAGCACAAACTAAAATAATGGCTACGTTTCTCTGGTACTTCTCTATTTCTTTTTTTATGTTTCAGTTTCTCTAGCTCAATTTTTGGTGTAATTTGTGTTCCCCATCAAATGCATCTGAGCAAAAAAAATAAATAAATAAATAAAAAGGAAAAGGTTAAACTTCAAACACAAAATAAGTTTTCACACTGAATGATAATTCTTATAAACGATAACATTTTTTCCCACACTAATTGAAGGTACATTGATTGAAGAAGATTCAGACATAAAGGAAGTTACTGTTAAAAAAGTCCCGGTTGTTAAAGATCCTGAAGAGCACGCTGAATAAGGAACTTCACTCAAAATAAGTACTAATAAGGAAATAAAGAATTATGCCAACGATGTGGGTCAGACTTTTTGGAACTTAGATATGAGGGTCATGGTCTAGACACCACTTCGTGTTAGAATTTTGTTAACTCTGATATGAGTATCATGGTCTATCCAGTGTTTTGTGCTCAATCTCTTAATTCAATAAATCGATAGCTATTTTCCTATAGCTCTAGCGCTCGGAACACATCCAATTAGCCTTTATGTTATGAAATTGAAGCATGGAATATAAATAATAAAATAAGTTCTATTTTAATAATAAACATGGAATGGCCTAAAATAAGTAAAATTCATTGCATTCTAGCATGAAATAAGCAAACAACTATTTTACCCATACATGTATAATTTGGATTAAATGAAAATTTACTTTGTTAGTCCCAAACACTGACCTTAAACTCTTATTTCCAGAAAATTGAATCACAAAACAAACATTAATTTTACCCATACATCTATAATTTGGGTACAACCCGTATAAACCCCAATTCATTAATTACATATACATCTTAAAATTCCTTAAAGCCAACTTATCACTCACAATTTCCAAACCAAAAATCTCAATTCTTACCTGCATCGAATCACATAACCATACATCAAATTCAGATTAAAGCCCCATACAAAACATTATTATTTCAAATGGGGTGTTTGGATTTAGGTTTATATAAGACAAATGAACGAATGTGGTGGGGGAAGGGTGGGACCGGTGGTGAAGGTGGATGTAGATCGGCGTTGTGGAGACAGCGTGTAGCAATGGCGTGAAGATGGCTGCGGACCTTTGTGGCAGAGAGATGGAACTGTGAAATGTTTGATTGGGAAGAGAAGAAGATAATGTTTGGTGAAAATATGGAAAAGACTGATTATAGTGTAAAATAGAATTTATGTTTAAATTGTGGTTTCTGATCGGGAAAGGGTGGGTTTTTGGAGCCCATCTACATCTAGGAAAAAAAAAACTTTTGAATCTTTTTGGACAAGTATATGTAGGTTAGTTTACATCAATTTTTATCATCAGTTTTTTACATTTTAATTATTTTGACCAAGAATGATAGGAGGCCATTAACACAAAAACTAAACCACTTTTCAAAGCGATCAAAAACAATATTATGCGGTTTGAATCAAGTGAAAACCTGTGAAAGAAATATTCGATTGTTGTTTGAAATCAACCAATTATGTGTACCCCATTTACTCTTACCATAAAATGATCCAACTTGCCAAACATATTTTTGTAGAAAAATATTATACAAGAGTGTTCTCAATTATATATACTTTGTTGATCTAATGCGTTTGCTTAATTTTGTGAAACTTTGGTGAATGGGTTAGCTGTTGATTTGAGATGGAGAGGGAAAAATAAAGAAATCAATTCAAAGTGATAATAAAAATACAAGCTCGGGTTTGTTTTGGTAAATTACTTAACTAATTTCATATAATAGACCATTGTACCTTTAATAAAGAATCCAATATCTTTACAACTTATATAAATAGAATTAATATTGAGAAAATCTACTATAAATATATCAGCTTTTTAATACTTGGTTATAAATTTTATTTACGATGTCTATATCTACCGATACCACTTGCAAATATAACAACGCAATCGTTACATATGAAAGACAATACTGGAAGCTGGTACATCAGTTTTAGTGTAAGAGACAAAAGAAAAAGGTCTAAGTTGTATGTAGTATAAACTATTTGTTTGAAATAACATGTTTTGTGCTACGATAATGAAAGCCACTCACATATTTGATACCTTTTCTTTGAAGCAATTATATTTACAAAAACTTACTTAAACAAACTTCGTTTATTCAGTCGAGTAGCCTGATCGAAACTAACCTTAATAACTAAATAAGCAAAACCGATGATTCTTTACGATGAACAAAGCCCGTGCATCGCACGGGCCATGCTGTCTCGTAATAGTAATATTTTAAGATAACCTTCCAAATATTTTATTACTCCCTTTTAAAAACGTAGATGAATGGACGGTCCGTATACAATCAATATATGTGCACCAAAAAAATATACGGACTAATATCAATACTATCCCCTTCTTCCAGATCATACAGTATGTGTCTTCATCATCTTCCCCACCTCCTCCCATATCTCCATCTGTCCCACCCAATTATCAAAACCATTATTTTCCCAAAAACATTTCTTCGTGAATGTTTTCCAATGGATCTTCAAAAGACACGCAAACCAAACGGTTCAAGCACTTCATGTCATCAAATTGACACACACCATTCAAAACACACACAAAAAATAAATTCCGGTGACCCCAATCTAGGATCCTTCATTATTTTTAACACCATTTTTTTTAATAAAAAGTTTGTATTTTCATTCATGGTTCTATGTTTAATTGCAGGTTCGAATTATTTCAAAAAAGGATGGAGTGCAGCGATGAATTTTTTTATCGAAGGCATATGGTTCTTTATTTTTACTTTTTTTCCCTGATTTGTGGTCACTTTATGTTTAGTTAAGTGTGTACTGATAGGATTTCGATTTTGTCATCCGTGTAACAAATTAAGGTGTTATAATGGGTTTGGCCTTTTAGGCTAGATGTGTTGGTTTATTAGTAATTTTAGTTTTGCCTAAAATTAGCACTTTCAAGGGGGGGTTTGTTTAGGCTTATTTACGGAACGTTCTGAGCTTCGATGGTGTTGATTTTGTTGCTGCTAATCGGGAATGAGGTTATGGAAATTAGTATCGTTTTCCCAAAATATAATTTAACATAACCGATTATCTTTATGATTTCTCAGTTTATTGTTCGCGTTTTCATTACTTTCAAACATTTTTTCAAGGTGGGTTATGTTATTTTTTTAGCGGGTGTTTGGATTAGCCTATTTACCTAACTCACGAGCGTATTTGCTCGATCAACAATTCAATGTGCGTTTTTTTGTTTTTTTTTTTTTTTTTTTTTTGGTAATTTTGTTTCACACCACACCAAAGAAATCACTACTAGGTTTTTTGGGGTGTGGATGGTGAGTTTAGGTACGCCAATATTCTTATGCTCCTTTACTAAACCATAGTGCACGAAGTTACCATATGCCTCCCACTCACATCCACACAAACTTATCATCTGAAAATTTTATCTTCTCAAATCTTTTTCGCACCGCCTCCCATCACACACAGCTACAGAAAGTTATTGTCTGAAAATATTCCTTCATAATATTGTTAACTAATTCTCAGTTGTGCATACAGGATATTGTGTTGTTAAGACTGTTGGAGTAGTCAGCGCATATCCGTGAGGAGCGGCAACAGGGATGAAGCAATGACCTGTTGATGAGGAATAAAGAAACAAATTGGTAATCAACTACAAATATTTTATTTTAGGGGTGGTGTTAATTTGTGTTTTTGATTAACGAGATAATTTTTGATTGTTAATCTAATTTTGTGTCATGTTTTTGTGATTCGAGTTTTTCTTTTAGGTCAAGATGTATGGTGTTTATGTGTAGGATGTGCTTCACGAGAATAATGCACATCGGGTTAGTTTTCCTCATTATGGTAAATAGTTGATTAAAATGTTTTTACAATTTTTTTTATAAAAGCTTCAAATTGTTTTTTATAGGTGAAGAAATTGATGCTTTGAAAGGTATGTTTTCGTTAAACGCCACACCTATTAATACAACATGTATGTTATTGACCATATTATGATTTTTTGCAGAATTTATTGGCGTTCAATTGGAAAACTAATTTCAATACGGTTAATCGTGATGCTTAAAGAAAGGTATTGATCTCATTTTATCATTTAGTAGAACACGTTTGGTTATTTAACTGTACAATGGGTTTATCAGTATTGCTTGAAACCAATGTAGGAGACATAGGAGATAGGACTATGGGAAACTGGTCAGATGGGAAAAATTGGTTCTTTGAAATCTCAAAAGTTTGGAACGTTAACATCTGCAGGTAAGTAATGGTATTTGGCTTTTTGAATTGCTGTTTGGTACCTTGCTACTGATTTTACCTGTTAGATTAGGATCGTCACTTATAGGATGGCCTAGAATTGCTAGGTTTTGTTACCCTTATCACCTTTTTTTTCCCTTCAATTACTAACATGGTTAATGCGCTTTTTAGGATTGCATTTTTAGCTCTGATTATGTATTTGTCCGCTGCAGGGTAAAGAATCTAAGGAAGGCCTCCGCGTCTGCAAAGAGTTAGTTAAGCTCCGAGTACGGTGCATACTCTCAAAGGCACTTTACGTAATAAAATACTCTACTCTTCGCATTTGCTTATTTTGTGAAAAGAAAACCAACGATTAAAAGGAAATCAGAAATGAAGTAAATCTATCTATAATGATTTGGTGGCCCTCAAAAGGAAATGAATTTAAAGCCTACTTTCTCGCACGTGCACCTGCTTATGGGGATACATGGTTGGAAATTTTGTATGCAAACTTTACGACTTTGGTTGTTGCATGTTTTCGAATCGTAGCCTGATCTCTGTTGGTTTTGTAACGGCTAGATTTTTCTTTTTGCAGCCCTGAAATAGGAAAGGAGAAGGTAGGACAGTTTGGAGTAAGCCCGGGCAGTGAGTCGTATAGCGGATGCATAGTAAGTGCATTTTTATTTACTATTTTTGAATAGCTTTAAAAGAAACATGTTAAATGGTAGGTATAACAAGGGGAAATAATTATTTACCATTTGGAAAAAAATTAAAACAACAGCAACTTTTCTCACCTTATGAATTCGGAAGTAACTGATATTGCTCATGAGTTTGTACAGCAGTTCACAAAGAACTCTTTAGTTTGCAGCTAAAGACGCAGAAGGAAGTGGACCTCATGCTAAAAAGCAAAAACGCGCCTAGCACTGTAGTCAGAACAGCTGCGGTTTTGGAAATCATGAGTATACAATCTGTATAATGCGAACACATAAAAGTGCCGTGTTGTAAGCTGTGAAGCATGTTTGACGGCATTAGGCTTAAAACACGCATCTTTTTGTAAACAACAAACAGTTGTAATGAAACTATCCGTTTTGGTATGCGCAATGCAGGTCTTATTCAGTACGGCAGTTTAACTAAAGTATTTTAAAGTGACAAGCAGTAGCCTAATGTTTTTTTTTTGAACGGCAGAAGAGATAAAATATATAAAAAGCAACTAGCAAGGCGCTAGAAGCTAAAGAGTACAAATACAAGACTAGAAATAAAACAGAATAAACTTATTCTAGACTCTACCCGAGACTTTAACTGCGAGGGCTACAAAAGGGATGAAAAAACTCTTGCCAACTTACAGTAAAACTAAGACAAGAGAAAAATCCCCATTCGCGGAGGCCGAGCCACCGGTTTTCACTCCGGAATGATTTTGATGTAGACCCAAACAAGCCTCGAGGGAAAAGAGAGGCAACGAAACAAAAGAATGAAAAGCTCTCTCTATGACCTCGAAGAAATTTCCAACATTAGTCATCCTGTAGGCGAAGTCAGTAAAGGATTTTTTAACCATTCAATCCAATTGCACGACATGTGACCCCTATGATAGAGCCACGAATAAGAAGAGGAACGGATATTGTCGAAGATATCACTCTTTCTCATCGGATGTGAACAAAAAGTGATGTTGTTGCGGTACCTCCAAATCCACCATAAAGAAGAAGCAATAATAATGTACATACGTTGAATCTTCTTATTCGAAGCGTGCCAAGAATTTAGCCAGTCACTCCAATGGTCCATAGAAACGAACATTGGAATGGAACTATCACACCAAACACGAACGAGTCTCCAAATATCCCTCGCAAAGTCACATTCAAAGAAAATATGGAGATTAGATTCAACATTACCATTGCACGTAGCGCAAGAAATCGATTGGATTTCTATACCTCGGTTAGAAAGATTGAGCCGATGTGGAAGACGATCCAGCTTTGTACGCCACATGAAAATGTTAACTTTACGAGGAAGAGCTTTATCCCATTTAGTTGAGAAGACTAAAGAAGGCAAAATGTGGTCATCAATGTGTTTACGGGTGAGTCCAACAGTAAACACCCCATCATTAGCTATGGACCAGATGCAAGTATCTGAGTTAGAAACCAAATCGATTTGGCTAATCTCATTTATAAGGTCTCGAAGATAAGACAAGTTACGAGCTCCCAATTCAGTTCTAGACCAGTTCCACGACCATTGGATGTTGCGAATGCGGTCAATTATCAAACACTCTTTATCTTGTTCAAGCCGAAATAATCTATTGTAGCGAAGATGAAGAGGAGAATTACCTATCCATAAATCCTTCCAAAAACGAATAGTGGTGCCACACCCCACCCGAAAACGAAGAGAATCTTTAAGGATAATACCATTCGAGTGCAAATAGTTAGCAGTAGCCTAATGTACAGTAAGTAGCATGTATCTAGGATCCATATTAGCCCCTGTGAAATTGCAAGTCTAAAGCCGATAGTCCAGCCACTTGCAATCTGTTAGGATAGATATGCAGCCATGCAGCTGTCACATTAGCGTACCAGCCCGTAAGATTGCAAGTCCAAAACCGTTAGGCCAAACGCTTCCAATGTTTCGTAACATGCTCCTAGCAATGTATCTATCCAGTTTTGTGTCTTTGATACTTGCAACTGAAACAAACATGCACACAGGTTTATCAAAAAGGTTAAGATGCCCCCGCCGCAACGCGGCGGGTTTCTTATTCTTGTTTTATTCATGGACTCAATATTTTATTGTTAAAAAAATTGTTTTTTATTGATTTGTGGGAGTAGCGACAATATTTTATTCATAACTCCTTTTTTAATTGATAAGTCGTTCAGGTCCCTTTATCATTCTGTATAAATAGGCTATTCTCTTTGTACAGATATAGTAGAGGGGCCCATTCAAACCTTGCGTGGTGTTTTTTTTTAACACTACAACTCAAAATATTTAATCGGTAAATCAATTTTTTATACTGGCACGAAAACCAACTTCCCCTCCTATGGTATTTAGAGAATATAATAATAAAATAATGTCGATGTCTAAAGTATTTTAACCAGTTATTTATTGTTTTTTATAACTGATACTCGGTGCTAGTTTAGAAATAGATATTACGAGCGAGGGTACCCGCGCGTTGCTGCGGAAATGTTGTGATTAATCTAAACTCGAAATAAAACGATTGAAAAAAATTATTTTTGTTATTAAGAACTAAATTTGCAAAAGATCGATAACCGCAAATACTCTTGAAATTAAAAATTAACCAGAGGTGGTGTAAAAAAAAAAAAAAAAACTGGTGAACAGTGTTTTTAACGAATGAACAATAATTTTTAACGGGATCGATATGTTGCAAAGTTAGTCCTTTGGGATTATCTTTGGAATTATAATTTAACCTGAGGAACTGTTTTTGTTATATATATAACCTCATGATCAAAAATTAAAAAAGTGAAAAGTAAAAAAAAAAAAAAAAAAAAAAAAAAACACGATGAACAGTAGTGCTACAGTACCTTGCTACAGTAACGCACATATAAATTCACTGTTATAACACTGTAGCAAACACTGTTGCTACAGTTTTGCTACAGTACCAACTCACTGATTTTTAGTATATATATATAACAAGCGGGGTAGCCCGCGCTTTGCCGCGGATTTGTTATTTTTTTTATGGTGTTGTATTTTTCTTTGTATTTTTGTTTTGTATTATTTTTGTTATTTGTTTTTTTTTAAACAAAAATGAATGACCGCATAATAAAATGTTTTTGTGCAAGTTTTTTTATTTTTTTTATTTAAGGAAAATTATTCATAGTTTCACAAAAAAAAAAAAAAAAAAAATGCTACAGTACATCTGCTACAGTAACGTGCAACATGAGGCAGCACAAATGTTACTGTTTAGTCAACTGTGCGGTACAACTCTTTGAAGCACGACTGCTACAGTAAAATCCTGCCTTTTTAATATATTTATAATATAATATAATTATAATGTATCGAATGAATGTGCCTTTTTACAATGAATAATGATAACACGAGACATTAGTAAAGCAATTTAAAAGAATTTAATTGGCCAAGTTGTCACCTAGTGTTATCTTTTTATCCAAATGAAACAATATTATATTCATCGTTGCCATTATAAAAGAATTTACTGTACTATATTGTGGTCCACAACTCCACATGCCAACGATCAAAGCTGGATACGAACTTAAACCGAAAGACACGTGTACGGTGTAGAGACCAAATAGGACTAATAAGGTTGTCGACTAGGATGTTTTAACTTCAGGTGACCACGTGGAAGCTTGAGATATGTTCAGTCAGTCTAGTACTCAAGACAATGCATGTGTTTGTCGACATGTTGGGTCATGGGTGAATCTAGAATCAAGTATTCGGTTCCTTACTTGAGCATTTGTTTGCTAAGAAAACCAGTCACATTCAATTGATGATTATTAAAACATCTGTAATATTTTTTACATTAAATTATCTTATCTAATTGACCAATTGACATAACATTAGTTATAGATTATGTTTGTTTTTAATGTAGGGAAATGCTTTGACCCACATAAATTTTATAAAAGAATTTCACATGCTGATACGTCAGAAAATGATTGGTCTAATAAAAAAGAACGAAAAAAAAGGTATAGTAGTAAAATAGACCAATCACTCTCTGACATATCAGAGTGTGGATTGTTAAACTATTCCAGACATTTACACCATTCCACTTTTTTTTTTACTTAAACATTATATTAGTTTTCTTTCTTCCCTCACTCCCTCTCACTCACCATTCCACCACTTTTTATTAAAATACTAATTTTTATACAAATATACCCGCACACTAACAAACCAAATAATTAATAGTAATAAAAACATTAAAGAGCTCACCTTTCACTGCTTGGTGTGAGCAGCTCACGTACCACCCTCGACCTTCCTCGGTAAACCTCACGCATGAAGTCGGTATTTCACGGTTGGCTCACAGCACTGCTGGAAGCAATCTTATTGTAGTATTTTGTTATTTAACAAATTTACGAGAACTACAAGTAACTGTTGTTATTTGTATGGATGAAAGTATGAAACAAAATATATACTCCGTAATAGTTAGATGCATTATTAACAACTTTTGCTAATAATACTTCGTAATATATAGAGACTAGCTTCCAGGCCCGGCCGATGGCCGGATTGTTTTAAGAAATTTCTTAAAAAAAATAAACATAGCACAATTGATTTTATAATAGATCAACAATGTAAATTGCAATAAATTTTGTGATTCTATATAAGTTAGTAGGGTGTTAATTGAATATAAGATAAAATTTTGGCGTCATATTGCATAACGAAAAATAAAAACAAAATGCATACTTGGATAGTATATTTAATTATCGGTTCCCATTACATTATAGCAACGTTAACAAAATAACAACCATGGCTTGCAAAAATGAAAAAAGCCAAATTATTAAAAGACGTTTATAATAGAGAATACTTAAAACGTACGAAAGAGAACCAAACTTTTGATAGTAACAATGCAAGCAACATCAAACATAAGGAAACTTATTCTTCATTGCAACTAACGTTGAGACGAACCAACAAATCATATGCTATGTTGTATCCTTCTTCACCGAATTCATTGATTAGTTCATCAAGGCCCGGCCGATGGAAAATACAACAATTAAAAGTTTGCACATGTAAAGCAAATGTAAAGAGGTTCTGATATAAATGAATTAATAAACTTTGCACATGTAAAGCAAATGTATAAGTGAAATGGGCATGTCAGGTGGATGGTCAAAAGTTTAGTACTTTTAATGAAAACTATTGTGTCAAATATGATAGACTCAAAGTTTGTTTACGTAGGAATTATAAAGCTAGCATCATAAAGACTAATCAAATGAAAGGTGTATTATGATCATTCATTAACAAAGAAACGGTGCCTAAACACACGCTACGGAAAAATTAGTGAATGATGCAACTTTTGGTTGCAAATTGTTTTTACTGGAAGGTTGATGTTTTCCAAATCCTTTTATGGCATTCTTTTGTTTGGAATTTCTATCAAACATGTGGTGTTATATGTAATCTAAGGCAATATTCAAATCATAAAAAATAAGATTTTACCTTTATATCATGATAAAGACAGTAGGCAGTCAACTCTTGGACATGGATGGACTTTCCTTTCAGGTTTCTTTCCAACAATGAAGGCTAATTCAAGTTGCAGTAACGTTAGGTAACGGTTGTTCTTTGGGTCCTGAAGGCCCTAGTGTTGATATTGGAAAGTCATATGCGAATGGATGCTTGTTAATGATGGAACATAACAAACTGTTTTAAGACATTTGCGTGCTAAAAAATCGCCTCCATTTACAGCTCCAAAGATTATATTGCATTATGTTATCTGTTCGAATGTCTCAAACGTTGTACTTGAGGAGAAAGATAGCTTACGCACCTGGCATTTGGATTCCCACTTCTGGCTCAGTTAGTTGCAGCTAAAGTTGTAGCCACTAAGTAATTTAGGAACCGGTTAAGGAATAAGACGCAAACAATATAAATCAATGGTTAAACATTCAAATAATGTAAACCTATAAATGAAAATATCAAATGATGAAACTTACCGTTTATACTTAATACGCATTCTTTGTCTCATTTTATTGGTGATCAAGTGGATTACAAATAAAGTGAAGATAGTATAGCAATCATGAATTTTTTGAATATGAAAGGCAAGGATACAGAGAAACGACCCAATATGACAGTAACTTGTGTAAAGTTTACTAAATCATTGCCTTAAACAATGCAAGAAGGCTATACATGGATGACATGAGTACTCTACCGGAGTGAGGAGGTTTTTACCACTACAAACCACATAGAATGTAAATGCATGATGCATAATAGTATACCAATTAGCATATCTGAAATTTACTTACCAATTATATTAATAATGTGGTTCTAACATGACTAACCTGTAAGTTGGAGGATTCCAATTTGCAGTACATGGTGCAAGTCTCGGAGCTTGTGTGGCTGAAACTGTTTAAGAACTCGCCACATTTTCCCCTCTTGTATGTAGGATTTCCGTACACTCCACCAGACTCTATAAAATTCAATATGTAAGAGTTCAGCTAAGATTTCAGTATGCAACCTACTTCAAATTCAAAATGAGATTTTTTGAAAGCGTTACAATTGACAATATATTGACAATATAATTAATCGTTTAGACAACTATGAATATGAAAGTCTAATAGCTTACTTGTATTGACAGAAATAAGAAATAAGAGATCCATATATTCCTCGAGATGGGACATTGATTGTTCCTTTTCCAGCCCAATAGAGTCGGATTTCCAAAGTAGCAACAACTTTTACAGTATAGTTTTTCACAACTACTTTCTCCGCCCCCCACTTGCTTCATCACTAATGTCAAAATCCTTTTCAACAAACACACCCTACAAAGTAACAACCGATTAGTTATATTAATATTGTATATATATCCAGTTTGAAAACAACAGTTGATCTTTCGATAAGATACAAAAACACTCATCTGTATGTAGATATCGAATTGCGCCTCCTAAATTTGCAGTGCCTAAAGGTTTAGACGTGCAATATTAGTTTTACATTTGAGACAGTAGCTCATTAGATTTTATGTTTTAGCACAGAGATGAATATACCTGAACGCAAACTTTAGCGACATCTTCGATCCATTCGTTTTCGAGAACCCGTCCATATTGCTAAATCCATTCAAATAATAAAAGAATCAAAGTGTTACGAACGCATTCAGTTTTATTCTGTATCATTTGTGAAAGGTTTGCCGCCGTTAGTTCCTAGTAAAAAAATAATAACTTGAGTATTAGAGTATAGAACTTACCACGTTAAGAAGCATGATACTTCATAATCGATATAATCACCAAGCACACCCAACACAATATCCTGCATATTAGTTGCAATTAGCAATAATCAAAATAGTAACGGTTTTAATTATTTTCATTAACTCAAGAAGTAGTACACCTACTGCTGTGCACAACCTGTTTGCACATATTCATAACTTAGGGGTGTTTGGGATTTCATATTGAAATATCTTATCTGTATTTTAATAAGAGTTTTTTTTTAAGATGTTTGAAAATTCGAAACAACTTTATTTAATTATTTACGACCGACTATTTTTTGGTATGCAACTATAGGAACTGATGCAAGACGACCATCTCATCAAACATAATTAAAAAAATTATTTTCCCTATGTGCATATACATGTCTACATACGAAAATTATGGATGAAAAAATCAAGTTTAGTGCGTAACGACAAAACAAATTGATTGATTTATAATCATTAGCTGGCATGGACCAAACTGTTACCTAATGAATAATGACACATATATAACTCCAAACTAATTCAAGACCTAAAGCAAATTTGGTACCAAACCTTCTTTGCTTATCTGATTACATGTGAGTGAAATAAGCACCTCCCCTTGTGCCTATTTCCTCAAAATCTGAGCAAATAAAGCAAGAAGCACTTGCCAATGCAAACACTCCAAAAATGCATTCATTTATAAAACGAAATGCACACTTGCTACTAAGCCATACACACAACCTAAAAATAAGCAACCCTACACCCTCCAAGACAATCTTCTAATTAGTTGCTCAATGGCATGTACAACAATAGTATGATTAAAAATCGACAAACGAAAAGCCACAATGTTAATGTATGCAAATGAGCCTTATTTGAATCCAGTCACTTTGATGACAGGCAACTAAAAACCACTAAGATAATGCGTTCTTATGAGTATAGCAAGTATGCAAGTCAATTACCTTTTGAACCTTCTCAATCTCCATAAGCAAGTCAATTTTTAGTTTCTTCTCTAAGACTCTAAGTGGACCTTCTTTTTTGTTTAAGCTTGAAAATAGCTTCTCCTGAAGATCACACAAAAAAATGGTGAAATAATATTTTATTTTAGTATTTCAGGTTTTTGTTTCAACAATTTTTTTAATGTACGTATTTCAGGTGTTAGAAATAAATTTATAGCACTTACAGAAACATCTTGAAACTCATCTAAATTAGTAGCAATTGTTTCCCAACGGTAAGAAGAAGCGGAAAATTAACCATATCAACATGTTTAATAATTTATACATAAATTTGACAACTTTTATCTTAATAACAATAGATTTTAAGCGTGTTTGGTACTAAGTTTAGTGCTGACTCATCAAGGGCTGTTTGGTAGTAAGTTTAGTGCTGCAGCAAGGACTGTTTGGTATTGAGTTTAGTGTTGCAGCAAGGACTGTTTGGTACCGAGTTTAGAGCTGCAACAGGGCTGTTTGGTACAGGGACCAAGCACTTCTCTATGAACTCACTGACTTATGTGTCTTTGACTTTTGAGATACCAACGGGCTTTATACCCTGCAACACAGGAGACCAAAATCACACATCTATATTGTGCAAAAACACGTCACTGTGTGCTCGGAAAATAAAAACCAAATTAAAGGGTGCTTGGATGCATGTTTTGTATGTCACTGATATTTGACGAATCAAAATCTGATATGGAATAAATATCAGATAGTGTTTAACTATCAAAGTTGCAAAAACCAAGTAGTAAAATATGGGACTATTTTCTCTTTGCAGTGCCTAAAGGTTTAGACGTGTAATATTAGTTTTACATTTGAAATAGTAGCTTATTATAACAGAGATGAATATACCTGAACACAAACTTTAGGACATCTTTGATCCATTCGTTTTCACCATCGCATCTACCAAGCGTGAAAGCCATTGGTTTTTGCTTTTGAGAACCTGTCCATATTGCTAAATCCATTAATATTATAAAAGAATCAAATGTTACCAAAACATTGAGTTTTCTGTATTATTTATAGCGTAAAACTACCATACAACAAAAAAATTTCATGATTATTGCATTTCCATGATTTCTTTTTAGTTTTTGAAGAACTTGATGATAAATGGCCACCATCACTAATTCAGTTAATATCAGACTATCATTTAGGAAATGATATTTCAGTTTCCAAAAAAAAAAAAAGCTTTAATTTCGGTAACCTTTTAAAACTTCGGGTTTTTTGTTACAAAATTTATGGATTATCATTTTTTTAATTTTTTTTGAAAGTATACAATTTTAAAAATCAAATATGGTTATTAATTGATATCCGATTTTGAAGTGATTCAGTTTTAAATTATTGACGGGAAAATCATCATCAACAACAACAAACACGAAAATGTAAAAATGTAAAATTGATAACAGATACCATGTTAAACAAAAATCATAATAATTAACAAACATGAACATTAGCATAACCAGCTTGGTAAAAAAGGATTAAAAAGAATTATAATAAAAGAACATGAAAATTAAAATCATCAAAAGATTAAAAAAAATGTAATTGACACAAAAAATTGTATCAAAATAAGATGAATAACCTGTAATCATACACACTTAACATTATCACCACTCATGTTGGCCAGAAAATAGTGAACTGGTGACAGGAATTGTTTCTTGTGTTTTTTCCCAGAATCAATTGACAGGAGTGGATCGGATGAGTATATTTGGATTAGGGTTTTTTCCCGATTGTGTTTGGTTTTTTGATTCATTGAATTGGAGATTTTAGATTATGGTTTTTGATTTTGTTTGATAATCAGTAAGGATTCAATTAATTTTTTATGTATCTGATCTTGAATTGAGGATTATTGTTTAGGGTTTTTTCAGGGATTGATTCGTGTGTTGTTAGGGTTGAAAAGGGGATCCAGAGAGAAAATGTATGTGTGTTTTTTTAAGGAGTTGTAACAAATGAAAAGGGTAACAGGTATTCCACCCAATTTTTGCTTCCATTGACTTGTTGACTATTGAAATTAACCTGGACCGTTGGATAGGGCTAAATGCCACGTGGCAGGTTTAGAAGAATTTTGGAGAGGAGATTAGTTAAGAAAACCTTGTTTTATATAGATAGTAGATTCTGTTAACAACCATGATTAATAACTAAGGAAGCGTTTAGTATAGGGGACTCACCCTTACAATTTGGGTTTTGGTTCAAATCAAATGTTTGGATGGTAAAGATACTTTTGTTGGGCCACCGAAAACTAAAAATGTGTGCATCTCGAAAAGTTGGCAAAAGAGGCTGGATTAGAATAGATGAATTTGTAAATGTCTGACATTTGCCTTCGTGAAACAATGTAGACCACTTTTTTCTTTTTTTCACTTTACATAAATTAGTTTTTTTATTTTCTTTTAATAGTTTAAATTATTTTATAAATATATATTCTCTCTTTTATATCAAATCAAATCCTAATACAAATCTAAATCCTAAACCTAATCCTAATCCTAATCCTACTCCTAAACCTATCAACAAACCAATCAGACCCTAATACCTACAGTTCAAACATTGTTATTCCTTTTGTGAAATGATTTATTTATTTATTTATTTATTTTTATTATTTTTTTTAAACATTGATAATTCTTTTGCAGAAATGATTGTCTTTTTAACTATACTTGTTAAAGAAGAGTTGATTTACTTTCTTGAGTGAATTCTAACTACATTTCCAACCATGAAATTGATATATTTTTCGATAAAAAAGTAGCACATCATCAAGTTGCAAGAAGTACAATTTTACACGATTCAAACTTTTTTTTCTCAATACAATGACATTTCCACTAAAGAAAGAATCAAACAAAGTTACATGGTTTAGGGACCATTAGGATATGCATAAACTTGTAATTGTGATAGTTAACATCAATCACGTACACAAATACTAAAAACATTATGCTCGTCGAAGATGGACCACATGCCTCGACAATTTGTCAGTGATGATAGTCGACAACCGATTCCACATTCCATTTTGGTGTCTAATAGTCACCAAATCAATCTTAATCACGTCGCATGTTCACAAACAATAATATTGTTACAATAAAACAAAAAAGCTTTTAGCTAGCTCATACCCAGCTAAATTCCATAAGCTTTGGAGTGTAATAATTAAAGAGATTCAATTAATCTCTGGTTAATCCCCGCCTAACCGATTAATCGCTAGGCCCTACCCGTCCGCCTCACTAGCGCCTAGCGATTTTTACAACCTTGGCTGTAATAATTAAAGAGATTCAATTACACAAGTTATACCATGGAGTTGAAGGTTTTTTTTTTTTTTTTTTTTTTTTTTTTTTTTTTTTTTTTTTTTTTTAAGAATAGAATAAGTGATACTCATTTTTAAGAGAAACTAATATAATAAAGTTGACACTAAGGGGTGGCAACCTTTCCTAAGGTTGACTCAAATTTTTATACCAACAACAAATCAAAATGTTCCAACACATTTTTTACCTAACCATGCCTCAATATGGATTTAAAGTGGCAATCTTGGTTCTCTCAAGCATTAAATTTTATTTAATTATATAATTTAATAAGTGCCTCAACATGGATTTTAACGGTATAATTTTTCTTGAAAACTTGCACACCGAATCGGTGTGATCTCCCGTTTGAAGCACCGAATCTGTCTTGTCGAAGGACTGGCAGTCGAGGTTGCCGATCGGCAAGCCTTGCCGATTCCTTTTTACCGCAAGATAGCCACACCTAAAGGTGCTCAAAATATCACTCAATTGTACCACTTTTTCAATAAAATTTGGTTTAAATGACCGGTAGTTTCAGTTTGTGTTTAGGTTTTTTGACGATCAAGTATCATTGGTTAGTCAATCAGAAGTTAACAACGAACACGTGTTTAGTTTGTGCGTGACCTGTATTTGTTTCGTCTTTCGAGAAGTTCTTTTATTTTTAATCATTGTGTTTGGGGTTGTTATTCACTTTTGATGTTGGTAACAAGGTTTTAAACCCGCATGTTGTCGCGGGATGTTTCAATATTAAGGTATGCATGCTCACCCGGGTCCGAGTAATCTCCAAAAAAGAGCCCACCCAAACCAAAAAAAAAAAAAAAAAAAAAAAAAAAAAGGGGCCAAGGCCCGTTACTGTAGATTACTGTAGAAAGAATAGTAAAATGGGCACTATTCATCAAAGGCCACGGGAAATGTATATATTTATAATATGCTTGATTTTTTTTAAAAACAAGTGTTATAAAATGTGAAAAAAAAGAGTTTACGTTAAAAATTTACTTTATGCACGAAGCAAATTTGAAGGAAGAAAGGCAAAGAAGACGGGTTAATATGCGAGAAAAGACAAATGATGCATCTCTTAACTTTTTGTTTCTATTTATCTTCGTACTCACAGAATCTTGACAAGTGTCAGAACTGACGATTTAAATGTAAAACATAATAAGACAATTTGTGTATATAAGATGATAAGAAGGACGATACCATTACGTTGTGAGGTTGTGTTCCATGGTGCCACAAACACACCGAGGGTGGCGTTTTCATGGCTCGCACAGCTTTTATCATTTCTTTTTAATGTTTTAGTGAGTTATGTGTGTCCCATAACATCAAAATTTGAAATAAATGATGTGTTTGTGATGTGATAAATTTTGATGTTACAAAAAAAAAAAAAAAAAAAAATGCTGAAATGACATTATTTTTCTCGCGACACCGCATGGCGGCAGGAGAGGTTAACACTCTAATTAGTCTCACAAGTCACAAGACAGGAGGTCCACACACCATCAATTAACTTTGTTTTACACGGGACCCACCCCCACCGAACTCACCGGCCAACACTCACTTACGTAAACCCCTTCCCTTCTATAAATAACCACAACACCCCCTAATCAACTTTGTTACTTTTTTTTCCTTCCTTCCAGAGTCTTCACATTTCAAATATTTTTATAGGTATAATTATCTATTCAACTGATTCTTATGTCTACTGATTGCTTTTTATGAGCTTAATTTCAAATAACCTGATTAATTACTTTGTTCAGCTAATTTATAAATTTGAATTTTATAAGTTAGTTATTTGTTTTACTCTAGTTAATACGATTTGTTAGCTAATTATTTTAATTTTTTGTAAACGGATTAATGATCTGTTTATTATTCAGTAATTATTTGTGTATGCAGTAATAAATGTTTTACTGCTAGTTACCTTGTGTACTAATGATAATAAATTGAATTTTATAACTTACTGATTTGTTTTGCTGTATTAACTGATTAAAATTAGTTTAATTTTTATGTAAACTTATTAATGATTTGTTTATATTTGTGGAAAATGAATTATGTATACGGTTGCAGTAATGAATTTTATACTGTAGTTAAATTGGATTTATTAGGTACATTTATTAATCATCTGTTTTTTTTTTTTTTTTTTTTTTTTTTTTTTTTTTAAATTATTATATATATTTTTTCTAGTGTTAAAGTTTTATTTAACTTGTGTAACTAATAGAGTAATAGTTAATTATTGTATTTGTTTATGCAGTAAATAATTTTTTACTGTGCTTAAATAGGGTGGTAATACGGTTAATAATCTGCTTTTGAAGAAGAAAATTGGTATTTTAATGCTACTGCTAATAAATAAGCACTTTTTGATTTGGCTTATTTTGTAAAATAATTCAAAAAGGGGGTGTTTGTTTCGGGTTATATAGCCGGCTTATGTCTTATTTGGTTTTGGGCTTATGTTTTATAAGCTCACTTTTTGTTGATTATTTTGAAACTTTTTGGCGTATATATACATTTATTATGTCATAATAAGCTTATATAAGCCAAAAAGTTGCAAAATAAGCTACAAAAGTGAGCTTATGAAACATAAGCCCAAAACCAAATAAGCCATAAGCCGACTACATAAGCCGAAACAAACACCCCCTAAGACCAAAAAAGTGCTATTAAATAAGCACTTAGAAATAAGCATATTCCCAGCATGCTTATCGAAAGTGTTTTTTTCCCATTATAAGCAGAAGCACTTTGGATGATACAAACACTTTAAACGGATTAACTGCTTATTTGTAACTTGTAAGCAGATAGGCAAAAAATATAAGCAATCCCAAACACCCTTTTTATTAGTCAATTGTTACCTCTTTTTTAGTTGTTTTTCCGATCCTTTTGTTGTAGCGTAGTAAAGGGGTGTTTGCGTTTAGGATTGCTTACCAAAACTGCTTATCTGACAATAAGCAGTTTCAATGAGCAATCCCGTGTAGATTTTTAAAGACTTGCCTAATATTTGTAGGACAATATGGCGCAGCTTCAGAACCAACGGCTTGAGTATATGATTGACGACGATTATTACAATATGAACGAATTTGCGGACAACTCTTTTGAAAATAACAACTCCTCACGTACTACGTTAGCCAGTGATCCAATGGACTCGGATTTTGAGGACGATTTTGACCAGGTACAATGATTTCGGATCGTTGGTCTTCGTTTAGGATGTTTTTTCAGTGATTGATGGGTGTTTTGTTTTAAAATTTTTTAGAGCAAACCGACTACGGATACGTCAGCTGAGGAAGCTAGAAATGGCAAAGATATTCAAGGGATTCCTTGGGAGAGGCTCAATTTCACAAGAGAGAAGTATCGTGAAACGAGATTGTTGCAATACAAAAACTATGAGAACCTTGAAAACTCTCATGACGGTTTAGAAAAGGTTTGTTTGTTTACGGTTTGTTGTTTTTCATAATATGTTGTCTTAGCCTACTCTAAATTTGCGTTTTCTATATTGATATTGTTGACAGGAGTGCAAGATAGTAGACAAAGGCCACACTTTCTACGACTTTCAGTTCAACACAAGGCTTGTCAAGCCGACAGTCGTGCATTTTCAGGTATAGAGTTTCACTGTTGGTTAAGTTTACTTTTTATGCTTGTGACTGTTGAAATCGTGTGGTGTTGAAGTACCATCAATACATGCGTTACTTTGTATAGGACTATAGGTGTTTTTTCATCCCTTCATTTTATGAATAGACTTGCGGAACTAGTTATAGGTAGCTTACTCTACGAGGATTAAGTTTGTTTACTACGTTTATTATCCATTCACTATTTCCTTTTTTTAGTTTTGTGTTGGTACACAACTTATTTATGTAATGTGTCTAATTTGGTCATTGCGGCACTTTCCATGCAGTGCACTAGCTCATATGCATTTTATTTCTCCGAGTGCATTACGTATATTTTTTGGTTAACATCCTCCGTTGCATTAGGATATGGATGGCGAATTAAATGTATTCTAGACTTAAATGTTAGTGATAATTTTTACCACGTCTTTAACTCAACCCGACTCTTTGCATCTATTACCTTTGCATTAGCTTTTTCATAGAATATAGCACTGTACTCTATATGTTGCTGGTCATTTACTTGTGAGTTGTGACAGCGTATTTGATAATGACAGAAACGAGCTTGATTCCTTTAATGCATAGTTGTAGCCCGGCTCAGTTGAGCCGGGTCCTGTATTTACCAAAATCCTTTTTGTGCAGATAAAAATAAGTGCCCTTATGTCATGAGAGTATTAAATAAAATCACGAGATCTATGTATCAAAGGTGCAATCCTGAAATTTCTCATGTTGGTTCCCAACAGCTGACCATTTCATGTGCTATGTTCATGGAAGCATTGGGGAGGTATAACTTGGCTTTTTAAGATATGCATTACCTTTACATCATCGATTCTTTCGGGGTTTATTTTCAAATGCTCATATGCAATTTATTGCGAGTGTGTTACGCTATATTTTGGTGAACATCCTCCGTTTCACTAGGATATGGATGGCAAATTAACCTAAACTTAAATTTTAGTGATGATTTTGACCACATCTTTGACTCACCGACTCTTTGCATCTATTACCTTTGCATTAGCTTTTTCATAGAATATAGCACTGTACCCTATATGTTGCTGGTCATTTGCTTGTGAAAGCTTATTTGACAGTGACAGAAATGAGCTTGATTCTTCTAATGCATAGTTTTATCCCGGGCTCAGTTGAGCCGGGTCCTGTATTTACCAAAATCATTTTTGTGCAGATAAAAATAAGTTCCCTTATGTCATGAGAGTATTAAATAAAATCACGAGATCTATGTCTCAAAGGTGCAATCCTAAAATGGCTCATAGCTGACCATTTCGTAAGCTATGTGCATGGAAGCATTGGGGAGGTATAACTTGGCTTTCTGAGATATGCATTTCATTTACATCATCGATTATTTCACGGTTCATTTTTGAATGCTCAAGTTTTATATCCTAACAAAGATTTGGATGCAGATATCGATCTTGATGGTGTTATGTATTGTTAAATAATTTTTGTCCGTTTTACCAAATGTGGCCATCATCATGCTCTCAACAATAACATAAAGTGATGAGGGACTGAATGATCTTTTATAGTCAAATAACATGAAAATGATAATAACTGTTAACATGGAGTTAATAGACTTTGTAACAATTGACTAGCTAATAATATCATTTGAAACATCAAAATATCATTCTTCTCTGTTGTCACAGCCCTACTAGCTTTTTAACTATAACCTTGGTAGAACAGGAATGCAGTCATTTTATTTAGACATGTACAATTGGCTTTCACTGTTTGATTTTGCCTAATTCCGCAGCTGGTTGGTTTAGTTATGTAATAGACTTCTGCTTTTTGGCTATTTAATAAGGGGTAATGCTTATGTTTAACAACGCCTGTTTGGGACAACTGAATCATTTTTGTTTCAGCCATGTTAGAAGCAGGGTGCTATTTATATCAAGCAGCATGTGGATAAGGCCGCTCTTAATATGGTATGGTAGGGACATTTTCTAACATTTGTGAAAATTTTGTCTCGTGTAGACACTTTTTTCATATTTGTGATTTTGTCTCGTCTAGTTTTGAGCATCCATCATAATCTAGTTCATTAAATGTTACTAGATATTATTCCTTGTGCTATATTTTTTTGTTTTGTTTTTCTTTTTTTGAAAGGCATTCTTTGTGCTATGTTAACATGTATAATACTTATGTGCTTAGATGCTTCACCTTAGTTTGTAGGCCAATAGAATGGAAAGAGTTATAAGTTGCTTACTTGTGCTTTTTCTTTGCTTATATCCATTACTGAGTGAGAGGATGTATTAACTATTCTGTTTAGGGATTAGATTATCTTATATGGATGCATTATGTGCGGATGATTGAGGACTTAGGTTGTTCTTTTTTCTTCTTTTTTTTTTTTTTTTTTTTTTTTTGTTTTTGTTTTTTGGGTAAAGGTTTTTTACCCCGGTAAAGATATATTAAAACTCATAAGCGTTTAGGTACAGGAAATGTGGTTGTGTACCACATTGGCTATTACAAACGCACCATTTGTGCTTCAAACTATCCAACTAATATGTCATGCCATGGCATACAAAACTACACATAATAATCACAGAAAGATAGACGAAAGAACAGCTCCAAAGACTATTATGTGACCAAACTCAGCTCCTTATTCAACTTAGGTCGTTCTTTACGTCTTGAGGTAGGTGATCAAAATAGTTTTTCTTTGTTGGGTAAATGATGAAGGACCCTGTTCTGCTCCAGTAAAATCCTACCATCCTTGCATCCCCAGTTTGGCGATATTGTGAAAAAGTTTCTATGTTTATATTTTCTCTTACATGTACTCTCTTAGTTGTTTGGAGTTCAAAAACTAGTATGACCATGTGAGTGATTATGTATTTACCAATACGACCATTTGAGTGATTATTTATCATCCATGGTTTTCCTATGCGGCTTTATTTTTATACACGCTCTTATGCATCGGTGAGGACTCTACATGGGTGTATCTTAAATCTATGAACACGGGGTTTTACCCTTCCATTTTTCATCTTTATTTTTCATTATATATTTTTTTAGTAGCCTACGGCATTTTATGTTTTTTGTTTCTTTAGAGTACCATTTTGTGGAGTGAATTCTATAAGGCAGGCTCAGTCTAATTTCCGTGGTCACAGTTGCTTTAGGTTTAATTTCTGTGGTTGTTGAAGAGGGTCGTGTCTCAAGTTCATCTTGCACTAATCATACATTGTATTAGGTGACATAAGGAAATTGCATAAAATAATGTCATGGATACATGATTATGCTTTTGTGCTCAGATTTGTATATCAAAGAGGGTGTCCATGCTTCACCTCTTCTCTTCATTCATCTTGTCGGCCACTTCAGGGATGCTGGCCGTTACTTGCTCTTTATTATTTGCAATCCAGTATTTTATTTGTTCCCTTTATGACACTTATTTGTAACATAGAAGGTGATTTATATTATTGAGTACCCTTAATTGGTCTGATTGTTTTTTGGGTAAACGGGTTATACCCGGGCATGTTTTATAAATATAGAAGTTATTTACATTAACAAAGAACGACAAAACGTTCTCGACCAACGCTAAAACTATATGAATATGACACCCCATATGCATAACCATCTTTATACCAGCTCACATAAAAAAAAAAACAAAACAAATAATCATGACTGATCTTGTCCAGCATAACACTGAGACGTGGTTAAAAGCCCGAGACGCGGCCAAAATGGCATAAGTTTCTGTGATGGTCCCCGAGTTCGGCTAGTCTGTTGACAGACCCTGTCAAAAAACCCAAGCCATAACTGAGCAAACCGTGCCACATTTACCCTTGCTGCTCCAGAACCTTTTCATTTAGCTTCCATTTAGATGCCTACTCATTTACTTTTGCTGTTGGCTTATATCTTAGACACGTTAACTTTGTTCGAACCACATCATATGTGATATTATGTAGACCTTTTGTGGTTGCATCATGCATGTGTGTTACCTGTGTTGTTAGATAGAAGAGCGTTTTCATTACTTCTTGCTTCTTGTACGAGAGTATAAACTTCACTTTCATGCTGACGTGCAAACCTAATTTCCTTTGGTTCATGCTTCCAGTTAAGGAATCTCTTATGGGCAACCTCAAAGCACGATCTCTACCTTATGCAAAACTATTCGGTTATGCATTGGTCTTCACTTCTCAAAAGGGGCAAGGAAGTAATAAATGTTGCTATGCCTGTATTACCTACTTTGGTAAGCAATGTCTTGGCTGCTATTATTATATTTTGCTTATTTTTTAAATTACTAACTCTAGTGGTAATATCTTCCCAATGCAGAAGTATCCTGGATCTTTTTCTCGTTCACTGTCTCGAGTACAAGTAAGCACTATGGCTGTTAAGGATGACTTAATTGTTGCTGGTGGTTTTCATGGTGAACTAATCTGCAAGGTACTTTATTCTAAATACTTTTAACAGCTTAACTGCAACAAACAAAAGTGGTTTTGAGTTTCTAACTGTTGTCGATGTTTAATAGTATCTGAACAAACCCGGAGTTTCCTTTGCCACAAAAATTGCTACCGATGAAACTGCCATAACCAACTCTGTGGACATCTCCTACAGTTCAAGGTTGGTCTTAGATTCAGTTTATAGTTGTAACGAGGTGTTTGGACCGGTGTTTTAAAAATTGAAGGTGATAATTAGCTGTAATAAAATGAGTTTTTAAACATGGAGATTGGTCGTGTTCGTTAAGTTTAAAAGTTTAGAGTGAGACAAATATTTGATTTATGTGGATGCCAAATGGAAGTAAAATCCTATGACCAGGTTTGGCTAAAACGAGAGGTAATTTGATTTTACTTTTATAATACTGAATAATCAGTTGCATAATACAAATCTAAACACCTACCGAAGAATTTCATTGCTTTTTTAATTTTTAGTATTGTGTTGACCAATTTCCTCTTTTGCAGTGGTGCAATGAGAGTTATGACTGCTAACAATGACGCACTCATAAGGGTGTTTGACGCGAAAAGTTTTGCTTGCGTTGATAACTTCTCGTTCCCCTGGTCCGTTAATGTGAGTATCTCCTACTTTTACTGCATGAAATTTATCAATAAATGCGAGATGTGGCAATATGGGCAGATCTGGGGGTTGACTGCTTGTTAAGTAGTTTTGGGACAAAATGGGTCCAATTATGTTGATTTGGTCCAACTGGTCTGTTTAGAATTTTTCTTTCTAGAAGTTCCTAGTGTAAAGATATGATTACGATAGAACTAGTTTCTTGTTATTCTGAATTAGACAATTTGGAGTATGTGTTTAATATACATTTTGGACAACTTTTGACCCGTGGACACGCCGCAGTTAATAAGTGAATGGGTCAAATTTGTCACCTCCAAGAAATGCTATCATTCTCATGGCTTAAAATATTTCAATAATGATCAAAATATTACAGACTAAAACAGTTTAGGAGGCGGTTCGCATTCAAAATACATGTTGGACGACTTTCCACCTGTTTGCATGTTTCACCCATTGATGAGTAAATGTGGAAACTGCCTCCTATAAGCGATGCTATCACCCTCACTACTATGTTGTATATGCAGGATACCTCTGTTAGCCCCGATGGTAAATTATTAGCTGTTCTTGGTGACAGTACAGAATGCTTGCTAGCCGATGCTCAATCAGGAAAAGTAAGCCCCCTTTTTAATCATCAATATTAAATGCCAATAAGCAACCCCGTCAACTTTAGTAACAATAAAGCGTGGTAAATCAATCATACAGGAAATCAACAAATTGAAAGGTCATTTAGACTACTCATTCGCCTCAGCATGGCATCCAAATGGACAAATAGTAGCAACCGGGAACCAAGATACAACCTGCAGATTATGGGACATAAGAAATCCATCAAAATCATTAGCCGTACTCAAGGGACGAATGGGTGCAATCCGAGCCATAAGGTTCAGCTCAGATGGTCGATACCTGGCCATAGCTGAACCAGCAGACTTTGTTCACATATTCGACTCACAAACCGACTATGGATCAGGACAGGAAATTGACGTGTTTGGTGAAATTGGCGGGATATCGTTTAGTCCAGATGCTGAAGCATTGTTTGTTGGCATATCGGATCGGACCTATGGTAGTGTTTTGGAGTTCAATCGTAGACATCATAATCGATACCTAGAGGCAATATTTTAGTCAAATGGGATCGAGGTGGTGGTAAGTCTTTAGTTGTTATTTCGACAATATAAAGACATAATACAAAGTTGCTATGTACATAGAGTAATAGGAATGGGCTATTGTCTTTGCATAATTATTGATCGAACCTTTTTATGGGTAAGAGATGTAATTATATCATATGCTTTGCTTTGTTTGTATAGCTTTATTATCAGCCCTTGCTAAAAAGTGATCACGGACATCTAGATCGACCAAAATCATTGTTCCTTCGGTTCGTCCAGTCTTTATGTAATTTAGTGTTGGAAAATTGCATCTATGATCTCAACTCCAACGATGTAACTTCACACACACAACTTCACAAAAGAAAAAGAAAAAAAAAAAAGATTCATATACTCACATATGCTTTAATAAAATTCTGCCACTAATAGCATCGAATCAAAATAACATTGTACTAAAACGCAATACAAAATAAGAAAATGTGATCCAGAGTTGAAGACTTCCTATAAACAGTACACCACCGTTCATTGCTCGCCTCGATATTTCCATGCTTGATCAATCCACAACCCGTAACACACGAATACCACAACCATTAAAGATGAAAATCAATGCGGCTATAATCATAGCATTCCCACAACGCACGCTCCAAACTACTACATACTTTTGTGGAGCAAACCCCAGTACACTAAAGAATGGCATTAGCAGTAAAGCCACATAGTACGACGCCTCAAGTGCTCTAACAAAAATAGACCTTAACGGGTTCATCTTAGCTTTGCTATAGATACAAATTAAGGAGCAGCCTGCAAATAAAGCATAAACAAAGGCTAGTAGCATAATATAGCTTACATTTGACTGATCTATTTGGAATATAATCGAAATGAGTATCATAAGGTACATGGAAGCAATAGCTGATACAATTGTGAGACTGCATTTGATATCAGAGAATTGGTACTGTGGCTCAGCAACCGTTTCTTCTGCTTGTGCCATTTCGTTATCAAGTAGTGGCTCAAGTGTCACACGCCATGTATCAAAATTTTCATTCATATTTGCCAATACCTGTAAAATTAACTCTTAGATAAATATACATGAGATACAACAATACCAATTTTCACATACACATTTTATCACATATATATTGAACATGTAAAGAAGTATTCCATTAAGTTATCAAATCCTTAGATATTAAAAAACCCAAAAAAATGTAAAATCATATGAGCGTGGACCATAAATTGGACTGCAGTACGAGGTTTATGTTCGTCTGTTGGAATTATAATGCTTTTTAAAATGAAAAACTGTTTGTACCCCAAATCCGTTGGTAAACGTTACATGTCTTCTTGTTAGTACTTCAATAATGATCGACATTCATATGTTTATGTATTAGGTTTTTTCTATTCCTCGTGATAGTTGTCCGTGCAATGATTGGGGACATGTAGCATATAGTTGAGATCATGTCTGTTTCAATTTAATCATGGCGTTAGGCGATCTTTTAGTAGGATTTTTTAGATAGTTAAATCAGTGTAACGCTTTTCAAAAAGAAAAACGGTGCATATATCTTCTTGTAAAACTCTAATCATCATGTACTGTTTTGTTACTCCAATTTAGTGAACATTCATATATGTAAATAAATAAATTAAAAAAAAAAAAAAGTATGCATATGTGTTGTTTCTTACATGAATAAGACCAAACATCAAAGAATTATGAGTTATGAACATCAAAGAATAACAAATTCGTACCTAAGAAAGATAGTTAAGATGATGAATGTGATCGAAACTTTTACAACCCTGATTGAAGAATTGACCTTTTTATTTATTTATTTATTTTTATTTTCAATAGGATCGCATATGATCTTTCACTTTAATTTAATTTGCTCGCATATGTTATTTTCGATCAGGATAACATGCAGGCTGGGCTAGTAACTAGTTTGCATGGTTGTTGGGCTTAAACTTGTGAAGTTTTTGGGTCATATCAGCCATGAGCCCAATAAGCCTCCGTTCCTAAACCGAACCGCGTAATACGTGTATAATATACATGTCGGATTTAACTAAATATACTCATTATATAGTATCGTGTACAAGCATTGATTCTAATATTGTACTACTTTTAGTAAAACGGCCTTTTACTTACCTAATGTGAACACTTACTAATGTCTATGTATGGCATTCAGTTAATGTGATCATAACCTATAAACGGTGAATAAATAGTCTTAGTTAATTTGTTATATATATTATGACCAACATATTTTCAATGTTATTTGTTCGATTTGATCAAATGTCTAGAATGGTTAACCGTGACCCAAACTGTCATTTCAAGTACCCGCATGCATGTATGATTTGGTTTCAGAAGCGATTGATAAAACTAATAGAAACAAACCGCCCCGTGAACAAAGTAAACTAACAAAAATAACCCATGGCCAAAAATAACTATCTACCACTTACAAGTGAATAAGAATACGAGATAAAAAGGAGCAAAATTAACCTTCCATTAGAGATTTCATTCTTAGGAAGAAACCCGAAAAAGGGACCCTGACTACTCTAATACTGTAAGGGACTCATACTGTAAATACGGGTGTATTGGTTGAAGGTGAATTTGTGAGTTTGATGTATTGGAGTGAAGCTACTGACATTTTATATTGTTTTAGTTTAAGGTTTGTGTTTTTTAAAGTATGTGTTTGTTAGCGTGTCTGGTTTTGATGATGAAGAAGAAGGAAGAGTTGGTATGTGGATGGAAGGTGGACAAGTCTTGGACTAACATATCACTAGTCGAATGCATGAATGTATCATCACTTTTTCTCTTACTAAAAAATTAAACATGCATGAGAGTAATTAAAATATTACCACTAGCTAGGTAAAAGTAAATGTCGGTTCCCAATTCTTATACAAAACCAATCCAAATTCTAATATAACTCAACCCTTCAATTCTTTCATTATATATACAGCCTATTAGCTATTACGACAACAAACAAAAAACCACTCAACCGTTCGATTCAATATATACACAACTACCTTTTACGACAACAAAACAAAAATCCAACTCAACAATGACAATGTCGAACTCAGTTCTTTTTGCTTTTGCTTTTACTTTACTTTGTTTCATGTCTAGTGCCACTGCAACACTTTCACCTCTTTCACAAACCATAGAATCGTGTAGCACATTGTTATATCCGCACTTGACAAATTGCTTTGATTATCTTGGATATCTTGGAAAAGGAACACGTATGCGTGAGCATCCCTCTACCTCCTGCTGCTCGGTGTTGAGGGATGCATGGAAAATTGACCACGAGTGCGTTAACTTTAACGTTCTCGATGGTGTTATTTTTCAAAACTTTTGGGATTTCAATACAGATACCACGAGACTGGATCATCTAAGTGCTACTTGCGGAATCGGATCGGCAAAAAGTAATCCACGTAAGTTTGTGTTTTTAACTTAAAAGTAAATTATAAAATTATATGTTTGAATTTATGTATGTTAAACAATTTACAATAGAAATTGAATTTGGTTCTCTTTTGGTATGCAGCAAGTCTACCACCTGTTGCATCAAGTGCAAGATGATAACACCGTTGTCCCACAGTCACAACATGGATCAAAAGCCCTAGCAATTACGGAATGTTCCAGCTCGTTGTCTTTATTAAACTAAGCAGATGGAAGGAGTCAAGACTGCCATAAGTTGCATTGCATATTTAGTCATCATGTTCCTATTTTTGTAGGTTGTTAATAAGCATATACTTCAGTATGTGAAAGTAAAAAGCATGCATGTTTTATTTTTCATGTTTCAACTTCCAGGCACGTTTCCCTTTTAATAGGTTAGTGGGTAGCAGTTACTAGTCTCTTCTTTTGTTATAATAAATTGTACTTGTAGCATTGTGAATGAATAAGAAGAAAATTGTCCCAACTGGTCTCTTGTTTCTCTATCTAATTATTCAATCAGATACAATTCAGAACTAAAACAAGGCTGTATCTGACTATGTGATCATGACAATAGTACCATGGTAAGTCTTGTGATTAGTTGTTATTTCGACAATATAAAAACATAATACAAAGTTGCTATGTACATAGAGTAACAGGAGTGTACTGTCTGATCAGCATAATTGTTGATCGAACTAATGCTTTTTTTATGGCAAGAGATGTAATTATATCATATGATTTGCTTTGTTTGTATAGCTTTATTATCAGCCCTAGAAAAAAAGCAATGCCTTCTATGTGTGGGAGTTAAGACGGTCATCTAGATCGGCCAAAACACGTTAAATCTTTATATCTGTTTGTCTATCGTTTATGTTTGCTTGTGGTGGTTTGGCTTTCACAAAAGACAGTTAAAATTTGTGTTCTTTTAACAGAACATGTGATTTCTGGGAAGCCCAACTACTGATGGCAAACATCGAGAGATAAATCGCTTAATATCATGGTTAAATGTCTATAGTTAAATAGACATTGGTAAATTGGTATACTCTGACATCAAATGTTTGGTATCAAATACTTAATCGAAGAAAATTACACTAACACGATATAATTCATTTCAAGTACTAACAAAGTAGTTTAACATAATCCTACATACTACTATTTCATAATGTTGAGTTAAACAACACAACATAATAAAACTAAATGTGATCGTGAGTTAAAGACTTGAGATCATGAACACTTGATTTATAGTGCTAAAAAAGAAATGAGAGCACCCTTTGCTCCCCTACGATACTTTTGTGTCCATCACTCTAGAGTCCACATCACGTAACACACGAAAACCACAACCGGCCATTAAAGATGAAAATCAATGCGACTATCAATATAACAATCCCACAACATAGTACACCCCAGATGACATACTTCACATGTGGAAAAGTAGCCATTAGCAACGTCAACGGGGATAGTAACCCAATAACGTAGAAGGATGCCTCAAGTGATCTAACATAGATAGACCTCCGAAGGTCAATGTTAGCCCATCTGTAAATTATCAGTAAGTAAATGGGTGCACAAAATAAAATATATGTTACGGAGAGACCTACTGCTGCCGTCATCATTTGGTGGTTTGTGTGTGACGGATCTACTTTAAACACGACCGGAATTGATGCAATAATGAGGGAGATGCAAATAATAATAGCTGCCCCAAACAAGACTCTTTTCCAAATGTACCGTGTGTGTGGTGCTATTTGTTGCGCCATTTCTATGTCAAGTGGTGCAGGTGTTGCTGGTGGTGAATCGAAAGTTGTATTTGTATTTTCTATACCTGTAAAAATCAGTAACTCTAGACATTAAAATGATGTTAAGTTTTATATGTTCTATATTAGGTCTTAATGTTAACCTTGTTACATAAAATCTTTTTCATTTCATTGTTGACAGGCAGAAACAACTACTATAAAACAACATACATAGCTTAACTTAAAGATGATAATTAACTAATTAATGAAACCCGCAACCAAAAACATCACATGGTAAAAATAAGCGAAATGCACGCTTGTAAACTCTAAAATGTATACTGAAAACGTTAGAAAAGGATATCAAGAATTAGCGCAACCTGGAGAGGTTTTGGTCCTAGCGGTGGCTGCTGGAGCTGGAAAAGAAAGTACTAGTATACTTCAAGCCAACTTTAAACAACAAACTAGCTACAAGTATTGAGATAAAATTGTGTAGTGAAAATATTACCCTACTTTTAAAGACATAAAGGGTGTAAGATATAATTTAAGGCAAAGCTCAAAGTGTTCACCTGAATACATTCTGAAATTTGTAAAAAAACATCCCATTTTTGTTCAAGCCCTTATGCAAAATCTTCCAAAATCTTTATTGAATATTACAACTTTACAAGTTCAGTAGGTATAATAAAAGCATAATAAAGTTTCATCTTGTATCCATAGCAAAGGCAGAAGTAGAACCATTGCTGGTTCATAAAGTTAATACTTACATATCATAGTTAGGGTTAAAGCTATTAATTACCTAACGTACTTTCACAAATTTCCACATATTACCAATACTAGACAAGTACCCGTGCATAGCAACGGGTTTTTGTAACGGCATTTAATTATAATCAATGATATTTTGGTTAAGTGGTTTGTGTAACGTTTTATGTAACTAAAATATCACTATAACTATTTGCCGCTATAAAATTCCGTTTCTATGCACGGGTACTCATCTAGTATTTAAAAGTTTGTTTTTATATACGTGTGTATTCATTTTTAAGTTGACAAAACAATTTTACATTTCCATGTTTTCATTTATCATCTTCGATTGGCTTATAATAATATAACATCACTTTATGTTTTATTTGTTCATATTTTTTGAAGTCATTATTGCGAAGGGAACTGACATCATCTAAAGGCACTGATAGTTAAGTTGACAAAAAATTTAAACTTATAATGTAAGTTTTCATGTTTTCATTTAAGTTTTGATTAAGTTTCAAATTAGTGGTATTAATGAGTGGTAAATGCATTAATTAAGGGTAATTTAAGCAAAACATTAATTTAAGTTTTTCACTTTTCATTTCTTGACTTTTTGACTATTTTCTCTTTATAAATAGTATAGATAGTATATATAAGTGCATTATCACTATCCAAACTTTTACAAATTTCCATATATCGGTAATATACTTTTATTTCGGTCCCTTATATGAGTAATGTACTTTTATCTCAGTGGGTAATATACTTTACCAAAATTTTCACATATGAGTAATGTTTCTAGTTATACCATGGTCGTCTCAGGGCTCTTTATTCATTAGGTTTTACAAGTTCAGTAGGCATAATAAAGTCTGAGGGTTTTTTTTTTTTTTTTTTTTTTTTTTTTTTCATCAAAAAGATATTTCATCCTAAATTTATTTTTACACTTTAAGATTATTATAAGAGCATAAGGTGCGGTAACATGCCATTTGCATGTTGTTTGTGCCAAATCAGCGCCATCTCAATATTTCAAATTTTACATTCACACACAAAAAATACCTTCTCTATCATGGCTTGAGCCGTTTGCGTACCGTTTAACAGTTTTTGGGATCCACCATTTTTTTTTCATTATTTCAAACAAACTAAATTTTCATTTATTTAAAAAATCATACATATTTTACAATACGAAAATTAAAAATACAATATGGAAATTAAAATACATTACACAAATAAAACATGCTTCGAGCTTTTACATTTCTTTGTAATTGTTAATGAATAGTTGTTTGGAAGTTTTGATGGCCAAACAGTCAAAAAATTCAAGCTAGTTTGCAAATAGCGCAAGTGACTTCATTCATATTTGAAATGGCGAGGTGGCTCAGTGGTGTGGTAACGGGTGAATGGCGGTGCCATTTCACCCTCCACGTGTGAATGGCGAGGTTCAAAAGTGATGGTAATTGAGGCTCAAAAGTGATGGTACCTTTCCCTCTAAGGTTTGGAAATTTGATATTCATATACATTTTTATTAATTTGCCCATTTAGCTCATGGTGACCATGATAAAATAGTACTAAAATTAGTTTTGGGACATGATATGAGAACTTTGGGACATGATACGCATTATGCTGAAGCCATGTTAAAAGTCTATGCCCTATTGCATATTTCTAGTGCCAAAATATCCTGATTCGCAAAGACCAACAGTAACGTCTCATCTGTGCCAAAAATTTAGCATGCTAAAAAGGTTATTTTGTGAAAATTGCTATAGCAAAGTAATCTCATTTTGAATTATGCCAAAAAAAAAATTTTTTTTTGCAACTCTTCATTAATAAACTCATTAAGAGACCTATTATGAGACCCATTGAGTTTTAGTTCGACTTTTATTATTCTCATTTTATATCTGATGCTTGTTTCTAATCTTAGAAATATTCTATGAAAATACTGAAACAACAAGCAACAAGTGTATAGCTAGCGTTTATAATGTTAAACGCAACAACAAAAAAAGTGTTAATTGCTTGTATGCTAATTAAATAGGCAATAACGAAAGAGAAATGTTATATCCATATATAAATATACAAAATAATATCCACACATTGATTTGACAACCAATTGTAGAGGGTAAAAAGAAAGAGATTATGATGCAAATAATTGAATTATTGCACATGCCAAGTCATTTTATGATTATAATTTTGTAAACACTTTGTGGATCCAACATTGCTCATAAAAAAATAAAAAATAAATAAATAAAATAATAATAATAATACGGTTTGACTTTGGGAAAACTGATGTTTGACTTGTGGTTTGGCATGAGGTTTGTCTCACGAGATTTGTTACCGTTCTCTATGGCAATCATACGTTTTCATTGTCCTTTTGCTGGGTTAAGTGGTTGTCAAGATGGTAGTGGTAATGGGCTCACCAAAACCTCGTTGATATCTCATCTTCGTGATCATCATTTCAATGAGGATGCGCTAGCCACCGCAAAACTTTCCTTGGCCACTAATCTTGTTGTTTTTGAGACGGCTGAGGTTACATTGAAACGTATGGGTCTTTGGCTATGTGGAGTTTGTTTCAAGAAGCATACTCTTCGTTCTAAGTGTCGGCATGGATCTGATTTTGTGTCACTCCTTGATTGTGGCGATGGTGTTGTTTGATCTCGCCAAGTCACAAGTTCCTTCTTCTGTTCAACTTGCTCGTGTTGAAGATTTGGTTTTGGAAGAGCATTATGTTTTTGATCTAATGAGTAGGAGAGCTGATAAACATTGAAGTCTAATCGGTTGGGCCGAAATACAAGATGGTCAAACAATTGAAATCACACCTCCCCCAATATAGTACCAAGGAATATAAACCGAAACCATGCTTGTTTTTTTCCATTATTAAACTAATTCTTGTGGCAGATATACATTGTTTTGAGTATTATTGGTTGAGATAAGAAGTGATCTTTGTTTATTTGGCTTTCTCGACTTCCTACATACATTAAGTAAAATAATACTATAGTAGTACGATTAAGTACGGGTACAACATGTTCTTATACTAAGGTAAATCTTCAATGTTTCTTGAGGCCATAATACACAAATGAATCTAGTGTTCGGGGTCTAGAAATCACCCCCAAGAATGTATACATTTATGTTGCATCACTAAACAGATGAAAATGTATGAAAAAAAATGTGAATAAAAAATCGTGAATTAAAAAAAAAAAAAAGTTGAATAAATAAAAAAGAAAAAAAGACAAGAAAAAGAAATGGACTTATGTTGACATATTAAATCTTAGGTTAATACCGATAGTAGGGATTTGTTCCTCAGTATGCAACAAAACAAGAGTCTGCAAAATAACTCACCTTTATAAATAATGCATTATATTTTCTTTTATTAATTGTCGAAAAAACATTTTAGGATAGATTTAACAAAACTTTTTGCTAATAAACTATTAAGGTAAAATATATGTTTTCAAAATCGCATCAAAGGCAAGATTTAGCAGTTTTGAGTTAGTCGTTTTATCGAGTCAACAACATTGACATCCTATTATGGTGTCCTTTTAGTTATTATTATTATTATTATTATTATTATTATTATTATTATTATTATTCTTTCTTTATTTACACGTATAATTTCTAATAAATGGATAAGTTTATTGGTCTAGTTGGCATGCCTTGAATACATTTCATGCTTAAATAGAAGTACATTTTAATTTATTGATTTTAATTAAGATTTGTCCTCGCAGGTGATTCTACTCAACCGAGTAAGGAACAAATTAGAATGCTCATCACCGATTTTGCTCCTTTAATCTACTTCCATCCTCGTGAACAATTCTTTCTGTCGTCAGTCACATGGTTCTTTGATAATGGAGCCAAGGTTTTTGATCCTTCACCTTGTGTTATCATTAACAATGGTGAATATGTATGTTCCACGCAACGATACAAAAGATGATGCCTACGTAGACCCTCTCGCTGATAAAATTTGATGGATTATAAGGTGAAAAGAGGGTCACTGACCGATGCTGTTGCTTGTATCTACGCAAAACCCGCTCTAGGTGGTACATGTACTGACCTCGTCATATGGTTGTATTGCCCTTTTAACAGTTCATCAGCGTTCCAATTTGGAGAATACCTCCTTGATCCAAATGAAAAACAAATGCTACTTGATTATTTGAGTAGTGTGCATTCAGAAGAATCATCAAAAATCCAGTAGAGAAGAGAAACCGGTAGGAAACAAATGTAGGAAGAACCATGCCGTGATTATAGTCGGAGCTTGCATATTTACCATCTTTACAAACCTATTACACCAGAAAAAAGTACACATGTTGAGAATGACACAAGTTGGTTTCGGTATTTGGTGTAAAGATCTCTAATCAAAATATGTGAGTAGACGATGAGCTGAAATAAACTTTGTTTAGCTGTTTGGTTTCATAATTCCATGAGAGGAGTGAATCCCTTTATAAAGTTCCAAAAAGTTAAAATGTTCTATGTACGTTACCTTAATCTATTGTAACATACAATATTACAATATCAATTACCTAAATCCTACCGACTTTTGAGGTAGATACATCATGTATTATACATGGTTGAATCATTTTAAATTTTTAATTCAGAAAATTATTTTTGAATTAAAATACAAGTTATGTGTATATACGAGTCCTTTATACCAAATGTGTTTCACATTGACCTAAAGTGTTGTAGATACTAGTTTATTGATCTGTGAATTCACAGGGTTAAATGTAAAACCGTGAAATAATAGTTTCTAATTTATCATGGAAAAAAAATGTGTTTATACAAGCGATCTATTTTTGATATTACGTGAATAAATGATATGTTAGATATGAGTTGTTAAATTAAAACAACAATATGAATAGAAAATATTCATGCAACATAAATATAAAATACTGGTAATTTTTAGAAACAATACGAAAGGCATAAAATCATTTTTTGGCGTAATTTTTAAAAACATTTACGTACAAAAGAGTAACATAAATTAACAACAAAATAAATAAAATATGTAACAAAAAAGACACAAAATATTTTATGGTATTTAACAAAACCTTGACAATAAAAGATACCCTTTAGCATTAACACTTTTAACATATCGAATACAATTTCATAAGCTATAATATGTGTGTAGTATGAAGGACTAAAAAATCTTATAAACACACACACAAACGTAATACCATCATTCTCATGACTATATTTTTGTTGGAATTATAATATCATGACAATCATATAAAATAAACCAAACACATCAAGAGAGCATAGCGGAAGCAATTATAACAAGATCATATAACATGTAATTAATTAATCAATAATAAATAGTAAACGCACCTTTGTGATTCTAGCCTGAACAAGAATCAATTAATGCAATCTTCAACTTATGAACCCTAATTAGAGTTTATGTGGATTATAAGAATTACCCCTTACCTCTTTTGTAATTCAATCCAAGATATAACCAATAGTGTGGTTATATCACGTTCTTGTACACACGTACTATTAACGAATTAAAGTAAATGCTAGTTTAAATATTACACAAAATAATTTTGTTTTAAAACAAAACTAATTAACAAAAGATAATAAAACACCAAATCTCATTTGTGCTTATCCTTGTTTGTCGAATACAAAAACCAAAGGAAAGAAAACAATATTTTTCCCATGCATATGTAAGATTTACGCATGTCATGTTTCTGTAATGTCGACAGAATATAAAGAAAGAGAAGAAAGTTAAGATTTAATATGTGTACAAGAGATACAAAAAATAAATCCTTGACTTTGCTTTTATAGGATACAAAACTTAGGGAACAAGTTAGGGCATGGGTTGGGCTTCCATGGCCTGTCAAACATAGCAACCCACAAGGGTTCTAGATCTTTCTGTTCTCTATTTTTTATCCATAGTCCTTATCTTTGTACATTAGTCAATTTTCATTAATTACTAACGTTCATTATTTGTTTTGTGTAATTAATAATTAAATATAACTTTTATATTAAATTATTAAACTTTAATTCTCATACGTAAAGTGTGCAATCCCGTGATCTCGAGTTCGATCCTAACATACAACTACTAAAATAATGTCCATAATCTAACAGCTCCCACTTGGACATATTTTAATAGTGTAATCACATCGGTTAGCGTCTAGCAACACTTCGATGCCTCTAGTATGATCTCGAGTAAGGCTCCTGGACAAACCTTTTAATGATTTCTCATTATTATTATCCTTTTGTTTCTAATACCACGTTAATAATGATATGGATTAAAGTCATTTCTTAATTAACCATTCTGTTTCTCGTTGTTTATGATTGATCAAGATTACCAAATCTTCTGAACATATTCAGGGGAGATCTTGGGTGCGGCTGCACATGCATCTTACCAACCCTACGAGGGGCCTAGCAGTATTAAACTCCAAAAATAAATTTGAAGGAACAAATTCTATCTTGAATACAAGCAAAACCCACAAACTTTGTAACACTTTCGAAAACAACCCTTATGACTACCATTTACGTATAGCGTTAAGTTGTTCCACAAAAATGTACTACATTCATGACACTTATCTTGCATCTCAAGTCTGAGGATAACTTCTCATGATTTACTTAATAACAAAATCCATAAAGTAACATCATATAGTTGGGATAAGTCCTATATTCGGTATCATTGAATATCATCTGAAATGGCATGACTACGCATCAATATACTTTAAGTATATTATACCAACCTTCAGATTTGTCTTGATTTAATAATATTCCCATATTATTAACTGACAACGGACAATTTAGAATAACATGTATTCATGGATTAAACATACAAATATAGGATATAATATATTATAAATTAAACATACCATGCATTTAAATTTATTATAATAATTGTTTAACATCCTTTATCCAAATACTAAATAGATCAATGCATGATAACTCTTGTTGATGAATTATGTCTCAAGTAATGACATTCATACTTGTTGACAAGACATAAATCATCCAACCTTGATCTATTGAAATTTTAAGAATACTTATTTCAAGAATTCAACTAGTGAAGTTCTTGTATGTGCATAGTCAACTATTTTGATAATGCCATATTTCATAAAAATGTGAGACATCCTTAACCACCAATTTATGATAATTAAACTTCCAAACATTTTAAAGTTTAAATGTATTCTTATTCTCTTAATGTATAATGCAACTATGCTCTTATTAAACATAACTAGTAATTGTCAAGGATGAAATCCTTACCATAACTAGTATTGAGTGTCATCTCAATTCCATTAGCATCATTGTATGCAAACAACAATATGCTTTTAAAATCTTCCCGTAAACCTTAATATCTATTGTGTAATGTTTGATGCCCTTCAAACTTTCAAGTTTGTTGGCTATGACAATTTTCACAACAATTGAAAAATTGTTCATCTATAGAATTTGGAAGCTGTTCCAGATTTAGGATGTGATTCTATAATCAAACATATTCTTTTTAGAATATTACACAAGTTATCTAATAATCTTTTAATTAGTTATTAATATTGGCCAAATCATCTTGTAATCAAGCATGATAAAACAAAACATGATGTTCATTAAAAATCTTTGAGTCATACTTAGATTTTTATTCATGTCATACATATCTATTTAGACTTTCTAAATAATATATCATGTT